>CM032888.1:9832374-10432374 GCA_019176425.1 Megalops atlanticus
ATCCAGCCTGCTGCTTCCTCTCCAGTGCTATGTCTCTCTATCTGTCACACTGCTGATCAGTGACTATCTGTGTGTGTGTGGGTGTGTGTGTTCCTGCTCAGGGGGCTATAACCTGCAGGATGTGGTGTTCTACTGGACCCGTGGGAATGACTCTGTGAAAGGGCTGGACACCCTGCGACTGGCCCAGTACAGCGTGGAGAGCTACTACACCTCTGTGTCACAGGCTGTCTATGAGACAGGTACCTTCAGCCTGCCCTGTCCCTGCCCACCTCATCCTAACCTGTGGCAACCGAGATCTTTGCTCCAATTTGTATACTGCCTGCTCAGTATGTGACAAGTACTATGAATCTTAAACTCTACCACAAAGTGTACTCTCTGTTATCTGTGTGCGCTGCGCAGGTCTGTACCCGAAGCTGGTGCTGCACTTCGCCCTGCGCAGGAACGTGCTCTTCTTCATCCTGGAGACCTACGTGCCATCCACCCTGCTGGTAGTGCTGTCCTGGGTCTCCTTCTGGATCAGCCAATCCTCCGTCCCTGCTCGGACCTGCATTGGTCAGTTACCCGCTGTCAATATTTAGCTCTAACTCTCACACATATTCACACACATACATGTGCTCTCCCTCTGTTGCATATGTACAATTAGGCAGTCAAAAACACACAGTGGCACTTTCTCTTCATTTATACACTTATAATGTTTCTTACATATGCACACATGCACATGTGCATCTCTGCTTCCACCTCACCTGTCTGACAGTGAAGACATAGCCTTTCTTCTTTTGGTAGCCATGTGTTCTAATGTCTGGCTTTCTCTGTGGCCAGACTGTGGTCATGTCTCAGGATGTCCCTGCTTTGTATCACTGACAGTGAAAAGATACTCTGTCAATGTATAATAAGGGTCCAAGGTCCTGAGAAGACCCAAATATCACTTCTGTATATTTGTTCAGAATATTTGTACACAATTAGCTGGATTTTGAGCACAGTATAATTGGTATGTCTATTTTACAGGGTTTTCTTTTAACTGCAAATAGTGCTCTGCATGCCTTTTCTTTCAGTCCATTCACTGCCATGCCAAAGCTTCCTGAGGCACTAACTGTCAGACCCAGCTTGGTCTAATTTAAGGTGTGATCTACGGCAGTGTTACCTAGAGTGACCTGAAATCTGTTTTCCTGATTATATTTGAAGAATCATGAATTGTGTCTTCTTTAAATTTACTGCCAGGCCCCAGGTCTAGCACTGAATTTGGAGCAGCTCAAGCATCTGCTGTAGCTTCTGTTCCGTGGGAGATGGTAGGATCAGGCCATCTTCATAGATCTGCAATTTGACCTCCATGTCGCGAAGAGTGAGGCCGGGGGGCTGCAGACTGTTCCAACCGCACCGCTAACCCATTTATGTAAACGCTGGACAGTGCCTTATTCCATGACCCTGTGTAAAATATTCCGTTCTTTTGTTGCCAATTCTTTTTGCACACATGTAGATTTGTTTTATTACAACAAATACTTCATTCCCTACACCACTCTCTCTATGACAAAGCCTGTATGCCAAAGGGAATCCAATGCTTTTCTGAAATCAATAAAGCAAGGAAAATGTTTGCCTTTTTGGTTTGATGGACATTATTCCAGACAACAAATTATTAATTATGGCATGTAGGGTGTAAATATGATTGTGTCTGCGTTAATCTGTAAGAAAGTCAAGCTGACTCCTACTGTGTGTTTGGTAAGGAAGGCCAGTATTCGGGTATGTATCATACTGCAGAAAACTTTCCTCAGATGCCTTGGTAATTACTAGGGTCCAATTTATCTCCCTTTTTGTTGACTGGGGATTTATGCCCCCTGTTCCAGCTGTCAGAACAGCAGCCTGTGGATAATATTAAATTGAATAATTTAAGCACAGCTCAGCTCAGGGGTGCTGCTGTTTTTTTTTAGCACTTTAGTCTGGATTTTGTCAGGGCTACAGGCTTTTTTGTTTTGTTTTGTTTTGTTTTTAAAGAACAAAGTTCCAGTGCTAGTTCTTCAGATTAAATTGGGTAGTCTAGAGGATTCTTCTTACTTTTGATCAATGATTCAAGACTTTTCATAATTATTTGTCAATTTGCTCCAAAGGATTTCTGATTAAATTAAGAAAATATTTTTTTCCAAATTTCTCCATCTTGTATAGATAGCCCTTGTGGAGCTGATGTATTGAAGGTGTAAATTCTGTCAGACTGGAAGAAAGCCCTTTTAACTCTTACTGTATGTTTGGTAAGAAAGGCCAGCATTTGGGCACTTGTCATACTGCAGAAAACCTTTCCCAGATTGCTGCTTACGCAGATGCCTTGGTAATTATCAGGGCCCAGTTCATCTTCCTTTTTGTTGATTGGGGATATATGCCCCCTGTTCCAGCAATCTGGAGAGTAGCCTGTGGATAGTACTAAACTGAATAATTTAAGCACAGCTAACAGCTGCTCTGGGGGGCTATTTTAAGCACTTCAGTCTGGATTTTGTCAGGGCCACAGGCTTTTGTTATTAATGTCCTGAGTCTCAGTGGTAGTCCTCAAATGAAATTGGGTAGTCTGGAGGACTTTGGTTATTTTGGTCATCCCAGGAGTCATCTTTATATAAATTAACAAAATATTTTTTATATATCTTGTTTGGACAGTTGTTGTGGAGCTGATGTGCTTAATTTCCAGAATTCGTTTTGATCAACTGATTTTTCAGCTTTATTAAGTGATTTGGCAAACTAATTTTATTTCTTTTCTTTCAATGTGTTTTTGACATATCTCTTGGCTGTATGGGTGGTGATGTTTATGGTGTGATATTTCCCTTAAATTGTCTAATTGTTTTGCACTCTTTTTCAAACCATTTTTTGTTTTGTTTCTTCTTTTGTCTGTTTGACAGTTTAGCTTTGATACCAGAGTTTTGGCACACTGCTTAACTCTTTAACGGCCAGACTTACACCTTTATCATCAGAATCATAGACTGTCATGAAAATGTTAATACTGTTAATGAATTTATTGCTTCTTTAAAGGTTTTTGCAATATTTGGAGCCCATCTGTTTGATTTCTTTAGGTGACACAGTTTACTGGCCTTTGCTTGTGAGTTTCTGTTTGATCTGGGTTTGTTGCTGAAAGGGGAGTTTGCTGCTTGACAGTGAATGCACTGATATTGGAGGGGTCCATATGTGTAACAGCACAGTCAACTACACTGGTCCCATTAGCTACAGATTATGTGAACCTTCCTCAGGAGTTCACTTTGATCCTACTATTAAGGATGTATGAGCCTGCTGTATAAATGGATAAAATTGCAACCCATATAAGTCACTCTGGATAAGAGCGTCTGCTAAATGACAATAATGTAATCTAATGTATTACCATTAGTATCTATGCAGTCAGGTTCTGTCACTATCCTGGCATTAAAATCTCCACAGTGTAGTACATTTTCCCTGGGCCTGTTAATGGCTAGTTTCTGTTCACAGGTTTTCAAAGATATCATTACCAACACAGTGAGATTCAGAAGAATTTTTCCCAATTTGTAGGTTTTTGTTGGTTTTTAGCTACATTAGCTACATATGGGTTTTCCCCTTTGTACCACACCTAGAGTTCCTCTGAGTCTCTGCCTCTGTTTATCCCAATTATTTAAGTAGAAGGCACAACAATTTCATTGAAGCCTGGGGGCCAGTGGGTTGACATGTCTCCACTGCACCAGATTCAAATAGATTTAAAATATCTGCATTTTTATATTATTTAGTAAATATATATTTTTACCTTTTGGTCCAAAAGTGGATGCATACAGGCTTTGGATATTCCACCAGCTGTTGAAAGATAATAGTAATACACTTTTTAAACTAATAACACATTCTCATACACACAGACACACACTTGCTCTATTGCATCTATCTTTCTCTCTATTTACAATGGTGCTATTAGCACTCTACACCTTTTACCAGCTATGTATGACAGGACCATTTCACATATGTTGATTTTGAGAGGCCATCACCTCTCTCTTTCTCCCTTTGCCTCTCCTTCCCTCTCTGTCTCTCAGGGGTGACCACTGTTCTGACCATGACCACTTTAATGATGGGGGCCCGCACATCGCTGCCCAACGCCAACTGCTTCATCAAGGCCATCGATGTCTACCTTGGCATCTGTTTCACCTTCATCTTCGGCGCCCTGCTGGAATATGCCATCGCCCACTTCTGCACCATGCAGCACCAGACCATTGGAGATGTGCAGAGAGTGAGTCCGCCCGCCTGTCCCCGGGCCTGCTGCTCTGGACCTGCACATTTTGTGGGTTTCCTGTTAAACTGAGCTGCTAAACCTTTGGGTGTCTGATTGAGTGCTATTCACTGCTGGGCTCCTGCAGTCAATCTGCCTGTGGCAATCGCATTTACAAAGTCCAAGCTAGGAAATGACAGTCAATGCTTAGCTTTTTTCATCAATTGCTGCTCCTCAAAAGCAAATGAGTCTTTTTATCAAACAAAATGAATAATTTAGTGAAACAATTTCAGTCTTGCAGGGAATAAACATGCCTATATGCTGTCTGTGGCAGTCTGTATGTGCTGGAAGAGAATTCCTCCTCTCATTTCTTGCAGGATCTTCAAAAGGAGTTTGATGAGTCCAACGGTAACGGCACTATACCAATGGTTACCACCACCCACTCCAGTCAGCTAATGGATGTAGGCTCCACCCAGCAGGAGACAACGGGCCAATTGTCCACAAGTGAAGGAGAGCCGGTGGTGAGGCCACCGGGAAAGCGGTGTGCCCTGGCCTCTGTTAAAGACGTCTCTCGCAGGGCAGTGGCGGTGTTCATTGTCGAGAACCCCCACAACATCGACCGGCACGCCCGCACCGTCTTCCCGATGACTTTCTTCATCGTTAACGTCCTGTACTGGCTTTATTATCTCTTCCTCTGAGATCTTCAGCTTTATGTATCACTCCATCTCGCTGTTGCTGCAAAAGACCAATCAAAAGGACCCTCCTGCCACCAAGCGCACCGCACAGTTCTAATACCCAGATCAGTCCACAAGGATTCAAAGAATGATTAAAGATGCAGAGGAGGTGGCTTGGACCTCCCCTGTTACAATGGCCTTCATGTTGTACATTTCCTACGTATAGTTACGTCATCTTTGATTTGGTCATAACTGATGCTATGGTTGAATATGAAATATGAATCATTTACGGATAGCCAGATCATGCCTTGTCCGTATTCAGTTTGTCTGTATCTCTTTGAACTGAAGTTAAATTAAACACAGTAAATTACATAATCTGAGTTGCAATTTCTAGACAGAGTGGTTTTACATTTTAATTTCCAACATGGCAATATTAGCGTTAAAAACCGTAATACTGAAACCTTCATCACTTGTCTGGTCTACTCATCCACACCGCACGGTGGCAGTGTGCACTATTTCAGTAATCCGCATCGAAGGTTTACGGCGTTAACCAATGAGGAGAAAGGTTAGTATTTAAAAACAGCCGCCGTGATGCTCGAAAACGAAAAGTACGGACTGTTTTGGAAAAATACAAAGAAATCGCTGAGAGAAGAGAGATTTTGATAACTGCAAGAAGTTGTGAAAGCCGTATCATCGCAGAGTAAATTCACTGGTAAGTTCACTTTAACAATACAAGCGAAACTAGTCGCTGACAAGAAACTTTAATGTTGGCTAGTTGCGAGTCGCTAATCGTAGTTTAGTGTAACCCTACCGTTAACGTAAATACCATTCACATACGACTCTTTGACGGCTGGCTAGCTAGTTGAGACTAAACTGTCACCACAAACCAAATCATTGCATAAGTATCCAATAAACTGACTACCAAAGTTTGAGAGAAATACGTATTTGTGATGTAACTAGCTTAAGTTGAAAGCAATGCTAACGTTAATTTACCCAGCTAGCATGCATGGAGACAACGGGCTAAATTAGGTTGCCCACTTACTGCACATTAATGCTTATCTAGCACACAAGCAGACGTATGTGTCCTTTATCTAGCAAGTTAGAAAGCTACATTTACGTAGCGCCTTTGTATTTTGGCTAAGTTGTAAACATCTAGTTAGTTGCCATTGGTTTAACGTTACACTTCAATTCTTCCAGAGAGGCGTCCAGAAAGATGGCCACCATGATTTATATTGACCAGGAGAATGGAGCTTTGACTACTCCTGCTAAACAACGAGGAAGGCTGCAGTCCGCTCCAGGTAATGCCAGTGCTGGTTAAGGAAGTTGTGGGCACTAAAGAGGGGAGACGTCTGCCCAGCTGCTTTTGAAGTGTGGTTACAAGACTACTGCACCTGATTTGAGCTGTGCTTTATCTAGGAAATTTCCTGAATGACAAGTCCTTGAAGACTCCCATGGGAGAAAAGTCAAAGATTGGCACTCCCTTGACGTTCGGTCGCAAGGCACTCGGGACCGTCAATAAAATAAAATCCATTCCGTCCAACTCCCAGACGGTTCGGGGGAAGAACAAAACCCCAGCAACGCAAAAGGTTGGTTCCTATGTCTTTTCGTTAACGTTTGTGCTCGTTGACTTTGGTGGTAACCCGTACTCGTGTGTTTCAGCAAAGTGAAGTGAAAACAAAGCCACAGAACAAAGAGGAAGAATACCCAGAGATCGAAAACTTAATCACATACGATCCACGCGGTAAGTCGTCTTGACGTTTTTGCATTGCCGTCCTCGCCCACATTCCAGCCCCCAGAAATTTTGTTTGTTTGGTCCAAAAGCCAGTCTAATCCACTACAGTGAGACCACAGCTAGAAGAATATCATCTCTGGATGGCATTGCCAGGATGAGGTTGCAGTTTTTTTTTTTTTTTTTTTTTTTTTTTTTTTAAATATCTGGTGACCACAGCCAGTACCTTTATCTTAGATGAGCTGTGACACTCCCTAACAGTGTTGCTGTATTCCCACCCATTAGCTTTTGAAATGTGAGTATAGCAACCTCTGCATTATTGAACACCAACAAGTTCTAATGTGATTTCAGAATTTGAGACTTACGAGGTGCCAGAGGAGATTCGGCTGAGCCACCTCAATCTGGCAGGGCTGGCCTCTTTCCCCCCAGTACTGCCTGAGGAAGATGAGTTTGAAACGTTTGACATGTCCCCACTGCCGTCACCCTTAAAGGCTCCAAGAGGTATGGCTGAAAGCTTGTTATACCACATGTCTGATGAGGCGATTCCCACAAAGTCCTGCTAGTATTAATTTTCCTTTTTTTTCTACTTCCAGAGGACCTCTCCGTAGAGCTGCAGTGCTTCCTACAGACCATTGACGAGCTCACTATTGATCTGCCTCCTGAGCCAGAATACTAATTTTCTCTCATTCTCTTTTGATGCATGTGTACACTTTACTTTTTATAATAAAGGTTTTTAAGTTTAAATGTTCTTTGATTAGTTCATGTGAATTTCAGTAATTTTCCAATTGTAGGTTGTGTAGAAAATTGGTGTAGTCCCATCACTCCTGGCTGACCTAAATCAGTTTTAACAAAGGCTTTATATAAATAGAAGTAACTTAATCACTATGAATGTTCAGATTTCACAATGTCTACTTTTCATCAAGTGGTCTAGCCTGCAGAACTGGCATTTGTACAAAGCATCCTGTTTGCACAGGATAACCAACTAGCTTGGCCTAAGGCTGTAAAGTCAATACATTTCACATGTTAATGTGTAATCTGCAGACCATGGGAAACAAAATGACAAAATTGCTGTACTTAAATGTAGCCTTATGACAAACTTGGATGATGTGTTATCTTTATGTACACAACTTCTGTAACAGACCAGTAGTCCTAGTGTAGTGTGAACTTGTGATTGTGGTTTAAGTTCTGTTGCCTGGACCAGTAGTGCAAAGTCAGCCTGAGGCCAAATCATTTAAAGAAAAAAAAAAAGGTAAAAATTACTTCCAGGGTTTCCTTGCTATGCACTTTTTCTTCAGTCACATGCATATAACATGGATACCGTTACTGACAAAGGTTTAGTGTTTTGGGGAATGTTGTCTACAGCAGGATATAGCTGATTTCCATGCCTCTGCAGTTTCTCAATGTCAAAATGGACCACCAGTTTACATTCAATTAAAAAGACAACTCGCCAGGATAAAAATTCAACTTTTTTAATTTCATTATTTTCCTTTTGCAGGGATTCACTTCAGTTGTGTCCATCAGGGAGAAAGACAACAAAGAATAATCATAAATACAATATAGGAAAGCATATAACGGCACATTTGGCTTCTAGCAATATAACAACCATACTTCCATCCTGTAACAGGTCCATAACACGTTCAAAGGCTATTGCACCAATCTGGTTTTTCTAAAGGACGGAACATACAAAAAAAGCAACATCCTGAATATCAATAAATCAACTTTTACAAAATTTCCACACAACTTGCTTCAAAGGGAAGTCTGAACAATAATCAAAATTCAATGGGTTTGTCTTCACTGGGCAACTGACTAAACCCAATCTGCATATTGCTTTGAGTGGCCTGGTAACATGTTCCCAATTTAAATGGTGGTTTCTCCCATTTTCAGACCAGCAGTTGCATGTCAGGTTTCAGTAAGGTAGCCCATGGAGTGGGCCCCTATTATCTTCATTTATTTTTATTGTTTTAATAGGAGTAAAAAGCTAGAGAAACAAAAAAGCTGTCACTGTGCAAAACACACTGATATGCTCACATTTTTTCCATGATGGCTGGTGGCAAAAATCAGAGCTATCTGGAAAAATCCCTTCCTCCACCCACTTTAATGAATAGCTCTGACAGAAGTGGTAACTTCAATCATTGACTCAGGTTCCAGGCTGACAGGGTTTAGTTCTGTATGCTCAATCGTGCAGGCAAATGCTTCTCATAACACATTAAATTTTAATTTTTTTGTCCAGACTTCCCTTTTACAATTCTGCAAATCCTTTAAGTCCCTTTCTTATTAGGGGAAATGCTTCACATCACACATGTAAACTGCTCTTCCAGCCTCACATCAATCACACAAAGGAACATCCCAAAGTCCCAAGTGCAATATCTTTCTCTTTGGATAAAGCATTCTCCACAAAACCACAGTAACCACAAGAATGGAGGAAAATACAGTACCAGACATATTCACACAGTCTCAGAGCAGCTTCTCATCAAAGAAAATGCCTCAATGGGACATTCAATGGGAAAATGTCAGTGTAATGTAATTAAGTGCTCATTTCAATCTGTCCACATTTACAATTGTCTGTGCTCAATTTTCAAAACAATCTCGGCTGTGATTTTACTGTGATTAGTAATAAGCAGAAGAGACTTCATAACACATCCATTCTGATAAAAATAAATAAAAATATAAACATTTCTACATTAAAATGTACAAAATGTAAAAAATTTACACTTCCATTTGCGAACAAACATAATAACTTTAGAAGCTTTGCTTGAAATACCCATTAACCCAAGCGGGAAATGTGACCCCGGGAACGCCTGTGACGGGTCACCGCTCTTGCGTTGCCATGGCAATGCCCACGTGGGCGTGGCGTATGGTGCGTCCGTGTAGCTTGTACCCTTCCAGCTTGACCACGGCCACGGAGCCGGGCTCCACGCCCTCGGCCGCCACGTGGCAGACGATCTCGTGCTGGTAGGGGTCGTACCGGCCCCCCACGGGCTGCATCTTCTCCAGGCCATGCTTGGTGAAGACCCCCTGCAGCCGGTCCTGTATCCGCGCCAGCCCCTGGCACAGCCGCCGCGCCCCTTCCTCCTGCAGCGACTCGCCCTCCAGCTCCCGCGTCGCCTGCTCCAGCAGGTCGGCCACCTCCACCAGGTCCCTGCAGAAACTCTGGATTCCTGTCAGGGGGGAGAGGGGAGGGGTGAGCCATTAGAAAAGGACAGTGAAGTAATGGAGCTGTTGAATTACTAAGCTAAGTAATGGATTACTTCACTGTCCTTAAAAGGGGGCAATCGACTGAAAGGTGTTGGCGATACCTCACCTATTCCAATCAATGCCATAGCAGGCTAATTAATAAGCTTTGAACACATCTCTGCTCTTACCAAAGGTCTTGGCATCCTCGACAAACTTTTGAGTTCTTCTCCGAACCATGTCTGAGTCAGCCAAAGCTTTTTTGTACCTCATCTGGAAAACAAAAATGCAAACACACGCTCAGTCATTTTGTTTTTTAATTAGCCTAAAAACATTGTGAAAAAAAAATCCCAGAATGCAATGAGACGAAAAATGCCTTGAAGAAGAGTCCAAACAGTGACACCTCTGTCTGGCCAGCGGTCTTACAGTCAGGTCTTGGACTTGCTCCTCCAGCTTGCCGGCGCGCATCTCCAGCATCCTCACGTCGGTCACCGAGCGGCACTGGTCGTCCGTGGGGTCGTCGCCATGGCAGTCGTCACCTGTGCTGCGCTGCCGTGCTGCTGTGCTGTAGAGGCTGACCATAGCAACAGAGAGGGGGTTTTGAGTTAAAGGGAAACTGAAAAGTGAAACTTGAAGACATGGAGAAAATACTGACAACAGGGACTCACCACCAGCACTGGCTTAAAAATAATTAAATAAGTAAGTAAGCAAGTAAATAAATAAATAAATGTTTAATTATTGTTATTATTGTATTGTAAATGGTCACCGTGCCACTGTCGATCTGCTATGCGATCACTTAGCCTGGTTTAGCCTGTATCACTGGCTAATTTCTACCCTCCTCAGTGTTCACGGGCCAATCACCAGACCTTCCCTCATCATACACTCAATACTGCAGGCTATCTTTTGTTTAGGAGCTGTTTTATTTGAATTCCACAATGCCCAGCTGACTCAACTCAGCAGTACACAATGGTCTTGGGCCTCACCAAGCAGAAATCCCAGATAAAATCTCTCTCTAACCCCCCTCTGCCTGGACCTCCCACTGGGAGAGAATGAGTAGCTTTGCTGTTCAAACAGGGATTAAGGCTTTCCACTGAATAAAATGGCGTGGGGTGATGTCTACCCAGTTTACATTGCACTCAGCCAAGAGAGCCCAATGTGCAACACATTAAAACACCTGCAAGCAATCTGACTGGCATCCATTTTACAGATGCACTCTGGCCTTCATTCTTCACCTAAAACGCAAACAGTTCTTAGTGGTGGCACAAACTGAGAATGACGGCGAGCCCAGATAAGGAGAGCGAGAATGTGTGCTGTTGGCTGAACCGCGTGGCACGCGATTGGCGCTGAGGGTGGGGAGGCTGGAGCGTCCAGTCCGAGCTCAGAGTGTGTTTACGTTCCCATTTCCCACCGGGCGAAAATAAGGCGACCGCTAGGAAATGTCATACAAACATATCTGTCCTCAGACATAATAAACAGCAGCTCTTCAAATAAACTGTGGTAATTGGTGTTAAAATACATGGCTAACTACTAGCGTAAGTGACAAGCCGGAGTGAAAAGCGCCAGAAGGTAATCCCCAAAATGTCCAGTTGAGAGAGAGGAGAGGGGAGCTCTACATCCGAACAACCAATCACTAACTACAACTACTGATTCGTCTTCTACTTTTTACTGTTGCATTCTTTAACTAGAAAGTTGCACTTTTCAGTCAGATTCTGTCGTAACTATGGTAGTGCTTTGGCACAATGTCATGCCATGCCATACCATGCCAATAAAGCCACTGGTATTTAAGTTGTTGGATTCAAACTGAGAGGAGCTAGGGAGGGAGAGAGATAGAGAGAGCAGGGCTCTGGGACAGGCTGCTGGATCCTGCAGATAGGCAGAATAAAAATTTAATGGGCAGACTGGTGTTCCCGCTTGCTCACCCATCCACATGGGTTACTTTTCTCCTTCTTTCCTTAGCCTGCTGTGAGAAGCCGTGGTCCACGCCTCGCTCCTGTAATACCACTGAGAGGCTTAACGGATGCCTTAATAGCAACTTGGTGGTGCCACAGCATTCTGCTGTAATCTCTGAGAAACAAACCGTGCCCTGCATGGCTAGCTATGCCGCCACAGTAAGGCCATAAACCATGGAAAGAGCGGAAACCAATTTCTGCCACACATTTAACCCCCCTCATTTCACATCAAAGCCTCTTTTTTCAATGTGTGCATTACTGAAATTCCAAATTAAGTTTTGGGAGGTGAATTTTCAGACAAGCCGTAAGCAGTTAACCAAACCAAGACAAGCCAGTCCTATCCACAACTGTGAAAATACCACTTACAACTTCCTTTCTGGAACAGCTGTTACGGCATCCCTCCTCCACCCCATCTGTCTACAACCCCCCCTCTGTTTATGATGCCCACATGATCAACAGCCAGGTGCAATCCCTTCATCAGACAAACATAAGTAATGCTACAGTAACATCAGTCGCAACACTCATGCTTTGACTGCAAGGAAATTCATATGTACAGAATTTATCAATGATGGCATTCAACACAGAAATTTCTGCTAGAACAAGAGGGCTCCCACTTGAACAAAAGCAGTCTGCTTTTAAATAAATTATTTCAAAAGTCTTTGCAAAGATGTATTATTCTTAACAGCAAGCTATGTTCAGAAGCCATCAGGACTAGCTTCAAAAACAACCAAAAAAAGCATCTGTGAAACTTCTCTATAAACAGACCACTTTCATTCTAGTGCAAATGTGCTTGTTCTGGTGGTAAACTGCTCACACGCTACAGTCCACAGCTGTGTAATCTGTGCCCACACAGCTGGTGTCAGTGAAGAATAAACAGACCACTACACTTCACTAATGGGGGATGGGAACTTTACTGGCTTTTGAAACAACCCTGCTTGCCTACCTTTAGCACTGTGAAAAGGAACAAGACTGTTAAAAGTCTCACTTACTCTTAAAGTCCAACTAAAATTTAAATATAATTCTCGTCACGGAGCTACATGCATCCATTAATACAGCTAACTCATATTCACTAACTCATCACCACTACAATCCTAATACCATTCTCACTACAGCCTGTAACAGTTTGTGAGGAAGGACCCTGTGATTATGAGGCAGGAGTTGATTGGGGACTTGAAAGGTATATTAAACAAACAACATCGTCCTACTTTCTTTTTGTCCTCCCCCCATTCAGTAGAATTCATGTTCTCCGAGCCAATTGGAGAGGAGCAACCAGAGCACACACCCACTGTATGTAGAGAAGCTAGCTATCCACACGCTACTATACACACTGTACAGCTAAAATCTATGCCAACCAATCAGCTTACTCTCCCAAGCAGGCACGTACACATCATTTAATAACCACTTGAAGGTCACCCCCCAGGCAAGCTGTGCAAGGTGATGTTTTTACTCTCCGGCACAGCCGAGCTAACAAGCAACTGAACCATCTGGCTAAGCCCCCCAATGATCAGTAGTTCACGATATGACCTGTCATGAACACATTAGACCAGTGGTAAACAACTGTGCGGGCATTGTGTTGGTGTGATGTTACAGTGTGGCTGTCCCTTTGCTCAGTGGACACCAGTATCGTGACATGCGAGTTTTGTGCTTCCATGAAGTCTGCTACGCTTTGATCCCCAGAGTAGCTTTTGCTCATAAATTACAACCAGGATATAAATGTTTCAACCCGCACCTTGCAATAAAGTGGTATTTTTAGCAGGAAAATGGATCACCTGGTGCTGGGGAGAGCTGTACAGACAAGCCTGGCAAAAAGGTTTAATATGCTGCTTTAATCCGTTTCATTCCTCAGACCCTAATGAGCTGTTCTGCACGTACTGCACATAGGACCAATAGTACACACAAAAGCCTTGTCACAGCTCATTTTACACTCGCCCAAATTTCATTTTTCTCTCACCAGGAAAATGTCAAAGGCCATATATGGATGGGGGAAAAGCTTCAGGTAGTTCAACATCAAGTACTAAACAAAACAAATCATTACTTTACCATTCTACAAAACCAGTATTTTTTTTCAGGAAAAATAATCAAAATTATCATACCCCACATCTTATGCACGTTATAATGATATGTGAATATACCACTAATTATATTTTGGCGTAGTCCTATACTGTTTACAAGTAAAATGGTTACCTTTTATTTTGCAGTAAAACATATGGTAACATTTCAACATTAACTTTCAACAAACTGAACTTCCCCCAAGATTGTGTGGATTAAACAATTATATCAATTACAGTGAAATGAAGTTGCATCAGAGCTGTGAAGTGCTACCGTAACACCTACCGATTTATTTCTTTAGATTCTATTTCCTCACCCTACTCATGTAACCAACTATAGAACATAAATCGAAAGAGAGAGAGCGGTATTATCTAATGCGTGCGCTTCTCGCGTTTCCGCCCGTAGACGCGCTTCCATCTTTGCCAGCAAATACTGTACGTGAGCGACCGCTCATAACGAATGGATCCCATCGCAGCATCGGCGGGGGCCGGCCGGGCGGTGTGAGAAGGGCAGAGTGATAGCAAACGACATACATGAGTTCATATCTCACGGTTTCATTGAACCGACCGCACGAATACGGTCAAATAACTGACACAAAAATTAAAGTGGAAAATTAACTGATACGATCAGTAAATGTAAGCTTTCGCTTTGTAACTTTATTTAATTACATTACAATACATATCTCTAATAACGATAAGAAGATCTCAAGAGCTATCATAGCGACTTTAGCGGTTTATGTTTTACCATATGATGCAACATGTCACCCGTGTAAAGTGTTGGAATTATTAACCGAATACACATTTAGCTGGCGAGTATGGAGATGACGCCATCGCACCCCGCAGTGAGTCACAAGACTGGAAGCTAGCGTTAGCCAGCTACACCTTGGGTTAGAAAAGAGCACCTTGCGGTACAAGTCGCCAACTTCTTAAGGCACCAATTGAACGGACAAAATAATCAATCCCGGCTTGCCAGCTAGCCACATCTTTAAAAGAAGTAATTCAGTAGACTAGGTATAATTTCAGCCATCATTCACAACACAGCTACGGTGTTCATGGTATCGCTAAAACAAGCATCTCGCTAGTTTGCTATCTAGAAGGCTATCTTCCACGACAGCAAAATTGATCCATACTACAACCATATAGATGTAATATACAATACACAGTATCTAACAACCTACCGATGTATAGACACAGTTTAGGCACGAAAAGACTAAAAACACACAGAAGGGACATCCACTATAGCTACAGCCATTTACAAAACGTTAATAGCTATCAAATGATTTTTAAAAGTCACTTACATGTAAAAGCAGAAATTACATTATCAGAAACGATGCTTGTATTGGAAAGCTACCTGTAATTTTTCGACAACAAGGGCTGAAGTCTTCTTAAATCTTTTAAACTGTTCCGAGCCCCGCGAAGGCAATGTATAGCCATAGCTTGCCGTTCCGTTGTAGATTGTCTAGCTACCAAAGTTTCAATTCGCTCAGCGAAAGCGGCAGGGCATGACATTACCCATGATACGTTTCGGGCCAAACTAACGGTAGTCTTTTTTTCCCCTGCAGCTCCGGCTTAATTACTGTATTATTTGACCTCACAATAAAGGCCAAAGATCAAATTTAAACCGGTGAAAGTAAAACCAAACAGACTAGCATCCGTATTTACCTGAGTATTTTTTCCTTAGATTTTCCCATATCTCTGAAGTGGCCTCAGATAACCTTGATCAATCGTTTGAAACTTTTATTGACAAAACAGTAAAGCAATTTTAAAGACACCAGTTGTTATTGTAAAAATATTTTATTCTTTAGGTATAATTTGCAACATTTTCCCAAACGTTTTCAAACAATTTTACAGAATGCAATTGATGTTAATCGATTACTGATGTGTTAAAAAGGAAAAGACGAGTGTAGCGTCAGTGGATGCTGTTGTTATCCAAAATTCAAAAGCAGTAGATTCATTACCGTCAATAACTTATCAGCGTTGAGCCTTTCGTGATTCATAAAATTTGGCAAGTGTAACTCTTATTTGCTCTCTTTGTCTTTTCTGTTAAACAACAAACTGAAAATACATTACAAGCAGCAGGCAAAATTAATTTAACCTCAAAATCCAAATGACTGAAAGAAAGACTGATCCAGTCTTTAAGTAAATGCTTTTACATAAGGAAAGGTTTAACAGTCTTTGCACTACTTCTTCCTGGTAGAGCAGATGAAAACAGCAATGCCTTCGATGGCCAGTGGGAGTAGGGAGGAGTATGCTTATTGTACTCAGTGTACGCAGTGCAACAGTAAGCAAACACAGGTGTATGCAGGTTTGTACGGGTGTGCACCAAAGCCTACAGAAGGTGCAGAAGGTTAAGTCAATGAGCCAGTTAGTGCTGCCCTCATTGAGCCTCACATTTCCAAACATTAGTCAAAAAAACATCTTACCAGAAAATAACTGATTTTCAATTCATTACCTCCATTTCAATTCATTCCCTGAACCACCTGAACTGAAATGGAATTGACCCCAACTCACCTGGAGAGCGAACTGCTTTTACATCAGCCCAGGTTTCAACCACCCCCACTTCAGTAGAAAAGGGTACCACCAACAACCTAGCAGTCTCCACACCACCTTGTCAGATCATTTACAGTCCTCCAGTATATCTCCCAGATGCTCCTGTCTTTTCCTTCCAGTTTAATGCTGAGTTGGATCTTAGGGTAAGTGATGGGTTTCTGCAAATGGTGTTAAATGTTAAGTGCAGCTGGTGTTTTGTGAGTGGGTTTCTGCTTGTCATTTCTGCCCTGTTCATTCTTCGGCTTCTCAGAGCACACACACCGTAACTGACTGGCATGACATGCATTTCTACATGTAAATAAATGGCCTTAATTGAAAAGGGTACTGGTATGTATAAACTGAGTTTTTTTTCCAGGAGGGCTGCTACCAAGGAAAGTAGTGCATGTGTAAGCACAAACCAGAGCATATTTAAATACACACTAGGCTGTGTTAAATTATCTGTTGTCACTTACTAATATATGTGTATTCCTACCTCTGTATCCGCAAGGTGAAGCTTGCACAACATGTGCTGTTCCGTCATGCTCATCAAAGCCTTTGCCTCCTGCTGGAAGCGACAGCAGACCAGTTTTGCAAGAAGAAGAGTGAGGGAGGAGAAGACAGTGGTTTGAATGCACTGTGTTAGTAAAAAGCTTGTGCTTAAGACTTGTTCTGTTTTACTATCATGCTGATTGTATCTTTAAGTATGCCTGTAAGGGGCTGGCACACATGGTAGAGGATCTTTGCTGTGGGGACTTTTCCGTGCTCATTGGGTTTCAAGCAGGAAGGGGTGGAGCATATCCGGAAGGTCAGAGATAGAGGGGTCACAGTTAACATCACCACTGCAGAGGACTGTGTAGCCTCCATTAGAGTGCTGTTCCTATCGGTATGCTTGGAGGTTGGTGTCCATGTAAGAGTGAAGTGTGCTTACACCGATCTTGAAATTTAGATGAGATGAGTTTGTGTTCCTGTCCTACATGGTACCTCTGGACAGCCAGGAACACACACAGCGTCTCCTCTGATAACAGTGCAGCAGGACAGTGCCTCCTGGTGGTGAGTGCACTGTCCTTGCAGGTTCTTTGTGGGGTCACAAGAGTTCTCATGTGATACTATATCTGAACTCTCCTTTGGAGGTGCATCAGAGGTCTACTGAGGCAGAAATGACTATAACACATCGGCATTTCCTGTGCTTATCTGTCATCAAAGTGTTGCACACTTCCTTATGCACCATGTGTAAGGTATCTGCTGAGAGCTGTTCCCCATTTCATTGCAACAGAATATTTTACAGAGTATTTTACAGTATTTACCAATCTGGTGGAGTTCATTTGTATTTGATTTGTGTTAAGTTCAAGACATGTACAGTAGCTTTAATTTCAGATTTTGGGATAAAGTCATTTACCAGCACAGAATTGGTACAGAAAAGGTGATTTAATTTGTATGAATCATTTTCCCTTAACCATCTCCAAGTAAAAAAAATCAGTAAAGTGCAAAGGTCAAAGGTTAGTGAGAGGCTCGAGTTAAAACTAGAACAATGATTTAAAATATCAGGAAACATTACATCATCATCCTTGTTAAGACACTTTGGAATCATAACATTTAGTACTGGTTACAAGCCTCTGATTAGAGGGCAATCCTATATTTGCTGATCTGTTTTGATGTCAGGGAGTCCAGGACCAGAACTACCTGCAACGACTGTAAACCTTGGGTAAAAATAGGAGGATTAGAACCATGAGTGTTGTACATTAGCACCACAGTTACAGTGTAAGCGTTTTAACATTGTGACACCCTTTGGGCAAAGAGACATTGCACAGTGTAAAAAAGTATTTACAGAAAAATACTTAGGTATTTCCTCTTCTTTGAACAGCAGTAAGTTTAAAAAAGTAATTTAAAACTACTCTGGAATATGGACTGTCTTTTTCGGTCTCTTTTAATCCAGAACGTCTCTCAGCGAAACATATCTTTCTTTGCCTTTGGTGACCTTTCAGAACCAGTAGGCTGCCTCCCGGCTCACACATTCCCCAAACCCATAACAACATCTCCTTTTTCCTTCAATCAGCACAGCGGGCTTTCCCCTCTCTACCTCTCCAAACCTCAGAATCCTCAAGTCTGAACAGGTGTCCCTCTGCAGTTTTAGTGAATCTGAAACGCATACCGCGCTCAGCGTCGGTCTGGAACGCTGGCGCTTTCCGTGCCGCTAGTGTCGTAAATCAGGTGGATTTGAGTTGTGAGACGCCCCTGAGGGGGGGCTGGCAGACGTCCAGTATCTCAACCTGTCACGCCAGCCATCAGGAGAGCGGAGCAGCACAGACTGCTAATATATGCATCAGCCCCAAGCAAGTTTTGGGGGGTGGGAGGAGTGGACTAGTGAGGGCTATGAAGGGGGTCAGGGGGGTGGGCTCTCTCTCGCACAGTCTCAGTCCTCCTTCAGTCCGAACCCTCTAATTGGCTGGCACCTCCTTTAGGTCCCCTTCTTGGACTCCCATTCCTGCAAAGAGGTGATCAGCATCACTACCTGTGCCATATTTTTCATTGAATTGATATATAAAACAGATAAACAAAACTGATATGACATTGTTAAAACTGACACATTTGGGACCAATCATTATTTTTCATATACTTGCAGAGAACCAACATAATTATTAATCATATATCAAAGAAAATTAGGATATACAAATAAAATGCCTCGTTTCAGACTGAAAATGTTTGATAGAAAAAAGGAATTGTCAATCTCAGGCATTGACTAAAGGCTGAATCATTAGGTGCTCTGACATTTACATGGTTTGTATGTAACTACAGTGTATAACTACAGTGCAAGCTATAGTTCCACACAAGTTAAATTAGTCCAGATATTTATCTAGACACCAACATACTACAGTGTATCTTTTAACTTCTGTTGGTGGTCTGTGATGTGTCTCATGAAGCATGTAGAGAATGTGGGTGTATGTGTGTGTGAGTGTGTGTGTTGTTTGTGTGTGTGTGCGTGTGTGTGTGTGTGTGTGCATGCATGTGTGTGTGTCTGTGTGAGTGTGTGTGTGTGTGTGTGTGCGTTTGTGTATGTGAGTGTGTGCACAGCACCTTGGCTTTCTGCATGACGTTGCCCTTGGTGGATGCGTAGATGGAGGGAGGGCGTTTGCGCATTTCGGAGGCACAGTTGACTGGCAGGGATGTGTCACCATTGGAGCCATTACACTTACTACCCGTGACCTGCAGGGATTGCACAGGACACACCAGGTTAGTATCATGTACTCCACAAAGCCAGAATAACCTCTCCAGGCTCTGTTGGAAGAGGTTCTTAATTGACTCCACTGCTAACAAATTGACCTGCCTCTTAATTCAGGAATAACAATGCAGCTATGAAGGAGATCATCCATACAGAGGTGAAATGTTCATATTTGCATACTGTGATTCATGATATTGACATCAGTGCTATACTTCCACTGTTGTGAACATATTCATCTGTTTCCGTGCCGACACTCTGGGTTAGTGCCCGGCTTGTTGTTGTAATTTTGGGTCAGTACCTTCATAGCGGGTCTGCTCTCCTCCGGTGCCCCCAGTGCTCCTCCCGCCAGTGACTTTTTCAGGTTCTCCTTCACCCTGGTCAACCTGAGCTCCAGGTCCACTCTCTCGGCCTCCTTCTCCTTGCAGCTCTCCTCCAGCTCAGCCACTCGCTCCTCCAGGGTTTTCTTCTGCTTTCCTGTAAAGGTAACTGCACACTAATAGCCTGCACACACTTCTAACAGCCCATTATTAACTCCACTCTTTGAGGTAGGGCACCTAATGGTGTTCATTCACTAGCGTGGGTATCACAAAATCATTGTGGGCTTATACTGGCCAGTAGGTGGCGGCAGTGTTCCACAGAAAGTGACTTTCCTGTTCTTCCTTCCAACTGCATTTGCACTGTATTATACCCAGTTCAACTCATTTTTACATCAAAGAAAAATAAAAAGCTCTGTTAAAATCACAGCTCCATATTCTTTCATACAAAGTGCAAGTAAGCATGTGTCAGTGAGTGTATAGTACGTGTGTGTGTGTGTGTGTATGTTTGTGTGTCAGAGAGAGCACTTGGCTCTGGTCTCTTCCTCACCAGTGGCAGTCTTCAGCTCTTCCTTGGCCTCTCTCTTCTCCTTGCGCAGCTCGAGCAGAGTGTTTCGAATGCCGTCCCGCTCCTTCTCCAGCTCCTCCTTCTCGCTCAGGTACCTGCGAGCGTCCTCTTCGGCGCGCGTCTTCCCATACTTGGCATACTGATTCGCATCTGGAACGAGGGAGCAAGTGAGACGGCTTAATTCTCAAAGACTCCGACACTGAAGAAACTCGCTGCCTCTCACTTGACCTAATATCACAGAGGTGTAGATAGTCTCTCTACACTATCATGAAGTATATCCCCCACAAAATGGATAAAAATGGGATTAGGGTTGGGTAAACTGATCCTGGATCAGTTGTTTGGGCCAGACAAGACATGATACTCCCGATACCCCCGACTACTGTGAGCTCCACACTGCAAGAGGTCAAGTGTCATAGGTGTGACCCCAGGGGTTGTGGGAAGGTGACGCAACCTAGCTCACACGGCGTGAGAGCCAGAGAGAGCACCTTGTAATTCTCATATTACTTTTCCCGACCGTTACAGAGAGGGCCACCCTTTGAAGTGTCTGTGTTAAAGCTTTCACTTGATACTGTTTCAACCATGAAACAGAGTGAGTGACAAGAGCGGTGAGACCCGGGAACAGGGTGAAACGCTATAAACCTGACAAGAACTCAGAGGACCACAAAGACCTGGCACTGTTAACTTTTCACTCTTCTCTTTGCTGCACTGAGCTGTGAAGACTGGATATGAAAAACTGTTGATTGTGCCACTGTCTTTTTATTACGAAGTGTCAAAAAGTGGAGGCCCCAGTCAGAAAAAAGTTCTCAAATATTGTCTGACTAGGAGGAGAGGATGTTAAGACAATAAAAATAAAATATTCACATGACTCTTCCCAGGAAGAGAAGGCTGAAATCCTGACATCAGATAAATGATCAGTTATAAGACAAAACCACAAATAAGAACAATGACAAAGTTCTTCATGAATATTCCTGTTCCTCTCAAAAGCTGAATCATTCTTTGCTCATAATAAAAACTGCGTTATTGTTAGGTCACTACAATGCCAAGAGTGCAATATCCAGTTAGTTGCATCAGGAACACACGCACACACAGACGCACACACGCACGCCCACTCGTTCTCAGATTATGTGTCGTGAGAAAGCTCAGCAATCCCACAATGCCTGGGGGAGTTTATGGCACCGCTCAAAGAGTGTGAGCTCATTTCGGCCCTCCCTCCCGCACGAAACCACCCACCCCCCCACAGATCCCGTTGGAGCCGCAGACCCGCCCGCTGGATACTGACTGGAGCTGTGCCGCTTCACTGTGACCTGGGGCTTCATCTTCTCTGCGTCTCTGCTGGAGAAGGAGGAGTGCCGCTTCACCGAAGCGTCTGCTTTCTGTCCTTCTTCCTCCGGCTGATCGGGGGGGGGGTGAAGGAACAGGGGGACAACGGAATGACGGTTAGTCACGGATCCAAGGAAAGCATTTTATCATGCTGCCCCTTCCTCCCGGTGTTCAATTCATCATCACGATTTAACACATACTGCAAATTTGTGTGTACAGAAGTTTATTTATTAAAACAAATGACCACCAGCAAAAATTTTCAAGAGTATTACCGTAAACATACTCCATATGGAGTAAATTGAGGTCACTGAGATGGAGCAATAGTCTGGTATCTGCTCTGTCCCGTTTGTAACAAAATTCTTGCAAAACTCATTCAAGCCGAAATGTGTACACACGAAACAGAAGGGATATGTGCTAGCTGCTTCATAGTAGCTAAGAACAATCATTACAAAAAGCCCAGAGGATTTTGGACAACTGAGCTTATTACTGCCCTTCACTTAAGACACTTAAGGCCCTGATAACCTCTCATGACACACATGTAGAGAAGAGGCAGTTATCAGGCTCTCTGGGCTTTCAGTGATCTCTTAAGCAATCAGTCTCTCAGCTCTGGTTTCTTCTGTCTCCTGAGAGTTACGCAAATGAAAGACAGGCTCAATCAACCACCCACGACACCGAATGCCCGGAGTCCAGTTACACGCTAAACCAGCGGGCATAAATCAGTGACACGGTTTTGCCGAGAACACCTGCTGTGGACAAACGCCGAGAGACAATGAACGGAGCTGAAATCGGAGCAGATAAAGTCGCCCGAAAGAACGCAGCCTGCGAAAAGCGTGGGTCCTGCTCCAGCCCGCTGTAACGCTGTCATTACGGACTGCCCTTTTTAAAGGGAGATGACTTGTTTTCTTGGTCGTTTTTGTCTACATCTTTTTTTTCCCTTGGAATTGAGCCTTTTTTTTGCGGAAGCGGTCACTGGACTCCCGGCCTAGAGTTTGGCTGAGGTTTAATAAGCTGCGAAAAGGCTCAGCGTTCCCCTGACGGGCTCGGCTCAGCCCTGCTGGCTCCTCTCTGTGGCAGCTGTCACACACGGGCAGAGAGCTCTACAGTAATGCAGGGAGGCATGGCAGCTTAAGTGCAAGAGCCAGGGCCATTCCTCAACCCTACTGTTTTTGATTTTACCAGAGTGGAAACATTTTTTAAAAAAGGTTATAAAAATATTCAAAACTTTTAACACACACGCATACGCACAAAATCTAGCGCTGAGTTCCAAATTCTGGAAGCGAAGTAAGTGTTCACATATTTATGGGAACTGCCAAATTTTTAATGACTCAATATAATTCTTTAAGTGCATTTTCCTCTCTTAAAGATATAGCTGAAATGCTAATACATATTCTTGCAAAATACAAGAATATTTATTGCTTATTATAATAAATGGCCTGGGCGCTGTGAAAATGCGGACAAACGTCATTCAAAACTGTGTCTCTACACAGCAGACTGTGGGGAATCAGTCACTATGGGACAGCCTGAAGCAGCTCTGTCTGCCAAAGTCCAAGGTCCGGATAATTCCAATGCAGAGGTGACCCCTGGAACATGCGGCCTTTGGCGACTGTCACCTCGCACCTCCACCTGGCCATTCTCACCCCTTACCCCTTCTTCCACCGAAAGTGGATTTTGGGCGTCAGCCCTACACACCTGCACTTTCTCGTAAGGGACCTCATCGTACGTCCTTGTGTCTGTGGAGGCACTGCACGATGAGGTGGCCCACCTGAGAGACAGAGAGAGAGAGAGAGAGATGGAGAGATGAGAGAGAGGAACAGCCACTGTGATATACGTAACACATAAGGTGCTCACCATCCCTGCCCCGGTCCCAGCCACCCATTCCCCCTTGTGAACTGTGCCCCCTCTTGACTCACAGGAAGGAGTGGCGGGCCGCGTCCCGGATGTTGGCGATGGTGTCCACGTCCACGTAGTCGTAGTGCAGGGACTCCGGGTCAGTGGCGCTGCCCGTCTCTGCAAGCAGAACCCCCAGCCAGCGGCCCATCTCCTCTGAGCAGCTCGCCTTGAAGGCAGACAGACAGATAGATGCAGATAATGAGACACAAGCGCATTAATTTGGACTGAGGGACACTGGGTTACATTATGGAGGGACATTATGCTTAGGGAGGGCAAAATTAAACAGGTTTTAAGCACCCTACTCCACTCCCCAACAAAAAGACCTAACTGTATGATCACCAGCCAGATTGCTGCTGTGTCCTGATTGAATGAATGGAAGAAACAGCAGCAGGTTAGCAATACGGACCCCTCCTTACCTCCAGCGCTGCCACCTCATTGCCCCCCCGTAGGATTCGGAAGGCGAAGGGGTGCTTGGGCCCCAGTCCAGGGACAACCTCACAGCCCTGGAGGGCCACAACGTTCACATGGGTGCGCACGTCCGTCCTGTCCCGGTGGAAGAAGAGAGAACCCCCTCTCACACAGCACCATCTCTCCCTCCAGCACTGGTTCACCAGCACGCTCAGGTAACCTAGGGGACAAGGAGGACACAAACGTTATCCACCGCAGAGGGACAGACACTGACAGACAGCTCGAGGAGTAGACAGGCTGGGATACAGAGTCGATGTAGGAGACTGCAAGACTGCTGCACCTGAAGACAGAAGCAAAGAACATCGTTGTGAAGGTGTACGGCGAAAAGAGAAGAGGACAATCACCACAGCGGGGGTCCTCGTCTTCAGGGGAGGAGTTCCGGGGGTCTCCGGGGAGGGGGGGTTTCTTCTTGGAGAAGCTAATAATTCGGGTGATCTTGCGCCCTGCCGCCCGGCTCACTGTGCCCGTCAGTTCCGAAAGGGCGCCCCGCTTTGCCTTCCCTGTAGACGGACATACAGGACTCATGTGGTCACAGTGTGGAGACAAAGGGAACGGTGCCTGAAGGAGACTAACGTCAATGAACAGGCTGAAAAAGCAACAACTCCCACCTATACCCAAATCAACACTGAACCTCACTCCAAACTGGTAAGAGGTCTACTGCAGAAAAGGCCCTGAGGCAGAGATTTTTATAAATGGTATTTATCAGCTTTAAGCCTGATTCCCACTGATTTGTTAGCTGTGTGTAAGCTATTCTAATGCGATGTAGCATTATAATCGTTTACTTTTTGATGGATTGAGCTTCACCTAATCCGCAGCGTATATGCTGCCGACCCCAAAGCAGCTTTCAATATGAATTTTTTTGGCACTGCCCAAGCCCACCCATTTTCCACTTGTAAATAAATGAGCAGGATCCCTCATTAAAATGATCTATTTGCTTGTTAACATATGATAGAGGAAGAAGTCTCAAAGCTTGTGCTTTTCTTCTTCCTGCTGAAGAGGGACTGCAGCAAAAATGTAGTGGGAAATGATGATTAACATTTGCGGATCCACTGTACAGCAGCACAAGGAAGAGAGTGTTTATTTTCTTATGTACACTGTCTATGATATATGAAAAAGTCTCAGCTACCTAGTTAGGATTAAGTCCTGTTAAAGACACTTCCTGCCTTTGATATTCTAAAGAACAAACATGTCTACTTTGGCCTGACATGTCTGGGCTTGGGGCCAACCACCTACAACATTGATACCACATACTATCACCCTGTTTCGGCTGTCCTGGACTCCAGCTGACCTACAGCTAGGGCAGGTCACAGGAAACATGGAGACGGAGTTTGCTTCAAAGACTCCAGACTTTCATTAATCATCATTACAAATTCATTTTGCTTACACAAGCGTATATTTCGTAATCAGTGACGGGTCTAGGTGGCTTCCTTCCAGTTGCTCCAGATTTTCGAGCAGATGCTGGAAGCCTGTGATTCAGCATTAGAGGTGGTCTATAAAAGCCACCTTCAAAAGAGACAAATGGTCAGAAATTTCCAGCATTGCTGCAAACCAGGAGTAACCACGTCAATAAGTTAAACCCGTGGTCTCTTTTTCAGCTCTCTGCTGAGCTGTTCTTTTTTAAACGGAGCTCTTCAGGAAGTCGCTCAGGTCCTGGAGCTCCGGAGGAATCAAACAGTAGCAGCTCTAGCTGTCTCTGAGGGTGTGGTACAGAGCAGCAGGGAGAGCGCGAAGGATGTGGCAGGAGGAAGGAGGGTCAGGAGAGGCCCGCTGCGGATCAGATGGCATACGGCCACATGAAAGGCACGGGGCGAGAGGCTCTGATTGCATACTTCCTGCCCAGGCGCTTCCTGGCTTTGTCTCTGGATGACATCATGGTGTGCGCATGAGTAACAAAAGGTTTAGGGCAGCACCTGCATCAGGCATGGGGGGAAGACACAATGGAGGAGGGGGGGAGGAGCAACCCCCCTCCTATCCCAAAGGCTGTGGGGGTAGGTGAGTCAGGCACAGGCACTCGGATTTAGAGGGGCGTACAGACAGACACAGTGGGAGATGGGTGTGTGGGCAGAGCTGCAGGTGCCTGGGTGGGCAGCGTGTTTGGGGGCAGTAGAAACTCACCCTCCCGGGTCTCCCGTATGCTGTTGGGGACGTCTCCTGTGACCGGGCTGTCTGAGTCGGAGGTGTGCTTATCAGCTGAGAGCCTCTGTGGGAAAGAGCAAACACCGCGATGAGGACAATGCAAGCAAACACCCAGAGTGATAAAAGACACAGCAAACAACAGGGATATTGAGGCAGACACAAACACAAATATGGTGTCAGGAACTTAAATACTCACTGCAGTGCATGCAGTGCAATGGACCAAACCCAAACACACAGAGACACACAGACACAAACACACACTCAGGCCCACAAACACACATATTCACAGAAAAAAAACACACACACTTATGCACCTTGTGTGTCCATATACACACATTCACACACACACACACACACACACACACACACACACACACACACACAGGAAAAGACACACAGGAACAGTCCTGTCAGGAAACACACTCCCTGCAGTAGCTTCCAACATCACCGCAGACTCCCCCCTTAGCTTCCAACGTTCCTCTCCACACTCCTTTCTTCCAAAACACAAACTCGCAGGCCACACCAGAGAGAGGCCGTGATACATGCCATTCTTCATAAAACAGCTCTTTTCTTTGACCGATGCTCTCCACTGAATAATTTCCCATTCCCAAAGTGACACCTTTTAATCAAACCCGGCGCCGGTGAAGCCACGGAGCCGAATCCGAGCAGCATCACTCAACTGTGTTTACATCCAGTGACGACGTAACACGATCTGAGAGCCGCTTTGCTGCTGTAGGTCAGAGGTAATTACACTGGGCGAGTCGGGACAGACGGCAGACAGCGTCTCTCATTGTGAGCGGTGTGTTTATCCTGCACTGTTATTTACAGGGCCGGGGCGACGTGGGCTGGGACACTGGAGCGGGTCCTGTTTGTGTTTCTGTACCTGTGGTTCTGCTCTTCCCCTGGCCCATTCTAACTAAGGGGAGTCCCAGAGCGCAGTATGGAAGGATCTGCATGACAGGCTCTGGGAAGCAATACAGTTCTCTCTCTCAGTATAACTGTCCCCTCTCTCTGTCTCTCTCTCTCTCTCTTACTCTCTCTCACACACATGAGAAACACTGCTCTCTCTCGCTCTCTCTCTCTCTTACTCTCTCTCACACACACACACATACACCACACACACATAAGAAACAGCGCTCCTCACCTTGTCCAGCTCTATCTTCCGAGGGATCGTGGGAGAGACGGATCCGTCCAA
Source organism: Megalops atlanticus (assembly GCA_019176425.1). NCBI lineage: Eukaryota > Metazoa > Chordata > Actinopteri > Elopiformes > Megalopidae > Megalops > Megalops atlanticus. The sequence continues at coordinate 9,859,772 of CM032888.1, forward strand.
TCCGACGCTGCCGGGTCCCTGGCCGCTCACCTCCCGGATGACCTGCGCACACAGATACCAGGATGGGCAAACATTCTCACCGTGACTGAAACACCCGTACGTGAAACAAAAATAATGTTGGCTTTGGCAGACTGGAGCTGTCAGGTCCAAATTTAGGAAGTGTGGTGCAGTCAGAATAACAGACATCGAAGCAGTACAGACACAACTGCAGGGGACCAGGGATCAGTGGTTCACACGGGGTCAAGAACAACAATAACACAGAGCAGCCAGAATTACGCTTCATCAGCACCAAGCTGAAAAATAAATATGCAAAAATAAAAGCATATAATACCAAAATCCTACACCATAACAACTATCCTAAGAACACCACTGATACTGAAGTGGTCATTGAGCCTAACAACAATCTATAAAAACAACATTATTTTAAATCATAGTGTTTTCAATAATAAAATCCTAGAGCATAATATGTATCTTACAAGCGAGACTAATACTGAAAAGGTCATAGAGCCTAACAGTAATCTATAAAACAACATTGCTTTAAAGTATAGTATTCACAACAGTTAGTATAATAAGTATCCAATGAACAAAACTAATACTAAAGAGGTCATTGAGCCTAACAACAATCTGTAAAACAACATTACTTTAAATCATATTGTTTACGTGGTGCCAAATAGTGATCCATAAAAGCACTGTTAACCTGCATCACACTACCATGTGTGGTCAGTATAACAATAATGTGGTGTAAGTTATTCCTGTATAAGGTGAGTTACCCTGAGCCACCCCTCGGCCTGCTCCTTGCTCTGAACAGCCAGCACCAGGGTCTCCCCTCCTGGGAGCGAGAATCGCAGCTCGTGTCTCTTGCGCTTCCCGTCTTTGGGCACGTAGACGACGTTGCACAAGTTGAGCGACACGTCCATGTACGGCGTGTGGTCTTTGGAGCTCTTGTAGCACTGTGGCACAGGCAAACATTCGCTCTGTATCAGGACTGGCTGAGAAATTATGGTGAAGCCTCATGATAAAGCTGACATTCACTCAAACGAAAAGGTTGACGTTTCAACCTCAAGGCACATTCACATGCTCATACTGCAGTTGTTAAACTATATTACATCATATTAAAGCCATTTAGCAGAAACACTTATCCAGAGCAACTTACAACTGAGGCAATTGAGCATTAAGTACCTTGCCCAAGGGTACAGCAGCAGTGCCCTAACGGAATCGAGCCAGCAACCTTTCGGTTATAAGCCTGCTCCTGACCACTACAACACCTTACTACTATCCACGACTTGATTCCTCACTTTGGTCATTGTGCAGCCTTAGGCATGATCACAGAGGCCAGCCCTGACTCTGAGTCTCGTAGCCACGGCGATGGCGGGGCTCACCAGCAGGCGGTTTTCGCGGATGACGGTTAGCTGCTTGGCCCACTGGCCGGAGCGCTTCTTCCGCAGCAGGAAGGCGCAGATGCGGCAGTCCTTCACCGGCCCCATGGAGTTCTCCTCCGACGGCCACTGGTGCGTCAGCCGCTGGGCTTTGGCCTCCTCGTCCTCCTCATCGTACGATTCGTACGAGCTGCTCAGGGCGTCCGAGTCATTGTCTGCGCAGCCGCACATGCAGACAGAAGACTGTCATTAGGAGGAATGTTTCTGATTGCCATTCACTGTCAGCTGTGAACACTTAGGAATGGGGTGTTATTTTGCTTTTGTTTCTGCTGTTCCAAGCTAAAGAAGACCATGGGGATGACAGGCTTTTGTTCCAGGCAGCTACTCACACATATGGTTACACAAATCATTTCCTTGAACTAAGTTAGCTTCCCTTCCCAGTTCTGTGGGTGTAAGTAGCTCAACAACAGCTGGTAAACCTGCTGTGCCGTGGTCTTTAAAGGCCGAATCAAGTTACTTTATAACTGCTGCGATTTCTGAGGGCCAACAAACCGAGCACATCATCAACAGGATCCCTGTCTGCTTGGAAAGGAGGAGCTCACAGGAGTTCTTGCGTTGGCCGTTCATGCGGGTGGTGGGGTAATTGTTGTCAGCGTCTTCGTAGTATCCGTCTTCGATTGAGTTGGGGGGGCTGGAGTTGCCTGGGAAGGTGCAGAAGGTGGAGGTAAAAGGTCAGAGTTTAAATGGTCCTGATCATCCCTGCTGTGTATGTGTGTGTGGACAGTGAAGGTACTGTGGAGGTGCAGTTCCTATTGTGGGCGGTGCAGTATCAGCGTGGAATTCTGGCGGAAGACTGGAAGAAAACGCTGACTACAGTACCTTAATTACAATGTTTTTGTAGTTGAATAAGCAAACACTTACAAACGGTCCCCGGGGCCTGTGGGAGGGAGAGGTAGGAGGGGAGAGCAGGGAGAGTGTGTGTGGGGGGGCCAGCTCTAGGCTACACTCGCACTAGTGGTGGTGGTTGGGTTTTTTAATGTGGCAGAGGATTTTGTCTGTTGACAGCATTTTCAGCGTTTTCGTCTGATGTTTCTGTTTGAATTACATGTCTTCTACCGAAACCACATAATGTTATGGAGCACCACACCCTTTGAGTAAGTAAATAAAATGATGACAAAGGCTAGTAGGGTGGAGGTAGAGCGCTCACTGCAAGAGTTGCAGTATTAGTACTAAACATATGTGTGAGAACAGTAGGGTAGAGGTAGAGTACTCACTACAGGTGTGCAGTATTAGTACTGAGAATCAGAGCGAGAACGGTAGGGTGGGGGTAGAGTGTTCACTGTGGGTGGTCCAATATTAGTACTGAGGGTCAGTGTGAGCACACTAAGGTGGGGGTAGAGAACTCACTGCGGGTGGTGATATACTGGGGCATCTTGCCAGGGCTGAGGGGTACAGCTTCCTCATAGTAATCCTCAGGAGGGGGTGTGGTTGGCAGGGGAGGCGGGGAGTCAGCTGGGCTCTGGGTTGGGAGTGGGAGTTAGGAGATATCAGCAAACACATTTGGACCGCTCGAACAGAAGACACAAGGCTTCCTTTTTTTCTCTTTGTACATTCAACACACACCTTGTTATGTCCATTCCCACATGGCTTAGAACAACCCAAAAACAGGAATGACCTGGCCTGAAAGCCTTGTTTTCCTCCATAACATCAGGAGTCAATTTAAACCCCAAGGCTGTCAACACGTCCAGCTAATCCAGTGAGTTATGCAAGAGGAACGGAGTACAATACAAATATAATACACAAATAAAAGAGCGATCAGCTCTGAGATCATCCAGTGCTGAGAGCTGTCTTATGCAGACACGCGGTCATGGAAATACGAGGACTGCGAAGCACTGCACGGGGCCTCGTTAAACTCGTAACGGCCCTGCTGGGTTTTGAACGCAGGGCCGTTGAGTCACTGATGCACAGACGCTGACTGACACACGGATGCGCGTTCCCGCCCTGATGGCCGCCGCTGGGAGTGCCCTTAACCCTGCGGCAATCAATCTCAACTCGGCCCTGTCACGTCGTATTGCGTTACCTGATTTCATAGCAGACACCCCCGATTATCCAGGGAGACTTACGCTGCATGAGCTGCGTTCGGTTATATAGGTGGGTCACCTTTAAAGCACAGCGACTCGTCTGCGGTCACTGAAGGGTCGGCCTTTTCACTTTACGGGGTCGCTTACCGATTTAGGAGGGGGCGTTTCGGGCGTCTCCTCTTCCCCCTCGCCCTTCTGTTCCTCCTCCGTGTCTTTAAAGGACCGCAGGTCACAGTCTGTTGGGACAGCGCAGCTGAGCTGTTAAAACGCTTAGCGCACACCGGCACCGAGGAGGCCAAACTGTGGCTTGAGTACACACAGAGGCCGAGCTATTTCACACTCACCGAATTCTTCGAACAGGGACTCCACGAAGCTGGTGCCATTTCTGTACACTGAAGTGTTCATGTACATGTAGTCTGTTCCATTCACTGTAAGACACACACACACACACACACTAAACATATTCTTATGTGTCTCACTCGTAATTACGCCAACTCAACTCATGGGCTCAAATCATCAGCTGCCCGCTGTTTCTGACCATCACAGCAAGAGGAAAGTGTTCTGTGGACAGACCACACTAATTGGTGGCAGTAACTGTGAGCTGACTCTCTGACATTTGTATCTAGCTGAAGCAGAATGTTCTCCATGGACTTGGAAACTCTGCTTTGACAGAAAAAGAATGGGAAAAGTGTATTTCCGCCCTTACTCATCTTTGCTCATTTCCTGTCTCCTATCCCTTTGTTTTTTAATCTCTGTTCTCTCACACTTTGCATAATTGTCTTTTCTCTGTCTTGCTCTGTTCTTTCTTTGCAGTCAAGTTTCTCAGATTTTTTAAACCTCTACAAATTATCATATCAGACTGTGGGCTTTTTTTCCTTCAGAAACTGAGACTGGTGCATTATATATGGACTTGAGTTAATAAGTTGTTCATTTACAGACATATGCTGTGATGTGTTTACATACACATCACCTTGCACTCTCTCCCACCTGCCTCCTTTGCTCTCTCTCTGCCCTTCTCTCTCCCCCCATCCCTCTCTCTAGCCCCTCCCTGACTGAAACTATCTCTCCTTCTCTGTCTCTGCTTGTTTCTCTCTCACTCCTGAAACCCCCCCTCTGCTCTCTCTTTAACTCTTTCTCACCTGAGGGCTGAAGCTGCTTCAGCAGGTTCCTGACGGCCGCCTTCTTCTCAGCAGTAGCAGAGCTGAGGGTCTCATGGTCCAGCAGCTTCAGCAGGACATTCAGTTCCGTCACCAGGTGCTCCATCGCTGCAGGGCAACAGGGGTCAAAGGTCACGGCAGTGACAACTGAGAGTCACGGTCCAAACAAAAGCAAATCAGCACCAGGAAAGAAAACATGTTAACTTGTCAACACATGGTGGTGTCGAGTTACCTTGTCGAGTTACCCTGTCAGCAGTTCTAGTCAGGCATAGCTGTAGGGTTTCTAGTTTATCATAAACCATGAACCCACCCAAGTGGGGAGACCAATTTGATCTAATTTGATTCAGCGTACTCCAGTGAGCAAATCTGACTCTACGTTGCATGGAAAAACAGATGGTTTCATATTGTAAAAAGTAACAATCAGAGACATTCCAGCAATTAGTCACAATGCATTTATTTCCACGGAACTTCAGCATGGCTCGTGGAAACAAATGTTAATTTCTAAATGACAGTTTAGTGGCAGATCTTTCAACAGTTTATTCACAGCACCAGGAGTTATGACTGTGTCCTCTTGTGAAAAGTATTGTTACAATATTTATCGTAGTATCTCACAAACATTAGCAAGTACAGTACATCAGTTATTTCCACTTCTTTTTATATAACTATATACATACCATATATTGTATAATGTATTTCACAATATACTGTACAATGTGAGTATAAAACATATATGTGAAAGAGGAAATAACTCATATATTTTACAATATAGTAGTACATTTTAAATATGTGTATAAATATGCTGCATCTATTCTTTTGATTTTTTCATCACAAAATATAACATATCATATAACCTATATGGTAAGATATAACACTTTTCTGTATGGATGTCCATAAGCCCAGACTACAGGGAGCTCCATTCTACAGGGAGAGGCTGGCATGGTGGTACAGTAGGACTGTGAGGCATTCGTAGGCTGTGATCCCTGTCCCCTTGAGCCTGTACTCTTCACCTGGGCTGCTCAAGCAAAGGAGCCGTCAGTGTGGAACAGGTTCCAGGATGTGTGCGTCTTTCTGCCAGCGACGGTCTGCCAAAGCATGAATAATGGACTGAGGAGATAGGAGGCAGCTCTGGTTTCTCCTGGAAACCGCCGCCTGGGGTACTGAGTTCCAAAACCTTTCCCCCCGGGGACCGCGACCCCCGTGCAGCTGAAACAGACACTCCCTAGGAGGAGGCCGTGGAAAGCAGCCCATCCCATCACGTCTTTATTTAATGCGCACACAGAGGTCCCCTTTCCAAGACGTTAAAAGCTCACCCTCCCACCTCCCGGTCCCGGTGCTCCGCTGGCCAAGAAGATGGTATCCCAGCAACACCGCTCTCCCTCCAGACCACCGCGTTAGGTTTAAAGAGCCGTTGGGTTCGCCCCGGTACTCGGCGTCACTCATGGGCCCCAGAAAAGAGTGCATGACACAGGCTGCAGGTGCAAAGGGATCTCTACAGGGCAGAACACTCTGCAGCACTGAACACAGATGGAAATTGTGCAAAGTCCTGAGGTATGAACATGTGAACCAAAGTCTTATCTGACATGTTTTATCTGACAGCACAATGAGCTGGACTGAACCAGATCAAAGCGTCATCATTTACGCCACGCCACGCACCCCTGATCAAGGACAGTGAGCTCGGCTGTCACGCCGCACTGCACAGAGGATTTTAGCTGTGGTGGGGTGTGTGTGTGTGTGTGTGTGTGTGTTTGTGTGTGTGTGTACGCGGGATCTCCCTCCAGCTGGGACCCGCTATCGGCTTCCAACGCCCCGAGGCGCTCCGAACCACGTGCGGCGTGATCTCACACTCGCTGGGCGACCCACGGCTCCGGGAGAGGAGAAACTTCAGCTGTCCGATTTTTTCCTGAATCCATCGGACATCTGGATGTCTTGGCTCAGCGGGGCCGGGAGAACGCCGCCAAGGCATCCAGCCGAGGGGCCTGAGGGCTTAATGCAATAAGCAGGCGTGATGGGGCATGGCCCGAAATCGATTACGCGTGCCAGCCCCCCGATCGTCAACTCTTCCACTGTAACGCAAACAATGACCGATCTGTTGAGGCTCAAGTCTTCTCAGATGAGGGGGAAAACACCGGTGGGGGTGGGTGGGGGGTTAACATTACGGATGAGTCTGTGAGTTGCAGTTTGCAGAATGCGCAAAGAATCCGGGTAGTGAGCAGCGGATGCCTCTTGGATTCAGTCACTGCGTTGTTCTTGCAGGCACACGTTCTTCTCAGAGAGGGCGTCAACATGACACACAGCGCCCACCAAGAAACCCCCCAACCCCTCATTCCACACTCTTTCAGTTACTCTGAAGACTGTCATGATGATTGTCAACCCTAAAAATGCATTCTGTAATACATATGCATTAAATAACGTGTATACATAACTTTTTGAAAACGGCAGTGACTGATATTTTCTGTTATATGCAGCTTTAACATGTGTCATTGTTGTGTAAGGGCCAGCCACAATGAATCACTTCATCAAATGGCTATGGCAGACTTCCTAGAGCCACGCTGTTGCGTACACGGTTTTGTGTCCCAATCTCCTCGGCCTGTCATCGGTCTTTCGGCCCACATTCCTCTCTGCCAGCGAGATGGCCCGCCCCCGACCTGGCTCCGTAATTACGAGGGAGTGTTTTATTTTCATTATGAGTGATGCCTGACAGTTCCCATTGCCGAGCCGCACTGCAACTGTACTCTGGCACAAGCTGGGACATGGCCGGGGCCCGCCGTGCCTCTCTCTCTCTCTGTCTCTCTCTCATTCTCACTGTCGTCCTCCGGCAGCAGGGCCTCACACACTGACACATTTAGATGAGCATGCTGCAGACAGAAAGCACACACTGATCTGCACAAACCCTGACTCTTGATCTCTGGGCTTGAGGTTTTCTGTGAGATGACATCAATCTGTTCGTCCATACATTCCTGCCCACACACACATGCGTACAGTGACACACACAGTCTTGCACGCACGCGCACGCGCGCACACACACACGCACGCACACACACACACACACACACACACACACACACACACAAACACACACACACACACACGCACGCACACACACACACACACACACACACACACGCACACACACACAAACACACACACACACACACGCACACACACGCACACACACACACACACACATAGCATCCAGCTGTCAGCAGGAGTGTAACAAAAGAACAGAACCAGTTTCCCAATCAAGGGGGCCTCTGCAGGCAAACACAAAGCTCCATTTTTTGTTGACCCATCTGCAGGGTAAACAGACACTTCCTCCCATGGTGCAACAGTGCTGCAGGGCACACCTGCCTGTGTCTACAGGAATTTCACAACACCGGGAAATTTTTCCTGGGTTTTGAAAGACCCAAATACCATCCATTACAGTTCACCACAGTCTTTTCTGCACTGCCCCCATTGTTGCCATGTGACTTTCTCACTGCTTCACGATTGGTTTAATTACTGTCATGCTGCCCATCAATTCACCCAGCAGGGGTAGAATTCCATGGACACTTATAGAACAAACCATAGGCATACCCTAAAATTGCCTTGCATGAGAATTGATTCTGGTATGGACTTACGGTGCAAAAACACTTGACTATCATAAACAAACTGCCACAGACAAACTTTGGTTTTGGAGCTGTGTCAGAGCTGTCCACATGCCAGTCTCTGTTTATGGACACACTATGGAAATGAATGATAGCAATCAGTTAGTGATGCCAAGTCATCATTATGGGTGACCTACATTCCAGCCATAATCACAACTTCAAACTTTTGCCAGTTATACTTCTGCCCAATGAAACAGGAGCATGTGATTGTGGCTCAAAAGGTGGCATGTAGACATGTTATATGTGTCTTTTCGGGTGGCGGTGGGTCTAACCGTGATTACAAAGGAAGGGTTAACTGCAGAGGAGTCCGAGCGTGTTTGCCTTTGAGATGAGGTAACCTCAGCACGGTGTGAAACGGGACTGTGGTTAAATGCATTAACCAGCCGTTACGCTCTCGTTTGCCGCCCCGCTGTACGCGGCGGTGACCCCGTGACCGCGGGGGGCGAACGCGCCCACATGGGTTTCTCGGTGATTATATCCTCTCCAAATAGCAGCGGGAAATACAGGGGTCAGCCCCGCTCTCTCTCTCCCCTCAGCCACCGAAAGCAGGTCACAGCCGGGTCGCGCTTCGTAAAGTCACCGGGCAGACATCTGGACGGGCCGGGTTTGCGCAGGACAGGAGCAGAGAGGCTGCTGGGAAATGGGGAGCCTGCACACCCCAGTAACAGGGAGTGGCATAAACGGGCTGGCAGCGATCCAGCTCATTCTAGCGACGTGCAGGTTAGTCGCAAACAAATGCAGCTTTGGTGCAAAGCACTGAATACGACTCCGTTACAGACTGGCGGCTGCAGAGAGGGTGCAGAACTTGATTTTCTTCTTTGCAGGACTGACAAACAGTTAAGATCAGTTAAGGTTTAAACAAACTTTATTGACAACTTCACGACACATGAACGTTCAACAGTGATCCATGACCATCAGCTCTTGTATTGTGAAGGATAAAGGACTCGGCTTGATATCAGGTAGCACCTGAGGGATCATGTTACCAAAGCCAGTCCAAACAAGAGTATACGCACTGTGGATTATGGTCTACTGGACCCCACAGAAATGTGACCACGGTGAACTCCAACATCATTGCATCCCCACAACATGGCAGGGAAGCGAAATGAAAGACACTGCACTGATTAAGTCCAGAGAGCCCTGGTGTTGGGCTACCCTCTGTTAATTTATAGTTGCTGATCTGAGACCTGTTATTGCTGGTCTGTGTAATCAGAACATTATGTATCTCTTTGCCTCTTATTCTCTCACCCTCTCTCTCTCTCTGCACAGTGATTTTATTTTACTGCAAAGAGCCCCCAGGCAACAAATTAAAGTCAACATGATTCATTTGCCCCCCCCTTAGTGCCTTTAAGCACTGACTGTGGCCTGATGTGCTCTTCAACTATGTTAAAATGAGAAAAAAAACTCATGTGTCAAATTTGACTTTGTCTTGTGATCTAATTCAGGGAAACACTGTACTTGCTTCCTAACTGTATTTCCAAGTGACCACAAGCAGCAGGGATAGACTACATTTTATCTTTGAATCAACCTCAAGATACTGAAGAGTACGTCCAACTCTTCCAATGCATTTATTTTACTGCATCATTCACTGTGATAAACACCATCTTAGAGACTTGACACATGATGTATAAAGCTGCCCACATTCAGTCCACACACTATAGACAAAATACCATTAAGCCAGAGTACAGAAAGTAAACTGAAATCACTGCTCTCAATCAGCACGTGACAGCCAGCTTGAAGTAGAGGTTGTCTTTTGTCTCCTCTAATTGAAACTACCACGGTGGCTCCCACCTCACACATAGTTGTGAAGCGCAGTTAGAGTGTGAAAAACACTCAGCACCTGGTCAACATGACAGAGTGGACATCAAGTCCAGAGTCCAGAAGCGCCACTTGTAACATGTCCACCACATACACTCCAAGCTTTTCAACTGCATCTATTCAATGCCAGTGTGAAGCCTGTTCTAACTGCCAGAATTTTCACCTGTTCATCAGCACTTTGCAAACTAAAAAGTTGGCTTTTAAGTGTTAACAAAGTGGTGCGCTTTATGTAAACCACTGCCAGAAAGAAACCCAAACTCTGTAAACGACATTGTCAGAACAATTGTTGATTCAGAGACACAGGAAAATTTTCCGTTACCAAAAATCCTCCTTCAAGTACATTGGTATCTCCTTTCTATCGAGAACAAAGTTCACACAACAGCAGGAAATCTAAGAATTGTGTTTTATCGGTTCCAGTCCGGACACATGGACAACAGACAGCTAAATCCAATTCAAATGTTCCACTTTTGTCTCAGGAAAGCCTCCAGACAAGCCTAACACTGCACAGTCCAATGAGAGATAGGTTAAGTTGCCAAGACAAGAAAAAAGGAAGGAAACACAGCCAAATCAGTACCTACCAGTGACAGCTGAAAGGGAAGAGAGGCCCACCATTTTCAGGGGAAATGGGAAAAAATCTGTTGTACAAGTGGAAAGAGCTGAACGCATCCACAATTCTGTAATTTCTTCCAAACACACACAGAAAAAAGCCCGCTCTGTGCAAAGGAACTGTTGCAGTGCGTAACTCCACCACTCTCCCACTCAGTACTGACTTATCTCTGCAGTGTTGTGGTAATTGGAGAGCTGAGCCTGGTGTATTTACCCTTTCCAGGTCTCTCTCTCTCGCTCTCTCCCCCTCTCTCTCTCTGTACTGGGATATCTGTTGTGTTTGGTCTCAGGGGTAGGAATGTATGGGGAAGGGGGGGCACCCACTAGCTCTCTGTGTCATCAGCTCTCAGCTGTAATCCCTGAGATCCAGCAGCACCTGGGCGAGGCTCTGTGCCGAAAAAACCTGCCCCCACCCCCATCAGCACTCCGAAATCCCTCACAGCTCTGTCTTCTGCCTCCACTAAAGCTGGCTTTGCAGATTCTTTTCTGCAACCCCCCCCCACCCACCCTCACCCCAAACCAACAGACACACCTCCTCGCAGTACATCAAGAGAAATGCGTGTCAAGCGCTCAGAATCTGCCTCGGCTTGCAAAACCTGCAAAAGCACACATATAAAAACAGCAGCCGGGGGGATAGAGAGGTGGATGGAGATGAGAGGTCACTTTGCGTCCTCCCCATTTAGACCCATTTAGTGGGTCTGGAAGCTGAACTCCAACAAGAAAAAAAAATCTGTAAAACACCTTTCATTGGGGTGAACAAAGTTTACGCTACAAAAGCCGCGGAAAAGTACGACACTTGTTTAAGCAGACGATTGGGCTGCCCTTTGGGGGAGATGAGATTAAAATAAAGAGCGAATCCAAGAGATGAAAGACCGCTCCACGTCTCCTTCCCTTTGGTTAAGCGTGACTCATGCAGCTGCCGGGTGAAAGACAGACTGACTGGGGGATTGTTCTCTCATGAGTTCTCTTACAGCGGTCACACTTACCTCCCAAGAAAAATAACTACCTCAAGCAATGACCCAATAAAGGCTATCATTGTAGAAGTAGCACCATTATCCACCCACTTAAAACACTGAAAATAACAGTTTTTACTCATAGCCCTTTATTGTGGTAGACAAACTTCACTTTTTCCTATATTTGTAGTTGTAACTATATAAAAGACTGTGTTCTGTTTTAAAGCAGCTACTGTATAATAGTATATATACAGTATACACTGATGAGCCAAAAAATTATGACCACTCACAGGTGAACTGAATAACATTGATCATCTCCAAACAAGGGCACATGTCAAGATCTGGGTAGATTAGATGGTAAGTGAACAATCAGTTCTCATAGTCATCATGTGGGATGCAGGAGAAATGTGCAGGAGTAAAGACCTGAGCAACTTTGACAAGGGCCAAATTGTTATGGCCAGACGACTGGGTCAGAGCATCTCTGAAACGGCAAGGCTTGTGGGGTGCTCCTGGTCAGCAGTGGTAAGTACCTACAGACAGTGGTCCGAGGAGGGACAAACCACAAACCGGCGACAGCGTGTTGGGCGCCTGAGGCTCATCGATGCCCGAGGGCAACGAAGGCTATCCCGTCCGGTCCAAACCGACAGAAGGTCTACTATGGCACAAGTCACAGAAAAATTTAATGATGGTCACGGGAGGAATGTCTCACAACACACAGTGCATCGCACCCTGCTGCGTATGGGGCTGCGTAGCCGCAGACCGGTCAGAGTGCCCATGATGACCCCTGTCCACCGGTGAAAGCGCCTACAATTTGCATGCGAGCATCGGAACTGGACCTTGGAGCAGTAGAAGAAGTTCGGCTGGTCGGATGAGTCCCGTTTTCTTTTAGATCACGTGGATGGCCGTGTACGTGTGCGCCGTTTACCTGGGGAACTGATGGCACCAGGATCATCAGCACCATTAAAACAAATGCTCTCACACACCTGTATTTCATACACCTTCACTCAGGCAATTGGGGCTTGTTACACACACAATTATCCACTGAACTGATGGAATTAGATCATTTATTAATAATATGATAAATGGAAGTCAACATAGGATGCTGACACACAGCAGTATATTAGCTTACAATGAGTATACATTTAAACAACCACCATAAAATTATCATTCTAACTCTTCAAAGCATATCTGGGGCATATAACACATTATGGATGCTGAACGCTACATTGGTTAAATACCACAAATATCGTGCTAAAATCAGGTCACTGGTGGAATTGCTCTGTTTCCTATGGGGAGCTTTTGTGTTGCGACACATTCATGTCAGTTGGATCTCCTGTGCTTATCCATGCAGTTCCCTGCTCCACAGAGCTGGGCTTCTGACTTGCTCAGACAGAACTTCACTGCACATGACTGGGTCAGGGAAAATTCCCATAGCCACAGCGATGGCGAAACGCTGACATGCAAGACATGACACATCAAATATGCAAGCGTACACACACACACACACACACACACACACACACACACACACACACACACACACACAAACACACACACACACACACACACACACACTCGTCCCGGCCCTGAGAAGACACACAAAGGAACCAGGCGTCTTCCGCCAGCTGTTTCACGCACCCAGGACCTCTGATAAGGCTCACAATCTGCATCTTATCTCCAGAGGGGAAAGGAGACACTTTTCTATCCTTTTAGCAGTTCATTGTTCCCTGGGACATGTTAAGATCTGCCTCACGAAAGGCCAGATGCGGAAGGCTGGCTTGCTTTGACACGGCACAGCAGCAAGGCAGACATTGGTGAACGCTCACATAACATCCAGAAGAACTCTGCTTAGAGCTGGACGATTGCACGGGATCGATTATTGCCTGGCTAGGGTAGAATCATCATGCTGACATTTTTAAATACTCTGACTGAAAAGTCAAAATCATGACCTATTTTGCCAAGGCAGAGGAGTGTGACTTATGCTTTGATGACGAGAATGAGGCTGAATCATTCGCCAGCGAGGATAAATCACTTGCTTGTCTTTACCTTTCCAAGCCTTTAATAACAGTCGTTAAATACTCTCCCGCAATAACAGCCATTCGGTGTTTTCCCTTAGTCATGTTTTCCTTTGTCCTTGAAAGATGGAAAGTAAAACAAAGGGAAAATCAGCGACTCAGCTCTCTGGCTGCAGCCAGGAGGAGATCCCTCAGGACAGCGTGAGGGTGAGGAAGGGGAAGGAGACACGGAGGAGGCTTAATGGATGACAGGTGAATTCGTGTTCGGCGCAGAGCGGAACACGTGGCCGTTATTGTTATAGCCGTCAGTGTAAACTATGCCGCATGGGCGGAGGTCTAGGGGGACTGGGCGGCCCATTGTTCGGGTGACCTCCTCAGCTTAAAGCAGGCCAGGGCTGAGCCCTCCAGCAACCCCTCCCTCATGCTCCCCCATCCCCTCCCCCCTTTCTCAATCCCACACGTCCTAACTGCTACATTTCCCATGCGAACACCCACCCTCCCCTATGACCACTCCCCCAATAAAAGCATGGTTAAAGTACAAGACCCCGCTGAACTGAAATCAGTCACAGACACAGCTCAGAGCCAGAACTCTCCACTCCCCTCAGGCCTGCCTCCCCTCCCATCCCTCAAACCCCCAGACCCACTGATTACACAGCGCGACCTCTGACCCCTCCTGGAGAGTTGTGAGTTCACAGATCCACTCGTGCTGGGGTGAGACAGGCAAACATAAACGCACGTGCGTACGTGCATGCACACACATCCACATACACCCACACCCACACCCATCACACACACACACACACACACACACACACACACACACACACACACACACACACACAGACACACACCCAGACAGTACTACTGGATACAACCAACTAGCAAATACATTATATACCAACGTTTTCCTTTTGGGCATCAACTTTCATTTCTTTGTGTCAGACTCAGTCATGGCTGGCATCACAACTCTTGCAAAATCAAAAGGATTTGTAACCATTCTGATATGCTCCTTCATGAGCACACTTCATGAGTCACAGACAGGATTGCTTTGTGCACCCATAGACAGGAGTATTTTGTCTCTCAGACTGATGTGTATCTCTGTATGAGTGATATCACAGGTGAGGGAAAGGAAAACTAGGGTGGGGATGTGGATGGAGGCTGTGGGAAGCAGGGATCTGATAGTGTTTCATTGTCTTATTCCAACACAATGCACAATACAAATGCAATCCATGCTGCGCACTGATCTCAAAAGTGCCTCAAGAATTTGCAGATTTATGGCCATCGTGAATTGAAAAAACAAATACGTCTGACATTCTTCCTCTGAGGGCAGAGCAGATCAGGCAGGCGGCACCGTTATGTCGAACCGCAGGCTGACGTTATCAGGTAGGCCTCGTCACGCGCCGGCACTGCCACGGGGTCGCTCTGACACAGTCTGCATAAATCACACGCGCAAAGCTATCTCATCTCATTGTGTTTATTCTTCCCGAAGCTCAGAACCCCGCAGCCTGCAGTCTCCGGCTGCCGGGAACCTGCCAGCCAGCCCCTGTGGGTGAAGCCTACGTGTGGGCCACACGCAGGTGCCTCACCAGCCTGTGGTCTGGAGGAGGGGCCCGGGACTGGATTCCTTTCCCGACACTCCTCCGCACCGCCCGCTCCGGCTGCCCTCCCCCCCTTTCAGATTCCGCGCATAACAGGGGCGTGAGCGAGAGTCTTATGCCTTAATGTGCCACTGTGTATCACGGCAGCTGAAATTCGCGGAAAAATATGAATAAACAACTTTCAGTCACCTTACTTTTGCATTTGGCAGCAAATTCCTGTGCCTCGTGTTACTGTTTACACCAGCCAAGTACTGAGAAGGTGAAGTGAAGTATTATGCCCTCGCAGGGATACAAGGACCGCATTTTACTTGAGGGATCAACGTACCGTTCGCTCAAGTCAAAGTCTAACTGCTGCCTCTGGAACAAACAATGCCTCATTGTTTATTGAGGGCCAGAATTAGAACAGGCCAAAGCACAGAAAGAGGACAAGACAACACACCATGACAAAACAATAAAAAGGAACATACACATTTGTGGTTACAAAAAAAGAAAAGAAGCCTACAGATAACTGTGGGGGCGTGTGGGCCAGCTATGCGGACAAGCGGCATTGTGGGTAAAAGGATACCTCCAGCTGCAGCTGTAGTTTCCTGTCCGGACTGATGACAGCTTCTATCACCCTGGCCTTCTGCTTCCTGTTCCGCCCAGCCAAGTTCCCCAAAACCTTTGTGTCACTACCCAATGTGCAGGGCCAATCAGTCTGCACTCACCATGCTCTAACAAAAAGAGCTGGACTGATCGTTGATTCATAATGTCTCTATATGGTAAAGCTATCATACTTACTGCTAATTCTTCTTTTGTGTCTCTGTACACAGGGACTTTTCTTTCTTTTCTAGAGAGCGTATTTTTGCAAAGAGACCAACTTCATAGTACAGGTGGATCACACTGGTATACTGTGATATATTTGTGTATATGCCCATCACATTTTCAGGATTTAAAATGAATGCTAACTATAGTGATTTCAGTAAGTGTGATGCTATTCCAGATGTTACAAAATTGCTGCTCTTGGATGGAGACTCTTACCTGAGTCCTGATTGGGTCATTCATTAATATTATTTGTATTTGGTGTGATCAAAAGTTAGTTGGCACATAAGTATTTAAGGGGTCAGTCTTGAGGATCACTATGGAAACTCTGAAAAGGTCCTAACTCTGGGTACTGTGTAAGTAAGTATCCCTATCTATAAGATCCCTTATGGCTATCTTTATCTGGGCTTATGGGTGAACAACCCACAACATCTTAGGGCAGAGCTGTAAAACATCAGACAATATCACTCCCCTTAACAGAGCAGGTTGGAACTGTGACACGTCATACAACATTACACTCCACAACTCTGGCGCCGGAATGATATCGCCTTCGCTTTCACTCAATAAACCGGGACTGGATCCCAACAGACAGGACACACCAAAAGGAGGGTTGTATGGATGCCTGGGCCTGTTCCAAGAGCAAAGGCAAGAGTGAGATGCAGGGAAGCAGAAAGATGACTGCTTAGCATTGATTTATAATCTACACCTCATCTGTTCCAGAAAAACAACAGGACACAGTCTTAAATGCGGGGGCCGGGGGATCCTTCCTGAGCCGTTAACATGACAACGGCTCTCAACCATGGAGCTAAGGATACCAATGGGGAAATGGCTGAATATCCACTGGAAAACACGCCTCTTCATTGGCTGTCGACATGAGACTTTGGAGATTGTTCTTCCTCAAGATTGGGTCACTTCACCATAGAACTAACAGCACATCCATTCATATACATTCCTTTCCTCTGGTGATTCTTAAAGAAATTCCTCTGTTTACATCCGGTATGTTCTGCCATTATTTTCACATTAGCGGTGTTTGTCGGAGGCAAAAACCGCACTCACGCACGCCAGGCAGACGACAGGAAGAGGACAACAACAACTGCGACGCAGCAGACAAACACACTTATCTGAACAGAGCAATGACCTAAACTAGGATTCCTCTATCCTCTGGGGCCAGCTGCAACACACGGAACCTACCCTGCAGTAGGAGAGCCAGAAAAAGACAGAGAGAGAGGGGAAGAGAGACAGTGAGAGTGAGAGAAAGAAAGCGAGAGAGAGAAATAGAGAGAGAGCCGGAGTGAGAAAGACAGTAGGAGAGGGAGAGAGACAGAGACAGATTAAGTCTGCTCCTTCCCACTCCTTTCTCACTCAACAAACGCACATAAAGGCTACAAGGAGAGGGACTTTGTAGAGTTTGTAGGGACTTTGTAGTGTGTGGCAAAGCGTGCTGTTCTCTCTGTGAAGGCCTTCCACGCTCTGATGATGAAGCGCGGTGGTGAGATCAGAGCTGTTCTCACGCATGCATTAAAAGGATCGCCCCTGCACATCAAATGACAGAAGGGAAAATTACAGGTCACCCCTGTTGGAGAATGATGAACTACGATGCATGTTTGGTTCATTTTAAAAGAGGAGTATGGTGTAACCATTTGTACTGTACACACACGCCCAAGCACACATGCAGGTACAAACAACGCACATGTATGCACACACACACCCTTAGACTCTTTGAAAAAACAAGCCTGCTCTCTTTCATTCTGGTGTCTAGGCCCAGTGACAATCCTAAATCCAGAGTTACAGGAATGCTAAACCTTTTACATTGCATTATTGTCATTTAGCAGATGCTCTTATATACAGTGACTTACATAGGTTACAATTTTTACATGTTATCCATTTATACAGCTGAATATGTACTGAGGCAACTGTGGGTACAATATCTTACCCAAGGTTACAGCAGCAGTGCCCCAGCTGGGAATCAAACCAACAACCTCTTGGTTACAAGCTCTGCTTCTTACCACTGTGCTACACTGCCACCCCTTTTACTATAATATTCTGATGTACACAGAATCAGCGTATTAATACCCATTTGGGAAGCAGTATTTCTCGGACTGCTCTGGCTAATTAACCAGGCTTCTCTAATGAGGGCCCTACGGTGGGTGCCGGAGTGCTCGTTTCCTGGTTGCCTTGCTTCCCCTGTCGGAGGCGGTCATTAGAAGGGGCCTCTCCTGGGTCACGGGGGCCTTCCCAGGGAGATGCAGGCGGGGGGGGGAGAGTTATGGACCCCGCGCTCCCGCTCACCTGTTTACACATTAACCAGCTTTGAAGGCCAGCCGTACACGGTGGGGCACCGCGCTCTTTGATGTACCCCCAACCCCACCCTGCCCCCTCTCCCTCCCACACATACGCACCCCCGGGCCTTGCGGTTCACAGCTACCAGGCCCCGCCGCACTTCAATAAGCTCAACTTCAAAAGGTAGAGGTCCGCGATTCCGCGTGTAGCAATTCAAACAAGTTATTAATCACGCCGCCCTCGTTAAACAGCGAAATGGAGACGGGGACCCGGGCAGGGGCTCGGGGGGCTGGTGACACGTGGAGTCAGCGAGGCCCCCTGTAGGGCGGAGGGAACGGGGGGCATGCAGGAGACTTCCACTGCACTTCATTATGTCCTTACTGTCTTGGGACAGGCTGGCAAAATGTACAAGGAAACCGAATATTCTTTAAAAGCATGTAGATAGGAACCAACAGACAGACAGACAGGCAACACCTGAGTTTAGAGGTGGAAGCAGGTGGCCCGGTACAGTGCTACGGTACAGGGCACTTCCGTTAGTGTCAGAGGTCAGAGGTCAGGGGTCACGGCAACAGACAAACGAGCAAGGAAACGAGTTTCTCTGGCCCTACCGTGGCCGCCCGGCGGGTCAGCGCTCCGGAGCTCACCCGGGCACTGCGGCCACTTTTATGCTCCCTCCAAACCACCGTGAAGGAACCCAACCCGAGACAAAGGCCCGCTTTCCTCCTGCCGTCATTATTCATCCCCCGCCATTGCCAAAAAACCCCCCATGATTTCACTCGTCAGCTATGCACCAGAGAAGCGCCCCACTTTTCTCTCCCTCTCTCAGTCTCCCCGGGGAGAGGCATGCCAGTGCACCTCACACACAGTCGGCCTGTACTCAGCATTCAGCCATTGTGGGCAGGGGAAAGAGTGGCCGCTTTGTCCGTCCTCACTGCGTGTATTTATAGATGTGTGGCCGCGTACAGCAGACAGAGCGAGAGGGAGATTCCCAGCACTGGGGCTCGGTGCTGACCTCTGACCCCCTCAGATCTGTCAGACACTCAAGAGAGAGATGCATTAATCTCTGAACTCGCCCGAAAACTGCCGGAGGAGGTCATTGAGCTGCGCTCGTTTCACAATCAGAAGTGCCGCGAGCCAACGGCCCAGGACACTGTCACACGTTTCTGCAGAAGCAGCGGCAAGGAGCTACTTGGACGAGCAACGCAGCAACAGCTTATTAAGAGAGCGATCGTGCTGGTTGTCTGTGCTACAACAAAGAGTCAGGGTGAAAGGCCTGTAGTCGGCGAGGAGTAGCACAAACCGGTCTTTGTGTGTCTCCAGAATCGGGTTTTGTGAGTCTCTCGCAGGCCGCCTTTATGAACCCGCCGCTCTTCTCAGCCAGATCGTTAAATCGAGCTCTCTCTCTCTCTCTCTCCCTACCCTCCCTGCACCTGCGCACACTCACTCGCTCTCTCACACACACACACATGGTCATGCGTGCTCAGCGTTTCTGGGCTCCGGAGCCTGGGAGTGGCTGCGGCTCTGTGTCACATCAGAGCCCCCTCCCCGCGCCCCCTCTCCGGCCGGAGGGACACGTGAAGTGTCACTCTGTTTAAACTTCTGACAGGGCCGTGCGAGGGACGGCGAGGTCAGGGCCCTCCGCATCGCCAGGCAACAGCAGCTACAACACCGCTAAACCCTCAAGGTTAAATGCTTCTTTCTGAACTTCAGGGTGATATCCCGATATCCCTGCGGAGCTCTCACTGCATTTTAAATGGGACCTGGCACAGTTAAGACACCTTGCACAGTTATCATTTAACATGTACATACAGTACATAAGTACATCAAATGCAAACCAAAGTGGCAGTGTTTGTTTTGACATATCATGCACACCGCAAGTCACTGGCGTTAACGAGGCTAATTTCGCCACTCATGGTACATCCACATGAATGTATTTTCTTGAACAACAACCACTGGTCCACCCGTTGCTGGAGCTGAAATGTGGGTTGTAGGGCTCCAGCAGGATGCGGCGCCTTCGTGGAGTGACTCTGAGGTGAACCGGAGTGATTTCCTTGTGATCAATGCAGGCTGACACATGCAGTCCTGCCTAAGCAAACAGCCCTGGCGCTGTCTGAGCGACCGTCTCCCCAGCTGCGACAGCACTGAGCAAGCCCGGGTGTCTCCCCTCCCTCCCCCCCCTCCCTCCCCCCTCCCTCCCCTCCCTGTCACTTCTGAATGCCATCCATGCGGGGAATTAGCCTACTGCCCTCGCTGCCGCATTCAGCCCAATAACACATCCTCACCCTCAGACTCTGCTGTGTCGGCACGCATTAATTCATCATGACTCACAATTACAGCATGCTTGGGCATGAAACAAGGGGAACTTATCAGTGCTTTACTGAGAGCAGATCTGGCATCTTTTCAGTCCTTGATTATTGCAATGCTGGATATTCCACACTTACCACCTCTTCTGGTAATCATGCCTATGACAGCAAAGGTGTCGATGAGGAAAGTACATACATCTACTTATATGTACTAAACAAAGATTCTGTGTGCTGTTCTGTGAAGTTCTTCCCTGTGCTTGCAGCTAGACATTTCTGAGAAAGGGAAACAAAAAAGCAGGGTACAAAATAATAACTCCTCATGTCATTCAGTTGCACAAATGTAATCTGCCCCCGCTGAGGAAATGTATTCCCCACCCCACACTCAGTGAAACCGAGTCCCCTAATGTGCACACACTGCATATTTAGGGAATGAGAACTGTCAGCTGCCTTCTTTGTACTGTCCATTATGAGGCGTTTGCAAGTATTTTGTTGTTGTTGTTGCTAGAGGACACCCAACAAAAGCAATCATTTCTTTGCTCCCCCGACTAATCTTCTGAGTGACTGGAGGAAGGAAATTTGGTGATCCTGCTGTACAAAGAGAGGATCGCAATGGACTGCACTGGGATGATGATTAGCTTTTCTCTGTGATGATGTTTCAAGAAAGAGAACATCCTCGATCTCTTATACATTTATCTGACGGCACTGTGGCAAATCTGTTTATGCTGTGGAATAACACGATACAGCCCGGCATGGAAAACATTCACGCATGCACAAAACCTAGCAGACACCAAGCAAACCAGATTTTCCAGCCAGCAAAAGAACTGAAAACATGTTGCATTTAAGTGAAATGGGAATGGCTTTATGAATTTGTCCAGAGAAATCCATTTTCAAGTGAGCTTCCCGGAGGTGTGCTTCCTAAAGCTTCCGGAGTCAGTATTGTTGCGCGATTAGGACCCAGTTGCCTTCGCCTGTCATCACCCATTCTCACATAACCTCCACGACCCTGCTGTGTCATCCAGGTCAGCCACACAGACAAAGAGGCTCAGCCCAGCGAATGAACCTGAAAAAGCAACCACCTCTGCTAATTTAATCTTAACAGGAACTTGAGGAAACAACAGGGACCAAAAATAACACAAACACAAGAAGACACACACATACGCGCGCACACATAAACACACAGAGCCGGCAGTGGCTAAAAACGGCAGCGGGAAAAACACGCAGAATCCCAGGGGACGTGTACAAGCAAGGGTTGTTTTTTTGTCTCCTGGTGTTTGCACAAACAGAGCAGGGATTCGTCAGGATGCACTTCCAGGACGAGGGAAAGGAAGTTTTTGCTCAGACCGCGATGAGGTGGAGCGGCCTGGCCTTCACCTGCTCCCAGAATGGGGGGTTCGGGGGGGGGGGGTTCATGAAAGGAGGGCAGTGATCCAGAGCAGGGGGGGGTGGAGGAAGAGAGACTGGAGAAAGATGTGGGTCAAGGAGAGTGGAGAGTGAGAGAGAGAGAAAGAGAGAGAGAGTGGAGAGCGAGAAGGAGGAGGAGGAGGAGGACTCAGTGCGAGGGAGAGAGGAATAACAGAGCAATGTACTGTAAAGGGTAAAGGGGGGGCCTCAACCCCAGCCCCCCATGTCACTGACTGCTTCATTTACTGTCCTCATTTGAGGAAATTCTTCACATACCTCCCTCTGCAAAGACATTAAAATCACAGAATAATGCCCATATAATGTACGACACACACTGTATATCATCCTTAACACAAACACAGGGGAAAGAGCAATAGACTCGGGATTATAGGTCAAATGCTGATCAAGTTTATTGCTGCAAAAAGCTGAGCTGAACCTCCAGATTCTGTATCTCTGTGCTAATGGTGACAGCTGAAAACAGCAGTACTGTGGGTGATGACTTTCATCAACAGCAATGCTGGCTTTGCAACGAATAGCTCTGTAGCTCAGCTCCGACAGGCTTGCTGTGTGGAGACAAATTATTTTGGAAGGGACCCGAGAAGTATTTAGGATATGTGTGGCACTGAGATAAGAAGATTCCTTCCAACACAGAAGCAGTAGCAATTTCCCACTGTTCTAATCAGCGCGCTGTCTTCAGCTGGGCAAGCCTATCCTCTGTATGGGGGCAGGCTGGGATAGCACCCATCACCATGGTTTCCCACAGCAAAATTTATTCAAACTTTATTTGACATTGAGAAGGGCCAGTGATGACACAGGCAGGTGCCTGAAGAACAGAGAAGTAACAGATTTCTTTACACTCAGTAGTCCTCTCTTGTCACTGACTGCATTTGAGAAACGGAGTAACTCAAAAGGTCTGCAGCATCACAACTTTTTTTTACGTCTGCCTGCCTAGGTGTAACCTTTACACACTTCATGTGATTCTGCCGTGACCCCTTCTTCATGTATGACACATTCAAGCCTCTTCCCTTTAAGTGACAAGGGCTCTGTGACAGCACAACCTCCTACTTGGGGAAGAGTGGATAGATTTTGGCAACTCATGAAAAGAGACATGACCTCATATCAAACATGACCCAAGAAGACCATACAAAACTGTAGACCTCAAGGTGGATCAGTTTCAAATTAAAACCATAGCCTTTTTTGTTTATGAAATGATTCAGAGAAGCCATAAATTCAAGTATAAAACATCTTTACACTCTGGTCAGGCAGTGATTGATGGAGAGACGCGATATCTGTGAAATCAATTGCCGTGCCGATGAACATCAAACAACGAGAAACCCAGAAGCCACATCCTCTCTTCATTTCCACCTTAATCCCTGGTTTATCTCTCCTGCATTTGTTCTTACTCTCTTTCCTAGCGGTTCTGTGAGATTTGGTTTCAAGGGGCAAGGAGGACTAGCATACTCCCCCTCGAAGCAACCAGGCACTGCCATTAGAAGTCAAGTAGAAAACTCAACCTCTGGGGCCGGGGGATACAGGCAAAGAGAGGCTGCTTGTTTTCAGAAACCGCGGGAGCTGTCTCATTGTCTGTCAGAGGCGGACACACACACGGGCCCACCGGTGCTTGGCCCTGCCAAAGTTTAAATAAAACAGCCGCTTCACCACCATTCCCAAAAAGAGACGTGCGCCAAGGCAGCAACTACACAAAGCTGCAGGACTTCCAGATCCTGTGCCTACAGCCCTCTCACCTCAGGAGCTGTGTTAGAACTCAGCTCCTTATAAAGGCAGAGTTTCCTTACTGTAAACATGAGCAAGAGGGAGAGCTCCCATCCAAATTGCAAAGTCGAAGAGTAATTGAAAACAAACCAAGGTTTTAAACTGCAGAGTCCCTGCCCCAAACACACTGTGATTATTTTCCAGGTGTTCCCAGGTCTCTTGCTACACATGACAAACTTAAAAGTCTGGATTAATTCAGGCAAAATTGGACCAGTTACAGCTATGCTGTTGCAAACCGGGACAGGCAAGCAGGAGTAAACACTGCAATCAGGACGAATGTAAAGGCGAAATGGCTGTTATATGGTATAACGTAGGGAATGACAGGTTGAAGTAAGGCAAGGGAGAGGAGAGAACCTAATATTTCTCAAAAACGGAGCGAACAAGTCCAACAAGTCCGATAGCAAATATGTAGAAGCTCCGAACACAACTAAATGAAATGGATACCGATCCTCAGCACAGTCGGGTTTTGCGCTCCCACGCACAAATGCAAAACTGACCGAACGTAACCAAACTGTAAGCGTAGCATGTGAAATACAACTAGCAATTTACAGACATTCTCGGCTGCATGGATAACGTCGCTAGTTTTATGGTTTATTGCAACCACTGCTCTCTCCGTTGCATCATTCTCCACTGACATAGCTACGACAGGAACCGGAATGAATTCTCCCGATTTAATTAAACCGGTTGCACACCACGTAAACCGGGGTGAAACGCCACGCAAAAGAGTTGGCGCAATTCTTCCTCACTCCGCTGCGCATTCATATTCACCGGAATGCACAGCACGCGGGGTGGTTATAGCCCAGCTGTGAGTAAAAATAAAACCCTTACTGTAATACAGTACTGTAGGTATGAATACCTTCAAAGCGCGCGGGCAGTCAAATGGGCTATTCGCACCTGAGATTTAAGTGTGTATAACCAAGGCGAGTCGCATATTTTAGGGTTATCATATTTATTCTTTGCCAGAAAACAAATTTAAGGACGTTGACTACCTCTTTATAGACACTCGTGAGGACTAATGTTCACCTAAGTGTTTGCTCGCAAAATAACCGCTGAGATCTAAAAACATACTCCACCCTTTCCAGCAACAAATAATCCCATTTAGTATACAAACATTAGGACTGTACTGTAATAAAAAGTAACAATTGCTGGCCGTTACACTTGTTCCTTTTTCATTGAAGAAAAAGAATGCACGAAAACTTGTACGTACAGTTAACGGTGTTGGTCTCCATACCGGCGAAAGTCACAAATTTTCCTTAAATGAGTGGCCTCCTCAACTTAAAACGGCGCTGCATGACACTCCGCGTCCCATGTGTAGAGTTGTGACAGATAGCCTACAGTTGATACAGTCACATACTCAATGAAGTTACACGGAGGCGCTTACTTCCTCCGCCGCAGTCGCTGGGTCCTAGTGCAACTGTCAAGTGTCGGAGGGGAAAAGGTAAATCGGGTTCGTGAAAAAAAGCACTACAAACGATTGAAAAATAGCTGACAAGTGGGGACATTTGTGTATATGTTAGTTCGTTAGCTAATTGCTCACTTGTCAAGTTTAAATGTTCATTTTCGGTCAAGCTACAGCTTCTTGGAAGAGGGAAACACGTTTTCGGCCAAATTGTATTGGTATTGGCTGGAGTGCATGACTCCCTCCGAAAGTCTGTCTTAACAATGGCTCCAGGAGCCGTAGATGCCAAACAACCCCATAACACAATAGACCCCCTGCTGTATTTCACAATGCCCACGAGTTTTTGGCAACTTAAATCCCACCATAAATCCAAAGATAACGGGCATTTGCAAAAGATTTTCGTTTCATCCCACAATAAGACATACTTCCAACTGTCATTCAGAATTAGGCTAGTTCGGAAAATTCAAATATTTTTTTTTTGTGGTTTGCCTTAAGAAGAGGCTTTCTCCTTGTTACCCAGTCATAAATGTGTCATTCATACAGGCCACGTCGAATGGTACTTTTTGCTCTTGTATCCTGCCGATGGAAGTTTGTTTTGGACATCTCCAACTGTTTCCTTTGGATTTATCGTCGACGCCCGAAGCACTTGTATCGCAGCCTGTGATGACAACAGGCTGCCATCACGTGTGTCCACATAGGGTTTTGGAAGGTGTGAATAGATTCAGCCGTCTTGTTAAAAGCCTTGCAAAAAATTAATTATTTCAGAAAAAATAACATTTTTAAAGCATATTTTTGTTCCTGTTTAGTCAGGAGTTTGAATAGGAGCAGTGTATGTATTTTTCTACGATGGCCAACAGCTCAAACCGTGTTGTTCATTTCAATTTTAATGTTTGTTATAATATGCAAAACATTGTCAAACACTAACACAAATGTTTAATGTTTTGGGAGAAAAATCTGTACAGGAGCATGCAACCAAGTTTCAGGTCTCCTGTTAACATTATAGTTTTGCTTAGCAGATACACTTTATCTTGAATGAACTGCATAGCCTAAATGTTTACACGCTCTTCATTTATACAGCTAGATATTTCCTGAGGCAGCTTGGTGAAGTAAGTTAAGTATCTGGCTCTAATGGGCTTCAATAGCCTATTCAACTGGGAGTTAGACCTGCGACCTTTTGGGTTATGAGGACTGTTCCTTACCACTGTGCAACACTTCTGACCACCAATTTCTTCAAAATACAAATTTACAACATCACATAAAAATGAATGTCAAAGATGACATTTGTATCATTATTTTATCACTTTTTCCTTTGGCAGAGGTTCACTTCTTTCATTTTATCCATTTTAGAGGTAGATGGAACTTAAATAACACTCATAAATATTCATAAATCATGGAAGCAAATATCTGCATTTTGTTAAAGTTGCTATCAATGTAACAAGTATACCTGAGTTCTGTTATAGGTCTGTAACATGTTCAAAACCTGAAGAGCTTAGCAATATTCTGATTTTGTCAACTGTCTATAGAATATCCACACAACATACTTTAAGGGGAGGTCCAGTCAAGAATCAAATCTGGCTGTTATATGATACAGAAAACACTTGCATGCACAGTTGAGTCCACTTACTTGATTCCACTGCATATTGCTCTCATTGGTCCTCTTTATTGCTGCATGTTTCATTGTCCTTACCATTCGCAGTCCAGAAAAGCAATGCCAGATTCCTGTATGCTTGTAGCTCATTGAGAAGACCTCTGTTATCTGTCATGGGTTTATTTTGGTTGTCCAACTTGTAAATTCTAAATTGTATGTTTATTGTCACTGCAATAACACACGTTGATGTGTTCATGTTTTTCTGCACAGTGCTTGGCTTTCAACAGTCAGAGGGCTATACTGTTAAAAAAAAAAAAAAAAAAACTTTCCTCCATTCACTCTGCTGAAAATCTCAGTGTAGTTATGGCTTGCATCAACAACTGTAGGTTCACAGGGCACAATTCAGGAAGGTGTATTGGTTTCATCTTTGGAAATTCACAACCCAGCAAACACTTAAAACAATAAATGTTAAACACTAAATATACATAAAGTATACAGTAAATAAATCATTTAATCATTGTAAATAATGTAATAATTGTTAAAAAATAAAAATAATAACACTTGAGTAAACATATTAATGCAGTGGGCTTGAAATGCAATATTAGACCACACATCCTAAACCATGCACATGAAAACAGCATTTTATTTAAATATAAGATATACATAATTTGTTGGTACAGTACTGACTGATAAATAAAGTATAGCTAGGTTGTTGTGTAGTTACAAAAGAAAAAAAGGTACAATTAAAAAATACTGCTATTTTTCTTTGAATCCTCCCTTATTTTAAAAGCTTTTAATTACTAAGTTATTTAGTATAGAGGTGTACTACTCCCGGCATTACACCTGTAAGTACTGTGATGATCCAAAACAACAGTTCATGTAGTACACACAGTGACTGCACCTTGCACTGTTGGTGTCCGCTTATGGCAGGTTAATATTGCAGGTGGAGTGTAGTTCTTAACTGGTAATGAATGACTGAATGCATAAATACAGTCACGGGTGAGTGACATTCATGTAAACTAAGTTCCACAGTATATAAATGGCCAGAGGCCTTCCCAGACATTGATTGAATACCTACGACATTAAAGCTAAGGTCCACTACAGACAGTAGATTTAACAGTGCTGATTTATTGACCATGTGGAACTTGACTGCATTTCTTAAAACCATTTCATTACGCAAAGGTTTTCTAGTTTGATGATCAAAAACAACATTCTTTGATTATACCTTCACCACGTCCTCTCAAATCGGTAAAATACAGTAAACCAAAAGGCCACTGTAAATAACAACCTGATGATTGGTTCAAATCCCAACAAATATGAACCACAGCACTTGCTAGCAGACTAAGAATCAACAGCCTAAACCTCACAGCAAAAGTACAATCCTTCTGGTGCATTAGGTGGTACTAGCTGCATGTGGCATGAAACCCAGACGCTTTCACTGATCGTAAATATGGATTTGTCACCATATCATTATCCATCTCACCAAAGACAGGAGCCAGCACTCTACTGTCTCATGAAACCCCAATCTCCACCTCACTTATTCTTCTGCAGGGAACACACAAAGTATCATTCTATAAAGTTTAAACAATGCACCCAATTTTTTTTTAATTCCTTGTGTGGGTTTTCTTTTTACATCATTTTAAAAAAAGATAAATAAAATAGAAAAATACCTGCAGTAACTACTTCCACATTTCAGCAGTTAGCTCTATTCTTACTACATTGGATATTTCTTGATGCCTTGTAATTGAAAATACATTCTTCATTGCAACAGCTTCCTTTACATGGGAGGTCAAATTCAGTGCTTAACAGTCCAAGGTGTGGGCAAGGACACATAAGAAAGATGTATTCCATACACTAGCCAGATTAAGCATGGACAGTATTTTTTTCTTCATATGACACGTGCTAAAGAAATCCACTTAACCGTGTGTATTTTTGATGTACTTTGGTTTGGGTCCTCACAAAACCGATGCACATCCCAAACTTTTTGCACATCGCCCCTTCAAACATCAATCCAGAAGGAACCCTTGTCTTCACTTTCTTGAAATGAAATACATATATTTTACCTTTTTTCAACATAAAATGTAACCACCGTTTTAAAAAAAAGCTCATTTGGTTTCTATTAAATGAAAATGGTGGGAGATGTATACTGGGAAGATAATGACTTTTTTCTTGTATATATTTTTAAAAGCGTTTAGACTAAAACGATATGATGCTGCGCTTTCACTCGACATTCTGATAAAGTGGCTGATATGATATCGACATTCTCGTCATTCAGTTTTGCTGGTGCGCATTTACAACTTGAAAGTAAGGCAAAGCCCATTCTATCTCCAAGCCTGGTGAGCTTTCGATAACAGCTAGCATAGCAGAGCGGTGTGGTTGGGAGCTAAAAACGCAACCTATTGAACATACAGAACTGAAAGCGATTGTAAAGTTTGAGTGTTGATAAGTCTTGTTTTCCGACTTCCTCTGCGCCGCTTGCTGACTTAGTTCTGTCTCTCTCCGAATCCGGTCCTTGTTTCTGGGCTAAGGATGTTCGGTAAGGCCAGAGTGGTTCTGTTTCTCTGGGCCTGAACGCGTGGGGGAGCCGGCTCAGCTCTGTTCCTCTGGGCTGGGGCAGGCCCGCGAGGGCTGTTAAAACAGCCTGGCTTGCTTCTTCAGTTCGTTCCTCTTCCACAAGGCCAGCCGGTCGAACTCTGTCATCGTCATCCCAAACACCTGATAGAACTCCTCGGGCGACAAGTGACGCTGCCATGTGGAAAAATAACAGAAAAAAAGAATATTATTTTGTCTACTGTCATTATAAATACTTCATTAGAATATTATCAACAGCTGCACAGGTTCGGAGATTTACTCCAGCTAGATGCTCTGCTGAATGATTTAAATGCTTATTTCTGCTGGCTGTAAAGATTATGCCACTGAATGATCTGTTTGCCTAAGGTTTGCATATGTAAGCTGACTGCAGGCATGCATTTAAATCCTTGCTATAAATCATAACTACTGATCTTGTGCTGGATTCTCACCATCAAACTGGTATTTTTTATGTTTGTAGAACATTTGTCATACTTTGTTTTAACTAACTTGTATAATATCTTCTTGTGTGTATTTTGCTCATTCTGGGAAAAGCTAATTATTTCCTTGGGCGCTAACAAAGTTCTAGTTTGTTACATTCAACAGATTATTTTCAGTACAACATTTTAATGGATTCACAGTAAGAGTGACCACAATATAAACCACAATGAATGGCTACTGCTAAATACATCAGTTTATTTCATGGCTCACCTCTAACCTTGCCCTGTCTACATCTTTTGGTAGCCTGTTGCGCCCCCTGGTGGTCACTATCAAGGCTTCATATGGGTAAACCTGCAGGAAGGGAGAAAGAGGGGTCATTTTGAGGTTTGAGTCCCTTTAAATTATGGCATGAACAGATGCCTTGTAATAATGTCAGTATGCTTTATGTTCACTCAATGAAACCCTCTTACTGTGGTTTCACACAGCTATGTATTTCCGGCACAGTGCAGTGACTGGTGAGCCTCCATTTCCTCTATTTCCAAACAGCTCGAAGAATTTCTTCACATCCCAGTTTATGACCACTGTCTCTTATCTGATAAGATGCAGATCATTGGTTCTGACCCATACCCATTAATGCAGATAGGAAGCTCTCTCACCCGGGCAGAGGAGGACTTTGAAGCTAACCCTCCGTGCACACTTGCAAATGCACACACACACACACACACACACACACACACACACACACAAGCACGCACAGTAACTGTACTGTAACGCAGGGTTGCCCAGGGGTTAACACCTCCTTGGGGACAAGCCGTAAGAAATGGCCTATGGCCCCGCCAGCCAGGACCTCACTCTGCCACTTCCTCAGGGCTCAGCAGTAGGGGGTGCCCTTTGACCCTGCGAGCGCAAACAGAGTTGGGCTTTCCTCGTGGCTTCCTGTAGGATGGCCGTACATCAGTCTGAAGGGCTCGCTTAGGCCAACACCCCCCCCCTCACTCCCTCACGCACTCAGCCTTTTAACTTCCTGCCCTGGCTCCTCATCTGCCTTCCTTCTTCACAAACACTCCTACCTTGTATTCTGTGAAAAGAGAAAGAAAGAAAAACATGGTCATAGTGAAAAGTGTGATCATCTCCAAAGAGCTCCCATTATTTCAATACTTTGCTTAGCCATCTAACTCTAATAACTCTTTACATTTTCCCATATGGGCCTTTACTATAATTTCTGATCATTTCTCCAACACCCCTTAAATATTTTCTAAATGTTTTTTCTAATAAAAAAACAAAACATAGCAAAACATAATGGTTTAAGCTTGTGCTCCATTCTCAAGACATGCAGCAGTGCCACAGGACCCACCTCTGATCCCCCAGTTTACTGCATTGCTGCTGTCATACTGGAAATAATCTGCACTTTGTGGCTGTGGAACAAAAAGAAGAAAGACAGTCTGGTGATATACAATCAGCGGGTGCATTTTTACAGGAGTTACATGTAACAATAATCTAAATCCATCCTCCATAATGACTTCAGCTTCGCGACACATTTTTACAGCACATAAAGATAAGCTCAAATTCTCCCTGCGGGGAGGGGATTTACATCAGGTAAATACATCAGCTCAGCAGGATGTGAGATCTTGCCCTCACATTCTTTTCAGTCTCCAAATTTGGCCTGAGGAGATTTTATAACCCTCAACGCCCCCCCTACCCCCTGCCCCATTCTCACCCTGTGAAGCCCGTTCCTGCCATAACCTGGTAAGGAGGCCGACTTGGAGATGTAGGAGTCTGGAAACGAGCAAAAGGGAGAGCAGTTTCAGAACGGCGAACTGCAGGTCACCCACATTGTCACTATCCAGCCGTTCCCTCATCATGTGTGAGTTAGCAGTGTGGCTACCCTCACCCAGGAAGTACCATAGGCAGACATGCAGCAATGTTTAAAAGCAGCAGCAGGGGGCGCTGAGTGCACAGTTAACAGAGCTCTGTGGCTGAAACGCTGTCTTTTGTCATCCCGCTCTGAGCACCGGCCAGCCAACTCCACTGACAGTCCTTAATGTGCGGTATTCGGCGATACCCCTCCACACCCCTCCCCACCCCCGTCCTAATCCCCTGCTGAATCGACCAGCCCAGGCTAGGAGATCAAACGTGCCCTCATTTCTTCCTCTTTTAATGCATCTTTAAATCCGTGCGTCACCACCCCCTGGAATTTTTGTACTTTTTTTTTCTTTTGGCTGCTCTAAAAACCAGAAGGCCTATGACAGGGCCGAGTCACTAATCCCAGGACCCTTGGAGTCGATAGATTAGCGGATGGATCACGACTCCCTGTTGCGGAACGGACAATGAATGTGATTTG
Organism: Megalops atlanticus; assembly: GCA_019176425.1. Taxonomy (NCBI): domain Eukaryota; kingdom Metazoa; phylum Chordata; class Actinopteri; order Elopiformes; family Megalopidae; genus Megalops; species Megalops atlanticus. The sequence continues at coordinate 9,891,912 of CM032888.1, forward strand.
GCACACGAGATATTTTTGGACTGCAACTATTGTCACCATACACAACAATGCAAAAATGAAGAGTAGACAGGGGAGGGGAGTAAAATTTGGAAATTTGGTTTCTACTCTCCCAGCCCCAGCGCATCATAAGGTGCCCTTGCCTCTCCCTACCCGCTGCCATCTGTCTGGGTACTGGGACATCCCAAGCATGGCCGCCACTTACCACTGTCTGTGCTGTAGTGTGACCGGGGAGCTGAAAGACATGAGCGACACATCACACCATTAGACCAATGAACACGCCCTGTGACAACACACCACACACTCCCTTCTCATCTACTGTTACAAAACTCCTACCAATTGTCATTATCATTAACTTCAATGATACTTAAAAAAACAACAGCAAGCAAACAGACAATTCTCATTATCAAAGACGGGGAGCGGCACTTCTGAGTGATGGAATCTGACCCTTATACACACAGGTCAAGACACACGTGGATGGGGGTGTGACTCTGTGACGTATCATATAAATAAGTCAGGAACATTACATCATGTTCTTGCTCCATTTATACAGCTGGATATTTACTGGAGTAATTCAGCTTAAACATCACGCTCAAGAGTATACCACCACCTAACGGAAGACCCCTTCCATGGGTTGCTTTCACTAGCTATCTATTACATTTCACTCCATTACACAGCCATTTTACCAATCCTCTGTAGGTGAAGTGCGCTGTTCAAGAGAACAACGAGGGATTTTAACCCATGCTCCTCTGTGGTTGGGAGACCTCACCTCATTGAAAATACTTAATCAGGCTTGTCCTTCCATACTGGCCTTCCCCTCAGGATAACTGTATAAGCGCTGTGGCTGGCCAAGTGAGGCCAGTGGAAAACTACAGTGTCTGCCCTTTCCTGTATGTATGTATGTATTGCAGTGTCTCCTGTGAAGGCTGGAAGAGAGCAAACCGCCACAGCCGGAAGATGAAGTGCCAGACCTGGGCCTCCACATCAGCCCTTTGAGCACTTCCAGCAGAGAAGCCATTCATACCATAGAAAAACAGATAAACAAACAGACCCATGGAATTTGACAAGCCGAGGGAAAAGTACAACACATCAAAGCAGTAAATGAGGCAGAAATACATCTAAAAGAAGCAGAGAGAGAGAGAGAGAGAGAGAGTGAGAGAGAGAGAGAGAGAATACCGCAGTTTCCAAACAAACACACACAACATGCACACACAAACACATGCACACACATACACACACACAGACACGCATACATACACACAGTTTATACACTTCAGGAGGCACAAACTGAGCACCAAGAATTCCAGCTCTTTCTGTAAATGCGATGCAGATGTGTTAAAGCTGGGCTCTCAGGGGATGCTGGAGGAGTGGCAGGTAGCTTTGAGACTCATTTTAAGAACAAACACATGAGTGGATTGATGTATTGTGAAGAAGCAGAGATGTAAATGGTAGCGGGGAAAAAGCAGTCAATCCCAGAAGCACCCTGGAGAGGACAAAACACACAGCTTCAAAAGGGACTTTCAAAACTGGGCATGGGGCCGGTTTCTTTTTTTCCACTTGTCATATTGTTCGCGTCTGTCTTCGCTTTCATATTAAATGTATGCAAAGCAAGCTAGGCAAGCTTTTAGAGTTAAGCTTAAGAGAAAACTAATCGGCTCGTATGCAGATCAGGGGTAGCTTGTGTGACTGTTCCCCTGGTCTCTGTATGGTTGTTTGTCCAGCCTCATCCCACCATAGCCACCGCAGTGTGGGTCTCATGCCAAGAACGTTACCGAATTCCAGAGCCCACACTACCCTTCAGTTCCTCTCTGTTTCGGTGTTGACTGTTTCTGGTGAACCTCAGCTGCCAGCCCCCCACCCCATCTTCCATTCTTTCAGTCAGCTTCCTAGTAATACATGGCTCTGTATCATTCAAAGCTCCAAGGCTGTGTGATGGAGATAGGGGAAGACCAGCACAGAGGCGCAAGCAGTTCTCCAGTGTGTCTGTAACATATGCCATACAGACTACCATCTATTACACAGCACCAGTCCCATGCTGGCAGAGAAGGCTGCTCAGATGCAGTGCAGTGGGAGGGAAGACAGCACTGTCACTGTGGTTGTTTCCCTTCCCTGGATGTTTCCGGGTCAATATTGACTCTATATTATATCTGTATCCTGACTTAACATCATACCCAACTATCTGACTTTCTACCTGTCAGTTCTCCTATCTGTCCATCCATGTAAGAGCTGCTCTGTGTTGAAGTATCACTCTACCCAGTGGGTCGTGTCATTGGTGGTTTCTGCTTGTCTGGGCCGTATGGCCTACTTTGTGTTCCTTCTTCCATCTGAGAGGAAGTCGAATGTAAGAATCCAAGAAAAAAAAAGATGCCACCTCTTACAATTCATGAATAAACCAGGACAAGGGACACCAGCTGGGACATTAAACACGAGTGAAGCAGAGGGGGAGGGAGGAGGGAGGCTGAGTAAGGGAGGGACAGAGGGAGAGAGAGGAGGCGCAGCATTCAAACGGCTCGTGCTCGCTCCTCTGGAGAATCACAGAGACAGAAAGGAGGGGAGACGTACAAAAGCACACACACACCCACGCACACCCACAGACACACACACCCACGCACACCCACACACACACACACACACACACACACACACACACACAAGAACAGATGTGTGCACATGTTCATGTACATGACACTTACGCACACATACACGTTCTCACACACACACACACACACACATACACAGACAAACACACTCACACAGAAAAGGGAAAAATATATTTAAACGGAGGAAAATGAAATCAAAAAAACAAATTGGTAAAGGATAGCTTAAGACCTGCTCTTTTCCCCAGCCTGACAGCATGGTGCAAACCACAAGACTCAGCTTTGAAACACCATGGAGATCAAAGCAGCGTCAGACAGCAGCATGAACAACAGGCGCATTTCGCCTCCCTCATGACACTGCCTGTGGCTCAGACGGCTCATCGCCCCCCGGGTCCCCAGCCACCGAGTCTCCATGGCGCTGTGACTTCACCAGTCTCTCAGGAACCCGGTCCACATCCGCTAAATGAACACTTACACACCTCTCCAGGTGCTCTCACCTTCACTGCTTGAGGAAAGGAGGTGATAAAGGGCTATGGTCAGCATGGGCCAGACAGTTGGAGCTTAGACTTCCCCCTAGTGGTGGTGCAGGGTATTGAATCGGAGCGGAATTGGAGAGGTGGGGGTACGGGGTCTGATTCTCCCGCCCAGTATGGGGGTATGGCAGTGAGGTAGGACCGTGTCCTCAGTGCCCTTTCTTCTGCAACCTCACGACTTAAGCACCACATTGAACTGGCCAGTGCATTAAGAGCGGTAGAGATCTGAGAAAATCTCCGCATTCATTATTCAGGTCTTTACAAGACTGGCATCCTCTCCTGCCATACTCAGCCAGAGGGCTAATGCTCACAGCTGCTACTCTGACTCAGGGTGCATGGATCTCAGGGCGTGATGTGGCGGCAATGTGTAAATACCAATAACACCAACATATGGCCTGCTCATTCCTCTTTAACATACCGAGCGAGAGAGAGAGAGAGATAGGATCTCAGTCATTACACAGCTATGGCACATTGTCCACAGAAATACAGACATGCGGTCAAGAGGATTATGTTTGAGAAGCAACCTGAAACGGAGGGGACTCAATTCAATGACGTGACAAAACTATGCTGGTTTCTCTGACGTGAGAAAATGTGCATATTTTCAGATGTGCTGTAACTGGTAAACCACGAACAATGAAGGCTCAAGCCCTTCCAGATTGCTCTCGGTGTAAATGTAACTGGATCTGGCCTCCAGAGCCGGATCCAAAAGCAACGTGAGGCCGCACCTGCCCCGCTGTGTGTTTTCCTCACGCCTGTGTGTCGGGCGGGGGGTTCCCCAGCTGCGGGAGTCCCGTGTGCACATGCTGTGCGGCCTGTGAGGTGTGTTTCTGTGGCGACTGCATCACGCGCCACCCCGCGACACATATAGCCACCCAGCGCTGGCTCAGTGACAAGGGCTCCCCTGGCAGTCACAGTGCGGCCTCTGTGTGCCCGCAGCTGGGGGCCCGGCGCGTCCCCCCCCCCAAAGTGCCCGCTGCCACTCAATGTCGCTAATGGCTAACAGCGCAGCTGAGTGCTTCTGTGAGGGGCAGCGCCACAGGACGCAAAACAAGGGCTATCTGTTCTCCGCTCCCCATGTGACCGCAGTGTGGGTAACGTGACATGGGCTACGCCCCAACCACAGAGCGCCGGGGCTGGAACGCTTCAAAGGAGCTTCAGACAGGGATGAAATGCAACGCAAATGGCCGGAAGGGGGGGGGGGTGGCGCGTCGGCCGCGCTGTCACGCTGACAGAGTAGAGTAAGGGAGAGTGGTGTCCTCACAGCCATTCACAGTGTTGTTGTAGCCCATACTGTGGAGTGTCTCCTTGCTGCCGCTGCGGGAGTTGCGCGCGCTCGCCCAGGGGTCGTTGTCATAGGAACCGGACCTGGCCTTCATCTCCTCCTTCAGGATCATCCTGCCGATCCCGCTCTGGATCTGAGGCGAGAGAGAGAGAGGGGGGGCGTGAATGAAGGAAGAGGAGGGCATGGGAGGGGGAGGGACAGAGAGGCAGGTAGACGCACTGTGTGGAATTTCGTTCTAATGAAGCAATTTGAACTTTGATAGACAGATAGTGGGAGATAGCTAACCCAACAGGACATAAGGTACGCTAACAGTAGCCACAATCAGACTGTCTTGTCGTTTAGGGGCGCGAGCGTGCAGTTTGAAGAGGAAAGGTGCACTGTTCAGGACAACAGAGTGATGTCACTGGGCCAGCCTCGGAGGTGTGTCATCTGCATAACAAAGGCAGAGGCTGACCACAGCTCAGAGGGCACTCCTTCTGACGTGACCATAGCAGGCAACCACAATCCCCACGGCCTGTTGTCACGGCGACAAGCTGCACGCAGAAATCTAACTCTGGGGGAGAAGGACTTTTTCCATGATCAAAAGATAGTAGTGTCAGGATACCGCGCGCAGTCCAAATCAAAGGCTGCTCAGAGGCAATTCTGCGAACAGCGCGGCAGCGATTACATCATTATTCAAATTTTGCTTTCCATTACCGCGGGGGCCTCTGATAGGGTCCTCGGTGCTGCATATGTATTGTGTCGATAGCCTATACACGCGCTCTCTTTGATCTGCGAGAGCAGCTTGACAAGAGCAGAGAAATGCGGACACAATGCTGCTGCTGACACGAGCTTTCCCTCTGGGCAACATTCATAAAACATTTACCACAACACCTTGTTGTTTCCAAAAAAAGGCCAATACACAAAGATCATCACATGGCTCCCCCGCATGAATCTTTAACAACTTCAGTTTGAGCTGGCCAAGGTACACAATGCATAGATTCAAATTTCCTTCTTGTCTTAGGGCTGTTAAAAATTGTTTCTCTTGACAACTAAAAATGTTTCTTTCTTTTTGTTTTCATTCAACAGTGAAAATTGAAGGTGAAACTTTAACATTGAAAACACTGCAAGGGCACAGTGAATTTTGCCTTTTGACAAAATCCTTCTCACTACAAAATGCAATTTTTTACTGAGTTATATGTGTGTTATCGTACTTTGAGGGAAAGTTATAGCAGAGCTTTAGTGGGATAAAAGGGTAAACCCTTTAATGCCGTACTCTGTGGAGACTGTGATTCCAGCCGTCCTCTTCTCCTCCAGATGAAAACCTTCGACGGGGGGCACGAGAGGCTGTCAGAGGGAGAAGAGGAGAATCAGTCAGGTTAAACGTCCTCAGCACAAGTTGGGGAAATGACTCTGAGGGGCGAAGGGCACTTCAGCGGCAGAGACGGGGAGACGTGCGCGTGGAGTCGGACTGATTCGGTGTTTGCAGGCCGCTTAATCGAGGCTTAAGAGAATCACAGCCTCGTATCTCTCAGCCCTGAGTCCCAAAGCCGTTCCCCTCTTCCGTCAACCAGGAAATGGCGAGAAATTAGGTTTGGGAGTCAGGGGAGAACGGGGCAAAAAAAAAAACATACACTAAGCCTGCAAATAAGGAGGATCAGTGAGAGATGCCTCGTGTACAACAGCCCCTTATCAGCTGAGAGCATCATTATTCTCCCAGACACAGATTTGTGCTGTAAGCTCAGCATGAGGGGCGAGCCAGATAAACACCAAACAGAACTTGCACTGTTTATTGTGCTTCATTAACGGCTGATCCGCCGGAGGACTGACAATTCACTACAGCAGCCCCCAAGCCCCCATCCTGTCTGCACGGGTTGTTACTCCGCCGCACAGCATTATTATAACGTTCTGGTAACATTATAGCAACATTATTTTTCCACAGGGGCACGGCTTCAAGGTGCTGGGCTAATGAACGTGTAAACTTGTTGATGAAGCACATGGGGTGAGGTGCACATTAAGTGGGAACACGTTTATGGTTAAACAGCCTGTTCACAGTTGTGGGGCAGGATGGAGAGGCGATACCTTTAGGGGAGCCAGCGTAATGGTAGTAGTCGGATTCGGAGTGCTGGTAGTGGTCGGGGGAGTAAGCCATAGGGAACTTGGAGGAGTGGACGATGTCCTCGCTGGTCTTGCTTTTGGTGGCTGGGGAATTGTCTGTGGAGAAACAGATGTACAGATGAAGGCACTGTCATGTAATTGCTGACAGCCCTTCCTCTAAACGACGGCGGAGGCACAGGAACGCATGCGGCCTGGGAGAGAAAGTGGAGCTGAATCCGATCCAGAGAGAAAGGGAGAGGGAGTGATGTCATTCTTGTCCTGGTATGATCCTACATCGATTCTGGCTTGCGAGCTCATCCAATCATAAAATAAAAGAGCCCAGATTCCGTACAAAAAATCCAGGACACTTTACTACAGCGGTGCAAGATGACCATTGAAAAGATTCTTTCACACTATCTGAGCAGGTTCTGATTGCTTAATTAAGAGCCAATGAAAACGCAAAGATGTGTAAACATCAGACAGCATGTGGACAGTTTTCCCCCTGTTAAACAGACATCTGACTGCACACCCATCTAATTCCAAGGAGCATGTTACATCAATGGTTACCAATCTGTGGAATATTTTCAAAAATATTACTGCACTAATGCCTGCTTTTGATTCACATTAGAGCACACCTGAGGGAAAAGGAGGTGTGTCTATAGAAAATAGTCCTGAAAAAAAGCATCACTCCCTGTGAGAAGTGAAGCAGGAATGTGCAAAATATAATAAAAGGAAAAGATCTCTGATTAATGAAAAACCCATTTCAGCTTTGGTAGGAGCAAGTCGTGTTAAGTCTGTTTAACAGGATATTCAGAAACATAGAAACAAATGAACTGTGTCCAAGAAAACATCAAAATCCAAAAGGACGTTTGATTGAAGTGAATGAACAAAAATCCACAGATGCACTCCTTGTGTTTGGCATCTGCAGGGCAGAGGGACAGAGAAACAGACAGACTGATGGGGGGTGCGGAGAGGTACTTACAGAGTGAACAGTTGACCAAGGAAAGTACAGCAGTAGGTGGAGGGAGAGAATTATAAGTGAAAAGTAATAGAAAAAGAAAAAAAAACAGAAAAGGGAACATTATCGGTAGTCCAAGAGGAGAACGCACTAAGACAGATGTAGTACCAACATGGAAGAAAATAGTAATTTTCTCTATTAAATGATCACTGCATATAAAAACTACTATAGTCTATGGATAGTGTATTTTCCAGCTCATCAGTCCCCTCTGTTACCGATTGTCATAATTAACATGGTGGGAAATGTTCTGCATCTTCCATATTGGTAGCAAAGGCTTTGAATTGTACATTACAGGCCAGTGGTCCAGGTGGAGATATGAACCCCATAAAAGAGCAATCTGACTTCATTGTGTGTCTGTCACAATGTTCATCATCTTTACACACCCGAATGTGAGTGAACAAGGGCCAACACGCGTGTCAAATGTAAGGGCATTGAGAACACACAAAGGGATTGATATGACTTGGGGGGAGGTGGTGGCACTGCATAGCAATGTGTCCTGGAGGTGACGTTCAGGGTTTAGCCGCAGTCAGCAGAACGCGGGTGTCAATGTCAGAGAGGTAATTTTTGTCACGGCACACTAAAGAGTGTACACTAGCGTGTCCAGACAGGCAGAGCCCTGTTGCCACTGGGGACTCGGGACAAAGACGGTCCTCCATTCGAGCGTGCGCTTAATGGATATCAAATCGTACCCCTGATGGCCTGCCGACTGATATTGGCTCCCTGCTCATTATGTGGTTATCACTTTGATGTGACCTATGGCTCTTCACAGAGCTGGGGAGGGGATTCATGTGGCATTTCAAACAGCTTCTCTCTAAGCCCATGACTTTCTCCTGCGACAATCCAGGAGCACTGTGAGGGTATACATTATACATGAGAAGCAGGCAGTACACACATGAGGCTCTGCTCTGCTCTGATATCTGCTGTGTCGTGACTAAAGGACAAGCAGTGGAATGGTGTAAGATTTAGCTCTGCCTGCATTGTGCATGTGTGCTGCTCTTTTGTAGGGATTTTGCACAATCTACGACATTAGAACCCCCATACATATTTATGACTCCTACTAACATTTGCCTCTGAATGGCCATTGTTGTATATATTGAGAGCATGGCATCTGTGACAGTGTGTGTGTGTGTGTGTGTGTGTGTGCGTATGTGTACGTGTGTGTGTGTGTGTGTGTGTGTGTGTGTATGTGTGCGCAAGTGTGTATGCAGGTGGTCATATGTATGCACATGCATTTGTGTGTGATTGTGTCCACTTGAGCGTGTGTGTTTGGTGTTTTTCATTCAGACAAATTCCACCATTTCCTCTCAGCCTTGTGGTTCACTCTTACACAGAGACCTCAGCCCTGTAATGTACACCAGCACAAACGGCTCACAGTCACAGCTCACAGAACAAACACACTACACACGCGATGACATGCAGGTCACAGGTAAAGATGCACTCCTGCTTCTTCCCCTATGATAGCATAACTGGATAGCTCAATCGAGCTGACAGAAATGTATCAAACAGAAAAGAAGATGTCACATGTTCTAAAACAAATTGCTATATCATTGTTGAAAAAGGAGTGTGCATCTTTAACTGATAGCACTAGTGCTAACACACAAACACAGGCACAATATGTCACATGACAGTATACTGTAAGGTCTTTACATGTGCGTGCTACTCTAACGTCTCTAACATACCTAGAAAACTTAATTCACTCTAAAAGCCTCTACTTCACGTTTAGGTAACGTATTCACACAAGGACACCTTGTGTGACACCCACAAGTCTATTTCCAAAGCACAGAAATGTCTCCAAAATGCTCTTACATCCCTTTGAACATTTGCATATAGGGTGGAGCCATGCTGTGCACATAATAAAAAAAACACAGCCTTAACTTGGACAAGCAAGAAGCACACAAGTACTACAGCTGATTGTTTTCAGATTCTCCACCTGAAGTACCTGAGGGGGACAAGCACCACAATGGCATGAGAGCATTGCTTCCACTGCACTTGGTGCAATAGGCTTATGTGTTGCTAAGGCGTGTGCTCCCCTTTTTGGCAGAAGCAGGAGAACCATGGAACTGAAGCATGGCTTCACCCTGGCCCGGCATTTACATCACACCCTATTTCATTTCCACTGCAAACGACAGAGGCTGAGCCGGCAGAGCATCCAGGAATCTCATCTGCTTTATGCAAAACAGTGATATGCAGTTTTCTTTCCACTAGCGCATGTGTATGAACGCCTGGAGAGAAATGTCATAAATGTAGCCGATTTCTGATATAAAGCTGAGGCCAAATATAGATCTGAGGGTTGAGTGGGACAGAATGATCAAATTAAAAACATAGACCGCATCAATCCATACTTATTGTCCTCCATGATTGATGAGACTTTATTTAGCCCATTGAGAAATACCACCACCGAGGGTCACGCACTTAAAGTAGCCGAGGCGTTTGATGAGTTAATCAATGAAATAATTTTTTTTAAATCAATACGCGTGCTGCATCTTTTCAGCAGTTTTCTTCACAATGCTTTCTGAAGAATATGCTGTCAATGTAATATACTTCATTAAAGGATCGTGCGCAAGGGCTGTTTCACGCCCCTTTTTCATTCGCTCACAACCCTCATGTGACCCGGCAAAGCGGCACCAAAGGACAACGGGACGGCAGTGTCGGCCATCCTGAAAACCGTGACCCTATCCTTCAGACAGAGCAAACCAAGCTCAACCCTTTGATGGCAACGCAAGCTGCAACGGTTTTCAACAATCTCCTCAAAGACAGAAAAGCAAAGAGTGAGGGCTCATGGGGCAGAGGAAGAGAGGCAGGCTGGGACAGCCCAGCCACACTGTACCATGACGCTTATAGATGGGAGGCCTCCTGTAGATGTTGGGATCCCCTGTTGCTGAGGACAGAAAGAACAAAGAGAGAGGAGATGTGAAACATAGAAAGAAGGAGTAGGAGAGGAGGAGGAGGTTGAGCGGGACTTTCATTCAGGAAAGGGATCAGATGCCCACCGTTATCTCCCCACTGAGTTACTCTTGTACACAACATGGAGGGAGCACACAGAACACAGATTCCAACATGTATGAGTGTTTGGAAATAGCTGTATACACCCACATCAATGAAAGAAATGCTATTCTAGGGAAACATGGTACATACATACAAACATCTTATTGTTTTTGAATATGATATTTGATAGAGGTTCTTCCTGGGGAATTCTGTAAGTGAAACAGGCATTGTTGTTTTGTGTTTTCGCATACCAAACAAATTCTTCTTACATATTCGAGAGGAACAGCTATGAAAATACGGAGAAGCTGGTTTCACTGTAAGATATGCTTGTTCTGAATCTCTGCAGTGTTCAAAGAGAGCAAAGGTAAGACAATCTATATTCTTGTTGATTTTGGGGAGACCTGGGGCTCCTCTAAGGAGTACTTCTCCCTCCAGGCTTGTACCCTTGAGACCTGCTGTTCCCAGATGCAGAAGGGGGCAGGGCAGAGGCGAGGGATCAAGGCGGGGTAAGGGAAGGCCAGAGTCGAGGCAGGGGAGGGTATCTACATAAATTCATTCTGGGAATCGCTGGGAGGGTGTTCATGCTCAGCAACTCAAAGTCATATTCTCTTTAAAGTTCCTGCTGCAAATATCCATTTGCTACCAACCTTTATCATCTAAGATCAGATCAAGAAAACTACTTTGTGTAAAGCTCTTGCTTTAAGAGACAATTTATTGTTGCAGTTTCTTTTACAGTGCCATAATGACTAAGCAATAAAACTGTAACTTTCTATTGCCATATTGTCATTTACAATATTAGGTTGATCATTTTAATTAAAGAAACATACTTAGACCCTTATACTGCATTAGCCAGCGCTATTTCACATTTTAGGTACCACCTGAACTTAGTGTAAATGTCACTTTGCTCCTTGCTTCAGTGTAGTGATCCCTTGGCTCTGGAAAGGCTGGGTGTTACCATTTTTACTACATCATTACCTTTTTTCCCGAGCTGTAATGTAAAACCCAACTGGCTGCTGTCAGAAACTCATACATTGGTTATTGGAAACAAATGATAATGCATCAGCATTACCTTAAACACTTATTAGTTGGTAGAAATCATTAAATCGAGTTACTGTACAATACCAAATTGTTACCAGCCAATCACAGAGTTCTTAGTTAGCCATGGAAGCGCTTAGGAGAGGAACCGCTTCCCATTTTGTATGAGTGCATGTTATATTGTCAGCTGCTTCACATGACTGTTTGGGGGTAGCACAGTCTGTCTGCTCAGTGCAGTGGCTACCCACTCACAGTAACCACAATCACACAGATTATCCACTTCGGCTGTCAATGAGTACTCTATTCATGCAAATGCTGTCTTGATGATGTAATGGTGGGACCAGCACAATAAAACTGGCACTGCCGATGAAATGTAGAGCTCTGTAATGTATACGCTACACATGTACGCAAGTCAGGATGTCCAAAGAGACACAGAACACACTGGTACTAGGGTTACTTTGGCTCGTCAGAAGAGAAATGGCTTAATTAACATGGCTGAGAAGTGGCTAATTCACATGAATGTCTCCCCTGACTACCAGGAGGCAAGGAAGCTGCAGCAAAACCAACCAAAATAAAGAGGGAAATGGTCATGGCGAGAGATGAGTGAGAGAGCGACGAGGAGATAAAGGGTGGAGTGCAAAGGAGGAGAGGAGGAAGGGGCGGGAACAGGGAGGGGAGGTGCTGATTGGGCAGATACTCCCGCATCCACGCAAGAGGCCTACGCTGTGCTGTAACACCGGGACACAGGGCACGGGAAGGGGAGGAGGGCGAGGGGACAAAGACTGGATGCCTACCTGGCACATGGAAATGCTTGGGTGCCTGGTACGTAGTAGGGGTGCTGGATCTGGGATCGAGCTGACTGTAAAAGGGAGAGCTCCTGCCACTCTCAGTGCCTGCAGTCAGACCCCAGCCAATGACAGCAACAGAACAAGAACATGAGTGAAGGCTTGCCCCACCCCCTGCCAAATAATAAAAAAAAGATCTACTACTGCTTGCTAAGTAGCCAACCAGGGACAGTATGCATTTAAATACTGTAAGAAAAATGCATACTGTGCCAACCTGTGCAAAGGAAAAACAAACAAAGCCATTGCCATTTCCTGGCACAATGCCTGTCTGCCTTTCTCTCTTGTCACCAGTTACCAGCCTGAAGGCCCCAAAATTCCTATAGGGGTCCAACAACCAATCCAGTTGTCTCTTCAGCAAACCAGATGTTTTAAGGTTTGTTGAGGGCTGATCCCCTTTTTCTGCTATTCTGCTCCAGGGCTCATGTCCAGAGGAGAGGCATGTTGCTAAGTGAGAGAATGGTGGGGAGGCAGAGCAATCCCCTGCAGCAATACACTGGTGAGTTCTACACAGGGCGGCCATGTTGGAGAGGGGGAGAACAGGCTTGTGGGGCTGTACATGTCCGCAGTGTATTATGCCTATAGTCAGTGGCTGCCCGGCCTCCACTGAGCCTCCCAGCATGGCAGGCCTGTGTGGATGATGCGATGGGAGGATGTGGGCAGTGCGTCTGGGGGCTGCTGCAGGGGATTGGCTCCTGGGTGCATGGATGGGTCCTGAGGACCTGAGGGGTGCATGAGGTGTGACTGAGTGGGTGCCTGGGCAAAAAATTATAAAACTGAAGCCTATAGGAGTATAAGTCAAACTTACATTATAGGTACAGAGTATAAGAGTAGAAGTCAAGGCCTGACACTCTGGACTCTGCTTCAATCCTAAAACCCAGGTCATCTGGGTTAGTGGTCTGGCATGACTGACATCTCTTCAAACAGGAGTTCTCGGCCCTCTGAGTGGACTGCTAGCTGCCGGGCCGCCCCTGGCGAGGGGTCCTGCATTGGGGCAGGGTGCCCCCCGGACTTACCCGGGCGGTAGTAGTGCTGGGGGGAGCGGGGCATGGTGGGAGACATGCCGTGCCGGCTGTAGGTGGGCGAGTCGATGTAGCCGGGGCTGGAGGAACGCCGCTGCCTCAGGTCCATGCTGTCATAGATATCCTGCCGGGAGGGAGGGTCAGTGTAACAGGTCTGGATCACAGCAGCAAGCAGTCACACACACACACACACACACACACACACACACACACACACACACACACTTTCTGGGGATTGGTCCAGGCATTGGATGTGATGGTTCTTTTCTAGCCCAAGCTAACTGCTGTTTTCACTGTCTAATTTTATTGCATAGTGTACACTGTGGCTGCTTGCCCAGGTGATATTGAAGTGATTTTCTTTTATGCTTCACTGCATTGACATGCAAATCAGGAATTGGGGTGCTTTTGTCATTGTTACTGTCCAATACCAAATGCAAAAGCAGCTGGTATCACTATTAACGTTTCTGCATAAACCGCTCTGTGCTCTCATAGCATGCAGCTCAGAGCTGGACATATCTACAGTGTGGTCTGAGGAGGGTATAATAGCCTTTGATTTCTGATTAATTCTTTTTGCTTATCCCAGCATCCTATTTGCCTTTGTTTCTGCACCGTCCACTCCTGAGGTGTTGAAACAGATGGCTGAGCTGCCTGGTCAACAGGCTGAGGAATTACTGTCGGAGCCAAATGAACACATTTCACTGACGATGCAGAAGCTCTGGGTTTCAGTGAGGATATGCCCAGAGTTTGGATAGAACTGTAGGTGATGAGGAAGAAAACCTGCTAAATGAACAGATCAAGATTGGGCAGTGGAATTTTCGACTGAGTCCTTTATAAACTCAAGAGGTGTGTCAGTCCAAAGTGCTGAATTAGCTGACAAGATGAGAGGGGAAGAACCAGAAAAAACCTCCAAAATAACTCACTGATGTGTCCTTGCAGAATGAAACTGTAGTGAGGGGGGTTCTTCAGCAAGGTACGCACTGATAACCTGAAGTTGTGCTCAAATGAGGTAGGTACTGATACTTTGGAGGTGTGCTCCAATGAGGTAGGCACTGATAATCCAAAGGTGTGCTTAAGTGAGGTACACAGTGAGAAACTCAGGACGGCCCCCTCTGGGACCACACACTCCCGCATTCATCCAAGGGTGGGTGGGGTTGGGGGGATATAGTTACCTGCGAGTATGGAGAGAGCGTGCCCAGGGACTGCGGGGAAGACAGAGCGAGAAGCAGAGAGCGGGAGTCAGGGCTTGAGAACTGCGCCGGGGTGATCCATCTCTACAGAGCCTGTGAACCTGCCACGCGTCGCTGTAACTCACGGCAGGGAGATTCACGGCACGCCGCGGGCACGGGAGCGCCGCCCCTCACAGCTTTTATTTACCCACCGTCCACCTGTTCTGCCGGAGCTGACACCCGGGTGAGTGATGTCCGCCCTCCGAAACTGCCCTGCTGTGAGCGTGCTATGCACAGTGACACTACACCACTGTGTGCTTTTCTGTTCCCATTACCCACAGCTGCATTGTCTGTACAATTCAAATCATTTTCCAAGACAGTTAATTCTGACTGACACAGTCTTTCATATCCTCATTACCAATACATGGCTAATTTATGATTGGGCAGCATGATAATTGCAATAATTTAGCAGGATGCTTTGCATAATGGTTTTATACAGACATACACAGACACCACACAAATGCACCAAAGACATCCATGTACTTTCTTGGCTTTGCTTGGTCACATGTATCAGCCTAATGGGTCTTTAACTGAAGCACAGACCAGGGTAATTACAGTGGAAATTACACTGTTAATTACAAAGTAAATTAATTCATTATTCTTGGCCATTTTGCTTAGAGTGAACTGTTTATGAGAATCAAGTCTTGATTTGGAGCAGATACAATTCTTGTCTGTGGTGTATTTGTTGGACGCACAACCATGGCACCACCTGTACGGGCAGAGCATGGGTAGGGTAGGTCCAGAAGAGGGAGTGGCATGCAAGGATGAGGGAGGGGCATATTGATACAGGGGCGGGGTGTGAGTCACATGCACACAGGGAATGAGAGGAGATTGGGTGTCGCAGTACCTCCCCATAGCTGTAGCGTTCTAGCCTGTCATCGGAGGTGTATCTCTGATAGGGCTCATAAGACATGAGCTCGGGCCGCTGCACATCATAAATAGCTTTGACCTTAGGCAGAGCTGCGAGATCCTTGTAATTAAGGATCTCGTTTTCCACTTTGGCCTGGAAAGAGGACAACAGACAAGACAGACGGACAAACACACAACAGAGAGCAGGTGTGAGAGGAAGCTTGCAAGCCTTCATCCTGAACCACGCCCATGCCGATCTCACATCAGCAGTCCCACGCTGGATGAGCTGATCACTGATCAGAGATCAACATGGTGGGAAGAGGGAGTGGCCTGGATGACGACTTGTCCAATCAGGGACACAGATAGAGCACTCTGTTCGTAAGTTTAAAATTCACATATGTGTGCCAACCATCGATAAAGTACTGCATCACATGTGTGGGCCTGATGGGAGAGCACTGCTAAAACACAGTTGACAGAGAGCAGGTTATACCTGGCAGAAGCCTGAATGGTAGCCCTCGCTGGCTCTTTAACAGCATGTTTCTGCTTTCCTCAGTTTATCTCGGTTTGGTCATCCCCCCTCTCTTTAAATTTGCATGATCCCGGCGCAGAGGATCCTGCCGTCTGGGAGAGTGACAGGAAGTCATTAAATCACCCTCCCACATCACAGTACATGCGTGACCACGCGGGGGTGTCTGCGTCTGACCTTCAGCTCTGCAAAGCAGCAGAAGCGAGAACGCCACAACACGCCTGCTTACACTGCTGTTTCCCCAAATCACAGATCAGACATGCGGAAAGGTCGAGCCTTAAAGAGCCAGCCGTGCCTCTGCTGTTCGCGTTAGAGGCTCTGGCAAGAAATGCTGAGGACGGACGACCGCTCCTTTCAACCGCCCCTTTCAAATGAACAATCTCGGTCTGAGTAATAACACTCAGCCTTCCATTTCCTGAATGGGAAAGGTATGAGATAAGAAACGGAGGGTTGAGTGAGGCCGGAAGCGGGGAGCTGGTTGTCTTGCTGTGGGGTGAGGGGGCCGGCCCCTGCCCGGAGCTTCGTCACCTCGCGATGCCAGCTAAGAACTGCGGGCGCGCGGCTGGCCGTGTGACGCCGAGCCGGGCCGGCCTGTCAGGCAGCAGGGTGCCAGCGGTACTCACGCAGATGATGCGGCTGGGGGAGCCAATGCTGGAGCCGGGCGGCGAGATGGAGGTCTCCGAAGTGCGTCTGTGCTGCGGAAAACAAGCGCGCAAACACCGTCAGGGTCCACCTGCAGGGCGGCGCCCCAAGGTCACGAATATGAGTTTTAAGGAGACACGAGGAGGCAGACGTTTGGGATGGCAGCAGTGGCAGTAGAATGCACTCTTAGCAAGAGCAGGAGCAGTCGCTGTTACGCATTTTGGTGGATCATGTTGTTTTATTGAAAGCCATTTAGTTACTGACTGACTATACCATTTCCACAGCTGATCATGATCAGCTACACAGACAGTTTTTTCTGGGTAAGCATATGCTCCAAAACACATCAAGATTGTAATGCTTTGTATTTTTTCCCTTCATTAAATACATTTGCAAAGAAGAGTTGCAGTTTTCCACAGACACAACACAGCGACCCCTGGTTCTCACCTTCAACTTCCTCTCTGCCCGTTCTGCTTGCTTACACAGTGGGTGCCACACCTCCGAACCTGTAGCACAGACAGAGGGAAAGAAAATGTCAGACGTGCCTCTCCCCTCCCATCCCATGATGCACTGCTGCTCATTCTGATCAGGCACGGGAGTGCCCCCTGTCAGGGCGATGTATGGTGGCAGTCGTTTTCTCGCAGGGTGGCTGCACCCCTCACACAGTCAGGGGAGGCACAGCCCACTCAGACGAAACGGCCTGGCGGTGACCTGTGATGAAGACACTACAGGGACGAGCGAAAGAGAGAGGAGACTGTACCCAGGCCAGTCAACGCGCACAGATCACCAGCCTTGACAGGGCAGCTCTGGGACTTGCAAGGACAGATGCTTTCAGCACTGAGAATGTTTCCACATGCGAAATGTTTTAACAGAATGTCCACTTATATAGCTGCATATTTCAATTCGATTAAAGTGCTCGTAATCTCACTCACAAGCAGTGCCCCTGTCGGTATTTGAACATGGATTTGAACTTTATGCTTACAAGCTCATATCCCTAACAATCACTCAGCTGACGAGCATGTTATGTTTGCTCACTATATACCTGAATTCAGCTGCAAATGTTTACAGAAGAAGTGTGAATGTGACATAACATTGTGATTTGCTGTTATAAAATGAAGTGACAAAACAAGACACTGCTTGGCCTACCATGATACTCACTAAGCCCTAGAGCATGTGGCGCATTGTTTTAAAACTGCCTGGTTGTAGCGGAATCACAGGCGTGGAAACTGGTAATCAGGGTTTTTGAAACTTGGGGATCAGAGAATGTGCGACCACCTCGATGCAGCTAAGGTCTCTGTTTGTTAGTTTTGGTTTTTTGCCATACAGCTTCTCCAGGGACGGTGATCCTCTGCACAATAATAAGCATGTACTCACTTTTAAAACAGCATCTAAGCACAAGACACTGGGGGAGCATGACTTGTTTTCAAGGTGAGAATGTAAACAATTGGCTGTTTATGGCATGAACTGAAGGAAAGTAACTGCTTTCACTGGAAAATAGCTATGAAAATAGCTACTGGAAAATCACTGCTTACCAGACACAGCAGCAGAAAGACTGGTTACATTGATGGTCATTTTTCACTGGCTGCTGGCAGCCGCTATCATAAGATCAGCTATGAGCGCTGACACACACTATGAGATAATCTCCTAATTTTCCAGGAAATGAATTAGCATAGAGGGCCGCAGAAGCAATTATTGTAGCTGGAAAGAACCTGACTCACTACAAAGCATCTTCTGTCATGATTTCAGCATGCCTTCTTTGGTGTTTTGAGCACAGTTGGTGGCGATAATGATCTTGATGAGTCCAAAATTGGGGCTGAATCGAGGCTGAAATTGTTCAGTGTGTTCCTGGCTTCACCCTTGGCTCGTATCACCTGACGAGCAGCCTGCATGTGCTGGAAGGTCTCTGCTTCCCAGGAATGCGTTAGCATCAGGCACAGCCAGGGACGCCTGTGCTCTCAGGAAGGGGGCCCGAGGCTGAGTTTACAGCCTGCCTCCCTTCTCCTCTCTCTCGCTTCCTTTCTTCTTCTATATAAAATAAATAAATAAATAATGCTCATGAGACACATCCAATCTGTGAAATCTGTGAGAAGAAGCACTTGGTTTTGGAGTACTAAAAAGAGAGACACAAATGCTGCCAGAGTTCCCCATGATTGAGATTTCTCTTCCCACAGGGACACAGTGAGATTTTATAAAGCTTTTGACATCGCTTATGTGAGCTGTTTGGTCTTCTCTCTGCCTTTGGGGGCAAAATGATTTGTACCATTCCTACTGTATAATGATTGCTCAACACTGCAATAATTGCTTTGGCATTCATCCAATAGAATTATAAAACATTTCAAATAAAATGTAATTTTCAAGTTAATTTACAGCTGTTATTGATAACATAAATCTTTTCCAAAGCTGTGCATGGAATTTGCAAGTGCAAGTAAATTCCCTAAAGAAGCACCACCCCAGTAGAGGTTTAGTCCCAAAGGCCTCCCTATCATTCTATGCTGACCTTCCTAAATGAACCCTGTTAATAATATCACCCATGTTCAGAGCATGTGTTCAATATTCCATTCATCAATAATAAAAACAGCCTTTGATACACGGGGAGAAAGACAAATAATTTATGAGTTAAACCTTTGAGGATAGCGAACCTAAGTCAATACATTCTGCTGAACTTACATCTGGTGCAGTTTGCAAAAATTGTCAGAACAATCTCCCGGGGCAGGAGAGAATGCAAGTCAAATGGGCTTTTAAAAAACTTCACTCTCCCTCTATATGGGCTCTGTTTACTCCCTTTGAGAGTGAAATAAACTCTGTTGCAGTGGGAGGAGACAGTCCAAACACTGTGATCCTTCATCCCACCCCGTCCCTGGCCGGCCGGCCAGCCGGCCTCCCTCCCCTCTGGCTCTGACTCCGCCCACTAAAGTTTTATAGCGTCATTTGGCTCGGTTCACTTTTTAATAACTCCACCCTGAAGCATTTCACACAGCTGATAACGCTCACATGGGGGCTTGCTTCCCATTGGGAAACAGACTCCTGAAAGATGGCTAAACTTGCTCCATAGGCCAACATGTTGGGTGTCAATCAGCAGCCAGGTAAACCTCATGATCTGGACCTGTGTTTGTATCCAGAGGAGGTGTTGCGCTGTTGGTGAACCAGCACCCATTCAAATGCTGACACTAAAATCCAAGAGAATCATTTTGTGAATATCACAGGAGGGATACTCTCTCCCTCCTGAGCTCTCATATTGAGATCATACCAAAAAATAAGGAATCACAATTCCCTACTGCAACCACAAGTATTGTATAACCAGATGACGAGGGCTCAGCAATATAACAGGTGATAGGCAAAGTGCTTGCAGAATATACTGCGCATATTATTTAATCTGTGGCCATTACAGTATGTAAGAATGCAAAGACCTGTTGAGGCTCACAATCACTTCACACACAACTCTGTCCAGTAACAGACAACAAGGTTCAAGTTCAAGGTTTTTGCTCGCCAGATAATGCTACATTAAAAACCATCTTTCGCCTATTTAAACTCTGCAGGGTAAGAGCAATCGGTCATGCGGGCCCTCGCAGGAGACAGCCTCAGGCCCAGACCTGATCATCACTAACATCAGGGCATGGCCCCGGCGCCTGTGTCCCACTCACCTGTCAGGTACATCTCCTCTCCCTCTGTGAACATCATGTGACACCTGGCGCAGCGGGCACAGGTGGGGTGGTAGTGCTTTCCTCCAGCCTGAGAAACAGATGCACAGGAAGAGAAAGTAACGTAACATGTAAAACAACAGCTGGCAATGTAAAAATGCACAAACTTCTGCAGGGAGAGTTAACAGCAGTTTAAAAGCTCGGTTTCGTTAAAACATTTGGGGTATTCACGAAGACATTCATGCTCGTCTCCAGATTCAAGATGCAAATGATGAATGGTTCCAATGGCAGACGGTAACAGTTTAAATGCAACCCACACCTTCAAGGCCTCTGTGAATATCGCTAATAGGCTCTGTTTTTATGTCTTTTATACTGCGTCTCAGTAATTACTTACATTGTGGATCATCATGTTACAGTCTCTTCTGTTAACAACCCTCCCTAACATCCCACCCTTCACTTAATAGCACAGGAAAAGTAAATTCATGCACATGTCTAATTCATGAAGTGATCCCACTGGGTCAATGAAATGATCAGGAACATTAGGAACAGACCAGACACTGCAAGTTAAATACAGCAGACACAGTGAAACAGAATGGACCAAGATTCTCACATGTGACCCATGTAACCATCTGAATTATAATATCTTACATATTATATTATACGTTTGGAGACTAATTATGTTTCTTTCCCTATTTCCATAAATCACTTTGTTTCTTTTGTAAATGGCTGGTAATGGGGTACTCCACTCTGGTCCTGGAAGGACGCAGTCCTGCAGGTTGTAAATAGGTAGACTGAGGCATGCACTTTCCTCAAGAATCCCCACCTGAGAAGCGAGCCCATGATCTTCCAGTTAAAAATCCAATACCCTCACAGGAGCTCGACATTACGGCTCTCCTATTAATCAAAGGCTGGCATTTCAAGAGATGGAAAGAGACAGTTTAAATTTCCAGGTGGACCACAATACCGCTGAGCGCCGCTCCTGCACTTCAGCTGCATGCCAAGGCGTGGCGTGAAGCAGTAGGGCATGGCTCCAGAACTGCGAGCTGCTACATTTGCCGGGCCATTAATACAAACACAGCCATTTGAATCTTTTGTGAAAATATTTAAACGTGAGAGGGGCCATTCCACACTCAGACAGCCGTAGCGTCTGCTGGTTTTTGTCCTGCTTCGGCTCTGTTCTGTACTATTCTATTGTATTCTGTCATATCATGGATGGATACACTTCTGTTCTTTTGTGCTGGAAGCTGCTCTGGATCAGAGCGTCTGCTGAATGATTGTAATGTAATGTAATGTAATGCAATATAATATCAGCCCTAAAACGTGCACAGCTCTCATGGTCTCAGATTACCCACTGCCCGTTCCTCTTAACTGAAGGAGCACAGCGGACAGCTTCATTAAGAGAGCATGGTGCCGCTGACATGTTGATTCATGTCAAAATTCAGCACTCCTCCATTCACTTCCCAGTGAGAATGAGCGTTCCCACTTCCAGCTGCACTGCTCTGGGCTGTCAAACCTGTGCACCTTCAGCCAGGATGACAGCGCATTAAAAAGGCAACTATTTTTAGGCCTCTGATGGCATAGAGCCTGAATACATTTGAATGCACCTCCCAGCTCAGCATGTTTTAAGTTGTCTGAATGATTTTAATCAGCGCCATTAATCAGATTCGTGGCCACTGTAACTGCTGGCTTCCCACTGTCCCTCTGAAACGGCGTCTCTTACTGTAATAGATCCTGTGACAGGACTCACACTGTTGTGAGTGTGTATTACTCATTCACCTATATGAAAATGAATCTTTTTTTTCCCTGGCAACCCACAGCTCACCATCTGAGTTAAGTTCATCTGTGGATATTTCCTGCAGATTAGTGTTTCTCACCACCGCCAGAAGAGGGAACCCTCTCACCTGCCCACAGGATAAGTGGTTGGTGTTGTAAGGTATGAACGCGGGTATGAACAAGTTTGATTCAGGCCAAGAGTGTACTAGGCTTTCCAAGAGCTAAAAAGGTTTCTACAGTATTAATTATTTATCTGTATATTTACTCAGTTTATATAACTGAGTTTTTCTTTATACGGCTACTTTTTATTTGCTTTCAGAACCTGGGAGGGGGCACAGAAACTTCTCTTGTTGGGTCCTACAGTGAAAACCCCCGCAAAACCCCTGCTGCAAGGTGCTTGCACCAGACGTGAAAGAGAATGACAAGAGAATGTTTATAAGTCTGTATACAGTCTTGCTGTCTCATTTTTCTGACCTCAGTGTAGCTCATAAACAAATCATTCAAACCCAAGAGCTTCCCCGACGGTAAATATTGTTGACTGACCCCATCAGGACGGCCGTTTGGGGCATGAATCATTATACCTGGTCCCATCTCAGACAGCAGAGGGAAGACTCCAGGCAGTTTAAGCAAAGAGCAAAGTGTTCCTCTCTGCATTAATCTCCCATAGATCTCAAGACTCAAGCAGCTTAAAATACTGCCATATGCAGCTTCACATTTTGCTCTGCCTCTTGCTTAAGAATGGCTGTTCAAAGGCAGGCTTTAGTGTTCTACTCACATATCAATACACTTCTATGAAGTGGCTGAAAAGGTCCAGGGAACTTTTAAATTGTTTCTTTTCTAACACACTATGTACCACTCAGCACTGATTTTGACTTCTGGTCATATCACACGACTGGAAAGTCATTCACAATGGAAGGTCCAACCATCACAATGCACTCCTGTTACCTCGCCCATTAGGTATGGATTGTGACCCTTGTTTTCAAAATCCCGTGTACAGGAGGATCCTAGCGGTGGACTGACATCATGGCGGGGCGTTGTTAAGCCTTTTTTTAACGACCTCCTTTACGGGCCTCCTGGAGGAGAACAAACAGGAGCGGAGGTATGGTTTCCATGAGCTTCCCTCGTCTCGTGTGTTTTTAAAGGCCCGGCCGCTTCCTCAGCTGCGGTCGGGACGGCAGCCATCGTTATTTTTAATGGCATGTCATTAAACCTGGAGAGGCAGGAAGGAATGCAGCTCCTGTATTCTCAGCGCTGATTAACATCTTGCGGCTCGACCAAAAAGGTAAACTCCTGGCCTGCGCTCGGGCTCGTCCCGGTTTTTCATCTCGTGCCTCCGAAGCAGAGACAGCGCATATATCACGCAAACATTTTCTTAGTGAATGGACAACAAATGTGAGCAGCGAATGGTGAGGGAACATTGCTAACAAACTACAGGAAAACTGCTGACGGCACACGGGTGAACAGGAAGCTCCGGCTCAGGCTGAGGTAGTCATACGATTGATGTCTGCTGGGGAGGCTGATGCTTTTAACTGCGTTAGAATCAGACAGCTGTCAGTCATGGGTGGCCAGAGACGTGGCATCCCACTGTTTAAGGCAGAACAGGATGTGGATCACACAGATGGAGATAAAGGAGCACATGGACAGTCGGTAGCTATAAATACGCCTGTGGAGGGAGGCCCTGAGAACCGCAGAGAGCACTGGCGTGGCAAGGGTCTGCTGATAGGAGTCTGTCTGATAGGGCTCAGACTGACTGTGGCACCTTGTCTCCCAGTAAATGACACCCCTAAGAGGGTAAGCGCCATACCACAGCCACCCACCACTGCACTGCCAACTTTCCTACGCTATCTTGCATTCTGTTCCTATCTGCATGTCTCTCCCCCTTACACTCCCTTTAAACTTATTCTTTATATCTTCCACTTACTTCATTGTTTTTATTCTCACCTATTCTCTCTCCACCACCTCACCTTCTCTCTCCACCACCTTCTCTGCCCCCCTCACCGTTACACCCTTAGTCTCTTTCATCCTCTCTTTGTTCTCCCCCCACTCTCTCTGTCCTTGAGTCCTCCTGTCCTCTGTCCCCTTCCTCTCACTCCCTCTCCCTACCTCTCTCTCACCATCCCCTTCTCGTCTTCTCTTCCCACCTCATTCTTTTCTTCTACTCTTTCTCTCTCCTCCTCCACCACTCGTCTGATAATGATGTTAACATACTCTGCCCCCTACAACCGATCCTGGATCAGCTTCAGCTTAATACAATGGAAGGGATTAGGAGCAGGATCAGGACTGAGGGCACTGCTCTCGGATCTGCCGTTGAGTGTACAGCGGAGCTCTGATAACGAGGTGCTGGGGCTCCAGCAGGTGTGAGCCATCGCTGGGGGGAGGCGCCAGCCAAGAGGCCGCTTATAGCTGATAAGCTGTCAACACACAGAGCGGGCGCTCCCAAGGTGTGAGGTCAGCTGGGGGTAACTGGATGGGGAGGAGGTGGACTGTCGGAGATGCAGAGATCATCAAAGAGGCTGAAGAGGCCTCCGCTTCCCTCCCCGACGGCTACCAGACTACTTACTGAAACAGCAGCGGCCCACAGAGCCCGGGCCAGGAGGAAGGATTCTGGACACTATCGATTGCTGGCGTTTGGTTTCCCTCTCTCTCTCTGGATAGAGAGGGTCCCTCCTCCTGCTCGGCCGCCCCCGGGTTCCTCTTCCTGCTCTGACGCTGCAACACGAGCAGCTTGATTTACCGCACGCTGCCAGACTCGGCCGGAGCAGACGGGTTTTATACGAGAGGGGAAAAAAAATCCCTGCCCTGCCGAAGCAGGCTCCCCAGGGAGAGCAGGGGAGACAGCGGGATTCAGCAGCTGATTTTAGCCCTGGCTCAGAGACAGGAAGTCATGCCACAGTCTCCGTCTCTCTCTCTATCCTCCCCCCATGTGCTCTTTTTCTATCTCTTCCCTCTCCACTCACTCTCTTTCTCCCTCATATCCCCTCTGTCTACTTCCCCCTCTCTCCTCCCTCCCTCTCTCCTTCTCTCTCACTATCTCCCTCCTCTCTGCTCAGTCTCTCTCTGCCCCCCTCGCTCACTTTATCTCTCTTTCTTCTCCCCCTCTCTCATCACAGGGGCAGCCTGTCCTTTGTCTTCTCCCCTTTTCAACTCAGAAGCTTTCTGCGCATTTGAGAGAACGCGCTCTCAAAAGCCAGTTTTATCCCCCTCTTCTCTCCAAACCCCAAAACGCTCCCCTTCCCCCCCATTTAGTCTTTGATCTTTTTGTATGTCTTTTTTTTCTGTTTCTTTTTCTCTGCCCTATTTCAGTGCCGTGGTTCTCTGCTCCCCTAATTGGCTTCACCTGGCTGCGTCGCAGAGCGCAGACATGCGACATTTCTGCGCTGTCAGCAGAAACTGGCCAGGTGCAGAGGGCGACCTTCAGCCTCCCCGGCTAACGCCGCTGCAGACCAATCCCGTCGCAGCGCCGACTGCTTAATTAAAACCCAATTAGTCAATTAACCCCGCGGTGAAGGAACATGTAAATAATGAAGGATGAGATGGAACGAAAAGCCTGCGAAGCTGGAAAGGTCCAGTGGGTAAAAACGCCACGGCCACAGTCACTGTTCTCATGGCTGCGTCCCCTCGGACCACTGAGGGCTAATGAGTGCGAAACGCCGGCCAGCTCCTGTCGCAGTGACCTCTCTGCCTTTGATATGCCTCCAGCTCCACTCCACCAGGGCAGCGAGGATAAATGCTGCTGGACATCAGGAGCACAAACCAATCATGCTTGATCTGGGCTTAGAGAACCAGAGAAGCCCCAGCCAAAGCTGGGGAGACAGACTGAGTAGCTGTGGGAGGGAGGGACAGTATGTGAAAAAGGGAGAGAAGGAGAGATGGAGGAGTTTGAGGAGGGAGAGGGAGAGAGAGGGGAGCGGAAGACCAGAGGAGAGAAGAAGGAAAGCCAAGGTGCAGGGCTTGGAAGGAAGCGATCTTGGAGTGATAAGGGAAAGGACAAGTGGAAAGTCCTTGACATCACTCTGAAAGGTCAGCACTACTGACAACACAGATTTAGAGACTCCACACAATGAAAACCCTTTCCTTGGATAGTAGACAAGTCAGAGCAAGAAGCGGAGAACCTGGGTGTGTTTTCACAGGGCTACTGCCTTTAGGGAAAGATAAGAAGTCTTTCGTTGAACTGCAGGCAATTCGTCGAACCACAGGGGGTCAATCAACCAACTAACCAACCAATCAATCAATTAATCAATCAATCAACCAACCAACCTGAAAAAAGCAAATCAATAACTTCCATGTGAAAAAGAATGTCCATATATTCATTTCGGTGGTCAGTTTAGGTAAATCTTGGTTGCTGCTGAATCATATGAGAAACACAGATTGGATGACAGAGACCCTGTGTGCTGGCACCAGTGTAAATGTCTGGTCTTTGTCTCACCTCAAGCACTCTCCCACTGATGTATCTGTTGCAGGTCTCACACTTAATCCCAAACTGGGCATGGTAATCCGACTCACAGTATGGAATGCCATCTCTAAAAAGGACCAAAATACACAAATCAATGATCAAAACATTAGTCCATATTCTAATTATTCAACAAGGACAAACAAAGAAGGACATGCTGCCAAATAAGAGCAGCCATGCCAAGTATCACTAAATAATTTATGTAAATATGATCACATTATAGGGGCAATATTGAAATAAAATCGTGGGCTATCTGGGATGGTGAAGTATGTACAGCTCATTTATGAATGACTGTGTTTTGAAGGGGAGATGAACTCTCTGTATAAACACATAATAAACCAGTAACAATGCTAAAACAACACTAAGAGTCTTCAGTTTATGGGCATGACTCGGGTGAAGCGAGAGGTTAAACCTCAGGTACAGGAAGCTCTTCCTGAGGGGGCGTGGCTTCAGCAGGAAATGCACACGTACTTGCTGATGTACTCCCCCGTGAGGACGATGCCGCACGTCTGACACTTGAAGCAGCTGACGTGCCACTGCTTCTCCAGGGCCAGCAGGGACTGTCCATGCTTAATCTCCTCCTTACAGCCTGCACAGTCTGAGAGAGAGAGGAGAGAGAATGTCTGTACTACTACGTTTATCATTATTATAATCAGTGATTATATTGTATTTATACTAAGTATGTGTAAGTGCTTTATTTTTACAGACACTTTACTAAACTCTCTGGCAATGTTTACAGAATGCATTTCAGGCCAGTAAAGCATATTGAATTTAAAGGAGCTGGGACTAACGAAGTACCACAACAATAAATACAAAGGAAAGGAAAAGCGGATATACAGTACTTATATAAAAGGATACACTTCTGCAGACCCTTACAGTACAGCACTGTGTGTAAATAGCTAATTTCATCAGGTGCTTCCTTCTGCTCAAATACTTGCATGCATTGACATTGAACATACACGTCAATGTCTCTGATGTCAGTCATGACGTTTGACTTGTGTCGAAGCGGTTTGAGAGACAGGGAGAGCCTGCCATGTGACCTGGCGTAACACGCGGCATGGCAGACGCATTATAGAACCCCGGGGCGCGCGGCGGCTCCGGCCCGAGGATTTATGACAGCGGATGATTCATGGCTGCAGCTGCGTTTCGCGCGGGAAAAGGTTGGCCTCCCATTTGTTTTCATTTGGCGGGCGTTTAGCCTATGACCTTGGTCTTTGTCACTGATCATTGAATGGGACTGGTCATCCCTGGGTGCCAATAGGAGTCAATACAGAAGTATGGAATCACCCCATCCCTTCTGGCTACCTGGGAAAAACCAATAGAGCAAGGCCTGGAATAGATCCCTGAGAATTCCCCCGGCGGCGCGGGGCTGCACTCCTGGAGAAATATGAATTTGCTGACACAGTGACACACCGCTGGGGCTGTCGACGAGCTAAACCACCTGACAGTGGCTGCGGTCAGATGCAAAGAAGTGACATGGGGGTTGCGGGTTCAAGTCCCAGCTGAGATGCTGCTGTTAACGCGATTATTCATGCTAGGTAGTCTGATCAAAGGAAAAAAACTTGCTTTCTGACAGAAAATGCTCGGCCAGGCATAAAGCTCGGGAGATTTGCAGCTTACCAGCGCTGTTAATTATAACCCTGTCTGTGCAGAGCACGACCGGCAGGCCCACAGCCCCCCGCGGCAGGTGTCTGGGGCCCGGCCGGGGCTTCTGTCGCCCCGACACGAACATGCCTGCGCACGTTCTCAGCAGCAGCCTCCAGCCCCGCGGTGGGCACAGCGAGACGCCTCGCGGGCCCATCTGCGGCCTCCTTTACTGTGCCACAGCTCAGGGAGTATCTGGGTCACCAGTCGCATTCTGCCCCCCCTCCCCGAACAATGGACAGGTGCGCACCCGTCTTCTCCTTTAGGGAAATTAGGTCAAGGTGCACAAACAAAGAGTATCTGGGTTTCACTCCGAGCCTTTTTTGTAATGATCTTGGACACCTCAAGTCAGATAGCCATATTCTCAAAAAGGATAGTTTGTGTCATATTCCTGCATTGGCCCCCCCGGTTACACCACCTCTTTCTTTGTAACGGTATTGCTTACACTGTTGAAAAATCCGGGTGAATTTTCCATAGGGGCAAAAAGGGACATAATGGTGATGATGATGATGATAATAATCACAGTGATTAAGGCTTGTAATAAGGAGCCGCTGCAGTAATGGTGCCGGGGGGAGAGAGCCAACCAGCTGTTTAAGAGTAAGCATGTAGCGTACACCCTTCAGAGCGGCGCAGGGGGAATGCCTAGCTCCGGCTCGACTGATCAGATCCCACAATCCCCAGGGAACGTTCTCTGCTCTCATCTGCTTCCTGCCGACAGTGCTATTACGGACACCTGGGGAACAACTGGATTCTGCTGAGCCAGCAAGCAGCTCTTTCCACTTGAGAGCGCAGGCTGGCAGTGCCAACGTCCCGTTTTTCTCCCGGCTGGAATGGGGCATGCTGGGATGGAAACATCCAGAGGCAGGACCTTCGCTCCCACCTGCTAAGGTTTTTTTCACCATTTTACTTACACTTTACTGGACAAAGGCTGGAAATCCCAAGACTTAGGACTGCAGTTTTGATATTATTGGTAATGTCAAGAATGTGACAAGATAACAATAAAACTGAGCGCATGTCACGCACGATTATTAAGACTTTAGGCGTGTTTTTAATTGTGGGTGAGACAACTCAATGTGAGCTGATAAAGCACCTTAATTAAACCTGATATTAAAACCATCAAACATATACTCTCAACATATACTCTCAAACACACACAGCTGAGTACACATACGCACATGTAAATAGACGCATGCAAACATGACTGCACGAACTCCCTCACCTACACATATAAATGTGCACACATGCACTAATACACAGGTACAAACACACATGCACCCACATACACGCACGCATGCACTCAGTTAATCACTCATACACACATACCCTTTGACACACATAAATACACACACAGAAAAACACAAACAGACACGCACACACACACACACACACACACACACACACACACACACACACACACACACACATACACCTGGCCTGAAGGCTGAGAGCTGTCATTCAGTGATCAATGGTCCCATTTATTCCCCGACAGAGGCAAATATCAATATAAATCGCGAGGCAGATTGCATTGTACAGTAAAGGGGAACTGGTTTTGTCAGGTAGATTTACGAGGCCCATTAGAAGATAAGAGCAATTAATGTGGTGTCAGGCATATTTACAGCACCTCGGCGGTCTCACCGCCTACCCCCTCCTCTTTCAGAGCACGGTGCCTCATCCGGCAGCAGCCGCCCCCCGGTCCCCACCCTAAATCATCGCTGCCTATCATGAAGGTAATTGACTAGTTACAGTAAATGGATGGAGGGGGGACCTTGGAAATTGAGTTCTTCTTTTCGGCAGGCCCTCTCTGAAATCCCACAGCAATTACGGAGTGACAACTGATTGCGCGCCGACCGCACACCTGACAGCGCTAAACTATCCGTCATCGTCACCTCGTGAGTAAAGCAAACTCAGAATCAGAGGCTCAGAGGCGCCAAAGGCTTTTTCCAGGAGAAAAAAAAAAAACTCCAGGGACAGTTTTTGCTTAGTCTTGGCGTGCTTGACGTGCCCAAGTAAACCCTTTCCCAGGAGTTATTGGTTTAGGTATTGGAAATGAGGACCTCATGCATTCAGAATTCAAAAAAAAAATCACATGCTATGACACCAACTTATAATTTTCTTCAGATATGCTTGTGCCAGTGACTGATTCTGAGTATGAATGTTTTTGGAATGGGCAGGCATAATTGAGTTCCAGCTGAGAGACACTGCAACACGAACAGACAAACTTTGCAGACTTCACACTCAAGCGTGAGATTGGCAGAATGCTGTTTTGTTTGTTTTGGCTGAGTGCCATATTGAATCACAAGCTCAAGGGCTGAGTTAATGTGTACATGCATTCCACCAACAACAAGGATAAGCACAGAGAGGTCTAAGGATGAGTGAACAGTTTCCACCAGCTACCTTGCCACTGTTACGTAAACTGTTGCCTTGTGCATGTGACACATTAAGCACTCATTAAAAAGTAATAAAGCCCTGCTCTTATTAAGTGGAGTGGCGTGAGAAGCACTGGTGGACAGCACGTTTAGACCACAGTCCTGCTGTTGTGGTGAGGTAATGAGGTGGGTGGAGCTTACGACTGGGTCCGTGGATCTTGATTGGCTCGTTGGCGCTGACCAGGGTGTGGGAGCACTGCTGACAGATGCACTCCTTCCCGCTGAACGTCACCCTGTCTCCGATCGGGAAGGGCTTCCTGGAAAAAAAGGACAAAACGCCAAGAATAAATCTCCTGAAATAACCACAAGCCAACATTCTACAGTCTTACACTCAAAGTAGCTGACATAGCTTTCGGAATCTGTTACTCAAATACTAAAGCACGGGCCGATAAATATAGCAACAGAAAAAAAGAAGATATATCTGCTTTATATATACGTACATATGATACTGTATGCTATGATTTACATTTGAGGAAAATTTTCAGAGAAACACTGAAAGGTAATAGCCCTTGGGGACCAGTCATCTCAGCACTATGGAAACAGTAAGGAGACGCTGGAATTTTGAACAGTAAGGAGACGACCTTTCACTCCCAGTGATAACCCTGTCCTTTCCTGACCCCATTGCCTGTATGGGTATTATAAGTTTATCCTCATGATATACCATGTCCCTGTGAGAACCCCCAAGACAGCTTCACCCATCCTTTGTTGACCCCATTGCCTGTATGGGTAAGGCTGGCTTGGAGGTTCTTCTGGGATGGGATCAGACTGGGGTCATGGTATACGATGAGGATAAACTTATAATAAACTATTAATGACAGGCCCTTTTGTTTGCCACTGGGTTCTAAAGCACGTTCCAACAAGCATCACAGCACAAAGGGAGATGTAATTAAGGCTTGATCCACAGCCAGACAACATCAGTACATTAGGACAATGTTAAGGCTCACAAAACTAAAAATGCCCCAGCAACAGAGTGACAGCAGAAGTCCATATTTCACCCTTTACACCAACTAATGGGTTTTGCTTATGAAAAAGACTGGTGGCAGTGGTTGTTTGATGTGTTACCGAAGACAAAATACTGCTGGAGGGAAATGTTTGACGATTAGGATAATTATTTTCTTTAAACATCATCAGCTCCTCAAGTCCGTGTACAAAGATGTTGGATGTCTCCAACAGCTGTGAAAAACACAGAGGGGACTGCACGAGGAAGAAAACATTCTGCTCGGTCAGGGAAGACAAGTGCATCAAAGGCAATCAGTCCATTATCATCAAATTAATATCCGGCGGCTGTCTCTACACATGCACATGAAAGGACACAGATAAAGCTTCCCTTGGAAACAGTCAGCAAAATAGACTGATCTAAGTAAGATATTCTTCTGTCCGTGATTAGGTTTGTGGTTAATTCTCAGCTTCATTTGCAGAGTTTCCGAACTGCAGGGAGCAAATGCAGTGATTCAGCAGTTTCGGAGATCATTCCGCGCACGCACGCACATGGATGCACTAGATGCCTTCTGTGTGCTGAAAAAACACAGCAACAGGAGCTCTCATGATAAACACCAGGATGTAAGGGATAAGAGAGAGAGAGAAGGGGAGATACAGAGGTAGATCTGGATCTCAGCTCTAAATGGAATAATACATAATTCAGGGTGTGGAAATGGAGGCTAAAGATGTATCAGACTCATAGCAGGGGTAGACACAGTGAAACTTCCATTATTGCCGGCAGCCAGAGCAAAGTCAATATGCCATGAAATGTTGTGAAATAAAACATCATACACTCTAACTTCATAAAAGTATTGACAATGATCGTATAAATACTTGATCTGAACTTTTTAATGTCACCAAAAGACTTGAGAGAAGTGTACATGCTGTTACTCTTAAGAGAAAATGAAATCAAAACAGATTCCTCTTTTCAAACCTGAGAGACTTTTAACAATATAGGGGGGCATGGAGAATAAAAACAGGAACGTCTAGCTTTAGACTGATGGTTTTACTTAGGTGATTACCAAAGCTGACATTACTCATCTCATTATGTTACTGAAGTTCATGTTACTAAAGTATGTAAGGGCATGTTAATGTAGTCAGTGATACATAGACCCATAAATCCAACTTGCTGTGCTGTACAAATTAGAGTTTACACACACACACACACACACACACACACACACACACACACAAAATCTACATATATGCAATTAAAATGCCACAAACTCAGGAAGCACATTTCCTCAGCTGTATAGCCCTAAGCTGTGACAGGACACGCTGCAGAACATTTCTACTATTAGCAATTTCAGCTGACAGAAAACCAGGAGACATCACAGTGGCTAACCAGGGACTGCTGTGCTAGAGTCCTCTCCATCTGCTGCTTGCTGTTGCATCACAAACTTTTGATACCTTCCTCCATGATTTCAATACTCGGGGTGAATTGGCGTGACTTAAATTCAGGAGGAAGGTGGTGCGCTTCAATTCCGACTCTGAAGAACCCAAAAATAAGCCAGCCCCAATCACTAACCCCATTTTAGAAGCTGGGGCTGGAGAAGATGAGTGAGTAATGATCGCTTTACAAACTGGCTGCCGTTGAATATGTGTTGGCTGCCTGCTCGCCGCGACTGCCAAAAGCACGGAGTCAGCAGCTGTAACGGAGCAGGCGGCGCGCAGGCCAACTTTCACACTATATATAGCCTTACGCAAACACCTCTGCACAGGCCGAGCGAACGGGCAGCTGACTGGGGCAGCGCTGGGATGTGGGACGCAGGTAATCTAAACGGAGACACGTCACCATCAATCAGATTAAGCCTTCGTTCACTCTGTCAGCATTAATCAGTTTCATTCTGAATGACGGAGGCTGGATGCGCGTAGCTCACTGTGAGGGAACATCTGCCCATAAAGACAGTCTCATGGGTAGATGTTTTTGTGATTATTAAAGAATCTATCACAAGCGTCTGGAGCATGCATAACTCTAGCAGAGATTTCTTCAATGGCGAAATAATCAGTAGATTCATTAAGTTAGAAATACTGGCTTTGCATTCGTAAAAAGGTGGGTGGAGGGGCACTGCTTCCAGCATTAAACTAATAAAGAGTCCAGATCACTGAGCCGTGATTATAACGATCCTTGAAAGTGAAAGGCTTCTTTGCCGTCAGCAAGAGACAAAAGGATTTTCATGTTTTAAAAAGATCCATCTTAGAGAAAATGATCAATAATTCTGCATCTCAGTGAAAAGCCACAGAATTAAAAGAACAAAGCCCACAGACAGCAGAATGAAGCCAAACCCACACAATGCACATCACCAAAACGAAAAATGTACAAATTTATCCTCTATTGAGGATACCACACGCATATGTGGGAACACACGCACATGCTGCAAATACACGCATATAAACACTCTCACACTCACACACAGGCTCCCACACAAACACCCACAGACGGGCATGCATACAACACACACAAACACACACACACACACACACACACACACACACACACACACACACACACACTCTGACACCCATTGGTACAGATGGTTGCATGACCCCCGGGTCCTGAAGCCACTGCACTGAACACCACACCACATGCTCCAGTTAAAATGACTTGCTTGAGTTAACTGGAGCCGTGTGGGGAAGTCGCAGGGGTCAACACCTTCTTGATCATTTCACACACACACACACACACACACACATGCAGCTCTCCTCTCACTCATGTGATTCCACCTTGTACGTGGAGTGTCCATGTTGGTTGGGTTAGGGTTTGAGTCAGTGCTGCCACACTCACACACGCAAAGACGAACATGCTCTGTCAGAGAGCCAGGACTCCCGTAGGGAATTGGCGGCAGTTCCACCCAACACTAAGGAAACTAAAGGGATTATTCCTGGCATATGTCTTAAATTAGGATTTAAGAGACTTGTATTGATTGTCCTTTTTTCCTCACACAGTAAAACACGCGAAACGTTCTTATGTCTCCCAGCCTGTAAATGCGGAGTGTCTGAAACACTCCCACACTCTTTGCTTTTACTATTAGAAATCCTTGGCAAGCTGACAAATGAGAAACAGAAAAAGAGAAAAAGCACAGACAGAAGAGAGGCCCATTTTCCCGCTAATTGACTGAAGTAGAATGACAGCCGTGACAGGACTGAGTGACTGTGGGTGCGGCCTGGATGAGGTTGTTGCTGTGGTGGTGGCAGTGTGTGTGTGGTAGCGCTCCAGGGCACGCATGCGGTTGGGGTGACCTGTGGGGGCGAGGGTGCGGTGACGCCTGACCGCGGCCGGTCACCACCAGCTGTACCGGAGCGTGCTCACAGCCTGTCGCCCTCTGACTAACACACGAGCTCCCTGCTGTCCATATGGCAGTGCGAGCCGGTGTGTGTGTGGTGTGTGGGTGTGTGTGTGTGGGTGTGTGGGTATGAACGTCTGTCTGTGGGTATGTGTGTCTGTCTGTGGATGTGTGTGTCTGTGTGAGAGTGTGTGGCTATGCACATCTGTGTGTGTGTGTGTGTGTGTGTGTGTGTGTGTGTGTGTGTGGGTGTGTCTGTGTGGGTGTGTGGGTATGAACGTCTGTCTGTGGGTATGTGTGTCTGTCTGTGGGTGTGTATGTTTGTGTGAGAGTGTGTGGGTATGCACATCTGTGTGTGTGTGTGTCTGTGTGTGTGGGTATGAACGTCTGTCTGTGGGTATGTGTGTCTGTCTGTGGGTGTGTGTGTCTGTGTGTGAGTGTGTGGGTATGCACATCTGTGTGTGTGTGTGTGGGGGGTATGAACGTCTGTCTGTGGGTATGTGTGTCTGTCTGTGGCTGTGTGTGTCTGTGTGAGAGTGTGTGGCTATGCACATCTGTGTGTGTGTGTGTGTGTGTGTGTGTGTGTGTCTGTGTGTATTTGTGTGTCTGTGCGAGAGAGAGATAGTGTGTGTCAGTATGTATATCTGTTCATGGGTGTTTGTCTGCGTGGGAGTGTGGGTTGGTATACAAGTCTGTCTGTGGCTGTGTGTGTCTGCGTGTGTGTAGGAGTGTGTGTGTCAGAATGCACGCTTGACTGTGGGTGTTTGTGTGGGAGCACACGCGTGTGTGTGTTGGAGTGCATGCCTGTCTGTGGGTGTTTCTGTGTGTGTGTGTGTGTGTGTGTGTGTGTGCCTGTGTGTGTGTGCATGTATCTTGTGACAGTGTCTGGAGAGTCACAGAGGTGTGTCCTTGCTGTGAAGATGAATGCAAGCAGAAACGACTCCCACAGAAGATGAGGCTGCAGGGTGAAAAAGAGCTACAGCACTAAACACCGCCTGCGCAAAAAGATGAGCAGTGAATGACTAATTGACTCGAGTGAAAACAAACAGACTGCTAACCCGGTTTCTGAGACGCTTCCCCTGAACACAGGCTTGTGCCGTGACCTTGCCCTTACCTGCTGCGTGAGTTCTGCTCCCTGCAGACACTCTGCACCGTCAGCACTTTCGCCACTTTAAAAATTTACACTGTTTACATATTTAATGTATTCTTACTTTTTTCTATTCGCAAAAGGCACAGCTATTTTGGTCTTTCACTGACACATTTGTTTCTGTCTGCTATACTTCAAAAATAAAAGTGCAGGAAGCACAGCTAGCCCGTCCGGCGAGAGCAGGCTTTGCTGCAATGAGAGAATTACAGAGACGCCAAAGAAGGGCGCAGCTGTGAAATCGGACTGCCTGAAGTGCTCAGCCGCCTCAATGTTTATGGTCCAAATGCTGAATCTCGTGGTGGGCTCAGCAAAAGCCCTGCTGTCTTTCAACTGGTTGAATCTGCTGAAAAGATGTTACAAACTGTCGCTGCCAAGAAAACCCCATCGGCCACTTCATTATCTTGATTGGCAATGCCGCTGTACAAAGCAATCCCAGAACTCTTCTGCAAATGGATTACCCCCAACTATTAGGAAGTGGAAATATATCAAGCGTTAATTGCTCTAAGCTTGCTAACGGGAAGAAGAGAAACAGTTTGATTTAGGAGAAGTGATTCAGTGCTACTGCACTTAGAAAAACACAGGGGCTGGGATGGGCCCTTGACAGTCTGATTATCTGAGACAGACCAGGTCCACATATACAATTTCATGTGCGTATAGTAGCATGTATTGTATATTTATAGTGCATTCTAAAATATAGACTTTAGGATTTATAACTGCGTGCAAGCTACCAACTGCAGTATTTATTAAAATCAGTTGTGTTAATTGTGTATATGTGCTCTTGAATGTCATGACCCACCTCAGCTGTTCTCACAGCTTGAGAACTGCTGTGTTACAAGCCTAATTTTGCGAGGCCCAGTGATATAACACAATACATCCTTAAAAGTAAAAAAAAAGTAAAAAGTAAAAAAAAAATGGATATGGCAGGCTGGATGAAAAGGCTATGATATATCTGAAGTTAAAGAGATTTGGGGGAGGTAGAGGATGAGAGGATAGAGTTAAATATAACATAGCTGGTTATAAATTGTTCAGAAAGGACCGATCAAAGAATAGAGGGGGGAGTAGCCCCATACATAAAAGAAAATGTACAGGAATTTGAAGCTAATGTACCATTTAAACCTTCTACTGGGGAAAAAGAGAAGGACTGTATTGTAAGAATATGTCATAAGTCACCAGGATCAGACAGCAGCTTTAACAAAAGCATGAAAAAAGTGGAGCCTGGGATTGTTCAAGGCAAAAACTTTAAACAGAGATGATTTCACTCTAGCCAAGCTGTCCATTTAGTTGTCTTATTGTTTTGCATGATTGTCTACCTCATCACGCTGTTGTTCTTATGTTATCAGATCACGTAAGGCAAGCTTTTATAGCTAAAAAGAAAAAAAAACGGATGAACAGAATTCACTTCGTAAGAACGGCCCAACACGGCGCCGTGCCCGGCAGGATGCTGGAGCTTCACAGGGAGCTAATGGAGCGGACGGGCCTCCAGCTGAATGCTAAGAGCCGGACTGAATGGCCTCCTCATTGACATTCCCCTCACCTCCATGCGCCCACAGCGGGGGCGTCGGGCGGCCCTCCCCGGACGCGGCCCGCCCCGGCGCGTGTCGCGCCTCCATCCTCCTCCACCGCTCCGCCCCGCATTCACAGCCTCCTCCTTTCAGACAGGTGCCAAATATAGCAACAACCGCTCCCCTGGTGCTCCCCCGAATAGCCGAGCGGCTGGTCCCCTGCCACGCAGGCCTCTATAGTGACATCCTCCTCTGAAGAACGGCTTTTCCTTTTGCAGAGGGTGGGGACGGGAGAGACGGGCGGAAACAGGGAAACCGTGCTCTTTCTGCACTCAGGACGTGGGAGCTGAGGCCCTGGGACTGAGCTCTCTGTGAATAAGCTGGTCACAGAAGCAGGAGAGCTGATCTTCACACCACAGCAGCGCCTCGAGCAAAGACACTGAGCCAGAGCCGGTGCCCCAGTTTTTTTTTTTTTGAAGGCATTAAGAAACATGAGAAAACTTTTCCTCCCCCCCGTCTTCCCAGATACGAGCCATCAAATCCCTTCCCTAATTTCAAACACCTCCGTTAGGTCTGCAACGCGCTCTCTTTTTTTCCGGAGGGCTAATCAAGCAGGCCTCTTTAACCTAGTTTCCATGGGCGGGGAGGGAGGGAGGGAGGGAGGGGGGAGATATTGGATAAAAAGTCAGATTCCGCCTGGGTGAAACGTCAGAGAAAAAAATGCAGATTAAACCGAAGACTTGCTCTGGGACGGCTCAGAAGCAGCGGGTTTTTGACACCGGCCCGTTCTCAGAGCCTTATTAGCGCGCCTTCCGAGCAGAAGATGATGGGCGGTTACGTAAGGGCGTGAGAGAGGCCGACGCCGCGCGGCGCTCAGAGAATGAGATGGTGAGGAAGCATCCCGCATGATTCACGCTCATCATCTGCTGAGCAAACGCTACTCCGCTCCGCCAGCAGCCCCCACCCACCCTGCTTTTAATCTGTTTAATGGAGCCTTTTCTTGGATGGCTCTTTGATGCATCTTTTATGTGCGCTTTTACTGAGCGTCATAAATATAATTGTTTCCGTTCAGCGGAAGAAAACAAATCGGTCCTGGCTATTGTAAAGTCACGTGCCACAGAAAACAGAGCTGGGGTGATGTTTCCTCTACTGGTGAAGAGGTTATAACCTTGTGTGAAGAAGTTATAACCTTGTGCTAGGAGGTTATAGCCTTGTGTGAATAGGTTGTAAGCTTGTGGAAAGAGATTATAACCTTGTGCAAAGAGGTTATAATGTTGTGCAAAGAGGTTATAATGTTGCGCAAAGAGGTTATAACCTTGGCGAAGAAGTTATAAGCTTGTGTAAAAAGGTTATAAGCTTGAGTGAAGGGATTGTAACCTTGCTCAAAGAGGTTATATCTGTGCGAAGATGTTGCAACCTTGTGTGAAGAAGTTATAACCTTGTGCTAAGAGGTTATAACCTTGTGGAAAGAGGTTCTAGCCTTGTGTGAATAGGTTGTAAGCTTGTGCAAAGAGATAATAACCTTGTGCAAAGAGGTTATAACCTTGCGCAAAGAGGTTATAACCTTGGGTGAAGAAGTTATAACCTTGTGAGAAAAGGTTATAACCTTGTGCGAGGTTATAAGCTTGTATGAATTGTAAGAATGCTGGACAGAATGCCATAGTTTGCACAGGCAGCCGGGCATGAATCCTTTTTGCAAATGCCAGAGAGGAGGCAGAGTATGGAATGCCAGGGGTGACCTCAGACCTCACAGGAGTACACTGGCTGAGGGCTCCTTCGGAAATAACTCTGCTGTGAGCACTTAACACATGAGCTGTACTCATAAAACCCGAACGTGACCGAGGGTGTGGTGGGAGCATGCCTGACTGCGGTCATCTCCACTCACAGCCAGAGGTAGGCTGCGTAACCGCCCCACCACAACGCACACCACACACCGTGTGGTGCTGTCTGGTGCTAACTCTGGTCCTGAAGGGAGGTGAGCTGGGTAGGCCAGCTGCCCAAGCGAAGGATCATGGGTGTTTGAGAAGTGTGCATGGATCAGTGGCTGAGTGAATGAGCTGCCACAGTGACTTGTCACCTTAAACGAACCCCATCTACAACCTGACAGCACAGTAAAGCTAAGAACATTACTTATTATAAAACAGTCCTTAATGACTAAGGTATTCAGGTTTCAGCAATTTAGGTGGCATCGGTTTACATACCTTCTGAATCACGGGAAGCTATCACAATCACATTCATCCATTCACCTGCTCCTTCCATACGCAGTGGAGCTGAAATTAGTTGCTTATGTGAGTCCTGTGTAAAGCCAGAAGGGTAGCAGGCAGCAGAGTGGCTTCAGCGGTGATGTCTCTCCCTGAGACTTGGTTAGCTAGCGTTGCTGCTGATAGAGCTCGGGGCAAATTGCCTTTAGCTCAACTGGTGATGACGCAGGCCGTTAGAGTTTAGCTAAACGATGAGAACATTGGTTCGAACCTTGCTCGGAGACCCACTCTCCCGCTACTCGTTACCCGTTACTCACATCCAGCAGAGGCGGCAGGGAGAGAGCCTTACCTGCAGACGCTGCAGACGAAGCACTTGGGGTGGTAGGTGCGGCCCAGCGCGGACACCACCTCGCCCGTGATGAAGTCCCCGCAGCTGTCGCACTTGGTGCCGTACAGGCGCTGGTAGTCCGCCGTGCAGATGTACTCGCCGTTCTTCTGGAAGAATCCGGAACGGGCCAGGTCACAGCCGCACACTGCGGAGGGGAGAGAGACGGGTCAGCGCGGGAAGCACTGGGGCCATGTGGTGGAGCGACAGGCACACTTGTGTACTGTAAATACTGCGGTGTCCGCAACAGTCAGGTCATTGCTGTTTTACTCTCCAGGAAACCATTTAAGATGAAAGACTAAACAAAAATGTATCACAGTGAGACTTGGATAAGCATATCTATTAACTAACACTAATATGAAAGAAACTAATTAATTAATTAATCAAATCAAATCAAATAATAAAATGTAGCTAATGAACTTCATTGGATCCAGAACAGAATCAGTCCACAGCAGAATCCTGTGACACTCTAGTATGCTAGTTCTTCAACCGATTGTCATGGAGGACGGGAATCCAAATCTAATTCGATGTTGTCATGTTACTAATATAATCAACATCATTACAGATGACAAATAATCCATTTCTGAAATCAACACATTATGATAAATGACGTCAGAGGTCAGGTGACTTGACTGTAGTGAGTATCACAGGACAGCCCTAAAGAACACATCAAGCATATGTGTGCTTACTTAACCAGGGATGCAGACTAAAGATGCAGTGTTTGACATGATTAACAATACTTCCAAGTATACTCCACAGAAGATTCTTTTCACACATACAGAATCTGTAGTCAGTGTCTTTCACACATGGCCGCATGCGTGTGACTGATAGAGGCTGAAATGCAGATGTCCAAATTTGCATTGGTGCAAAAGTAATCATTGGAAAATGAATTTTAACTGAAAAGGATGTGTGGAAACACAGGGTACGGTTAGTAAATTTCCTAATTATAATTTAATGATGCAGATCTACACCCCCTTTCCTCTGTGCTTGAAAGTCATCCGATTCAGCCCTTTTATGTGTGTATTTATAAGCACATTCACTTCCCAAAAGTACTCAAACCAGGCAGAAAAATGACTCAGAAACTATTTCTGTAAATCAAACGCCCAGGCTAGGTGAAATCTTGAGTCAGGCTGTGGTCTTCATTAGGCGTTTAGCTGCATTCACAGCACAATGGCATGCTAATTCAGAGGGAATGAGCAGACATTATTTAAAAGAAGGAATTGATTAAGAAGACACCCTATAGAGCTCAGGCATTTTTAGCTTGCCTTTACCTGGGAACAGCATTCAGTTTAACTGGAGGTTGACACACATATACACGTACATGCATGTGGGCACACACGCGCACACACACACACACACACACACACACACACACACACACACACACACACAAGGATTCTTAGCTCTCTCAGGTTGCCGGTACACCTCGGCAAGACCCTTCCTCCCTGACTCAGCACGGTGCCAGAGATGCATCCACTTGCCAGCGGGGGCGATCTGATTCACTGAGTTACTGATCTGATTTGAGGACACCTATCGATCAGCCAGCCCTGCTGACTCACTGCTCCACCGCGCTTTCCGGGCCGAAAAAAAAAGAGCCTGCTTTCTGAAGCCGATAGAAACGGGGGCAAGCTTCACCAGCCCCACGGGCAGTGAGAGAGGAAGCAAGAGAGAGCAAGAGCGGCTCAGGGGTTTTTCCACATGCAGAACACATCTCGCAGAGCACCCTTGGAGAGAGCTGCGTATTGAGTGGTTTAGTGAGATGTCAGTCTTGTAGTCACTAGATGGATGGATTACTGTGTGGGCAGAGGAGAGAGGGCGGCAGATGTGGGAGGGGCTAGCGCTGACAGAACCAAACGACAGACAGACAGACATATGTGTCTGTTTCCTCCTCATTAGAGGCTGAGTGACATATGTTAAACAGTTTCGGCTTCTCCGAATGACAGATGGGTTAGAGTGGGCGGCAGGCGAAATGAGCAACTGGTTTCTGCTGCAGCTTAAAGGAATGATAAAGGACAGATTACATGTGTGTAGCCTGCTTTCTGCTCGGCTTTCACTGTCTGCTTTTCTGTGAGCCAGCTCTGATGCGGTTTGCTGGATGCGATAAATGTGTTTATAGCCACAAAGGGCGATTACATCAAAGAACTAGACAGTCACGAATATGTCCTTCTATAGTCACACGCTTGACACTGCATGTGTGCGTTTGTGTGTGTGTTTGTGTGCACTTCCATTCAGTTCAGACTGCAGACCTTCAGATGAGTACAAATACTACACACAAGACACAGGAATGTGTTCTCACTCTTTTGGAAAAAATAAAGCCCGAATCTGATATAGGTTAATAACTGTACTGGTCCACAGAGAGGCTGTACCAAAATATATGGTGCAGCTACAGTCTCATACCTTGGATGGCTGTTAATAACATAACCACAATGCTATCACAGAACGAAAAGATACAGTACACTCCACTTAAAAGTTGATGCAGCTGATTCTTAAAAGTGAAGTGAAGGGGTGTAATGGATGTTTATGACATGGAACAAAACATACTGGATGTATACAGTATTCAGTAAAACAAAAATAACATAATGAACGTGAATTATTAGAATGTAATTTGCTCATGCTGTTCAAACTACTATGAAGTAGCCCAGTCAACATCCTTAACTAAATGAAATGAACTCAAACCATAATTTACACTCACATTAATTTTTTTTTGAATATGTATGATAATTGGTACTGTGATGACTTGTCTGTCTGCATTCATTCTCAGGATATACAGACAGTGTAGGCTGTGGAATGCAGGCTTTCTCTCATTGATCTTAAGACTATAGTAGGACCCAAGAGGGCCGTGTTTTTCATCCAGGCAACAGGTATTCGAACAGACTGTACAGCTTTTTCCTCAAAATATTTTACATGCTAGGTGCTTTGGTAATTAGCATAGATACACTGTATTCAATTTGTAACAGCTTTTTAAAATTTATTCTGCACATTGCACTTCATTGAGTGTAGAATTACATGTTGTAAGTGAGCACAAATGAATTCTTATCAGCGGATTCCTCGATTCATACAAGGTGAGTTTTTTTTACCAGTGCTGGTATAGAAGTATTCTTGTTTGCTATTGGCACTAGATTGTGGAGTGCACCTTATAAGTGGAGTGCACCTTATAAGTCTTATAAGTGGAGTGCACCTTAATACCAGTCTCCATTTCCTCTGTCACTCTCTCTCCTAATCCCAGAGCATAATCATTACCCCCATCATTTACATCATCCCTCATCACGTGGACACACCCATCCATATACTCTCAGCCCTGCAGGATATACGGACTCCAGCAGGGGGCAGCACTGAACATTCGATAACTGCCGGAGCCTATCCACGTGATGATACAGTGTATCATAATTAGCTGTATTGTTTCAGCTGTCACTCAAACAGGGGATCATGGCAATAGGTGTCACTATGCATTAAAGCCGAGCCAGCTGAGCTTCTGCGACACTTCAGCGGAACGTGGCGGAAGCTTGTGGGGAAACACGCTGTCACAGTCAGTCTTCCGCTCTTCATCTCTGAATGCAGCGGTTCAGTCAGAGCAATTCTGGATGCTGTCACGAGTTTTCTGATTCTGGTCAGGGTGAAACAATGCACACGTGGAGCAAGCGGCCCTCTAATCACAGCACCTGAAAGCCGCATTGTTTACTGCGCACCACGGGGTGCGGGGAGAAGATTTACCGAGGCCCTATTTCAAAATTATCACCGGCCGTCACCTGCGCACCCCAATGAATCTCCCGCACATTCATTCCTGTAATCTCTGGCGACCTGCTGTATTAATTCAGGTGTGTGCGCACGCATTCACCCCCGTCACGTTTCTGCATGATTCGCCTGACAGATTTTATTGATTTGGGAATTGGAAATCACTGCTTCAGAGAAATATGTCTCCGCAAATTATTCATCTAAACAACTCATATTTCTCATAATAATGACAGTGTAATTTTGACTGTTGTAGAAAAAGGGTATTCGTCTGAGAGAGTAAAAGATGGCTGCAGCCCAAAGGTGGAGAGTGAATCACTGTAACTACAGTTTAGACCATCAAAATGAACAGTTCAATGTAAGACCATTAACTATAAGGAGGGACAGGCACCTATTGGAAATGAGGAGGTTTGTTTCTCCTCATGGGCACTGCTGTCACAGGCTGTAGCTGAGCTCCATCTGGGTATATAGAAAGATGTGGTAACCTTAAAGCCCCTTTCCCACACAAAGCAGCAGAACGTGATCCTCACTGCTATGGAAAACACATATAACATCCACATTGGTACAAATGGTCAGACAGTGAGCATTCTTCTTTTTTATACATATGCATGAAACAAGCTTTATAAATAAGTCTCAAGTGAACGGATATTGTATGATTCAGACAAGTTATGAGTAGTTACGAGTAGTTAGATTCAGATAAGACCGAGCTCGCTAATATAA
Organism: Megalops atlanticus; assembly: GCA_019176425.1. Classification (NCBI taxonomy): domain Eukaryota; kingdom Metazoa; phylum Chordata; class Actinopteri; order Elopiformes; family Megalopidae; genus Megalops; species Megalops atlanticus. The sequence goes on from CM032888.1 coordinate 9,936,416, forward strand.
ATACAAGCATTCAGCACATCATGTTGTGTGCTACATGGCAGTAGTCACTATTCAAAAATGAAACTATTAACTATCAAAATATCAATAGAATCATCTGCAAATTTAAAGACATTATACACCACACAGATGCTGAAATTAAATACAAACACCAGCACGCAGCTAGGTTCCTGTTCTAAATGATATGGTAAATTATATGGACCACTATTTGCGCTCATTGCAAATCGATGTCTTGCACACCACTTTATTCAGCGCCCCTTAGTGCTTCAGTTTAAGCACTTTTCATTAAGATAGGCTGGAGATCTTTTGACGTCTGTTACTTATTTAGCAGAATCAGACTTTATGAGTTCTAGACTTGTGGGAAAATGCCAGCACTTCAAATAAACAAATTTAATATGGAGCAATATATGTGAGAGAAAAACATTCACTTCATTGCATAATAAAAGATCAATAGCATTTTAATTATGAGTGCTACAGTTTTTTTTTCAGGGAGAAATAAGTGAAAAAAAGATCAAACCACAACTCCACAACCTTGACTCTATATATTCTAAATTGTGATATTTAAGTTGGAATCTTGACCCTTTTGGAACATTGGCTCTAAGCTTCTCAAGGGGTTATTTTCCAGGGAGCCTTGCCACCTTATCTACGTCTATGTAGAGGAAGGGAGTGAAACCTTATTTTGAATGGAGCCACTCCAGTGAGGTTTGGCCCAGGCTGCTGGGTTTTTTTACACTATAATACTGTGTGAGAACCTTCTAGTGGAAGAATTAGAGGAAATCCCATAGTCTACTATTTTATCACAAGACCAACACTCAGACAAGTTTTTATTACAATGTGTTCTTTAGGGCAACACGAGTCCCCACTAAACCAGCCAAACTGAAAGAGAAAATTAAGAAGTGATCTCGAGCAGTAAGGAAGTTCCTTTCTTCGGGCTTCGGGTGAGACAAACATTCTGCCGATCACTTTTGGGGGTTGCTTCTGTGATTGATTATGATGCTGTACCTCCACCTAGTTTTAAAATTCCAGAAGGCTATGCTCATTTGCAGTCCTCTGAGCTGCTTCTCACGGCCCACCCACATGACAAAGAGAGCAACGCTGCTTGTTGCGGCCGTTTTTCGGGACATCGAAGCAGAGAGTGCGCGCCTCAATTTTGAACATACAGACCTCAAGCCGCAACGCACCGACACTGCGCTTCAAAAATCCTAAAATATAACTGAGGTTATCCCGCTGCAAAACAAAAAAAAAGAGAACTGTCGAACCCTGGGGAGCATGAAATTTAATGCCGCATGGAAAAAACGGGAGAATTACAGGCCTGTCTTTCCTCTCTGCAGCCTCAGTGTGCAAGGCAACGGCATCATCCTGCCTTTCCAGATGAACTGATTCGATATAAGACAGAAAAAAATTGGCTGTATCAAATGTCTGCATTATTTATGAAGCAATAATGCACGTGATACATTTAACGGGCTCTCTTGGGGTGGGGGGGGGGAGAATAACGGAATACTACAGGAGTATTTCTGAGTCTTTGGTCTGAGGGATATCGCAAAATTTGAGAAACTGACAGCCCTGCTCTGTGCTGAGCGTGGACACTCCCTGGAGTGCTGCCCAAAGCAGTGGAGGTGACCGTGTGTTACGGCCCGTTTGCCCTCGGCGGGTCACGGGAGCTGGCTTATGGCCGCGGGGGCGAGGGCCTTGTCCCTGTTCGAGGGGGAGCGCGCACGCCGCCCCATTACAATGAATCAACACGCCTGCCAAATGTTTACTGAAGCGGTGGCCCCTCTCGCTCTCGCTGCACGAAATCTTTAACCTGCACCTCCAGCGCTTTACTTGGCTCAACCCTTCCTCTGCTCTTAGGAAGGCTGGGCTAACACAGGAATTCAAGGCACACGCAGGCATGTGGGTATGGGCCCAGGGAATGATCCCAGATCTGTACAGCATAATCAGTACAATCTTCTGATCAACTCAGCTTGTGGAATAAAGTCCCTAACGGCCAGACACACATTTTTAACACCTGGCAGTAAGCTATTGCACTAGTACCTCATAATGTAGTATTATTGATTTAGAACCTGATACCGTTCTTGATTTAGAACCTGATACCGTTCTCTAGTCCTCCAGAAATGAGGGGCACAACACAAAGCTCTGATTCTGTACTCACTCTTCATCCCCTCTCCTCTTTCTCAGAGCTCTCAGGGTGTAGTCACTGCCCGCCACCGGTCATCAGGATGAAGGCACTCAAACTCTCCCTTTTACATCCTTCTTGATATGTGTCCTCTCCTATTTCAGTCATATTTTCTACATTCATTTCAGTATGTATGTATTCAGTGTGTATTTAAGTGCTCTATGTACGCCCCTGCGTCATGTTACCAAGCACAAAAAACTAACTACTTCACAGAGTAGACCTTCCCATAGCAGCCTCTGAAATGCCGTGACAAACAGCATATCCTGTGGAGAGGGCACTCCGCATGACTTCTTCTTCTTCTCTTATGGAATGCTTTTGTACTGTGGTCATTTTTATACTTACTTTTTAAGACACATACATTCACAGACTTCATCATTATGATTTGGTGGTAAACTGCCGCAGTCATTTCCCAGTTAACACTGGCATTACATTTTAATCAGACCCTCTGCTCTAAAGTAATGTTATTACTGCCTCTAGTTACATTTAATCTGCTTGTCAGCTGCACTAACAAAGGCATCATTCTCCGTTTGGCATCTGCACAGAATCCAATTTGCTCTTTGAAATAATTTTTTTTTTTTTTTCCTGAGAGAATTAATCGGAAGCAAACACAGCATGGCCCTTCAATGGATTGCAGGCAATTAGAGTGAAAAACGTCCGCATTGATGATGGCATTCCCGACAAGGGGACCGGCGCTCCAGTACTGGGAGGGACGTCCCCTTCCGCAGTTGCCATAGGAAACTTGCGCATTCCGCGGTTGCCCTAGAGACAGCGGGTGAGAGGCAAGCAGAGGGTAGGGGACTGTGTGTGTAGATGTGTTTAAGAACTGCCATAACAAAACATACAAATGATCTTTCCTTAAACAAAGATGGAATGACATACTGTTGCTAGCACTATGGAACTGCAAGTCACACGCACTATGTATCTCGCTGTTAAAAGTACCTTTCCTCGCCCAAAGCCGTCAGAGATATGGTGGTCAAGCAAAAGCTGACCAGAGCACAATTTCAGTCACTGTGACAGACAGCATTTAAACAAACAAACACACAATAAAAAGCCTTACGGCATATCTTGCTCTACTAAAGTGACCGTAAGGCGACAAATTATTTATAGGCAACCTGCTATGTGATTTTTATCTGTACACAATAAGGGAAACTATTATGCCACATCAGACACAGTGTGACAGAGGCTGCTCTACTGACACTGAATGGTATGGAACAGGAAGGCTTGATCCTTTCAGCCCGTACAGCATGGACAGGTCTTAGGTCAGGGTGTGTCGAGATTACAGGATGACCCGCTGTGACAGGGAGAGAGGGTATCCCTGCTGCAAAGACTCTGCTCAACCCTCAAAGGCTTACGGTCAACACGGCTCAATTAAACCTGTCCCTTTCCCACAGCCACTCGGCCGCGGTCAGGCAGCGGAACTGGAACGTGAACCACGCAGCTCGGCCTGGCTGCTGTCTGTCGCGCTGAAACACTCTGTGGCTTTTAAAACGCCTGAGTCTCTACGAGGTGTTTCATTAGCAGTGTTAATTGAACTTCCACGCCGAGACGCATTCCTTTTCCTCCCATGATCCCGCTGGCTTCGTGCGCTCGCCTCCGTGCGCCGTTGTTGTTGCGGAGGCCGCCATGGGGGCGTGTCCGCGCTGGCCCGCAAGCGTTCAGAAGTGGTTTGGCCAAGGAAGAAAGCCCTTTCCCAGCAGAGCTCTGCTTAAATAGGGACCACATGGAGGAGTGGTTAAATCCACCCTTAACCAGCGCCAGAAGCATAACACCACCGGGCTGCCGGGTTTTAACTTCCAAAACATGACTTTTTCAAATATTTCCCCAAGTCAGAGGTAGTTGACAGGGATTGCAAGGGCTTTTTTACTATTGTCAGGACTCAAGATTGAATTAGCTGACCAGTACAGTTAGTATAGGTCAGTATGCAGCCTTATCTGAATGAAATTTCTATTACTTACATGTTTTAGTAAGTACGCATTTTGCATGACCTCATTATCCAGTTTAATAAGCCCGCATTTGAATTATTTTTCAGATTTTCAGCAATGCATGTGATAAAGATTTGAAGAGTAAAATGCTTTAATGTTCTGGAGAAACTGTCCTGACTGCCTGGATCTCTGAGCTGCTGGACACAACGGCTGGACATTCGCCACACTGCATCACAGGACGAATCAGTGACAGGGGATGCATAAAACCCAGGGAAGCCACTGGCACCTCATTCCAATAATTGCCCCTGCACCCTTCCATAGGCATAGCCACACCCTCCTGTTTAACCCTGCCGGATTCCAGAATAAGTCACTCAGATAACCCCCGTAAATAAAGGTTGCTTTTGGGTGTAGCGTCTGCAGCCCTACCCCGGGGTCATTAAAAGCGAACTGATTTGAGACCAGCGGGGGTGGGGGTGATTATGTATTTATCAGCAGCCAGCAGACACAATTCAAATTCTGCCCTGCAGGACGTCTCAGCAGTGAACACCCCCTCCTCCCCCCTCCTCCTCCGTCCCCCCGCTTTCCTCCGATCCCCTCTTAATGGCATGCAGCGCAATTACTTTCCATCGCCTTTATGCACAAACTCTCGGCAGTGGCGGTGGTGGCGGGCTTGACTGGGCGAGATAAGCGGCTCCGGCCGCCCCTCGCCGCGGGGGAGAGACGGCGTCGTTTAGCCCCGCCTGCGATCGTCCCGTTGCCCTCCCCTTTCGTTCCGGCCTGGAGATTGAATATTAACACGTCCGTCCGCCAGTTAAAAAGCCGGCAGAAAAAGAGTCCTGAATGCCTTCTGTCGAGCGCTGTGGAGAGGCCAGCTGGATCTGCGAGGCTCAGAATAGAAGCGCATTGAGGAATCAGCTGCGATGACTTTGGGGCTCGCAAACCACGCACCAGGCAGGAAGATTTATTGCTGGCACATTGCCGCGGTGATGGCAAGAGCCCCCACCCCCCCTACTCCCCCAACCCCCACCCCTACTGCGGTCTCCTACCCAAACACACATGCACATTCACATACACAGACACCAGACAGCAGACTGGATGAATTGTATAGATACATTTACTGCGCTGGTCAGGATTAGGGGTTACGGTATTGAAAGATCTTGAGGTGTCTGGAATCACTGCCCTGACCAGACCCGAGCCAGTCTGCCTGACTCAGACAGAGTCCTGCTGATGTGATGCTGATGTGCTCAGAGTCGAGGAGGGCAGCGGTGCTTCTCGGGGGCCTGCGCGTCCCTCCTTTAATTTACGGGACAGCACCCGTCTGCACTCCGAGGCTCTTTTCCTGTTCGAGTCAGCGCTCCGGGGGGGGTGGTGGGGGAGGCCAGCGGCGTGATCACTGAGGTTAATTAAACAGTCACAGCATTGCTATACCTGTACATCACCGCCACAGAGCGGGGTCATAAAAGCACTGCGCAGAGACTCTCTGTGCAGTGTTAAAACTCTATTCCTTCTCTGCGCTCTTGCACAGGACAAGATATTCGCTTGAAATAAAGATAAATGTAATGATTATCAATGAATTCATTTTTTAAAATCAATTTAATCAATACGACAAGGGTCATTCATCTGAATAAATTATTTATCATGTTGATGCCTAACTTCTCGCCTGCCAGACTGGATAATCGATAGTGGACGTGTGTGTAGCAAAAGAAATTCAGATTGATTGACAGGCTGTCGGTGGTGAAGCTAGGGACAAAGAGAATGGAGAGCGAGAGAAAAAAGAGAGAGGGAGAGCGAGAGAGCGAGAGAGAGAGAGAGAGAGAGAGAGAGAGAGAGATGAATAGGGTGGGGGAGGAGGGAATTGATTTTACAACCTTTCATTATGAATCAGTGAACTACCTGCATCAAAGGGTGTTAACAAAGAGTACAAGCCCAGGTCTGCAGTCAGCCTTTTATTGGCTGTGATAGGACCTTTTTATCTGTCACTTACATACCGGTCCTGTTGATGAATTCTGCTGCTCCCGACTCTATAGATATGTCTGGGCATAGCTGGTGTCACGTAACCCATCCAGGCTTTGGCTGTCACGTCACTGGACGAACTGCACATGAATTATTCAGCTCTGTCCCGTTGTTGCCCGATTGAAATGCCAGCATGACCTTTCAAAGGGGTCGAGTGTAGCGAGCGCTGTTCAGAACGTGAGCAAGCTGTCTCATTTGTAGGGGCAGCGGAGTCCTACAGGATGCTGCTGCATTCATCAGTGTTCGAGTGTACATGTCACACACTCACAGTATCTGCGATCCCGAGGTCTTTCCCAACAAGAGTGCTTCCACAGCAATAGCAAAGCAATGAGGTACAGAAACCTTAACGGTACAGAACTGACAGATCTAATTTTCATCAGTATCTACCATTACATATCTGTTCTGCAATACTCTGCTAGGTTTGCATTAGCCATGATTTACCTTGATGTGTCACAGTGAGTTTAGGCGTAATCATACTGCACCCTGTGTGAATGCATGATTTTTTTTGTTATGGCAGGAAAAAACATCATTTGGTTTAATGGCAGTTTGCCTTGCTTTGGACAAGGGCACATGTGTTGCTAATAAATGTCAGTGACTTTGTACATGAAAGCACTTGAACAAGAGACAAGAGACATCTCACGGAGAATGCCGTCACTATGTGCAGTATCTGTTCGGTCCTGCCGGGGAGACTTACTGAGGGTCCACCACCGAAGCTCGCTCCCTGGCTTGGGAAGGATCACTCGGTGATAATGAGGGACATGTCATCTGTAATTAATATAGTGTTCCAGCTGAGCCAAACTACAGGAGGGGGAAAAAAATCTGAGAAACAATCGCTGATTACATTCCCAAGGCCTTTACACGGATCTACACAGTGACCCAGATGGTGCTTCGCAACTGCCTCCGGAACTCAGGGGAGGAAAAAAAAAAATGAATTGGACGCTCCTTATAGAGCTGTTAAATCCTTTAAGGGGTTAAGCGTTCATCCGTGAGGAAAAAGAGACTGAATTAGTGCCACATTCTATTGATCCAGCCTCCCTGAAGTCTCAGATCTCCTTGTTTATGAGATGTACTCGGACACAGTGATAAAAAGCAAAGGCCTGACTCATAAACGCACAATGGGAAATCATTACACAGCACGCATCCCATGACGCCGCTGTTTTCACGTTTTTTCAAAGCGCGCCCTGATCAAACGAGACACTAAAAGTCATGTGATTATTAAGGTCATAAAGGCATGCCGCAGGTTTACACGTGGGGCCCATGAGGCCAGAGCCTGTGGGCCCGGCCGACTGAATTACCATTAGATCAGAGGCTGGCCGCTCCCTGGAGCCATGCACTCCACCGCCTCTTCATCCGCCAACCCCCTGTTTTCTTGACCCTGTGACCTTGTCGCTACGGCTGGGGGGGGGGGCGGGGCAGGAAGGTTTGTGGAAGTTTATCTCTACCCACTCCTGACCCTGCGCCGCCCACCCAATCAAAGTGCCTGACCTGCTGTGGTCACACACCGCACATGTGACTGCTGTACCTCGTTTCCGTAAACCCTGAACAGATCAGCTTTTTTTATGAAATATTTTGCATTCAATCCAGGCAGCTGTTCACAGAGGGGATGAGGAGTTTATCACTTGCCTCGGACCATTACATTTAATGAGGGAGTTGGTTGATGCTTGAATGTGATTGCGGAGGAGTGCATTATTATGAAGCAGACATGCACAGGTTTTATTATAACTTTGGCTCTGTGACACTGCAGGGAAGATGCCGGGGTCTAGCCCCCATCTAAGATGGGATATTGAACACTGCGCAGTGTTAGCTGTATGCCTTCAACGAGTGTCTTAGCCCAGAGTCACCTGCCATATCACTTTACCTGCCGGAGAGCACTGTGTCACAGTAGGTTAGGTGTTTTGAGGGCATGCAGAATGCATTCCGCGGAGTATCTGTCAGGATGGGCTAACATGGAGATTCCTTAGTTATCCTATTGGACAAGGCCTGGCTTTGGCCCGGCTGATCTAGGATCATTCTTGGTCTCCACAGACACCACCCAAAGTGAACCAGAAATGAGTCTCTGGATTCCCTTTCACGGTTTCAACAAACTGAAAGTGACTACAGGCAAACCGTGCTCCTAAATCCCCTCTGGCTCGGATCCCAGAGGGGATGTCAAGCAACGGGGTAATCCTCGTCATCTATCCTAAATCTCTGCGCCAACATGCCAGGGCCACCGTTGGGCACCACTACCTCCGAGCCTCACCAAATCCTTTTCAAAGGAATGTCTCCCTGGCAACCAATTGGTGGTGTAGTGATTGGAACCGAGGGCTAATGTTACCATGGCAACAGGAAGCCCATCTCTCTCTCTCTCTCTCTCCCCCTCTCTTTCTCTCTTTCTCTCTCTCTCTCTCTCCCTCCCTCTTTCTCTTTATTACCCTCACCTCATCTTAATGGCAGGTAAAAAAGGATATCCCCCTCTCACCAGGACGTCATAATTTCTACAGCCATATACAAATATATGATGGATTAGATCCGCACACATGGAATCCCAGGACCGTCAGTGTGGCACGTGGTGGAGGGTGGCAGCTGGTGCGCCGTTTCCAGGAACTCCGCCACCTGTTGGGATCATCCGTGGAGCTGACGGGCAGGGCACGCGTAGCCCTGCCCCCGGGGGCCATGTGACTGCTCGCGTACGAGGGAGCCGAGCCCTTAAACCCAACCCCGCTCAGCGTCGTAAACCCCCACCACATCTCTCCCCCACTCCCCGACAACACCCCCATGACTACTATATGCAAACACTCTGCCCCCTGGAGGATAACAGTGAACCTTGTTGGCAATGACCTGAACTCCACACATCCATACTGACACGTATTTTAAGGTACACTCATCATGTTTAATCTGGGAGACCAAAAACAGCTTCTCAAAATTATAACTATAGATTTTTCCATGCTGACAATAATGCCTAGACACCAATGTATGTGAAGGATCTTACTGGCTGGAAAAGTAGGTTAAGATCAGCCATGAGAAAACTCATCCAAGCTCTTCATAAGATGCGTGCATGCAATGGTATGTTTTATGACTGCAGCTGCATTCCTTCACGAGCCATTGCATTGACAAGAGGGCACAGATGCAGAAACACACACACACACACATACGTACACACACACAAAGAAAAACAACCATGAAGACAACACTCAGCTGAAGCACTTCAAAGAGGCAGTGAATGGCTGTACATGCAGTACACTGGGCCATTCATATTTCCTCTCATTGCCATTCCGGGGCTATCTCTGCCCTTTTACAATGGGCTTGAATAAAGGGCGAGTTATTAGCGCAGGCTGCTTGGATCAGAGCTGACTGTGCGCCACCTGATAGGACATTTTACACACCCAATTAACTCCCGGACTTCCTGAAAGCCTGCGCTGGTACAGGCATCTTAATGAGTCTGCGCTCTCGAGTGGCGCTGCTCTGAAGGGGAACGTTCTGGAAAGAGAATGGAGCTCTGTGCGGCACATCTGAGTGTTCCTGAGAGCGACGGCACAGTTCCGTCTGGTGAGTCTGAAGTGTCCACACACCCATCCTTCAGCCACAGGATTCACTCAGACACTGTTCAGGGTCACCTCATTCACTCGTGTGGCATGGTGGTTTGGGCATTGGTTCTGGGCTAAGGCTTTTGAAGGGTATAATCCTGGATGGGACACTACCACCGTACCCTTGTGCAGGGTACTTCACTCTTACCACTACAGTAAAAATCAAGACACATAAATGGATAATACACCAAATGTAAGCTATGCAGGCCACCCATGAAAAGACAGTCTTCTAAATAACAAGGGAAAACTTACCCTTTGAATGTATTACTTGGAAACTGACACGAACTGTCTATAAATGAAAGCTTGTATAGAGTGTGCTCTGGTTGTGGAACTTGTTGACAGTGGAGAAGGGATTATACCACCAGACAGTCTAATACTCCAGGGTCAAAGCTGCTGGTAATAATAAAGAAAACAGGAAGGGAAATGTGGTCATTATGTTGTGATGAAAGCATGTCAAGAATCTGATTGTTTCAATCACCAGTTATACAATACCATGTCATCTTCGGAAACCATTTTAGAATTCTTTCAACCATCTGATGAAGGCAAAGTTCAGATCTTTTCTTTATGGACTACAGAAATTCACTAGTTTAGGAGTCATCATGGAATTTAAGACCAATTGCATGCAGATGTTTGGGATAGATGCTACAGTACATGCAGTTTTGCATTATCTAATGTTTGCACGTATCTCAGTCAAAGGGGTGTTCCCTTCCTGGCTCTCTCATTTACAAGAAAAACAACTTGAGAAAGCCAACAAGACTCACAGCTGCTTCCCTCCAAGAAGAAAAGAAAAAAAACATATCACATCAACAGGTCATCCAGTCCTTCAGCAGCAGCTGATATGTGCAAAGTGCTGAAAGATGCAAAAAAAAGGCTGAGGGAGAAAACAAACATGGCGAAACAATTTTCTTAAGGATCTCTTCAGAAGATCACACTTTCCTCCCCACTTTTCACAGGAACGAAGAGTGCAGTCACGCAGAGGGCACTGGAAGCTGCTGAGATAGGGGTATGGAAATCCGGGTCAGCCTGTGGCTCCTTGGGATCAGATACTGTTTCAGGACCATTCAGGGGTGAGAGGGGTGGGGCCTGGAGGGGGAAGGGTGGGCGCTTCCTCATCTGCTCTCAGTGTGTTGCGATTTCTGCAAATTAAGTGTTTCTTTGCTTGATAATAATTACTATTTTTGTGTGTTTTTCTCACAGTTATTCACAACGGTGATTCTCCGCACTGTGATTAGTTAATTACTGCCTTTTGTCCTTTCGTGTAACTTTGCCGGGTGACATCAGAAGTTAAATATGAGCAATTAACACCCGGCCCGTCCCCCTCCCCGCTGCATGAAGAATTTATCAATGCAATTTGCCAGCCCTAATCGGAAGCATTACTGAAATGATGGGGTAATTGAGATATTCTTACTGCAAGGTAAACAAAAAAAAGGGAGAGGGAGGGAGAACAGACTGCACAGCCAGAGAATGGGAGAGCAGATTTCAGAAATGGGGGGCTAGGGGGGAAGCTCCTTATCAATTAAAAAGCTGGTTCAAATCTGCACCCAGGGGCCTAAAGCTGTTATTAAAAGAGAATGTCATACACATGGCGCCGCGGTGCAGGGGAAGGATACGGTAACGATTTAGCAAAACTAAAATCCCCGCTATTAGCCGCCTTCAAATTGAAAGGAGGAGAGCGCGCAGCGAGGGAGGATAAAACGAAGTAGCGGGAGTTGTCGCGGTTTATCTGACCTGGCGATCGGGCTGCTGGAGGAGCTGGGAAAACACACTTAATGGATTCTGCAGAGCCGAGATGCCGCACGAGATCCATGCGAAATGACTCCGCTTCCCGGAGCGAGCGACGGCGGGGTCAGGCATTTTGGATTGCCACCGCGGCCAGCCTCTCCCGTTCCACGCATGGAAGAGCTCCTGTTTGTTCCTGCGGCTGACTTCCCTCAGCTGAGCTAGTATTCACAGTGCTGCAAAATGCCCAGCACGCTAAGCAACACCATTCCACAGGAAAGAAAGAAGAAAAAAACAGACAACCACAACAAGAAGAGCAGGAGTTCGCCCGTTCTTTGTACCTCATCCACTTAATCAGTCGGAGGCAATGATATAGATGTACTTGTCCTTGCGAACTCCTCTCAGGCCTGAGAACCGATCGAAAGACCGGTCCTTAAGGGGAGCTTATATTTCACATGCGGCGGAGACAAGGTTCTCAGCTGAAACTTCTAAGGGCTGAACACGGGCGTGGAGGATACGTGCAGCAGCATTTTTGTCGAGGCAAATAGCAGAATGACTACACCGATCACATTGATAGCTTGTTTCTCCTTTACAGACGAGACATTCCTCTTTGTTGTCTGGGCTGGAAGAATCATGCCCATTGATCCATCTGAGTCATTGCAAGTCAAGAGGGTCAAGGCATGGGCACAGACCAAGAGAGGTTAGCAGCTGATAAGAGACAGAGGATGACAGATTCTGTGGCCCCTTTGGCTCAAATGTATAACGCTTAATTTTTACTCTCAGCAAATGTGCATATGGTACAGAAGGTTCCACTCTGAGGGGGAAAACAACATGGTCTTTCAAGTGGAGCCCTGAAAAAAAACATTTAAACTGCTGATTGGGTTGCTGGGTCAGAGAGATTGGGTTAATTAAATCATTAAATCAATTTAATAGAGTGGAGATTGGTCTTCTTAACTTCATATCCAGCATTTTGTTATAATTAAACTTTTCATGTGAAGTGCACAGAGGTTAAGGTAATGCCTCCACACTCACTGCAATTAAGTAAAAAAGAAATTAGCCACTGATGGGCGATCTTTATTAAAACTGGCACGTTTTTTTAACCACATAATCAAAAACAGATTCAGGGCAGTTAAGGCTTATTTCTCCTGTATATACAGAAGAAACTAGGTGAACTGTTTTTCTCTATATACAGCTGACTTGCCTGCTGCCAACAAATAAATTTTTCATTCGCTAGCTCAAAGTTGCACTGGTTCCCAATCGCCCCCAATTACGTGTTTTCCCAGTCCCAGGATGAGAGAAGTGGGGCTGAAAAGTAGTTGTCTGACATTTTTCTGAAGCCAACTGTACCTAGATAATGTTCAGGGTAGTGCGATGGAGATGGACCTTTGTCCTCCAGGTCAATGGTGGTATGTATACACATGGTGAACTGAAGGCATTGGTAGTTGAAAGGTATGTTTGTAGCCTCCCCTGTTTCTAGCTCATGAGCTTTCACTCCCTCATTCCTATTTAATAGGATTAACTGCATGCACAGTTTTGTGCTGCAAAGAGACTATGAATTGAATTACTTTCAGAGATTACTGGAAGACAGGTCCCTCTTATATCCCTGTGGTCAACCCCTAGATCTGTAGTTTGCTGTGATTTATGTATTGAACCTAAACTGAGATTCAGAGCACAGTTTATTACCTGATCAATAACAGCAATTTCATGCCTTCGAAATTAGGCTTGTTGTTGCTTGAAACTCACAGTGCCAGCATAAAGCATGTTGCCACAGAGTGAATTTCTAAAGTAATCCATTTGATGTTTTTTTTCTCCCAGGCCTAATAAACGGGGAACAGTTATGAGGCACCTTCGCAAGAAAAAAACGAAAACGTTAAAATCTGGGAGACATTTTAACATTTGCTGCTGCTGCAAGAAAAGAGCTTTTTCACTTGCACCCCTCCATTCTTTCGGTTGTGCTTTGTGCTGGGGACTGGCCGCGTGTGCCCATTAAAAGCACAGAATTGACTGCAATGTCCCCGTTGAGGCTGGGTGTTTTTTTTTCACAGGCAGCTGGTGGTGTGGAGGCTGGGGCGGCACATGATGTAAATCTGCCTTAACGTTCATCTGGAAGCCGTGGATATGACCCCCGTATTGGCGGCCGCTCCCTCCCAGTTTATATCTCCTCCTTCCCACCAGTGGGCAGACGGTTTCCCCGTGGCCTCCGCGCAGTTAAAGCACCTTCTGTCTCCAAACTTTGAGTACCGGCTGGCACAGCCCCGCTCTTTATCATTGTTTCTGCAATTACTGCAACAAGGTTTGCTAATTTCCCAAGCAATCGCAGAACTGAGAGGTGGAGCACGTTCATCAGTGTACTGGCAATAGGTTGAGCGCATTTATCGTGTTTTTTTTTTATCCTGTTTTTCGAGAGATTGTGGTTGGCGTTCTGCGTGCCTGGAGACTTTCCAAGGACATTTGTTAACATTTCCACGTCAATATTAATTGCTTGATTGTTCTCCTGAACTCGGAGGAAAAGATTTACAACAAAGGAGTTCATTGTTTTTCCGAAACACTGATGGAGAGATGTACTGTAATGAGTCTAAAACATGAAGCCAAGGGAGCGGTGCATTCCAGACAAAAATGAAAAGCTAACAATGACCAGGTCTAGAATCCCAGCAGTTTGTCCGTTTCCTGTGACAGTGTAAACTAAAGGGAATGTCGATAGCTGGAAGGGAATCATTAGCTTCCTCTTTGCAAGGCTTAAATTGAAACTGCTTTATCGATTCAACAAAGTAATTACATTAGGCTGGAGAAAAATATTGTCTTTAATAAAAACATCATGAATTTAAGGATTTAACGGCCCGCCGTGACAGAGGAGCTCAAGAATCGTGTTTCTTTTGGAAGTGTCTGCGGTCAAAGACACCTTACATTCCCTATCTCTATTTATTCATAGCTGCTGATGGGCCGATGCCCAGCGAACTGAGAAGTAGGAGGGGCCTCAGTTTGAAGATTACATACAGTAGCTTGATCACCAGAGACGGACAGGTCAGAGTGATTGGCACCTGACCAGCTTAAATACCCATTTCGCACACCTGTGTCATTTACACTGCCCTGTTAAGTACAGGTTGCTTGAACTCCTCTGAGCCGGAACCAAAACCTGTCGAGGGACACGAGTGTGAGCTGTAGTGTAACTCGTCGAGGCTGGATCCTTTCCCAGCCTCTTTGCACGCTGCTTATCGATCTCCTCAAGCATCTCATTTAGAAAAACAGCAGGAGTTAGAGATTCACTCCTCCGAATCGTTCGGTTTGCGTTTCCCGACAGAGCGCTGCAGTAGGACGATCGTTCTCGGTAACGAGCTCAGGCCCGTCACGTGTCTGGCTCGTCAATGGCTGCTTGTTTCTCCCCGGGGAGTTGATTTCATGCATGGCCTGCCGGGGGGACCCGGGCCACAACAACAGCCGTTATTGTTGCCTCGACATGGACACCTCCCAGGTCTCTGCGCCCTCCCCAGCTCCCATTTCTCACCCACTCCCTCTCCGTCTTTCTGCTTCCAAATCGCGGACAAAAACCCAAACAACAACACCATCCACAAAAGCAAAGTGGATGACAAAAAAATGCTAAAAAAAAAAAAAGGGACCGCTGCATCGAGCACGGAGTGAATGGGGCAGATCACACGATGCTGGCCGGCGGCGGCGAAACAATGCGGCTTTAGAAAACCTGCCTGCCAGGCAGCGTCCCACAATGCCGCTGGAAACTGCAGCGTCTGCGGGGATCACGTGAGGCCGGCATCAATGCCGGGCCTGTTGCTCTGTGGCAGAGCGCTGAGAGACGCGGGCTCTCTCTGGAACACGCCGGGAGGTCCGACCCCTTCTGATCGCCCCCCCACGGCCGGTGTCATGTGACCCACTGCTCTGTGCTCAAACACGCGTGATCCAGGGGGATGTGTGATGCAGTGCGCCGCCTCCGCTTTAGGCACACGCTGTGCCGTGCTACAGCGGCTTATGCCATGTATACATGGGATGAATGAATAATTTATCCTGCCAGGGGTTCTTCAGCATAGAGCACAAATCCACCCTAAGTACAAGCTTGATAAAAAATGCAGGATAAATATGCAGCGGGCAATCTTTTATCCCAAAGTACATTTGCACTCTATGTACAACAGGGTCCACGGGGTCCTCGTTTCTGGACCCTGAAGCCACTGAAATCTGACAGGACTATCAGAGGACTATAACCACAGTCCATCTCTATGCTTTTCAATCAGAGCCAAAAACATAGCCACCAGTCACTTTCTCATTTGTTCCAGCTCAAAATGATCTCAAAGAGCATACATCTGCCTGCCAAAGAGCATACATCTGCCTGCCTAGAAAGAACCCTAGTGGCTCATTTTCACACTGGACCTAAATGCAAAGGGCTCTTTTGTCATTCTTTGTGAAAATTAATATGCATAATAACTCAGAGATCTAGAAAAAAACATTCGAATAAGTATGAAAACAGAAGGGCGAGCTCAATTGTCAAATTGTGATTAGCACCAGTGTGGATCTCCACTCCAATTCAAGGCATTAGTGACAAAGGAGAATAAGCAATTCTTCAAAGCAGACCACAGCAACTGTGGCAGTGTCCACAGCTACTGTGCTGTTCCATGATGAGAAAGTGAACAAATGCTACCATGAACTGTTTCATGAAGGTACTTTGCATATCACATCAATGCAGTCACACACTGTGAGAGTCCGCTAGCAGGCTAGATGAAACTACATGACTTAGCCAAGGAGCTGCTAGAGATGAGCATTAGCCATCTGCAAATAATTTTTGCTTTCACTGCTACCCCTTCATTCTTTCTTAGCAGTCATTTTACAACTGTGAAAGGGTTAAATGGGTATCATTTTGTTTTCAAACTTGGCAGCTCCACCATTACTTGGTACAATTCAGATGGGTATTATGTTCTCAAATGACCACTGCCACAATGGATGCTCTTCCCATGAGTCCAAGCAGTGACAGGAATCATGGTGAAGGAATCCACCTGACTAACAGGTAAATCACAACCGCAGGGCGGACGCAGCAAATCTACTGGATTCGGCTCCTGAGGTATCTGCTTCACACGTGCACACGCCTCCACCCTGCTGCCCGGGAGGGGGGCGGGCTTTGATCCTCCCTGCGCATCCACTGGGCCGAGACAAAGGGAGAATGGAGCGCAGTGAAGCGGGCCTGAACACGGCTCCTACACGGCACACGCCACCCGACCCCGAAGTAAAGTGGTTAAGTGCCTGAAGTGGAACAATCGGATCAGCACCAGTTGATGCTCTAAGACACTCGCCCCAGAGAGCGCGGCGAGCGAAGGAGTGGGACAGGAGATTGAGGAGCGGAGATGAGAGACAGCTGCAGATGTGAGAGAGGCAAAGAGAGAGCGAGAGAGAGAAAGAGAGAGAGAGAGAGAGAGAGAGCTGCTACAAAGAGGGATTGTAGAATACACCAGAGAGCAAATGAGAGATGAAAACAATCAAACTACAATACAAAACTGTCAGCTCAGGGCCTGAGTGAGGGCAGGGACATATGGAACTCTGTTTAGACATGAGCAGCCTTTAATGGTGAGAGAGAGAGAGAGCGAGAGAGAGAGAGAGAGAGAGAGAGAGAGAGAGAGGAGGGAGGGAGGGAGGGTGAGAGGAAGAGAGAGCACCATAGGTGAGGAAGATGAGATTGTGTTTTTGTTCTTGGGGACTTAATGTGGTCCCAAGACACCCGTGATGTCACAATAGAAGGCGGTATCACTTCTCCCCTCTACTCACCCCCTCTCTCCTAACCGTCCTGCTGTGTTCTAGGGATTGCAGGAAGGGCTCCCATTGGCTGCTGCTTGGATAGTGTTGCTGAGAATAACCACCAACCAGGGCAGGGTGCCCCTTCACACAGTTACCACAGCAACCCCCTCGCAGGCAACGCAGAGACCATGCAAGCTCCGGCAGTTTGGATACCAATGAGAAGAGGGGGAGATACGGCCCATGAAGCCAGCCAATCTCCACGCTCTTCTGACAATCAACTCCTGGTTTCACCCCAGTCGCTTGGCTTTATTATAGAGATTTTTTATTAGGCTCGCTCAAGGCTGTGTCACCAGTGAGCGCATGAATTTTATGGTTTTTTGTGTTTCCTTATTGTTAAATTAGACAATTGTGTTAACAAAAGAGAAAGCAAGAACGCTCTTCTCAAGTGAAGATACAACAAAGGGCACGCGGTACGGGAAAGACTTCACATGGGACTGAACCACCAAGAATGAAAAGACTCCACTCCAGCTAGCTTTGATCATCGGATCATTTTTTTTGTTGTTGTTTTTTTTTTCTTTTTTTTCCCAGCCACGCTCAAACATCTCATTAGTGTGTTTTACTCAGGGAAGTCCCCTGTCTCCTCACGCGCCCCCTGTTCCCTTCCTGAAGGGATCAGCGTTACGCTCTCGGCAAAGCCCAGGATAATTAAGGTCGTTAGCGCCGCGGTAGAGCCAATGCTCAGATGATGCAAGGGACCCCATGAGGCTGTCCACCGCCGCGTGTGAAGAGAGGGGCTGGGAGGTGGGGGGTTAGAACGGTGACCGGCGGCGGGCCCTACCTTGGCAGGTGAAGCACTTGACGTGGAAGTGGACACTCTGCACGCGGACCACCTCGCCCTTGCACACCTCCCTGCAGCGGAAGCAGTGGATGGGGGCGGAGCTTCGGCTGCCCCCGTAGGAGCTGTGCTGATAGGGTACTGCTGGAGACAAGAGGAGAGGGCGTTAGACAGTCTGACCCCTCATTTTGCACACCCAAACAATCTGTAAATAAATAAATTCATCAGATAGATCTTTATGACCCCAGTGGGCAATCTGGCATGCAGTACAAATCATACATGCAAAACATGGCCCCACACAATAAAATAAATAGTAGGTAGAATACACTCAAGACAACCATAAGCAGTCAGAGTTAAATAGACTGTGAGATAGAATCCTATAACTGGTAAAAGTAATAGATGGATAGACAAAATGAATACCATGGAGTTTAATGGTTAAAACTGTCTTACTTAGCAGCTGAGAAAAAAATACAGAACAGGTAGGAAATATGTGCTCTCTCTCCCGGTTAAGACCTCTAAGAAATGAATGCTGGCAGTTTTGTATGAGTCTTTGTTTGAAAGGCACATTAAGCAGTGAATGTGTTTGTTTCAATTCTAGCGCACGTTCTCCATGCCGCTTTGTCAAGGGTGAAGACAACCCCCTTGCACATCATGGCCGCTGGTCGGCTCGATTGATCAGCCACAAGACACATCACTCAGCACATCAAGCAATTAATGCACACTTTTTTCCCGACAAACAATCATTCAGTTACCAAATCAATCACCCCTCCCAGACCAATCAATAAGCCAACCCCTAACTAATCTTACAATGACCTTAAAGAAAAGTATGCGTCACCAGTGATGACATTCTGATTCTGACATTCTGATTTGTTCGCAGTTTTTTAATGTTATTGGAATGCTATTTCCATTGGTGCGTACAAAACAGGATATTGGCAAACACACAATAAGATATTATTTGTGGCATGACCCAATACATTGATATGACTTCCAGGGCATCTTAAGAACCTAGTGTGTCTCAAATCCCTTGTCTTGGCCTCAAGATCTGTCAGATCTGTCTCCTCCAAAGCCATAAAACTACCCAGGAGGCTCAGTGCAGACTCCCAAATGTCTCCGTAACACTTCTCTCTATGACATCATCATGCTGGTGACTCAGACAGTGATTTGGAGTTCAGTCCAGTTAAACATTTGCAAGGCGACAAATGTTCTGGCATCGACTGGTGAGAGTTGACACACGGGCGGGTGCATTTCACTCAGCAAAACCCTGATGGCACCAGGACAAAAAACAATCAGCAAATATCCAAATCCGGGACACATGGCGGGGAACAGAGCCCTGCACTGAGGGAATCTCAAAGATCAGCATCGCTCTGCTCTGTGATTTCTCTGAGCACCTACTTTACGCCTACCAGCCTATTCACCTTAGCCCGCCTAATCCTGTAAGAGCTGCAGCAATACCTTATACCACAAGTTATTCAGAAACTGCACCACTTTGAAGCAAGCACAGTGAGTGCAGTCTGTCTCCTTATGGCTAACACACGGGGGGGAAAAGCAGAGAGGATGGATCCCTTCATCAGGCCCCTCCTGGGGACCAGACACCATGTGGTGACTGGACCTGATTTGGGTGCCAGCACATTCCTCATTCCAGCCACTTCTTTTTTCTTACCGCCACCACAATTACTGTTTATTGCAGCTTCCCTGCTGCTCATTTCCACTGCTCTTTCTTTCCTGCTCCCGCTCTTCTCCTCTTTCGACATGCATGGCGGCTGTCAGGAGGCGGAGCCGCAGAAGGGCTACGGGTCGCTGTGGGAAGGAAGGGTGCAATCCAGATGTGCTTGCCTTGAGGAAGACCCGATGCTTGTAGTAGCTCTGAGATGTGAAGGTTACACAGTTTAATTGATTTGCTCATGGGGTGTGTTTTTCTGTGGTGAACGGTATCCTTTCTCCACCCCTACACCATACCATGAAATTCAGAAAGAGACTCGGTTTGTATGTTTCCACTGTTGGGTGGTCCAGCCGAGCAGGAGAGTACTGTGAAATTTCTGGCCCTGTAACTGAACTGGTCTTTGGCTGAGACTGAGAAAACTCTGTGGTAGGTACAACTTAATGTTGCAGTCATGTGGTGAGTGGATTCCAGCTGGGCGGTACAGATTCAGAATGTATAGATTCTTCATGTAGGTACTACAGGAAAGACCCCCACTGTCAGTGCAGTGTATTCATTTACACCCTTGCTCTTATAGGGAGCAGTTAAGACTAGGCTTTTGAGTCTGTGACTTTGCCTTACGACATGTAACAGTGGATGTTGGATGTTGTTTTAACCAGTCACTTAAAAAGCACTTGATCAATGGTAGGCTAATCCGATGACAGCTGCAAACTCTGTTTTTAATGGCGAAAGGCAGGAGTAAAGCTTTGCAAACTACATTTAAAAATTAACAATGGAGCAGTATATTAGACATGGGTGTGTAATTTTCAGCAGGGGAGAGCAGAATCAGTTATGTGTATCGCCCCCTCAGTGCTAAGGGTCCATCCAAAACCCATACTCATTTATTCAGAATTCTCAAACATAAAACACAATACAAAAGCAACCCAGCTTTCGGTGGAAGCAATTACTCTGCTGACAAGAGACTGTGGACACGCTCCTCCACCAAGGACGATGAGGATGTTTCGGGAATTTACAGAGTCCTTGCTTCTTTGTGCACTTGGCGCGGTTTTCAAGGTGTGTCAGAGCCGGACAGGTCTGAGATTCCCGTTCTGCGTTTGGCTGCTTCTGAGGGTGGCATTGTTCTCTGCACAATGCTGGCAGTGCCGTGCCGGTCCCGCACTCGGCATTAGCCCTGAGCCCATTGAGCGGCAGCTCTCACTGATTAAGCCTGAGGCAACAAAAACAAACATGTCCGCGGCTGATAAAATACGGCGGGAATGGGATTAAAATCAAAAGTGCATTAATAAAAAAGTAATTAAGGGAAGGAAATTGTGCTCGGCGGACCGGGTGACAAATCAGATAAATAAACTGACAGAAAACAATCACTGCTATTTTATTTTTTTAATCCTAGGGAAAAAAGAACACACACACAAGCTCTGCAGCTTCGATCCCGTTCGATCGCATGGATTCTCGCTGATGAGTAAGATGTAAAACCACGTGTCGGGCAGGGGAGCCGTGGCGGTATTCCGCAGAGGACGGTATCAAAGGGAGACACACAAACAGGCTTTAATTAGAGGCAGCCAGCCTAGGGAAGCTGCCGAAACAGCGTGCATGCTGGGACAGCTCAGCGCTCGATAACCACGCCCCGCCGGGGCCGCGCGGAGAGCTGCGGGGTCACGATGCGCCTGACAACCCTCTCTCCCCCTGCACCCTCCTCAGCGGGACCCAGGGAGCCACAGGGATGTGCGGGCATGGCTTTAGCTTGGCGTTAATTTTTCACAACGCCACCGTGACTGGGCTCTGAAGTTTAGGCCTTCCAGGGGTTTAAGCAAGAAGGGTCGCTAACTCAACCCTTCGATTCTAGCTCTTTTGGAGCCTTTTGGTTGTTTGCATCTTCTTTCAAAGGGGATCAAAGGTTACGCTGTGAGAGACACTTCAATGAAAACTCTGCGGCTGAGGGAAGGATTGGACACACGGCAGGGCTGTGTGCTGTCGCATGACGCTCTGTGACAGACTGTGAACTCTCAGCACCTGCAGCGGTGGCCACATGGCTGCTGACCTCCGGCTCCTCAGGGGATCCAGTGGTCCTTTGTGACAGGGGTGCACTTTGGAGGGGTCAAACCCAAAAAGGAAGCTGTATCACCTTGCCACAGGCCAGATTGGGGAGATTCCCATCTCAGCTGCTGAGAGAGATCACCAGGCTGACATTGAGGCAGACCCTGCTCACAGACTCCGATAGGCCACAAGGTTGGCTAAAGGGCAGTTCAGACACGTGATACGTGTATGTAAACCCCACTAAATTGCTTCCTTGAAAACTCATGCGACTGTATTACCGCTGCACAAATTCTAACATGGGCTGTTACAATGTGGAGGACACACATTTGGGTCTGAATTTGCCCAGAATGGAGGTGTTTTTCCCAAAACGAGGATGTGTTTCATTAATTTCCAACAAAACATGATTTTACACTTCATCAGTTTTCTCTCCGAAACCCTTACACCTCCTACAAAATGTAGGATAAAAACTGGAAATTGTTAATCAGCATTGTAATTAGCCTTCTTGCATTAAAATAAACATAGAAAATGAGTTGAACAAATATTGCATCTGATTACATATTACAGTAGACAACAGTCAAGAAAATTCTGACCATTTACTTCCTTTTATCCTGGATATAATATTCACTCTGAGGTCAGAAACCCTTTTGTGTTCTACAAGAACAAATCACCATGTATTCTACGAGGTATTTTTAGTGAGTGTCTTTGGCATCCCTCAACCGTCAGTCTTGAAGTAACACTTCAAGCAATACTGAAGTAACACCTGTGGTCAGTTTATTTTATCTGAATATGCAATAACTAGCTAGCAACCAAATGCAAAAGGTATTTGTGTTACATTATATTTTAATATTGTCATGTTTGGAAGGGTTGAGCAACATGTAAATTCGGTGTCATTTCAATTTAACAATAACATTTGCTACAAGTAAAAGAGTAGTTAGGTGGCTACTTTGCTAACTAGGTTGCTGTGAAAATATTTAATTGGCCCATTCACAACAAAAGTCACAGTGGAACCATTGTATGAATGCGGCTACAAAAACAAATAAAACGCTGACCAGACAGGGACATAGTACCATAAGAGAGCTGACGCAATTGTTCCAGAACAGATGGAAAACATATCACACCACTTAGTGGTCCTAACTGGATCATGTAACAAAAAATGTTGCAACCATGTCTCCAGCAGAACTGGAGTCAATTCCATTTCAATTCAGTCAGTTCATGGACTGAATTCGAATTCAATTCACAAACTGAAAACTCTTCATAGAGAAGGGAAGTTAATTTCAATGCATTTCTTGTATTCAATGAATTGAAACGGAATCGACCCCAACTCTCCACTGGCCGTGTGCAGTTTTAACATTTACCAGTTTATTCAGAAACATTGAAAAAGCACATCTCAGCTCCAGAGCTGCTTTCACTTCTCTGAAGTATTTGCTCAGCTTTCATAATTAAAGTTGCAAATTTCTTGTGGCTGGGTTCTGCAACAATTGGGTTCTTTTATAGTCAATGACACATGACTACAAAAGAACTCAGTGAAAATATGCTTAAACCACCATGGTTTCAAAAGGGAGATGTAGTTTTCCACAGAGAAATTAATTTATTCAGAAAGCACAATTCCGTACTTCCGTACCCATTTTAAGACACGGAAGTTTAGACTTAAAAGCGCAAGATAAGTCTGAATACGAAAACTGAAACCTGTGTCAGTTAGGTGTGAAAAATCATTCATCCCGCCTATGTTGGAATTGGCCACTGAGTGTACTGTGACACAGACCAGACAGAAGGAACTGATGTTGCTGAAAGGGTTTGGGGGGGCTGATGCAATCCGTCAGGTTACAGTATCACCAGCAGAGAAGACAGCCTGCAAGTTGTGCTTTCACTGACAAAGACTATAAGTACAGTAAATCATCAAAGAAAACACTAACACACAGGCAAACACACACACACACACACACACACTTGCCCGCACATAAACCCATACAGTTACAGACATGACCGTGTAGCGGTGGAGATCCGCATGTTCGATTCTGACCACACTTGGATAGCTCCTCGCTGACCTTAGATCAAGGGGGATTTCGAGACAAATTAATCACGCCAAGTCTTTCCTTCGACGTGGGAGGATCCGCTGTGTGGCTGTCCCAATGTGAACTTCTAGCCGTCGAACCCACCCTAGAACCCCCCTAACCACACAGTAATGTGACCCTTTCCCCTTCCAGGAAGGCCAAACTCTCAGAACTTAGCTGAAATAACAGTCTTGCCTCACTGCTACTAGACTCACAAAATAGCGCTGCGTTTAAAGAAAGGCATATTTGGAATTGTCAGTGGTGAAAAAGACATCTCAATCCCTCTGAATAATGTGCTCCAACAATCTCCTTCCAGGACTTTCCATCCCATAAAAAGCAGATCCCTGTTCTTGATGTGTCATGATATGACATGGCTGGAACAGATTCCGTTTTGGGGAAGCAGTGCTTGTTGCCAGCGTAATCCTGTTACAAAATACAATCCAATTAAGTTAAAAGGAAAAGACTAGAAAGGAACCTAGGGTTGATCTGCACAAATTAAAAATGGAAAGGGTTTAGCAGGCCATACAAAGCACTTATAAAACAGCCAGGTAAGACCAATTGACTTGTTGTGTGTTCAATCCATACACCCCTTCCCTGGGGTTCATGCTCAACCACAAAATAACTTTTTAACCATAAAAAGACTAAAACGAATCTCAATCTCCAGTTAGATATACTGCATATGGAGTGTGATCATTGCAAGATGCACTAAGGATGATTTTCAGAGAGCAGGTGTGAGTGCCCTTTAAAAGGGTGTTACTTTCGTCCTCCTGCTCTGCTCTGTGGCTCCTAATAAAGTGTGAGCACGCTGTCACACAGCGGTTTCAAGCGGGAGTTTCCCCAGCACTTCTGCTGTAATAGCATCAAGCCTCCTTCAAGCCGGCCGTGCCAGCTGAGAGCTTCCTTTGTTGAGCTCCCTTCGCAAAAGTCAACAAATCGCTTCATGGCTTCCCTGGCTGCAGAAAGTCTGCGTCCGCCAGTGTCGCGCAATGATGAGCCGTTGAGGGGCCATCCGTTCCACTGCGGTGGACCCTCGCACTCTAGGCACCACTGGGTCAGTGGTGAGGCCATTGGATTCTCCTATAGACTCAATGACAGACTGCATTCGGTACCAGGAGGAGACCTACAGAGCTCAGCCATGCGAACAACGAGCCAGTGAGCGTGCCTCATTCAGACTGCAGTGACATTCTGGAACCTGCCACGTAATAGGCTATGACTTCATGTGTCATCAATGGCCACAACTGGTTTTTTAGTCCTTGTGCCAGTGTAATTTTTATTTATTTATTTTTTTGGTGGGGGTGAGGGCATGTAATAGCAGCATAATTGTATTTTGGCTCATGGGACAGGAGCGGGAGCGGACGTCCTCCCGTGTAGCCGTGCTTGTGACACCGGCGTGTCACCGAGGGCCCACGTTGATCTCCCGGCTGGCCTCCAGTTGCCTGGAAACAGGGCGTCACAGGAAGACTGCACACTGGGATTACAGCTCCCCCTAATCCCCTAATGGGAATCCTCTAAATCTCTTTTAATGGAGGAAAGCTCTCTCCCATTCACAGCCTTTCGGCCTGCGTCCGGATGGACATTACCCACCGAGCGCAGACCTGAAGTCCTCCGCACAGTAGGTTGGATTTATAGTTGATTTTGATTAGCAGATAAAGCTGTTCCATGTCATCTGAGTCCCAGTGGAAAAGTGCAGCTCTGTTTTGCTTTTGGTGCTTGCTTTTCCCTATGAGCATATGCAAAACAGATCACAACACCGAAAAATGTGCAGCGCACACACATTCAAGATGGTTCCCTTTTCCCTAATTCAGCTGTGGTTTTGAACATGCACTGGAAAAACAAATCTCGCCCTGAACCCCTCTCTGTAGCTGTAATTATTCACGTATTAGACAAGAAGCCACATGTAAAATAATGGGAGGTGCCTGGACCCTTGACCGGACAGGAAGTGACCTGCTGACAAGGAATAATTAAGCAGGCTGCTGACACCCGCCCTGAGTAAAATGAAACTCGCTGGCCTGAGACGTACTGTAGGTGCTAATTTTACTGTGGTCTAAAAGCATCCCAGGAGATTAGAGGCTGAGAGGATGTACTGGGGATCGGAGTTGAAAGACTGTGTCAGTGCAACTTCCCCACTAAAGACTATCAGCCTACAAATGTAAACAAGACCATGAGGCATCGATGCTCAAACGCCCCTTTGAAAACATGACCTATTGGAAAGGCCAGTCTGTATAGGATCCACCCACCTCCAACCACCCACCAAACGCAATACAGTGAGGTCGTAGCCATGTCCACCTGCCCATCTGCTTCAACAGAGAGGGGGCAACCAAAATCTCTACCCACTATGACACACGGGGTGCTAGCAATGATCACTCACCCAATATTACCCAGAACTCCGTACTCAACAAAGACTGTTACTCCCAAATACATGGAAGCTAAGGACTGTGTTGAGCAGCTCAGGCTATCAACCTGGAACAGATAGAATCTCTCTGCATTTATACCTGGACACACAAACCTTAAAAAAACTCAACACTCAAAACTGTTCTTAACACAGCCTGTTTGTGGATAAAAACCCCAGTGCCTGACATCAACCACATTAAGTCTTTGTACATACCTGTCTGCCAGGTTTGCCCTGAAAGGTGATGCACAGGCCAGGGGTAGGCTATTACTCAGGCTCTTAATGTACCGGTCACTCAGTTAATATGCTAAAGGTATTCAAATGGATGAATTACACTTTTTTAATTGAGCATGTAAATATCTCTCTGAAAACAAACAGCACTTCCTCTCATTTAGACTCATAGGAAATGGACCTGCATGCAAAAATAAGCCCAGGTTCCAGGAATGAATTAAAGGGGCATAAGTGACATTAAAGGCAGGATGCTATAAATCTATAAAACAGCGAGTGTTGCCCTGCTACTGTGCTCTCGCAAGATGTGTCCTTGACATTTTGTTTCGCTGTGCTGCAGCACTGTAGGCATATGGGTTTATTTAATGTGATTTACTGGAATGGGGGGGTGTATAGGGTGTAAATGACATAATACTGACTTCTCATACAAGCGAAATAGAGGCCAGTATAAGGCATATGCTTACACAGAGGCATTTGCACTGCACTAGTGAAAGCACAGTGTAGCTTATTAGTTGTATGAGAACCTCCCAAGGTCATTTTCTGTACACTTGTCACGTGGTAGCAATCTATTGTCTGATGACACTGCTTGGTGATGCGATCCCCCAATTAGAGATGACATCAGACCTCAGTAATTCTCCCATTGTTATGGTCGCATTGCCCTCCTTGGCGTGCAACGCCTTGACGACGATCTCAGATTCCTTCAGCATTTCTGATTATGAGTTATGGCACTGGTCTTTCCTGTTGGTCCCTTTTCCTTCCCAGGAGCAAGAGGAGTAAGCACTGCTTTACCCTGAGCACCTCACTCTGTACTGTGACAGTGTCACGCTCTCTTTTCTCTACTCCCTCCTTCTCCCTCTATCCTCTTCATTTAGCACATTTGCTTTGGTGAGTTTTATGTACAGAATGTCCACTTAGCAATGTATTTGAAAAAGTGTTCAGACATTTTCAAAATATGCACATTACCACTGACACCATACCAAAAAATATGCAGTATGAACCATTTTGATTGATTTTATTGTTAGTACTGTCTAGTACTAGTCTAGTACTAGAACTGCCTGATTTGGTCTGCATTACAGTAATGCTTTGTATATGCAATGTAAAAAATCTATGGATAAATCACAGTCATATTTTAATAATTTTGGAGTTATCATTCTTTTTGCTGTTAGACTTCACATACATTTGTGGCTTACATAAACACATTGAAGCAACCCATAAACTGGGAGTTTTATTTTAGCCACATTCCTCCTCCTGGATGCTAACAGTGTGGGAGTAGAGACAGGAGAGAATAATTTCTTTGTTCTAGGAGCCACAGAAACAGCTTCACAGTTATCTAACTGGGCCGAGTCACGTCCCTGACACTCGCAACGTTGTAATCAACTGGGATTGAGCCATGCCACGGGGGGCATCTGTGCTCCTTGAGAGAGACCATCCATCAGAGGTTTACGAGGATCCTTACAGCACACTGAAAGGGGTCAGACTGGCCCTGATGGTCCGCATGATTGGTGGGGTGACCTGATTTCAAGGTCAACCAAATAAAAAAGGCAGGATCCTGGCACTCAAGCACTCAAGCTGTTCTCAACCCAGAGATGGGGTCTCAGTAAGGATTATGGCATTCGCTGCCGTGATCTGCAGAGACGTTTGGGCACACAGAGTGAACGATGCTTGTCATATGATATACCAACCTGTATCTTAAAACAAGCTGTTTGTTGCAACTGACCATAAATGACCTGATTGCTGTCTTGTAGACTGAGGAAAAAAAGAATACCAGATGGCTTTTGGCCTTCTTTGGCCACCGTGCCACAAAACACCCATCACCCATGTGCCATCTGTGGCCACGTCAATGCCAGTATCCGGGTTGCTCCTTCCGGCCTGGGCAGCCGATCCACAGGAGCTTCTGGCTTAGTTGGCTGCTGCCATCCACCGTCACCTGTCACACTGCTCTAAAGGACTCACCTCACCTCACCAAGAGCCTACTCCCATTGGCAATTTAATTAGCATACCTTCCAGAACATTCCTGCAGATAAGTCAGAATTCCAGCGGAGTCCTGCAGGGTTTCATTCCGACCTGTTTCTTTAGAGACTATGCAGCACCAGATACAGTGCAATTTCTCAGCAATGCTCTGGCGCTGCTCATCAGCACAGCAGACATTACTGGGACAGAGTGGCTTTCAGCCAAGCAAGGAAGTCCTGAATTTTAATTCCAGCCAGACGTTAGTGAAGACAGTCTCTTTATTTACCTTCTATGAGATATCAAAATCTTACACAAAGGAAGGGCTGGTAACAGACTGTTGCACATGTGAATCATAGTTATATCGTGATGAATTCTGAAGAGATGGGAGCAGAAAGATACATGGACAAGTTTACACAGCTCAGGCAAATGGAAAAACAATGTGACTCAGTGGTGATATGAAAAGCTAACCAGAGCATGCCGGTCTCACACAGATTTGCATGGAAAATGGGCACTGAATGAGTTGCTTCTTTCTGTTGCTTGAACCTCTCTGGGAGATCACCGCACAATCCATTTCCCTGTCTGTGCTTTCAATGGGGGACCAATGATGATCAAGGACAGGGTGTCAACAAATCCATCTCACCATCTTCAGGGAAAGAATGCTTTGAAGGCAGTGGGTGAGCCCCTTCCATTATTACGCAATGTAATGTCCTTGATTGGTCTTTCCTTGTGGGCGTCGACAAACAATGCAAATGATTCACTAAACAGACAAAACTGTCCCTCCAGAGAGGGGAACAGAGGAAAAATGAAAGGACAGAGGAGGAAGGAGGTGAGTGGAGAAAAATGGATAGAGGAGAAATAGAAGTATGTCTCTCTAGTGACTCCCTCCCTCCTCTCCTGGTTCTTTGTGTCCCAGAGTCGACACACTGTACCACTGTACCTGCACTCGGGTTTCAGTAATGCCCTGTAATCCTTATTGCCTGTGCCACATCAATAAGCAATAACGCCAAATGGGGGTTTTGCGGTTAGCGGAGTGTCCATTGGCAGCCTCTCTTGGCCAACACAGAGCCGAGAGTGCTCTCTGAAATGGGTGCTATAACTTCGCAATGCATCTGTGCGGGAAGACAGGGCGACAGATGCTGCCATTTTGCCTTCCTTTCTTGTTCCCAGACCTGGTAAATCACAGCCTCGCCCTGTTTGGAAAAGCAAGCCATGGCTGCGTTTTAGGTTGTTCTTCAGATGGGGCTGCAAGGCATCTGTCCTGCCGCAGGCCTCTTCCTGTTCCAGCACCGTCTCATCCTGTTACATCCTGTTACACCAACATCACCCTGTTACACACTGCTCACGTCCTGTTACACCTGCTTCACTTTGCTATGCTCACCATGTTACAGTACCATCAGCCTGTTACACTGTAGCTTAATATTGTTATACCATCAATGCAAAGCGATGCCAATTGCGGCTGTTACATCAACCTTGCCCTGCTACACTACATCCATATCCGGTTACACTACATCACTTTGTTATGCTTCAGCCTCACCCTGTTAAATCAGTTTCACCCTGCAGCCAAAAGCCCCTCTCACACAGTGAAGGAGACATTTAAAGCCCTATGGCTACTGAATTCATGCTGACCAAGAATGACGCAGCCTAAACAAAACACCTTTTATTTGACTTTAAAACACGCACTGCGATACATTCAGCCATGCTTAATGAGACATGGAACATAACTGCATGAGTCCACCTTTGAAGTTGAGTAGGAAAATGAGCAGAAATGGTAAAAAAGGACACAAAAATGGTTGAAGCCTCCTGAGATCAGTGTACATTGAAAGGTAAGTGGATGTCACCGCAGGTAAAGAATGGTGCAGTGGCTGTTCCACTGGGAGACTTGATTTGTTTTGTAGAGAGAACGAAACCCTGGAGCAAGCCCCCCCCCTCCCACACGGGCCATCCACTTTCTCCAGACACACACACACACATGCTCACTCACCCACATAGACATACAGGATTGATGAGCCTGAGGTGATAGACCTGCTGCTGTGCACTATGGGTAAGGGATGGTGAAACAGTTATGTTTGTTTCCTGCGCATTGTCAAACTCTGTAATGTTCAGCACTACAGCACAACAGTCAAAATGCAGTAACTATTGCATTACAATGCAAGGATCACAACGTGATATATATCACAATATGGCACATAACATGATGCATGCAATGGTATTCTCCTTCACTGCACAAAAATAAGCACATAAACATGTGCATGTGCACTGTTCTTGCCTAAATGTGAACTACCCTCTGTAACTGTAGTTGAGTGCTGTGATCAACAGTTTAGGTAGATCTGTTCTCTTCCTAAAAACATAAAATAGAAATGCTACATTGTCGAAATTAGATGTATTAACATACTCATAAGTGCTAGACAAATACAAACGCACACACACACACACACACACACACACACACATACACAATTCAGCAGTTGTATACTGCAATGCTCCACTGCTGCCCATTTCTGCAAAGTAATTGGTGGAACAAATTCACTGGAAAGATAAAATTGTTTCCTACTGCTGTGGTCGAAAGTGCTTAATGAAAGGGCAAACTGAGCGTCGTGAACATTGCTGGGGGATGTATCACGTGTGATACGATGATTACACGATGTCAAAAGCAGAAGCGGGGATGGACGGGCGCCCCTGCCGTCTCCCACCCGGGGCACAGACGTGGCACGAACGCCTCTCCCTGCCCTACTCCGCCCACGGCTGACACGCAGGCCCTCTTAGTTCAGCCCCAGGTTTGGATACAGAATCTCTGAATGTTTATTGATCGCAGCCGGCGAAAACAACAGACAGACTCGTAATCTATCCATCCGCTGCTCCAGAAAGATGCCTCCGACGGGCAAACTATCAGAAAACCCTCTAACTGTTGTAGCTCTTAAGTCTTGCCTCTCTGTATAGCATTTTAGCTAAGCTCTTCTTCTTCTGATTATTATTATTATCATTATTGCACTAATTTACACATTGACACTGTTTGATGTTGACGTTTAAATTACTGATGCACTTGGTCTGCATTTTCAGAATGGCAGTGGGTATTGTAGCACTGTTACATGCTGACCCTTATTCCAGTGTGGTCTGATGTATATTATGTGCTGTCCCTTTATGCATTAACATGCACCTTTGTTGTGAAAGTCTCTCTAGATAAGAGCATCTGAATGAATGAATGTAATTGCTAATAAAACAGAGAAACAATGGGGAGCAATGAGACAGAGAATGGGGAAAGGGCAAAGTGTGGAGGGAGGGGAAGGAGGAGGAGGGGGAAAGAGAGAGAGGGAGCTGGGGTAGGGAGGACAGAGGGGAGAGAGGAGTAAAGGACAGAGGGTAGAGAGAAATGAGGGGAGGGGAAGAGAGAGGTGAGAGTGAGAGGGGTGAGGGGACATCTCTGTGACTCCGGTAGCTTCCCAGCTTGTGCACCACAGATGCTGCACTTACATAACAGCAGTCAAAGGCATTGTGGGAAAACGGAGATAGCTGGGGAGCCATGCTAGTGGCGTAACCTGAGGTGGTGGTGGTGGTGGTGGTGGTGGTGGTGGAGGATGGGGGGTGATGAGAGGGTAATGGTAGACTGATGTCAACCCCTCCAATACACTGACAGCAGAGCTCGCTGAAATGGACAGCTGAAATTACAGCAACCACTCCAAAGAGACAGCAGGAAATATAATGGAAAAAATACCAAGATGAAAAGTGCCACAGTGAGGGAACATGGCAGCTGGAGTGCTGCTGGAGGAAATATTTTGAAGTCAGAGGAGAGAATGTGTGTATTTCAGGGAGGCCACCTAGGGCCTGACCACCAGGTTTTCAATCCACCTCTGCATGTCTTGAATAGTGCATTAACTGGTTTTACTGACAAGAGCTAACATTTGACAATGTGTGCTGAAAAATTCACACTGTCAGAAAAAATACATAGATACAGAGATACAGAATCCATGGAAAGCAACTCATTGGATGTGCCTTGTAAGGGCATTTTTTGGTATGTGTTTGGTATGTCCATTCAAAAACCTTCCTTTAGGTGGGTTCAATCCCAATACTTTTTCAGGGCAAATTCAAACGATCTTCAAGCTTCTATGAGGCGGTCAAGTGAAATGGTAACTGTGAGGTAAACCACTGACCCTTTTTTCAGAGAGTCCCAAGGTGCCCTTTAAGCCATAGATTCAAGGATTCCCGCCAGGCAGCAGGTGCTGACTGAGCCCTCTCTGGAGGTGTAGGAGGAAGGACGGAGGGGATCTCAGAGTGAGAGCTGACCGGCTATTTCTGCCATGACCGGTCGCCATGAGACCTTCTCCGCCTGCTGTTATCCGATAATAACACAGCAGCATCTAAAAGGAGGGGGCGGAGAGGACAATGAGGGATGTGGTGGGGACAGTGAGGGACACTGATGACCTCAGACTAGAGTCCCCGGATACCCAGCCGTAGGAACACGAGTGATACTGCGAGTTTGTTGGGGAGGTGTAAGGGGG
This sequence comes from Megalops atlanticus, assembly GCA_019176425.1. Taxonomy (NCBI): domain Eukaryota; kingdom Metazoa; phylum Chordata; class Actinopteri; order Elopiformes; family Megalopidae; genus Megalops; species Megalops atlanticus. The sequence continues at coordinate 9,969,170 of CM032888.1, forward strand.
GGTCTCTGTAATGAGAGAAAGCACAGGGAGAGAGAAATGAGGGGGTGTTTGCAATTGGACAAATGTGTGTCAAGAAGGGGGCGCATGGAGGCACAAGAGACAAAGAATTTCAGACGGGATAAAGACTCCTCTTTGTGACTAAACCTTACTAAGCGTTAGCATGTGGTCATTCACTTCACCCAACCGAATTTATGTTTGCTGTCAAGCCCCTATCAACCCAAAGCTGAGGTGTTCAACCTTCACACCTCTAACCAAATTTCTGCAGTTGATGCAGATGGGAGGTGAAGTCCAGACTTCATAGGCTATTGTGCTTTTACACCGGCCACAAACTTCATCTCCCATCAGCATCTTGGTGAAAAGTTGTTTATTGTTTTGCCTGTTTAGCAGCTGGAGCAAGGAGCAGGGGAAGGTAGATCTCCTCTTACAGGGCCTGTAACTCCATCCGACTACAGGGACGATATCCCCAACCTGACGGATCACAGCTCGGAACTCCTGTGCTTTCGGAGCCGCCTAATTCCTCTCATAAACCGGCGCATCCCTGCTTGTTTACCCTCATTAGTATTGTCTGAAGAGACGGGCCAGAGGACAATGCCTACCGATGACGAGCGTGACTGAAATGAGATAAGCTGATTGGCGGCTGTGCTTTGCAGAGGAGTTACAGCCTGCCAGAAGAGCTTAGCTCAGGAAGCGTCACACAGCGAAGCAGCACGTTGGTACCGTCGGGGCTGCCAGCTTCGCATTGCCCGATACGCTGAGCACTCCAGACCGAGCTCTCAGAGGCTGCTCATTTCAGCGCTCAACAGCAGATGCTCACACAACCAGAGACTCTGTGTGTTTTGTCCTCAGGGTGAGGATTTTTGCCTGAGGAGCTGACAGCATCAAGCCGGGAGACTTTTCCTGGTCCCCGGGCAAACCAGGTGTAGTAAACAATTCATCTTTCCCAGGTAGATCCAGCTGTTGAGGAGGTTTTAAGATGACATCGTTCTTACTGTTGGTCCACGCAGACACAGGCAGGCTCGGAAAACACAGGCAGGTGATGGCAAACACGTTGACACAGGCAGACCTGGATGAGCACAGGCCCACACCGGTACTCACAGACACAGCCACAAACAGGTGTGAGGAGATTCAGGATTCGATGCAACAGCATAGTAAGGCAAGGGCAAAGGGCATGCTTACCACCCACCCCAATCCTCTGTCCCTACTGTACCTGAATCAGGTTGCTGCTCAGGGGCAACCATCTGTCTGTTTTTCTCTCCCCTTCTCAATCTCTCCATCAGTCACTCTTTCCACCCCCAACTCTGTCCTACCCTCCCTCTCCCTGTGCTGCTCTGGCTTGCTTTTTCTCCCTCTTTCCATCCCCATCTGTATCTCTCTCCCTTTCTCCTGTGTGCGCTTTTTTCCCTCCTGGTATAAACCTGGTGGTGTGGTGGCAGGCAGCCAACGCAGGCGCTCTGTGCTAAAGCCCTTACTCTGCACTTCTGCGTGAGCCCCGGCCCCTTTCCCACTCTCTCTCCATCGCTCTGCCTCCCTCTCTTTCAAAGAGTATATGCACTGTATATGTTCTGTATAATAGCCTGAATGCTATCACCAGTTGGTCCTATTGTGAATTAACAGTCAGGGCTCTGGGTCCCGGATGAAAAGTAGGACAATGAGTAAGGAACCTCACCTGGACTGCTCCATGATAAGGGTATCACTCTGATAATACAGGTTGTTGTGGTGTTATATCACTTACTGTATGCCAAACAGGAATATTTGCCCACATTGTTTTCACACTGGATAAAGGTTCCTTTCTTCGGGCCCCCGCCTGGAAGTGCACTCTTTTAAGCCACTCGCATGAATGAGCGGTAGTGTACTGACATTTCACAGCTTCATAGATTCAATTCATTCAGCTGAAAGTGCCAGTCACATACTGTGTGTGCGTGTGTGTGTGTGTGTGTGTGTGTGTGTGTGTGTGTGTGTGTGTGTGTGTGTGTGTGTGTGTGTGTGTGTGTGTGTGTGTGCTTCATTCAATGCTCAGTGTTAAGCAAGGTGCCGCAAGGTACCTCTAACACACCTGCGGCTGACACCTAACCAAGTAGCCACGCTCCAGCTCAACGCTGTCACTCTCTAAAGAGAGAAAGAGAGATGGAGAGATGGAGAAAAAGAAAGAAAGCTGGTGGGGAAGGGGGGGGGGGACTCTGCTCCTTCAGCAGCAGGGGGGGAATCAGGTCCAGGCTAATACCACGGCGACCGTGAGAGAGACGTGTGGGACGAATAAGCGACGCGAGGCAGGCGATCCAAACAGTAATCGGACCTCTGTAATTGCATTTCTTTAGCTGCCGGGCTATTATGCCCAATGGGCTGTAAGACATTGCATTGCGCGAATGACTGCCCCGCTCCACTCAGTGGCCCTCAATTCCATCTGCGTGCGCTGGGCCTGCGAGCTTCTGCACAGGCCTGGAGGAAATTGATAAGCCTGTTTGAGAATTCACATCAGGTGCTTAATGGAGTAATGACCGTCAGCTGGAGGGTGGCGGTGAGGTCGACTGGTCGACGCACCGCTGCCTCTTAATTCAGTTTCGCGTACCGTCGCGAGTCAGCAGCGACAGACTGGCTAAGCCAAACATCGCACAGTATGTGTACATTGTGCATCATCTAACACACGCGTGTTAATTTAACCAACGTCATGCGCGGCGTAGCTTCAAAATGGAACTGCATTAGCGCGGCTGTGGGTTTTTTCCTCACTCGGAGCAGCAAGTGGCTATACCGCGTGTGCTGAGCCCGCTTAACGCTGATTGATGTTATTTGCGCTCAATGCCATTATCATTATGAAGGCAAATTAGTCTGATGAACCGACTCAATGTAAAAAAATTAAAACTCTGGCCCTGTGATATTAACACCGGGCTGACAAAGTGCTTTAGCATTCTTCTAATGCCGCATGCAGGAGCTGCTTGAAAAGCAGCCCTCAGCATATTCCGCTCACTGTGTTAGAGGGCTGCTGGTTTTTTTGGATCTGGTTCTGGTTGGCTTTATTTTTGCTCGGAGCCAGCGCACTGACCCATGTCCCCCCAGCCATCTGTCTGCGGCCGCACTGTCAGCCTTTCAGATGGTGTCGTGACAACGACGCTCTCTACCACAGATCCGGCGTAATCAAACCGATACCCCTCATCACGGCATCGTGCCGTGCGTTTTGTTTGGCCAGATTTAGGCCGTTGGCGAATGACCCGAAAAGGCACAAACTTTCGCTTCAGCGTTTCTCATCCTGTTATCATTTAACGTTCGCGTGCAAGAGCTTCACATTCGTTCCATGCTGTCTGTTAAAAGAGGATAAGCATTTGGACATTAGACCCTGGGAAAGGGGTCGGCTGGACCAACCACACAACAAGTCGACGGTCCAACGGTGTTGGAGAACGCTTGCAATTTACATCCAGCCAAACACTTTCCCTGGGTTTCTGTGTTTTTGAGAATGGCTCGCTTCAAATTCAGGTTGAGTCTGAGCTCAGCAGTCTGGGCGTCCCCCTCTGTAGAGCTGACAGCCACGTGCTGCCGTGACAACGATGCAAACACACGGGGTGGGCGACCTCACCTCATCAGCTGAGCACCAAATTCCACAGCTCCACAAAAGAATTCCAAACATTTCCATGGCAATAAAAGACCTATTCAAAGCAAAGCGGTGACAGCACGCGCCACAGTCTCACAGGAGGTTATAAGCCTCTTTTTTGCCGCATAATACAACTGAATAAAAAAATAACTAGACAATGAAGGGAAAGATTAACTGCAAGCTAAGTGGCCACCGAATCCGATCGCACTAAACATATCTAACATGCGACGTACAACATCTTTTTGCTCCCGCTTAAATCCATTTTAGCAATGGCTTACTATTATGGCTCTTTTTTGGGGTCAACTTTTCACTTCGGGGTTAAGTGATTGCCTCTTATGTCAGTTTTGTTGGATGCAAACTGAAGAGAGTGGACATCATCCTGTCAGCAGCAGCCGAGGCCAAAAGCGGAGAGCAGTCAACATGAGGGGATTTCCTCCATTATAACCATGTACTGGATATTCAGAGCAGCTCTGCTACCCTGTAAGCACAGAGCATATTTAACAGGATTTAAATATGATAGCTGCGCCCTGCATTTCATGTTGGAAAACAATTTTCCGTGAAGGTTGTTGGAAAATAGGCTTTTCGGTGGAAAAGGCTATTAAAACGATTATTATGATTATGATCGCGGGTCAGGCTGAGGTCGTGGTGGGCAGCTTTATGGCTGCTTTTGCATGACAGACATAAAACGATTTAACAACCATGGAGCTGAAGACTTTCCTTACTAATCAGTTTCACGTAAGGACCTGTTTTCTTGAAGTAGAACTCGACTGCAGTTTTAAAAATGCATGAGTTGTGTCTCACCTTCACAACAGCAGATGCTGACTGTAGAGCCATGATTGTTTTGTTTCCTCATTACGTGGCAAAATGTGCAATGTTAAAATTCTTTCTTGGTTTTGTGACCAGCTCCATGGCAAAGAAAGTCTCACACAAAGCCCTGAAAGTGTTCCACATTCACAACACTTCACAAAAGAGTGAGGAGGCTAAAGCTAGCTCACTTTGCCTGCTGGGGACTGGCAGCAGAGAACAACAACACCAAAGGGATCACTGCATTTCAACTTAACTCCCCATAAAATATAAATGGATTAACTGCTGCACAACAGCCACCTCAACACGCCCTGAGGACTCATTACGAGCTCATTCATAACACTGACTCAGTCAAGGGAGCCAGAAGTTGACCATCCTTAACTTTTTACTTCCTGGGATGAGGGAACGTAGCAACACTTCACAACTGGAAATTGGAAAACCAGTGAGAGGGTTCTCCATAAACGATTTAGCGCACTTTGTTTGCAAGCTAAACAAAATATAAGGCATGGAAAAATATGGATATAAGATTGCTGTGAGGTTCAGAACTCCTTTGAGGTCATATATCAGTATAATATTGTCTCTGATAATCCGTATTACTTTCCAATCCCGTAAAAGGACTGCAGTACTGAGAGGATCGTAGTACTGAGCAAGTTACAAAATCAAAAGAGATCATGGTATCCAGCCTAATATGGTACTACTGACAGAAAGGATATAAAACAGAAAAAGTAAGGAAGTACAACATTAGTAATTAGTAAAATAGTAATAAGAATATAAACTCTAAATTGCACATGCATGGTAATGACATATCCAATTCTGAGCAGTCTGACAGGCTGCTATAGCCATTTTCTGCTGAAAGTCATCAAGAGTACAAATGCACTCTAATATACAGGAACAACACAGCTTCTGTAATAAATGTGTGGGTGAGTGAGTGCTAGTTTATGTCACTGTAATTTGGGTGTGAGTGAGTATTACTGTTATTGTGTGTGGGGAGTGGGTAAGTTTACTTTATGTGTATGTGTGTGTGTGTGTGTGTGTAGGTGTGTGTATGTTCTGTATGTGTTTATATGTTTGTGAAAGGATGCATGTGTGTGTGTGTGTGTGTGTGTGTGTGTGTGTGTGTGTGTGTGTTTTAGGTGTTTGTGTGAATATAAGTGAGTTCAGTCTAGATGTAAGCGTTGGCATGTTAGAATGCTTATGTTATAGGTGTGCTTATGAGTGAGTGCACACATCCTCAACACCTTGTCCTACCAGTCCCATTTGGCAATAGTGACAAAGGATTTCAGACCTGAGACACTTGATCACTGAACTTATTAAAGTCATAACAAGTCTATGGAATAAAATGTCATTTTTGCTCCACTGACAGCGTTGGCACACCAAGGCGTGCCAGTCCTTCCGTCATTGACACTGTGCAATGCGGAATGGCTCTGCGTGTTAATTTGTTCAGACGGGCGGGATGTTCCTCCATATTGTAGGGTTGGAGGGGGAGTGACTGGTCAAAAGGACCAAGCTATCCATTCTAATCAGCTGAGGCTCTGTGACAATGGCTGTCCACATAGATTACTCTGGCTGTCCTACACGCCACGCGCCACTGTCACAACAAGTATGAATCCTCATCACTTATCACGAGTCAGATCACACGCACTGAGTGAGAGGCCCCAAGGGATCACTGGAAACCTCCACCCCCTCCCACCCCCCTACAAATTTTTGCATTCTTAAGAAATCCATCCCCTCCATTCATGTAGGGCCAGGGCTACAGAATCTGAGAAGGTTAAGCTATCATCTTCAGCGCAGCACATCCGGGGGGAGTTTACTTCACGCAGAACGCACCACGGAGGATGCTTGGTCAGCACAGAGGGCTCACATGAGCCCCTCGGAACTCTGGGAATGCGTGCCTTCCTCAGTCGGCGCAACAGCAGCAACCCAGGAGCAGCAGGAGACCTACAGAGAGGTAACCTCGGAGACCAGGGGGTCAGCGGGGTTTGCAAGGCTTGCTCGTCATGCAAAACAGCCTGAGGATAGGTGGTGCGCTATCACATGGCAAACCAGGTGGCAAGTAAAACCCTGCACTGCTGGTTCACTGTTAGGGCCTCCTGACATATGCACTGCCAGACCCCTGTCCTGTTGATACAACAGCTGTGCTAACTCTTTTAAATAAGAATGTAATGACCGTGTTGTTAAAATGTTCAAACATTTTACATCAGTTCCCACCAATTGATGATATCTGTTTAATAATGCCTATTGATACCATGCATTTAAAGTCACTGATAAGCCTTCCAGGCTAATTACCGGCTAAGTGGTCAGTGTTGCTCTGACAGAGGAAACCTGCCACTTCCAAGTCAGCAACAGCTCATCAAATGCTGCGTAAGATACTTGGCGTCCCGGCTAAACCTCACGCTTAATCGCTGAGCAACAGCTGCTGCAGGGGAGTTCTAAAAACTCGACCCCTAGACGAATTTCAGCAAGTGCCATGTCGTGCAATCACAAGATATGCATGACATAATATGGTAGTGCTTTAAGTCTCATGTACATCCACAACCGTGACAAGGCGTTCATATTAAATATCGTGCAAAGACGGATGTTTAAAATAACAGATAATCATATAGGCTAATCCCAAAACTCAAGACACGAGTGAGTGATTGGGATTATTGAGGACATATAAATATGTCTGGATGGCCAAACGTTCAGGGAAAAGTCCATGTAACGGAAGGCCAAGAGGTGAGAAAATGTAATTAACTACTGAGTGAAAACAAATCTAAAGGCAATTATGCTCTCTAAAATTGGAACACGTTATCTTTACAACCGATCCGCTGCACAGAAATATGCAGGGTAATAGTTCACATTGTACACAGCGTAAATTTCTTGCGTTTGACATTGTTGTCTTACGTGCCCAACGACGCTGGCACTACAGAGCAGCACATACTAGCCCAAATGCAAAGACCAACTTTCTGTGCACAATTCACGCGTAAGCATACACACATACATACATACATACATACATACACACACACGGGCTTATGTGCATACATTCTTTTACACTAACAGGAGGGGGGAAATACAGCACCTAAAACCAATCTCAGCATCGCGAGGCGCACATTCAGACAAAGAGCTGGGCAAGGTGAGGCAGAGAAACAGTAGACAGAGAAGCGCAGGTGAAGCACACGATACACTCTTTCATTGTGTGAAGCCCAAATCTATCTTAATTTTAAGCAAACAAAAACATGCTTCCGTTACATTCTGCGAAACACCATCACGTCATCCTTTCCTCTTTAGAAGCAGGTGTGGAATATCGGTTTGAATTAAACCGTTACTGTACTAACACGGGATGCCTAGCGTGGCAGCTACAACATCCGAAAGGGAAGCTCTCTTGGAGTTCGGTGTCCTCTCAATCTCCATCATTCTTTCGCTTATCAGGCTATTGTACAGTATTATATCGCCCCTTTATCCGCACCCTTTGTCGTATTTGTCATCAACCGGGGTAATGTTTAACACCGAGAAGAGAAAGGCGCAGAGAAAAATTTACTTACCACTTGTGCTCATGATGTTAATATGCTCATCCAAGAAGGCGAGTGCTTGGAGAAATACGATCCTTTCGAAACGTATTGTAATTCGCAGAACAAAAACTTCAGATATTTTCTTTTTTTATTTTCAAATTTCCTTATATGAAATAAAAATATTGTTACATGGCATTAAATATTAGATTATTTCACGGGAGAAAACGTTGTGTGAGGGAAAACAGCTATCAGATATTTGTACTGGTGTGTATATTCCGCTGTAGAATAACGCGAATAACGCGACTGGAGGAGACGGACAAGGTGAAGGGACCTGAAACGGGATCGGAAAACTGGGGTGTTCCCCTGCCCGAAGAAGCCGATTACAACAACGCTCTTGTTTTGACAGCGCCGGTCGAGGATTGGGCGAAATCCGGATCCGCAAAAGGAGGTTGCTCAGTCACATTCCATCTCTACTTGATATTTCTTCCCTGCTGGGTCAGAAACAGCCGAAATCTTGCGTTGTCTACCGATAATGCGCTATCAGTACTCTCCCGGGCGCGAACCTTTAACACTGGTGCGAAAAGCGCTCTAGCCCATCTTCGGCTGAGCGACGTCAGAGGCTCAGAGGCATGCGAGCGCCGAATAGCGTCTAAGCGCTTATCGCTTTTTTCCTACGGTCGCGCTAATCGACAGGTGTAGCGGTTTGTCTTTGTTCATGTTCGTGAAAACAAAAACGGTTTGAACATCGCCAAGAATAGAAACCCATCTTCATCTTGTCGAAAGTTTGTTTAAAAAATTACATTAAAAATTGGGTACCTGTCTTAAAATGTTCTATTCTATTATATGATTATTAATATTAGAAGCATTATGGTGATGCCTAACAACAGACTTATAATTTAATAATAATAATAATAATAATAATAATAATAATAATAACAATAACGTTAAAACTACAATGCTAAATGCAACACTATTATTGTTATTGTTATCATTATTATTATTATGTGGTTGGTTGGTTGGTCGGAGATTAAAGCGACATTAAGAGTTCACAAAAGGACGACTAACGGATGACTTAGTTCCTTCAACATTTACCATCAATGAAATGGTATATGACGACATCTAGTGGTTACATAAAATATCGCTTGTGTGTGCGATACAGGGCCTAGTCAGACGCAAATATAACTCCCGTTTTCCTTAGGTTAGGAGTCCTTAAGGTAATATGTAAAACACTGAAAACTAACTCAAGAACAAATGCAAGAAATAAATGCATGCAAATATACAAAATTTATTTTAATGAACACCAAAATCCAGTGCAGATACATGAAATGATGTCACGTGTTGCAACTTTCATGTGTAACTTTTTACATGTTGTATAACATATAATAATAAAAAACACTCCTGCATGGTATATGCATGAAACTGTAAATGTAAAAGGGGGAAAAACTGACAGATTTTGGGATCTGGTAAATAAATCTGGTTTTCATTGGCATAGATAACTTTTCCAGAAGGGATTTAGGCTTTTTTGTATCTGCAGATCCTGACTGCCGCCTCTGATCTGGTCAGATGGGAACAGGGGACCGCGGTGATTGCTCCCCTGAGGAAACAGCGGCGCGCCCGCGAAGGAAGCAGGACAATGGGGGGATGTGTGCGGCGCCCCAGCTGGTCCGCTGGCTGCAGGGGCACTGAGCGTGGCTCTCGGCCCGGTGTGAGGAGTTCAGCGAGCGGGATGTTATTGTGGGCGAAGGTCTGCGTCGGCCCCCGCGTCGGCCCTGCCACGGCAAGTCGGTGGCGCGCGTGACGGTGGTGGAAACGTGTGTGGCGGTGATTTGCTATAAGTGTCTCGACATGACAAGTACACAACGGGTGTGGGGTTTCTGATGTGCATCCACTGGTACACTCACAGAGCTGTAATGCAACAATACTACGCCTGTACGATTCGTGCAGTCACGTCAATCAATTACGCGTCTGAAGTGACCCAATCGCATTCAGTCTTAAAGGCACAGAGACGGCAAATTTGTTTATGATGACCGTTTTATTGGGTAATAATTGACTTGCTGTTTACTCTTTTGCAGAGTCCTTATCTTGCTGTGCCCGGGATGATCAGGGTCTGCTGGCTGAAGTTCATCGGTGACACCGGCGATAGCGTTTTTATGCTCCGGGATGCTCCGGACTGCCTTCCTGAGAGACGAGAAATGGATCGCGCAGAACAATTGCGGCGCGGTCCACGAGAAGGACAAGAGTGAATAACAGGAAGCGCGTCTTCCTGAGGGCGCGAGGGCGCCATCCACTGTAACTCACATAAGGTGCTTCAGGGAAAGATCGCTATCTCTCTCCCGAATCCACTGAAACAAACATCCCCGCTGTGTTTTCGACTGACACCCTGATCTGTTGACTGTGACATCCTACTTCCATGACATCTGAAAGTGTGTCCTGGCTCCAAACGGCTGCCTCAAGGACAGAGAGCTGGATTGAGCAAGCCCTACCTCGCTCTAAGGAACCAAAGCTGGATTCACAGTCTGATACGATCCTTTCCCCCCTTCTGTGTAGATGAAACAGCCCTTCCCCCCTGTTTCAGAGACCCTCCAAGCACAGCAGCCCTCACAGTAATGCCCTTAACAGCTCAAGTTCATTGTAATAATGAGAAAAGGAAAAACACGCAGCAGTAATTTTATTCTGGTGTTCAATGAGTCTTTTCTGTGTCCTCACACACATTTACACAGAAGCATGTCAGCATTGCACCAGCGGCATTCCACGTTAATTCTTTGCCCATTGTCCGGCTTTGCAGCTGGGGCCCTTTTTCTCTATAGCTGCCAGTGATGAGCAGATAGCCCTTCCCATTGAATGTATGTGTCAGTAATTAGTCAGTGCAGTGCTGCTATCTGCCCTGTCAGGGCCAGGCGGGATTGTTTACCGAACAACCGATTAGATGGTCACATGCTCCGGTCTCGCTGATATCTCTGCTCAGAGTGACTTTTGTAATGGCTCGCCGAGGGTGGCGGAATACGCGATCCGTTCTTGGGTTTATATTTAACCGGCAGGAAAAGGCAAGCGAGCGCTGTTCTGCCAGGAAGGACTTTGTATTATCCTCACAGAGACAGAAATGACATGTGGTGACAATGGCATGGAAGTGAGGAGAGACCCCCAAGCGAAGGTTAGTGGCTCAGTCTTTACTTTTAGAGCAGACAGAACAAGGGCAAGGGCAGAAGAATTTTTGCTTGCTGGGAAAAGGGTGTGGGATATATAGATTTGAGTGAAGTAAACTCTATGTATGAATGACTGGTATGTTGACACTGCAAGTTCTCTGCCTCAGTAAAGACCTGTAAATCTGTGGAATGCGTGCGGATGCTTAATGGGGGGTGCAGTGTGGCTTTGCCGTGAAGTTAATCAGGTCGTGTGTTGTTTTGTTTGGGAGTGCGAACTTGCCCAACCTGATTCACAGCCTCTGTGCTCTGTCTGTATTTAAGGAAATAGCTCACATTCCTTTGCCTTCAATCTATTTACGGAAACAAAAATGAAATACCTATTCCTGGAAACGTAAAATGCAAAATGCAAACTGTCATTGATATCTTATGGAATTTTTCAAATAAATGCTACCTGTTAGATCATTACCAGATTAACTGAAATGTTACTAGAACTGCAAAAAAACACTTTTACCTCAAGCACCCCTTTCCAAGACCTCTGCTCGCCCCTTGACCTCTCCGGGTGCCCCGGTGGAGCACTGTTGACCCGACACACTGTGCCGGCCCACGTCGGTGGGGGCTGGCCGAGGGAGAGCGGGGCGCGGGAGGGAGCAGTTTGGAGACATTCCTGCAGCATGGACGACAGGGGTGGAGTTTAACCACTTCCTCAGTGCTCCGCTCCGCTTGATCCACAGCCGGGACACCCAGAGACAGGGAGGGCGTCTTTCACAGACGCTCGAGTGTGTACAGTCTCACTCTCCCTCTCTCACACACGCACACATGCGCGCTCACAAACACACACACAGAGTCAGGAGAGCATGAGCGGCCCTTTAACTCAGCCCGAGCGGGACGTCTCCCTCCCCGTGCTGACGACCAGATGAGGAACACACCGGAGGACAGAGGTACGCTCCCGCTTCGGCTGCCGTTTGCTTGGGACGAGACGAGAGGGGTAGAGAAAGAGAGAGAGAGAGGGAGAGAGGGTTCGTGCACGTGTGTGTGTGTGTGTGTGTGTGTGTGTGTGTGTGTGTGTGTGTGTGTGTGTTTAGTGTGTCAGAGTTTGTTCGTCTCCGAAATTTTTATGATTGCAAAGTGGCAGGGTAGGCATTCAGGCTGCGCAAGGGACTGTTGACTTTCTATTTTCACACATGAGCGAGAGTGCTAGCAGTGCAGAGAACAGATTGCAAGAGTCTCTCTGTCTCTTTCTCTCTCTCTGACACACACACACACACACACACATAATCCAAGGAAATGAAACTGCAAGATATTCATGCCTGCTTTGGAGATATTCCAGAACCATTTATTCTGTGTCATAGCCTGTTTAATTCTCAGTACTGTGTGGGTAACTGCAGTTTGTAGCTCTGATGTTGTACTCGGAAAAACTCCACAAGGGGCCATTCTAAACTTAGAGCCCATACTTACAGCTCAAGTTACCAGCAGCCCTGTCCCACTCATTGATAGCCTCACACTTTTAAAGTGAAGCAGTGCCAGTCTGCTGGGACAAATCGCACCCTGGTTAAATTTTGGCAGAACAACCTAAAAAGTTGCATCCTGAGTGAAGTCAGTGTTCTGTCCAGTAATATTAGAGGGCATTCTATATTTAGACATATTCAAATGTCTGCCCCTCTATCAATAATTGATTGTGTTTGAAAGCATTTAAATTTGAAGAAACTCAGACTCAATTTGTTCACATTAAATTCACATTTACCTCTTTATGTACGCTCCAGTAGTCACGACTGTGTACAAAAGGGCCACTTTGTCAGTGACCTTTCAGAATGTGACAGGGGTCAGAAATGACTACTCAATTGACAACGAAAAGGTCTGTGTGCTGTCAGAATGACGTGGTCTCCGCAACACTTGTGAAGTTCTGAGGATGGGCTTTGACACAAAAAGTGTCTTCAAGCTGTTTACAGCTGCACAGACTCACATGATTTGCTCAGATTCAATTATGAACAGGCTGATTTGCTCGCGACGTAAACAAGCTGGAAAAGTGGAAAAGGTTCGCTCCGTGCACTCGGTGCAGCCTCTGTCACGGTGAGGCCAGGGGCTGAAACGAGGGTCAGGACCTGTCGTCACAGGAGAACCCCCTGATGGGATCAAAAGAGCATGGCTGACCCATGCCCCCCCCACCCCCATTGAGCCCACAAACTCAGGCTGCTCTGGGTTTGATTGGTTTGGTCTGCGAGGCTGACCAGAATGTATAGGCACTGTGGGGTAGTGTGGGGGCATGCTTAGACATCAGCGGTGTGTGTGTGTTTGGGGGGGGGCAGAGAGGTTAAAACAGATTGTAGTAGACATGGTTTTTGTGGGGATGACTGACTCTTTCCTTTCAAATAGCCAAAGAACCATACATGAATATACATGCATTGCACATCTAGATATGATTATCTATTTCAAATCATTTAGAGTTTAGCAGCAACATGACAACATATAGCCTTTGCCTTTGGTTTCACTTCTCTCTGGTTATTTGTTGCAGATGAATGCTATAAGGTAAATAAGGAATAAAAATGCTAAAACTCTGAGGTGACATCATTGTGCATCAGTTGTAGCTGGTGTAGGCAATCATGGTTTTGGATCATTGGAGATCATTCAGGCCTTTGCTTCAATCTCAATCCTCAAATGCCGTTAATAGTTATGCTAATTTCAGGCAGGTGAGCATGCGCCCTCCATTCAGACACATCAAAAACTCTGCAGGATTGTAGTACTTTCACGAGCAGGGTTGCCTGCCTTTGAGCTAAACTGCATTTAATGACACTCCCAGCTCATGAGAGGGTTTTCAGCTTTCACTGCCGCGGGGCAAATGTTATGTCTCAGGAGTATCGTGCCATTGCAGTTAAACTCTCACAGGCAAAGTTCAGCCTCCTTCCCAGATGCTGTTGGAAGGTGTGCGTGTGTTGTGACCGTGTGCAAATACATAATTCATCCTGCTTGTCTGCGCCTAGCCGGGGCATCAGGGGGGGCTTCTATTCTTGCTGCTGATGCACTCTGGACTGTTTCAGCATGAAGAGACCTAAGAAAATCATTCTTACCTAATGGGCATAATGTTGCTTGAGCACCAAGCTAATAGACTATTGTCTTACATCTTCTAAGCCATTGCTTTCCGTCTTTACAATATAAACAATAACTGTGGGGAAGTGGGGTGGGGGTGGGGGTGGAAGGATATGAGTAGTCTGATCCATTTACAAGACACGCTTTCATATACACACACAAACACATGCACACACACTTACAGAAACGCTCAAGCATAAACGTGCGCAGTCAAAATCCAACGTTTAAGACCTCTTAGCTCTCAGGAGAAGATCAATCTGGCCGGCACAACGTGCCAGCAGAGGAGGACAAAGCGCCAGCCGTCTGCTCTCGGCTCTCGGCGTTATGAGCCTCTTCCGCTGTTCTCTCCGTCTGCGTCCCGGCAACAGCGCCCAGGCTGGAATCCTCTCCCTCCCCCGAGCCCACACAAAGCCTCAGTCTGTGCGAGTGACAGCTGTGGCATGCTCCAAACCCGAGGCTCCGGCAGGGGCTCCACAGCGCCCCCTGGAACTGGATCCTGCAACCGTCTGCGGAGCAAACCGCGTGAAAATAATAAGGGTTTGCGAGCGTCGGCACTGAGCTCGCAAGTCCAACCTGCTGGCTGGCGTGACTGTCACTGGAATCTTCCCGCGTGGGAGAAACCAAAGAGCCTTGCTTAATATTTCACTATGGGACAGAAATGTAGATGGGGCTCAGTGGCATTATTGCATGCAGCAGCAGAGCATGCCTCACAAACGTACCACAAAAATGAAGTCTTGGTAATGTCAATTGAATTTAGCCATCAATATCTGTCAGGGTGACAGAACAGAATGGAGTGCACACATTTTTCGGATTGTTTATCGGCGTGAGCAACGCAACCGCAAACGTGAGGTCTGGCTCGCAGGGGCCCCCTGGCACACGGGGGCACCGACCGACCCACACAAGCATGCCAACAGCACGGCGCGGCACAGTGCGCTTTGTGCATTCAGAGCCTGGGGAGTGGAGGAGAGTGAGAGAGAGGAGAGAGGGAGAGAGAGAGAGACAGAGAGAGAGACAGAGAGGGAGAGGGAGAGAACCACAGCTCCTCGGCGGGCTGCATCGCAGTTTGCCAGCGACCGCGCGGCCGATCCCCGGGACACGAGACAGGGGCGCCGATCCCGGTGCGCCGCCCGGAAACGGACCCTCATGGCGCTGTGCTGCTCGGGACCGTCTCTGAGAAACTGCTTCTTGTTTTCAGGTTGGTCCCCGCCCCGGTTCTCATGCCTTTTGCCATGAGAAGGAAGAGTAACTTGTGCAGACAAACATCTGTGTATTTCCGTGCAGTATGGGTAATGCATTAACTAATGAAGGTAATGGGCATGACCGGGTCTTTGCATGGAAGGCTGTGTGTGCCGCTCAGTGGTGTCGTCACTAACTCCGCAGCATGCTGTCGGGAATATTAAGTTAGCTGTATTTTCCCCCCCATGTATGCGTCAAAGCTTTGTGTTGTTCCGTCTTGTTTTGAAAGGCAGTGACTGGTAAACAGTCTGTTGGCTGGACGGGGGGTCCCTTTAGCGAAGGGTGTCAAGTCGGGATGTTGACAGTTAAATCCTCCCTGCTGTTTTTGCAGCCAGACAAATGATGGTACAAGTGGCATCTGTCCTCCTAAGCAACCCCTCTCAAATCGGTGTTGTTGCCTTCGAGACCACTTCACTGGGAGTAGATGTCTGTTGTTGTGCGCATCCTATGTGTCAGTGCCTGCCAGGCCATCGCATTGTCTGAGGCTGTTGCTCATGGAAAGTTGCCTGTCTGTGGAGACTGTGTTTACTGTGCAGTGTTATCATGCATCTGTGTGTCACTGTGTCCCTGACCCTCGCTTGGCCATCACACAACCATTCAGCAAACATACTACACTGTAAACCTGCTGACCTCTTCACAGACATATCGCCCGCTGAGCTAGATGCCCTATGGAGGGAGCCACCTTACACGCTGGCTGGAGCCAATGAGCTCTTCCCAGGAAATGACATCATGACTACAGGTAAGGGCATGATACGTAAAAAGTTATCTTTTTGCTTCTCGGTAGTCTTTCCATAGTGATGTGGGCAAACTAATATATTTGAATGCGCTGCTAACATGATAATTCGATAAGTGCTCAAACAGTGAACAAACGGTTTATGGAAAGGTTTATTTATTGTCTGGAAATGAGGCAATTGCTCTTGTTTTAACAAAGACTTTCTGTTCCAAAGTCTGTGTGACCAGTCTACAAAATGAGGAAGCATCAGGGACATCCTCTCCTTACAATGCACAGTCTGGGAAAGCCGTTATCATTGTAAAACAAGGAAATTCAACCATTCTCAGCATCTGCTACCATAGATATTTATAGACAAGACATAGTCTCCAGATCCTGTTTACACAAAAGCAGTAGGAAACTGCACACTCATTAATATATTTCACATGCAATCACTGATATAAACAAAACACCATATACAGCATTAGAAATAATTCTAGCATAACTATTTCAACGGGGCTCGTTTATATTAGTTAACGGAATGAGGACATCTCAGATGCAAACCTCTCTCCTCACCCATAAAAGCAAGGGTGTGTTTTACAATCCAGTGTGTGCGAAACTGAAATGCAAGAGCACAATGACCGCTGTAGAAACAGTGAATAGCAGCAGTGTCATTCATCTATTTAATTAAAGGTCTGAATTTTTTACTTCCTGTTTGCATATTCTGGGACCTCTTTGTGTAACCAGTTTCATACTAGAGATGGCAATGGCTGTGGGAGGAATGTAAAGCAATGAAACTGCAGTGCTCTTGTTTTGACAACACTTTAAATAGACTCCATTTGAATTTTAACCACCGAGAGCGTATGCACTCACAGTACATCGGCTATCGCCGAACACAGTTTTCGGTCACGCGGGTGTCGGGCTGACGCGCGTGTCCTCGTTTTTGGGGCAGGGGAGGAGGACCCCGCTCCAGAGCAGGAAGTGGAGCCGGACCCGGACTCGGGCAGTTACTGGAGGGAGAAGGAGGCCTTCAGCAGGGGAAGCACCGTGTCTCTGGCGGTGGGGGAGAGGTTCTCGTCAGGTGAGCGCCAACTGCCACCTCGGGGGGGCCGTGTCAAGCTCACGCGAGCGGAATCGCTAACGCTCAGTCAAAGCGTACACTCAGCCCTCAGCAGCCACACACAGTCAAACTAAAGCCGTCGTCAAAGCCAGTCACTCCGCCTGCGTCTCGCTCTCACTCATTTTCTCACCATTGCAGGTCCATGAGTTTCCAATTACGACAGTCACTCATCTTTAATCACATCTTTAATCTTTCCTCCAAGTGCCTTCCCAAATATATCGCCTTGCCCCGTCTGATGAAAGGCCCTCGCTCTGAGATGAGCTCTCACTCTGCGGCTCTCTGACTTTGATGACAGTGGGAGCGTAGCTTCATTATCAATTACGCAGCGGCTCCTTTTAATCCCGCAATCTGGTGTTGTTTGACCCGCAGCGGGTCAGCGGCGAAACATCTTGAAACTCATATTTAATATTTTAGCGGCAATCAAGCGTTCCCAGCTGTTCCGTGCTCCGGCAGCCGCAGAAGCTCACAGAGCTCGGGGTACCGTGAGACGAGCTCTCAGTCCGTCCATCTGTTCTTCCTCAGAGTAATAACCCCATTACAGCAATGTGAGGCATTCAGCTGGCCCACCCCCCACCGATTTCCATGTACAGTTTTACCATACACAGTTCCATTAAACGCACTTGAAAAGCTGGAATGCGGGATGACCTCCCTTGACTTCTCTTTGTGTGTTGTACTATACTTGTCAATGTCCATCCTCCAGACACCAAAAGGGCCACTACTTAACTGTTTTTACAAAATTCCCCAATTCCATTCATTATTCTGTGAAAGTATGGTCCCAACACCATGCTACAGTTTATCTTAGTTTAATCTCAGTTATATTAATCAGTTATATTTTCACCTGCACAGTATATACTGTTTTTGTCATACTCCTGAACCCAAACACATGCTTACTGATGCACAGATGTGCTGCTGGTGTTCAGCGGGAGGCGGCGGTCCAGCGCAGAGCCGGACAGTGACCTGCAGGAGGCGCTACGCACACGACTGAGGGTGGTGGAGAGCAACAGCCAGGATGTCATTCAGCTCTTCAAGGTCAGCTCGGTGCATTGGGACAGTGAACAGGCTGATGTTGTGCGGCTGGGGGGAGGTGGGGGGAGCGAGGGAGCGATTTGTGTTCTGCACTGAACTCATCTTCACTTTATCCAACGACCTTTCAAATCTAATCTAATTTGAAGATGTATTCTCCTGTGCAAAACAGGAACGCACAGAGATAGACTCAGAGATAACAGCTGAGCTTTGAGTTTTGTTCAAGTGCTCGGAGTACTTGCTGACACTGAAGATCCCGCTATCCCATCTCTCGCTGTTTAGGACCTGTCTGCGCGTCTGTTGTCTGTGCACGCTGAGAAGGACTGCTTCGTCATCACGTTCAAGACCGTCGAGGAGATCTGGAAGTTCTCCACTTACCTGGCTTTAGGTAGGGCAGGGATCAGCCCTGCAGAGCAGTGTGGCTGGTGTTGGTAACTCTTGGCTTGTCGATGTGTGATGAAGGCAGTGACTTGGCAATGCTGTGCTTTCGCCAGGCTATGTGGCGCGGTGCCTGGAGAACTTCCTGTGCGACCAGGCCTTCTGGCTGGACTCGGCCCGTCTGAGCGACGTGGAGATATGCGTGACGGTGGATGAAGAGCACCTGGCCACGCTCTACCTGGGGCTCCTCCTGCAGGAAGGCAAGGGCTCTACCTAGACGATATGAGAGCGAGGCTTCACAAACTCCCCAATGTGTGGCTCATATGACTCAGTGATTGACAGCACATGGCAGTTCCACCTATTACGAGGTTCACTGAGCCACACTCTCCCATCACTCACTCTAACCTCTCTGTCTGACCCCTGAGCTCAGCTCATAGTGTAGAGAACACAGACAATGGCCCTGTGAAATGGCAGCAGCGGAGAGATGGGGTTAGGCAACTGAACTGGCAACCAGAGTCTGTGGCTTGCACCCCTGGACAAAGTACTTAACCTTAAGTGCTTTGGTGAATGTCCAACTCTATAAATGTTTAATGTGCCGGATGTATGCTATGTAAGTCATTCTGGAAGAGGATGCCTGCTAAGTAAATAAATACTAAAATACACACAGGCTAGTACACTGCACAGTGCATGATGAGCTGTAATTTGACTCCTTTTCAGTTACGCTTTCAGTTTATAAACATCATACTTCAGATTGTCTGCATTCTTCACTTCTTATCTTTACAGTAAACCCCATAATAATTTCCTTGTTATAAAAGGCGGGTTTCCTGCAGTGATACATATAGGTAAGGTGTGATACTATGGGAAAACTGTTGCGTGTGTGTATGCTTGTGGCTGTAGGGCCCATGGCTGACATCATTCAGAGGCAGCTGTGGTTTTTTTTTCCCCACCAACAGTAGCACTCCTCCAAGTTGCCATGCCAGACATATTATTCATTTGTACTATAAAGACACCTGTTGGCTTGTTTCCATCAGCCACATGTAAGTTGCTAGCCTAAGCGGACACAAGTCTATTAAAAATAACCTCTGTTTCCTTATATTATCTTCAGATGCAGTTAGCTATGGGAGGTTGACAGATTTCTACCTCTTTTCCACTCAACCTTCCTTATGATGGTACACAACCAGAAATAGGTGTGACTGGTAGCTAGTTAGCTGAAACACTAGCTCCCGGGGGCTATATCACAGAGCTGACAAGTAATTTACATTTAGGATATCTTATATAAAAGGCTTTAGTTGGCCCTACAATCCAAGTCAGGCTTGTTCCATTATATGATATGATGGGCATTTAGCAGATGCTTTCATTCAGAGTGAGTTACATAGGTTACAGTTTTTTTTACATGCTATCCATTTATACAGCTGGATATTTACTGAGGCAATTCTGGGTTAAGTACCTTGCCCAAGGGTACAACAGCAGTGCCCCAGTGGGGAATCAAACCAGCAACCTTTCAGTTACAAGTCCTGCTCCATACCACTATGCTACCCTGCCGCCCTTTCACAGCACTTGTGTAAGATTACGTTTCCACACTGCTGCCTGAACACATCTCAGATGGAACATCAATCCCTTTTGGTGACTTTGCTCCTTTTGTGTTCAGGGTCCTTCTTTGCAAAGGCTTTATCCAACAGTGAGCCTTCAGAGGATGAGGACCTGGCGTACAGGAAGAACGACCTGGTCATGGTGAGGGACATTGGGCAGGACACCATGTGGGAGGGGACGCTGCTGGCCACCGGTCAGCACGGCCTGGTGCCAGTCCACTCAATGCAGCCCCTCCCCTACCCTTTCTACCAGTGAGTAACTAAAGCAGCCTGTTGTGTTTTCACAGCCACTATTACTAATCACAGTCTTAAATGTATTATTATGGGAATTGACCTATGCAGTAGGTCAATATACTGTATACTGAAATGAAAAACTGCATATGGCCAGATTTAGACAAACAGTCCCAGGGAGCCCTTTGATGTTCTGTGCAAGGTACTCAATGTGTTCAGCCAGACACAGTAGCTGAGACTGAATTTCAAACACAATTTCTTCAGAAGATGTATTCTGTAAAATCATAAAATACATATAAATCGGTTTTTGACCGGTATATATTTGTTGAGACCAAGATAAATTGCCTTTTCAAAACAATAAGGCTGAAAAGATGAATTGTCCTAATTGTCCAACCACTTTCCCTGGGTTCAATATCCAAAAGCTGGTTGACTCAACTCCAATCGATTTTATTTTGAATATTAATAATAAGATGAATTGACACAACCCTAGATTTTCAAATCAAGAGGGTGCCATTATCATCATTCTTTCAGGTGGTTTCTCAGGAAATACCCAGGAAGTGCTGCAGGCTCCCCAGCTGCTAAAGGGCAGTTGGATCATCCCATTGGTGAGTGTCTCATGACCCTTGAGAATGTATTTTACATACATTACATCATTATGCAGATTAGATGTGTCCATGTAACTTACACCTTGTCAACTATGACCATACAATACTTTTATACATCTATCCTTTACTGAAGCCAAACACAAATTTTCATGTTTTCACTTGTATTCTATTCTATAGATAAATGTGATTGGTCCATGTGGCTCAGGTTTGCCCTGTACCCCTGTAATGCTTTTCTAGTGGTGGGTACCTGTGTAGCAGCAGAGGACCATAACCCCACGGGGCAAGATGAGCTCCAGTTCAGCCAGGGGGACCTGATTGAGGTGGTGGGCTTCCTGTTTGCCAGCCTGGACATGTTCATAGGAAAGCACATCTCTAGTGGCCAGACAGGATTCGTCCAGAAGATCCATGTGAAGCCGGAGAACATCAGACCGCTGTGAGCTCACCCGTAATAGGAGATTGTATGAGTCATGTCTTGACAATGAGGTCATAGTTCTTTGGTGGCGGTATGGTGTCATAAGAAGAAGTGTTCAGATCCCATGTGGAACATGGTTGTTGCATCCTTGCACAAGATATTTATATGTAAAATAATTTATCTTGATGTTTTCATGAAAAAAGGGGTACAAATAATTATTGTAATAAACATTGAACAATTACTTTGCAATAACACATAATAACTATTTTATACATTGACAGAACTACCCAAAAAGATTTCTCATTTGCATTTCCTCATTTACCCTAAGTCTACAGACCAGCTTTTTGAAAACAAAAAAGATGTGAGCTTGTATGTTTGAGATCACCTTATTTATCTATTTTCTGACCTTTGGGGTGAGGTGATTAAAGTTTCTTTTATTGGTGAGGGGAGGGGTTTTGTGATGGAAAGGTTGAAATGAGAGTCATGTGCTGATAAAGCTGCCTTTGTTGCCCTCTCCCAGAAACGGACAATTGGTCTTTCTGAGCGAGGAAGAGAAGGCAACACTGTCTCAGTTTAACCCCTGCGCCGAACAGTACTACAGTGGCCTCTTGAACAAGCTCTCCACCACTGACATCAGCACTGTGTATAGATTAGGTGAGGACTGTGATGGCCTATTGAGAGGTCCTCTTTGGTAGCTTCAGTGTAATGTCACTCAATGACTGGCTTTCTGTTTCGCAAACACCGGGGGAAACCCTCTGACTGACGTCTGTCTTGATTGTGCAGATAGATTGGACAAATCAGACTTCGCGTACGTCAAAAATCAACCAAAGCAAGGTAAATAGAGGGGAAATTATAACGTCAGTGTTCAGAATTTTTTTTACTTATCCCCTGTTTTAGTATGTGCTCTGCATTAATGTTCTTTCCAAGCCTCTGTTTTAGGTTCTATGTTTTATCACTGTTTCATTACAACTGTACATCATGACATCAGTATATCTGACTATACTTCAGACCAGTTATTGGATTACAAGATGCCTAGCAGAACAGAAGTGTAAAATAGTACTAGTGATACAGAAAACACAAATCAATATATGTATAAATAATTCACATGCTACAGAGACTGGACATGAATGGTGGAGTTCTCTAAAGACTGGGTTTGTGTTGACGTCTTTCAGAGCAGAAGCCTCCAGTCAGCGCCCGCCAGAGCATGATATCAGAGAAAAGTGACACTCCCCCATACCATTCATCACCACGGCCATCCGTCTATGCCTCCCAGAGTCACCTGGAGAGGGACAATGAGGCCCTGTCCTTCACCCTGGACGACACCTTCAAAGAGATGGATGAATTTGAGGAGGACCCTCCACACTTCTTGGACGAGAGCAGCTGGGAGGCTGAGGAGGCAGAGCTTTACGACCCCACCCTGACCCTCCTCAACCAGGACCAGTTCCAAGAGTCCTTCCGGGCACTGTACGACCTCTCCTACTCCTTCCTGGACACCACCTTCAGCGGGTTCCTAGAGGAAGAGCTGCTCCAGCACCTGGAAAGCGTGAGGGAAAGTGCGAAGAAAAACAGGATGTGCTGGGCCCACAGGCGGGTGTGCTTCCTACTGGGCCGGCTCTGCGCCAAAAAGAGCAAGTACTCCCAGGCCAGAGTGTACTTCGAGGAGGCCCTGGGCGTAATGGTGGACGGCTTTGCCGATCTCCTCCTCCTGATCGCCCTCTACACCAACCTCACGGCCATCTACCTGAAGCAGAGGCTGACTGAGAAGCTCCACCTCACGCTGGAGAAGGCCAGCGCGTTGCTGCTCTGCCTGCCCCAGCACGACTTCTGCTCCGTCGACGAGTTTGAGGTGCTGAAGCTCGTCCTCCGGAGGGCCATCGTGGAGAGCGACAAGCACCTGGAGGCCCGGGCCTGCTTCCTCACCGTGGACCTTTTCTTGCAGCTGAGAAAGATGGAGGACGCCCTGCCGTTTGTGGAGAGGCTGCAGTTCCTCACCATCAGCCTCTCCGAGGAGGCGGAGAGGTCCATCGTCCCGGTGGATCTGAACTGGATGCTGTGCAGGCTCTACCATAAGAAATACTTACCCTACCTCACTTTGGCAGCACTGAGCTTGGACTCAGGGCAGGACAGGACCTTGCACGACGCCTTCCAGAAGATCGAGCTCTTCATTAAGAACTCCGTCAGGCTCAACCCGCAGTGGAGGGAGGGCACCACGCTGCTCCCCGCGCAGATCGTGGTGTACCTCCAGCAGGCCCTGTCCATCGCCAGCCAGGGGGACGACATGAAGACCCAGAGGGACTTGTGCCTGAGCCTGGCTAGCGTGTACCAGCAGCACGGCGCGCTGGACAAGGCCGTGCAGTGCGCCCAGCGGGCCATGCAGACCGGGGGCCACATCAGCGAGGAGGAGGGCTTCGAGGCGTCCGTGCTGCTGGCCTGGCTGCTGGTGCTGACGGGGGAGCCGGAGGGAGCCTCCGTCACCCTGAGGCCCCTCCTGCAGTCCCTCCACGAGACGGACAGCCCCACCCAGAGGGGCGTGATCTACAACCTGCTGGCTCTGTGCCTCAGGAAAGAGGGGCGGGTCCCGGAGGCCGCCCGCCACTTCTACTGCGCTCTGCAGATCTCCCGCGAGAACGGGAACAAGCGCAACGAGGCGCTGGCCCTGGCCAACCTGGGCTGCCTGGCGCTGTCCGTCGGGGCCCCGGCGCTGGCGGAGCGCTTTCTCCGCCGGTCCCTGCGGCTCTTCCTGGAGCTGTCGGAGAGCCCCACGGACGGCGAGCACGCGCAGGCCTTCCTCTGGCTGGGGAGGAGTTACAGAGACAGGGGGATGACCCAGGACGTGAGGGTGTGCTACGAGATGGCGCTGCTGATCGCCATCAGCGCCAAGAACCTTCACAGTGAGTTGGACACTCAGACAAAATGAATCAGCTCTGCTAGAACCTTCTCCTTCAATTACTTGAGTACCCAGTTTATAATAATCTGTTTGTAGGAAACCACATGTCATGCCCTAGTTGACTTCTGTCCTCTTCTCTGGTCACTGTAGGTCAGATGGTGGTGGCTAAAGCACTGAGTCGTTTGTATGCAGACCTGCTGTTGTATGGACAGTGTATTATCTACTACGAACACTGTGTGGCACTATCGCGGGAGCTCAAGGACAAGAGACTAGAGGGAGAATACCTGGAGATCCTCGGTAGTCTGTACCTCTCATTGAACACAGAGAAGTAAGACAGTTGTTTGTTATTGCATGCTTCTCCCGTATGTCTTTGGTGATCAGCTTGTCCAGCTGATATAGATTTCAGGTCTGGATCTTGAATCTGTGGTTCCTTGGACTCAGTGGACTGAATTCTGTACTGTTTTTGTGATGGGATGAGTTTCATGTCCTTTCATGTCAAAATATCATGTCTAGTTGTTTATGTAAGTGCTTGTTTAAAAGGGATGCTTCACCTACAGTTCATTCAAAGAAAATTAGAAAGATAAAATATTTATTTTCTCTTATCAGGCACTTTCCATAGTTTGGTTTGCTTTATTCTTCAGATAAGCCGCCGGCCTAAAATACACACAGGTGTTTAATGCTTGACAAACAGCACAGCTGATATCACAGCATGACATTTGTGCTGCAAATAATGGCTTAGCATCGGTCTTCAAAATTAATTTAAGGAC
Organism: Megalops atlanticus; assembly: GCA_019176425.1. Lineage (NCBI taxonomy): Eukaryota > Metazoa > Chordata > Actinopteri > Elopiformes > Megalopidae > Megalops > Megalops atlanticus. Next base: position 9,994,226 of record CM032888.1, read on the forward strand.
ATTTTTCAGGTCTTCAAGGAAGTCACTGGACTACACCAAGCAAAGTCTTCGGATCTCCATCGATCTGGGGAAAAGAGAGGAGGAATCGCAGACATGGCTTCAGGTGGGAAGAATCTATTACCTGATCCAGGAGGATGAGCTGGCTGACATGTACCTTCAGGTAAGAGTCTCACCTGAGATCAGTTCATAGCATTAGCCAGACTGACTGACACAGAGAGGGGAGAGACACAGATACAGAAAAAGGAAAGGAAAGAAAAGTGAAGGAGGAGTCAAAACAGAGAGAGCTCTAAGCAGGAGTATTGTCTGGAGGAAAAGTTAGGCATTGACCTTTGAGACTTCAAGGACCATGTCTCTGCACTAGGCAGAACAGCAATGTGGACACTTCTTTTTTCTTTTTAACAGTAAAGTCTATCAAAGAATCAGTTACATGAGTTATTTTTGTACAAACAGATATGAACCCTTAGAAAAGAAACCCTTATAAGAATCAAATCAAAACACTGGGAAAATGTGATTCTTATAAGGCGAGTGAATAGTGGAATATCCCTTATCAGCTGTTGTAAATAGCTGCTTTATAAACATCTCTTACAGGCGGCAGTAAAAACAGCCCTTAGAGTGAACGATCCACACTTTGCCATGAACATTTACGAGGAGGCTGGGGACGTCTTCTATAAAGGACACAGAAATCGCTTATCTGCTCTGCCATTCTTTAGGGTAGGTGTCTTGAAGGCATTGGCATGTATGATTAGACATTTGTTTAAGTTACATAATCTGCTTCTCTTGTGAATAAGAAAAGGATCAAAGTCTGTGGGTACTGTGTGTATATTGTAATGTTATGGTGACAGCCACACTTCCTTATCACTCACACCTTCCTTATCACTCTGTACAGTGGCCCTGAGGTACAAAACACAAATACAAAAAGACAATGCAAAATCAAAAAACTTGCAGCCTTGACTTGCAAAACACAAAAACAGAAAGAAAACACAATAATAAAAACTTGCAAAACACAAATCAAATACTATCAAATTCCTGGCAAAGCAGGCATTGATTATTTTAACAGTAGATGCCTACACCACCTGCTTTTTTGTGTAAGTGCTGTGAGTTTCTTTTAATTGTTTTCCTGCCTTGGTGGGATGGTAAAGCATAATTCTTATCAACTGTGCCAAGGATTTTATGTGATGCATGAGAAGTCCTTCCATTATGAGAAGACTTTGTATTTGTGTTTTGTGCTTCAAGACTGCAAGTTTTTGTTTTTGTGTTTTATACCTCAAGGCTGCAAAGTGCTGTTTTTGAGTTTTGTTTTTTGTGTATGTGTGTTTTGCACTTCATGGCCACAATTTCACATCTCAGTGAGAACAGAAATCCTCATTGAAACAGGCAGATATAGATTGTCTCAAGGTTGGTCAAACAGCCTTTATAAAATCAGCCTTTATTAAGTCAAAGATTTTGAATTTGCAGTAACAGCAGAAGTACCGGTTGATATTGATATACTTGATAAAAAAGAGCATTCATTTCTATTATGTGTTGTCATTGGTTTGTTTATGTTTTCACTGTAAACTGTGTATTATATTACGCTTGTGCAGGACGGGAGTCTGCCCTTTGCCAGAAGTATCAAGGATGTGCAGTCAGAATTTCGGCTTTTGAGTAAGCTCACTGAGCTGTTGATGAACCTGGAGCAGTATGAGGAGGCCCTGCAGTATGCCATTCTCGCTGTGCAGATCAGCACAGCTACTGGTATGTGTCCTGCCTGCATTCACAAATAGCATCATTTATTATCATAATAGACACCTGCATCCAGGATGAAATTATGGCCAAATTATGGCCAAATATGGGCCAGTTTGCCTCCATGTTATGGAAGTTTGTATATGGATGGCCCAGTACAAAACATATGCACGCACCCACAGGCAGGGGGATGGGGGAGATGGTGGACATGCTCAATGCTTTTTGTGGATCTTTTTTCAAACTGCAGTGCTAAAAGTGCATGTCTCTCTTGTGAAAGTATTTTGATTTAAATAGTAGTATTTTTACATTTCTTACATAGTGAAGATACACATAGGAAAAGCTGACAGTGAGCTTGAAAGAATGATCATTCATAGGACTCATTGCTCACCATTACCTCACTGAAATCCAGCATTGCTCCTGAAGCTCCTTAATCCCCCCCCCCCCAGTAGTAAGTATACCTTCAGCTAAACTGTAGCAGTTTCCTATAGAGTCCAGTACGTTTTTGCCTTTGCCTGACCACTCCTCTGCAATGTTTAACAACAAAAATGATATCAGTTTCAAATGTAGCACAGATTCAGATTTTTAACTGCCACAGCTTCATTCTTGGACAAAAGACTAATTGAATGACAGATGTATCTTAGAATCTTCCACTTACTCTGGTCTACTGTAATCTAGAATTATCAGTTTGTGGTAATCATAAATAACCTCCTGAAATGTTTCTGTTACTTAGGTGTGCGCCTGAAAGAAAGGGTAGCTTTCCACCGCCTGGCCACAGTGTACTTCTCCCTCCAGCAATTTGAGATGGCTGAGAACTACTACTTAAAGTCCCTGTCTCTCAGCCCTGCTGTCCTGGAGCATAGCAGAGAGGCCCGATACTTTGTGAAAGTGTACTGCAGACTGGGAGATTTGACGCTACACAAATTAAAGGTAGGGGGAGTAACGGTTTGTCTTTCACAGGATTTGGTGGCCAATGTCTTTACTGAAGCCACACTATGTAATTTTAAATAACTTCATATTTGTCACTGCCATATTGCTCACACGGTGCTTTTAAATTCTGATATTTTCTATTTGTTCAGTTGAGAACATGACAATATATTACAGAGGCACTGGCACTGGTAGTGAGCTTTGCTCACTGCATCTCTGCACTTTGCCAGACTTTGTCTTTGCATCCTGTAACAAATTCACAAATTAAAATGACTGCGTCTCAAATGAATGAGGTTAAAAATAGTTCTGTGCTTGATTTATTGTACCATTTATTTTCTTTAGCTCAGAATAATTAGCAAGAAGTGTATGAACGGTTTTTACAGATACATTATTCGAACAGAAGTAAGGCAGAACAAGTCTGGGCCCATTCCAGAAGTGTACTTACCATTATTCTCACACTTGGCCCTGCAATCAGTCTCAGTTGTGGTTTTTAGCTGAAAAGCAATCAAAACCAAGCATGGGCTCTAGATACCTCAGGTCACACACCGTCATGTGATCTAAACACATAAATGTACAGAATGTGATCCTCACAGAGATCAAAAGGCCTTTAAATCAGAACAACATTGTGCCATGTAATTACCTTCTTCATGTGCTATATGTATCTCCATATCTCCTATATGTATCTAGCAAGGATGCTAGAGAAGTACTCACGCATTTTACCCAGAAAAAGTCCCTAGTTGGACATACAGTTCAAAGTATCTAAGAGGTCAGACATCATACAACTTCCCCCTGCTCATTAAGTACCTGACTCCTCCAATGCAAAACTAACTCCAAGGTAATTTTGCTACGCGCTTAGTTCCTGTGCATGTGCTGTATTTGAAGCCGCAAGCTGACCATAAACGTGTAGATGCTTCTTTGCTTAAAGTTTTGGTCCCTTTTAAGGGATGGTACAACAGACCCTTTAATGCATTGGCTATTTTTTCCCTTCCCAGGATGCCTTTGATGCAGTGGGTTACTTCCAGCTGGCTCTGGCTGCGGCCCTGGAGGACCAGGAGAACCTGAGGGCGCTATACGTGGTGTACATGAAGCTGGCGGAGATCCACGCCAACCACATGCCTGACGCAGAGCTGAGCCAGGCCTACAGGGACAGCGCTCAGGCCCTGAGGAAGGAACTGGCAGGAGACACAGACACCACTGCATAGCCCCGGCAACAAGGAGAGAGGGGAAAGGGGAAAGGGAAAAGGGGAAAGGGGAAAGGGGAGGGCCCGGAGCGCTGCCCAAAAACACGTGATCAGGGAGAGGGAGCGTGTGACAGGAACACAGCTCCGTCTCCTCTCTAACTCAGACCCCTTCATGTGCCTTGAGGTGTATACTCAAGACTCTTTTTTACCCCTCTTTCTACTTCAGAAAGCAGTTTACCTGACACTGGAACATTGTATTGAGATTTATCTGCATGGCAATAATACCTTTACTCCCTTCTCCCAATGACAATTTTGACAGAGGGGACAGGCGATGACATGAGTGTTTGCTAAGTGATAGACAGCGCCATGCTTTTGAATCAATATTAATTTTGAATCAATATTAAGTACAAGGTGTTAGACTTCAATTTCTTTCTATTTATTTCAGAGCTTACAGACCATGTTGTATGTCCTTTGTAAATATGACATTCTCTCACTATGCAAATAATTCCAACTTCAGTATAAACTTCAGTTTTTGCTCTTATTCTTAAGTTATTTGTAAATGTTTGATTTTTTTAATCAGTTTTTTTTTTACACGTTTGCACTCACTTGAGGGTGTTATCTGCACTTTTCGGAGACGTATTGTAACAGTCTTACTGAGACATAGTGCAACATTGCTGCTCTTGATTTGGGATATTGTCTGTGCTTGTTTATGTGTCAGTATTGCACACCAATTTATATGCTTGGCTATTGCTTGTGAATGCACCCTGCTGATGTGAAGTGACTAGTGTTCCTGTGACCCGGGTCTTTACAGGAACAAATAGCATCGAGTGTTCACATCCTCAGGAGTCATTGGAGGGAGGATTGCTACACATTGGGGAGGCTGAAAACATGTTTTTAAACTGGTTTTGATTGTTTTACATGCTTTCCAGTCTTCACGTAAACATAGCCCATTAGCAGCTATTGCCTTTTTACTTCATTGTGTGAGTGATATCTTGACATCACTCTACCGTGCTGCATTTCCTATTCAATAATTTAAAGAAATAATAGAAATACTGAATAACAAATATTTCATGTGTATTGCACAATGGTATTGCTGCCAAAGGTGCAATCAAGTAGAATGAAATTAGCTGTTAATATGTGAAACGTATTTTGTCATGCTTGCTACTCATGTGAAACAGTCAAAAACATGTTTAGTATTATTATCCAATTATTGTCCAATGCCTTCCTATTTGTAACTCTATAGCCACGTCTGTCAGGAATGTTGCCCTGCGTCACCGGACCCAAACTTTATTAATACGGCTCCTGCTCTAGAAAAAAGATTTTAAGCATTTTAAGGCCTTTTATTCTGATCAAAGGAGTTTTAGGATGCTGCATCATTTTTGTACTTTTACTTTGACATTTCCCTCCAGAACCAGTTCAACTCCATCCTATTATGAATTTGCATGGCAAAAATCAAATCATTGAGTGACTTAGTTATTTAATTAGTTACCAAAAAACAAAGTGTGTTAAATTATAAATGGAGACAGTTGAATTTAATTGTGTAAAATTGGAGTTTTGTATCTTTTGTGTTGATGAAAAATACAGATTGTATTGTAATATCCAATACTAAGGTAGTTTGTCTCCATCTGTTGGATGAATGATGACATTGCACTACATTGCCCAATTCTTGAATTTTATGTCACCATTGTCTCTGTTAGCATTTGCACCTAGACACTCCATATGAAACTTGAGAATGCATTTTCTCTACTGGCATCAACTTTTGTGGAAAAATAAAATACCAGACACTTTCAAGTATAACTGTTCCAAGATTATTAAAAAATAAAAAAAGAAATGATTTTTTCATCATGTGATCATTGAAATATATGTCATGTGACACAGGTATGTATGTAGCTGCATGTGGAGGTCCGCAATACGTTTAAGAAATATTTGCTGTGGGGAAAAAAGGTCTTTTAGTTTATACTTTTATCTTTTATTCTTAAAAAGGCACGAAACTTACCATATTTATAACCTTTGGACTACTGGCAATTTTGGATCTATGACAACAGCAACAAAATAGCAACAAAAATCTTTTAGGGCCCAAAGTCAACATTTGTGCTAAATTTCATGCTTAAATGAGGAAAAAGCACATTTCTGCACATATTTTTGTTTTGCTATTTGCTTGTAACTTTGTACAACAAAGAAAATATTAAATAATTCTGTCTTTAATCAGAGATGATTATGTATTTATGTTCACATGATGCTGACCTTAAATTGGGAAATAATAATGTATCTATATCTTAGCTATCATACTAGATGAAAGTAAGCTGAAGCCAACAGCCTATTTTATATTTAAGCTCAGCACTGTATGAAATCCATGCTTGATAATGTTGGTAATGTCTTCATTTTGTGTGCTGAATATAACAAAATAACCTAGAATTCAGCTTTTATTCCATAATTGTTCCTCACATCCAGCCAAACTGAATGCATTGTGTCTACAAGGGGTTGACTGGTACAACTTGTAATAATAATAGACAAAAGTACAGAACATGTGATTCTGTGGCTTTCATTTCATTACGGAAGTTTGGCTCTTACGGACATAGGTGGAGTGCAAACAGGCAGCTTCCACTTTGCGTGATTATCAGATTCTAGTAAAACCTAGAATGACTACAACAGCCATGAATAGTTCTAGTCCTGGTTCACTGAACATGTCAATGTTATGTAACGTTTTCGGAGTATCAGTTTTTATTGTTGGCATGTCTGAGAACTCTTCATCGGTGAAGCTCTCAGAAAAAGTAATTGCCGAGAATATATAATGTTTCCATTGTTATCCATCAGTTTAATACATCCAGTTTCCTCCTTTGTCAGCCTTTTCTTTCCTGAAATATGGAAATCCATAACATGGACACATGTATGTTTCTATGGCCACTGGCAGGGCCATTCTCCCTTGCCAGTGGCTATAGAAACATACATGTTCCCATGTTATGGATGTATTATAGATTGATGTAGAATATATAAAAAGGAAGTAACTACTTACATTAGGGGAAGTAAGCAATTGCATCAGTGACTGCCGTTTACAACATCAAGTAGCTCATGCTCAAGGTTTACCCTGGTACAGCTTGAACAGGATGTCCTGTTTATTGACAGGGGTTAAAATAGGACATTTTTTTTCTTTTGTTCAGGACTTTTGTGTTATAATGGTTAGTGTGAAATATTCCTATACCTCAGAGATAAGAATGTTTTCTTGAGGCAGAGTTCAGCTCTTTTGTTTGTTTGTTTCATCCCTTTTGAGCGACTTATATTGAAATATGTTATGCCAATTTTGTGATAATGCCATTTATATCATAGCCCCCCTCTTTGACAAAAGCCTTCAGTTTCATTGTATTTCTTCATTCATCCTTTGAGTGTGAAGCAGCTTCATAACGCAGACTGACCCTATAAGCCACCCGGACATGAACACAGCTTCTATTTCCCAGTTAGCAAAGCTTGTTTTTTTGCAGTTTGACTTTTTGCTACTCCGAGCATCTCCTATTTAAAACCAGAAGAGGGCAGTCTTGGTCTGTATTTTTGCAGCCTATAATTGAGAGGAATGCTGACATGATGCATGGGTCTTTAATGACATTTAAAACAAGCGCCATTCCTATGAGACGCGGGTGAAGAGTAAGCCTGCAAGTGCGTTCCATCCGCTACATCCTGTACAGGTTGTGCTAATTATGTTTACTTTTCCAGGCCCGCAACATCTGTGGCAGATTCACTCAAAAGGCACATTTGACAGGGGCAAAAATGATCATCAGAAAATAACACAGCACACGCAAGCGTGCATTAAGAAACAGAAAAGCAAAGAATTTTGAGTGGAAATATGGGCCCGTGCATAAGCTGTCCAACATGATGGAGACCGGCCACTCTGTAGTTTTTGGACTCAGACCAACCCACATAAGGGAAGCATTTGGGTCCATCTGTTCAGATAAATCCCTCTATAATGAGGCTCCTCATCACTATTGCAGCATGAGTGGGTGGTGCAATGTAACGCTGAAATACAAACTGCCCTATAGCCAAAGAACATTGGCAGAGGTGTTAATCCTACGGTGAAAAAGGTCCCAGGTCCCCCGCCCCCGCTATCTGTCCGAGCGCCGTCAGCTGACGTCAGTGCGGATGACTTGATACTTACGAACAGACCCTTTGACTCATGTTGAATGCATAGTCCGGGCTACTGTGCTTTCTGGTTGGACTAGATAATTGGCCTTTTTAGTGCCTGGTGAATCATGACATGGCGGAAGGTGAGGATCAGGTGTTGATGTTGTGCCATACAGCCACAGCAAAAGGAACAAGAGCAGCTGCAGAAGTGTTTGGTGTATTGTTTTGAGATCTTAACTGTCTCTTTTGGTTTCACATATGGCGCACACACACACACACACACACACACACACACACACACACACACACACACACACACACACACACAGACTCACAGATGTCCTCACACTGACAAAATATATAAACTTAAGGAAAATATCAAAGTGTTAAACAGCAGCCAATTTGCCACAATACAAAAAGCAATATGGTTTCCCAGTCATACCATGCCTCAAATCTATTTCCCTTATCAGTCATGGTCATTGGTATGACTTTATCACTTAATCATTGCATCATCTGTGTTTATTTTTGGTTGTCATACAGCACAAAATATGAGGCATAGTGCAAACACATATTCTATAACACAGTTTCTATCAAGCGAATCGAAGTCTGCCTGTTTGTTTCTTTCTCTCATTGACCTCACCCCCCCAATGTAAGACCACCTGCGTCACTGACATATTGATTTAACATCACAAAGAGGAAGGTTGTCCCTCTGACCAGAACACTCAGCACGGCCCTAACCGACGGTTACGGTCTAGAACACTTACCGCTGTTCAGCGCTCAAGGGGTCCAAGGCTGGGAGAGTGAGTCACTTGTTGATGGATTAAGGCAGGGTTGGGGTGGGGGTGTGGGTGTGTGTATGAATGCATGGCTTGATTTTGACAAATCTTTTTTTTTTTTACTGTATTCTATTCTATATTTTACTGTGCGCCAGACAGGAAAACCAGACAAAACCCCATGTGTCTGCGTCCAAAGACCTTTCGAGGACAACATAAGGCCAGATACCATCCTGAATGCTCACCCTTTTGCGAACGTAAATGCATGGCTCAAATTGGGGCAATTTTGCACACATCATTAGCGTGGATTTTAGCATAATAAGCATTGTTCCTCTCCCCGTGGTAATTTAGCCAGCTGCTTGAAATTTCACTCCAAAATGGATGCCTAAAAATGCTCTCCTGTTCGAGTGGCCCTGATTGCAGTGCACGCCTGTGCGCTCACGGCTTGGCCAAGAGCCTGCCGCTAAGGTGCCTGATGGGACCGCAGGAATTTCACAGGGTCTCGGCGTGAGTGAACATCAAGAAAGCTGCCATACAACTGGCCGAGCACTTGCTGCTATCATAACCTGGAAAACCTGTAACTTCCTTTAAACAATGCTGCTTCTTCGGATTGTTTCAAAGGGGTATTCTTTTCAACAGGTTTTGCAGCGTTTCCGTTGGTCTGAGCTGTGCTCGTCGGCTGAGTTTCTCTGCACCCACAAGACTAAAAATAGACCTCTGAAAAGGCGGTGCCGCTTCCTATATTCTCCATGGTTCCGTATTTGTGTACCAGCAGCAAGTGTTAGAGAAGTGTGACAGTTGCACAGCGTACAGTGAGGGGGTGTATCTGCTTTCGGACGACTGGTTGAAGGGATCTGAGGTCTGGTTGGAGGTGCTGTCTGGCCCCGCGACGTCCCTGGCTGTCACTCCAGTCCCGCGCATCAGTACACCGATTGCTAGAGCAGCAGCATAGGGAATCTCATTCTGCTTCCAGAAACACGCGTGAAGACCTTATTCTGAGCCATGCACACTTACCTACATGCACCCTCAGTGTAAATAAAATATTGAGCTGTTTTCGTTATTGCAGCACTGCTATACGCGAGAGCGTGGTGGTACTGAGTTAACCTCGAGGGCCTCTGACTGAGAAAAGAGGCCGCTTTTCGTAATTATTTTGCGAAGGCTTTGAAATGTTCCTGTTTAGACTTGGACGTCCGTGGTCGCGACCCGGGTTTCTCGGAAACAAAGTGTCCACAAAGCGCGTTGACTGATCCTTGGCGCAGCGGAGGCGCTGTTCGGAAAGCAATACAATTCGGGCAGCAATAAAAGCTGCACGCTGCGGAGCCAAATTGGCACGCCGCTTGCAGGAAGTCCTGCCGAATAACTGCACATTGAAATTCACCATGGATGGCCTGGCACACAGATCCCCGAGCTGCATGGTATGGAAGCCAGTTTGTCGGCAGGCTCCAAGCATATTGGAGTGAAGTTATGCAGCCATTTCTCCTCCCATCCTCTGATTCTTCCTCAACCCCTAACTGTAGATCCATTATCCCACCCTTCATGGACCCTAAGATATGTTTGCAGGAAAAGAGGGGTACATTTTAAATAAGGACCTCTACTCCTCAGGTAGTCCTAGTAACCAAAGCACTGTGGCTCATTGTGTGCATACAGGAAAGAGAACATTGGTGTTATCTCTAATGCGTCCAGGCACTGTATGTCAGGGACTGAAATATACTTTGGTTCAAGTGGCTGGAAGCTAAGTAAGGGAGATATGCAACAAAGTTTTGCATGTTTTGTAACTGTAGATTCACATAATAAAGCACCACTTGACTCTCCCCTCTCTCATTCTGTTCTGTAGATCACAATTGCATGGTTAGTAAAAGACAGGCATGAGCACTGGAGACACCAAAGCAACAGTAGCAAACAAACAGACAGAGCCACATTGCTTGGGACAGGGATGTTGATTCGTCACGGTGAGCATATTAGATTTTTGGAGTCACAGTCTTACTGGGAGGGCTGCGTTTCCCGGGGGAAATTAACTCCTTCATCACCGCGATGTCTCTCTGGCTTCCTCGCAAACCAAAATGCCCCCCACACAAATCACATCTGCTCCAGCTGTCCCTCCGTCCCCACGCTCACAGAGCGGGCTGCCTGACGGCCACCTGACGCCTCCCGTTGGATGCGCGATGAGACAGAAGCTGTGAGCTAGTCTGAGGGTGGGCTGCGGACCCCATGCCTCCGGAGACTTCCGGCTGATCGTGCTTCCCGAAGGCTTCACAAGGCCTCCGGCAGTCAGCGGAACGGTGAGTGACACGGCCAACAATGCAATCAGTGACGCGGTAAGGGATGCGGTCAGTGACGCCATCAGCGGACAGTCCTAGGTGTCAGCACTCATAATGCATCGCTGGGCTGAACATTAGGAAGCAGACTGCATGAACCATGGAAAGGGATTTATTCAGACGTGTGCATGTAGGCAGTCATGCACGCACAATACCACACTGAAAACCTACCTTACCTTACCAAACAAAGTCTACCCTACCTTGGTGGAATTAATTCAATTGGGCTTTGCTGTGACGGACTCCTGCCCAATGTTAGTGAATGACACAGCTCAGACTCGAACCCGTATAAACGCCTCTCACAGCTTTGTAAAACGCTCTGCAATGCTGATCCGCCTACATTGTATTAAAGGTGATGGTTGTTATTTTTAAAATCCATCCTTTTTGCCCTCGGTTTCACCTCACAAACCAGATCACAAACTATCTTGCAAGACGACTTAGCGCCGCCTCATCTCCAGGTTTTTGTGACGTGCGTATTGTTGGAATTTTAACATGATATATCATATGCCTGATTGTCATCACCTTTGTGCTGAGTCAAAGTGTGATGAGCTGGATTAGGAAACTCACAAACCATGAGACAACATAACAGGTGTTGAGTCAGGGTGAGAGGGTTGTCCTCTGCCTCTAAGATTCAAATATGGCCATTTTCCATTGGGACCATATCCAACACATTACATTCGTGTAGCAGACGCTCTCTTCCAGAGCAACTTCCAGCACAATAGAACATGAGTGTATCTACATCCACTGCAAAGAGATCAATATGGTAAACGCACCATGGTTCACATACGGAGTGGGAACTACACAGTGCTGTTTCATTAGTGCATCTGTAACGACACCTCAGCCTCAATCATGGAGTCAAATGACACGCGGTAGTCCTGGCCAGATTACACAGATGACCTCATTGCTTTTGGAAGGCATACATGTTTCTAATTTGTTAAAGGCTTAAATGAAATGAAGGTGGTGTGAGCGAGAGTTACACACACAACAGATGCTCAGATTGAGTATGCTTTCAAAAACAAAACTCTGGGTTGAGGGTTTATAGTCTCGATGTTTTAACATGCAAGCGCAGCCAATACAAATACCATTCCTTTCCAGTCAGAACAACTCCTCATGTCTTTCAAAGACCAACACCATTGACACATGTCTAAAACAACATTACCTCACCCCCATTCTCCCATAATTGTGTTTGTTTAACGGCTGACTATATGTGCTGTGTCAAAATATCTTTTATTTCAAGAGTTATTTCAAGAGTGTATTTTATATCCAGGCTTATGTCAGATGAATGGTGGTACTGTCACTTGAGATACCCACGATTTCACAATCGCTTTATCCTGTAACGTGCATGCATTATACAGCTACAGTGATTTGTTGTACTTTCAATTTCCTGTCTTTCTCAAGAAGGTGCAACCACATAAATTCAACCGATTTATCGGGCCACTTGGGCCAACATAATTCTCCGATGTGCTATACATTGCTGTTCAAGAATTTCTGCATGCATCACGGTCACCTGACCGTACAGTTTTTAATATGCACAGAGCACAGCATAGATGTTGGCTAGACCGGCACCTACTAACATGGGGCAGGCAAATTTCTGTCAGACTAATCTTGGTATTGTGCATTTGTATAGGGAGGGACATTGGAATATCTTGATATTAAGAGGCAGTCACCGATCCTTCAGTGGTGTTCTCCACTGAGCGCTAGTGAGGGAAGGAGTCCTGGCAAGTTTCACATACAGTTTAAGAGACAGAATATAAGAACATAGTTTAAGAACAATGACAAGAACAGACCATTGAGCCCAACCAGGTTCAATGTATAGATAGAGATAGATAGGGAGATTGAGACAGAGAGACAGACAGACAAACATACAGACGGACAGTGGGTGAGTTGCTGGCTGTCTGCCTAGACCAGTGAAAATAGAAAGGGAGAGAAAGGAAACTCTAAACATTAGGGGAAGCAAGTCATCTGGGAGTCCTCCGAGCTCGCCTGCGATATGAATAGGAAACGAAAACAAGGGGCTTCTGTAATGCATGGCAATGCAAACATCCCATGGCGCACGTTTAAAAAACATACAGTTCATGGAGAATACTTCTCATGATGTGGCTAGAGGCTAGCAGTGTTGACACACAGCGCTCTTGTTTCCGATCTCCATCAGTTGGCTTTGAAGGGTAAGCAATGGGTTTCTGTGGCCGCAATTTAAGGGGATGCGAGTGTACAGGGCAGGGAGTGTGATCAATCACCTTTATTTCCACGAGGCCGTTCACGGCACAGAATCCGCTTCGGAGCAGGCCGGAGGACTGATGAGAGGAAGCTTGAGGTTTGATTACAAGCATCTATCTGCCTGTCCTCATCCTCACAACATTCATCTGAATGGATCCGTTGGTCCTGACACAATACCAGCCAGTACCTTAAGCACTGTCTTATGGGTCCACTGTCACACATATCAATTTTTTCGTCATCACGCCCAAAAGACAGATGCTTGTGCATTCAGCATGTTTTAAAAATGAAGGTATGAGGTGATTATGCTGTTTGAGAATAGAAGCACACATTTGTACTACAGAACTTTTTTTCAAATGCTTTTGCTGACCAGACTTCCCCTCTCGTGTGTAAATTCCACAGTCACTGTTTTCACAAGCTGTACAGTCAGAAATCCATTTACGCGGCTGACTCTTGCCAAAACATTCCAGGTATACTGCACATTTGTGCTCAAGGGTACGGCAGTAACTCTCCAAGACAGCGGATCTGACAGAGCCTGACTTAACGCGTTCACCAAAAGAGGCATGCTTCAGTCGGTCTCCCCATACGATCGCATTGTCCTCCCACAGAATGCTTCCTGAACCGATATGCCTCCGTTCCTAGCCTGGCCTCCCGGAACTCTCACTGCACAGTGCAATTGAACAACAATTCCTCTCATACTTTGTGTCTCTATCTCCATAGCCATATTAGGCCTTTGTTTCCATTCTAATGATGATAAGTATTAGCCTTTCATATTCATTTACACACACATCAGAAACAGCTGCTCGGGGCTTGGCACTGTAGCGTTAGGGTAAGAGAATGTGTTTAAAGGAGAGGATTAGATCACAGGAATTGTACAACTTACTTGATGTTCCCTAGACTGGTTACAGGACCAAACCTTATTCACTGAAGCAGGAACCGCAGATGAGACTCCAACCAGAGCAGTGTAGGCTAGTAATATTTATAATTATTTCACAGGCAAATATTTTAATTTACAATTATTAGCTCGTAGTGTATATCATTCATACCCAAATGTGTTCTCTATTTGTACTCAGATGTAAACTCATGTTACAGAAATGAAAAATGCAGGCACACAAAGTGTGATAAGCTCAAGCCTATTATAAGCACATCTCATAAAATGGAATATCATGACTCTGTTGCAAAAGTGTAGACCATGCATTACGGACAAAGGCATAAAGAATAACAATGGAATACCAAATTATGCTGAGAATACTTTGGACAGATGCTTTCCATATAATATATGCATTATAAGTAAATTCATAGGTATGGAGTAAACGATCACAAATACTCATTTGCATCATTCAATTTTGAAAAGCGTTCCCTATTACAGTGTAATGGAAGTGTGCCATTATGTATTGCTGCCTGTTGCCAACAGTGGCTGCATCAGCCCTGTTTCATGATATAGAGTTTTTTATGGGAAGTCTGCAGTATAAATATTTCAAGTCAGTTTTCCATATCTATATACTTACTGCATGAAGTGCATACAGATATACTGCAGTGAGAGAGAGACGGAGAGAGAGAGATACAGTACATTGTTTGTGTGACTCTGCTTTATCTTTCTGTCATTTGACCCGTTGATCCCTAGATTGTGCTATGGGAGACTGACAATACAGTTAGTTTTTCAAACTCGGCTGGTTAAGAATTACTTTCTCAACACGGTCACTACTGAAGGCTCCAGGCATCATAAAAAGACATACCAGTGCAAATAGCTTTCTATCCTTTTTAAATCAGATATATGATCTGGCATTCACAAAATGTCTTTTAAACTCCATATTCAGAACATGCGCTGACCTTTCCTCAAACATATTTTGTTCATTCTTTACCCCAGTGGAATGTAAAACCATGAAGTGTTATGTCACTTCACACCCAAAAACAACCAAGTGTTCACGCCTTGTACATTGCAAGAAAAAACTGAAAAGCTAAAAAGACAACTGAGGGAGGAGGGGTCTGTTCTAATGAAAAATAATGATAGAGACACAACAACAGCTTGTGCCAGACTGTGCCAGAATTGCATTTATATTTATTCATTTGGCAGGTGGTCTTATGCAGGAAAACTTACAAAGGTACATAAATGCAAATGACAAGACTGCATGAATAACAACACATTTGAACAAAAATGTCAGTGCATCATACAAAGCTGCAATAAGCACTACAGTAAACACTAAAATAAGCTAGGCACCAATTAGGGAATGCAGCCTCACTGGCATTATCTAAGCAAGACAGCAGTGTGGCATAGTGGTTTGGAGCACGCCTCGTAACCAAAAGGTTTTTGGTTTGATTCCCTGCTGGGACACTGCTCAGTAACTATCAATCAGTATAAATGGATAAAACTGTAACCTATGTAGGTTGCTCTGGATAAAGA
Organism: Megalops atlanticus; assembly: GCA_019176425.1. Lineage (NCBI taxonomy): Eukaryota > Metazoa > Chordata > Actinopteri > Elopiformes > Megalopidae > Megalops > Megalops atlanticus. The sequence goes on from CM032888.1 coordinate 10,009,860, forward strand.
GCATCTAAATGAAAATGTAATGCAATGAAAATGCTATTTCACAAGGGCAAGAAATTCGAGAACAACTGCAATGAATTTAACCTGGAAAGGTAAAGCATTAAAATGAATGGGAAGATTTTTGGCTTGACTTCGAGTCTAGCTCTCCAGTCTGCCATATGATGGTTCTGAGAGCCCCAACCACCCACTGGATTTTCTAAAGGGCCAATCCCAGCTGTAGGATGAAAACAGCAAAGCACTGGATCTAACCAGGGGGAGGTTCAAAGCCAGGCAGACGACCTTGGAATCCAGCCCAGGACAGAAACCTGCAGGTAAGAGGAGAAGAGAAAGAGGCAGAAAGAGGGGGAGAGGTAGGGTACACAGATTTATATACACCATTAGCTGGTTTGGGTTGGTTTGGGAAAAGAAGATGTGGACATTGGAACTTCCTGCCCTTCCAATGTTCAGTTATTAAACTTTAGTAATAATCATTCAGTTAGATGACTATTACAGTCAATAATATTGCTGTTAATCAATTAAGTGTCAATATGTGAATTAGTGATATAATGCTACTAAAGCGCTATATAAAAAGCAAGAGTTAAGTGTTAAGGGAGCCATGATTCAGTCTGAAGAGGTGGGCGTTCAGTCCGTGCCAGGAGACAGCCAGGAACCGCTGACTCGACAGCTTTAGGAAGCTCATTCTGCCATATAGAAACCAGAGCAGACGGAGGATGTGTCCAGGATATGAGTCCCCTCAGGGGAAGCACAGCCAGTTGTCTTGAGGCTTCAGAGTGGAACATTCTGGTCAAGTACGTACGGTCCAAGGATTGCTTGTACTGTAGGTACAGAAAAGACGCTCACACACACCCATGCGCAGCTGTTTTCGAATTTAGAAGTTGACACAAAGGCGCAAATTCACACCCTGTACTGTTGAACACCAGATTTACTATGCAACCTTTTGACTTGAACCTGGTCCACTTGTTGCATAAGGCATCACCTTCTTTCAGAAGTCAACACGTACACTGTTGCTGACCCACTGCAACAGCAGTTCACTGTTCCAACTAAAATTGTTTCTATTTTTATGTCATGATTGATGACACCAAGTCTTTTCGGATACATTTCTGTTAATGGACACAGATCCACAGCTGCAGATAAAAAGGTAGGCTCTTGCTTGAAAAAAGACTCATTGCATTAAAATTGTAGGTGCACATGTAGACGCATTATGAATCCCAATCAGCATGTCCAGAGTACTGGCCAGCTTAGGAAAGCGTTCATAATGCTCTGGGAGCCTACGCTGGTTAGTAAGGACAGAGGTCAGTGAGGCTGGAGTGAGCATTGATTATAACTATCCCAGAGGAACTGAAGGCAACCACTATTGTTCCCCTGTTCATAAAAACAATATCTCCCCTGTGGCAATGAATAGGAAAATGGCCAACTCCCCATGAAAACCCAGTATCGCCTCAGCACAGCTACAATGTAATGTGCCACAATGCAACTCTTCATGAAACTTAAAAAAAAAAAAACGGTTGCAAAACAAGAAAAATTATCCAGGTTAAAGGACGCAGTGATTGTAACTGTAACTGATTGTAGCTAACTGACATCTCTGCAATGCTAAGAATTGCTAAAAACACCCACAATCATGCAATCATGTCTCTGTAATGGAGTGGTTATGTAACTTCAAGCCTTACCAGATGTTCACTGACTTCCAATGCAAAATGGTCAGAGAGGTGAGATGCACATTCTTTTTTCAAATGGGCATTGGTAAGCTCCTTGGCCATAATTAGAGACGTGTTATTAAATGGATCACATACACACCCCCCTCACCATTGTGACAGACTAAAGAATGCGTCAAAACTAAATGTGTAGAAGTGTTAAATGGAGGGTATGAAAAGTCAAGTAGGCATTCACAAATCTGAGACATGAAGACATGGGGGGGAAGGGGGGTAATATTGGAGGATGCCTTAGGACAGTTGCACATGTATCCAGCGTGATCAGTAATGGGAGGCATTTGATTGCTAGCGCTCTCCCAAAGATATGGATTTACAGATGAATACTGTAGGAAGTTGAGCTATTTGGCCAAGAAGTGTCCTCAGAGTAAATCCTCACAGTAACAGAATACAAATAGCATTTAACCAGTGCGAAACCGAACTAATTTCTCACTCCTTGTTTCACACCTAGGTGGTATATCAGAAGCTAAGGGCTAACCGCCAAAGGCCAACTGATAAAGTGCCCTTTGTGAGTTGTGTGAATGAACCGCCAGTGAGGCCAAAGAGGAGGACCTCATTTAGCTGTGGACCTCTCAGTGTTTGCCCAGCATATCTTGAATTAACTGCATGAAACCACAATATAATGGCAGTCTTTTTTTGGCAAAGTGCATTAGCGCAGCATATTTGAACAGTGCACTGATACAGTACATCACATGGCGACCTAGTCATCAGAAAACTTGCTAAAACAAATTTTCCTAGGATAAGACGGTAACAACCAAAAGGTGGGTATGGTGCTTCTGTAAAGCAATGACGCAAAATAGAAAAATGTATCAGCCAGTATGAGGACATCTGAGGACCACTTTCAATTCTGCCTTTGAAGAAGCACTCAAAGCCTGACATTTTCACAACTGAAAAAAAAACATAAAAAATATGACAAATAATAAAATAAATGAATTCAAAAAATGTAGTGGCATTAATGAATATCGATTTGACCATTTGTCGCTGAGATGCATGTTTGGTCTGGTCAGTCAAATACAGGCTGACCTCATAGCATTTGAGAGCCATTGAATTAAGATGGTGAGGAGGAAAATAGCAACAGCAAAGAGGAGGGGGGTCGGAAGACTCAGACGTAAAGAGCTGGACTGCGTCCATCTTCTGAGTGTCCTGTCATTGATGGCTCTACCGCGTACTTCAATGTCTGGCCGTTCGCTGCTATCCGTGCCTGTCTGCATCCTGGCCCGGGACATCCAATCTGATAGGGGCCGATGACTGAAGTGGTGTCGGCAGCTGGGAGGGCCAGCCTGACTCCCAAAGGTTCCTCAAAGCCTAGAACACAGTTCGGTTTCTCGAGTGTACTTTAAGTGCATCTGTTGCAGTACACGAGCAAGATACTGCACCGCTGTGAAAATAAGGGCTGACACACCGCACAGGTTTTAAGATCGGGAAACCACAGCGTGTGTCATAACCCCAAAATATAGTTATGACTGTTTAGCATGAGTATCGCCAGGCTTGCCATTCCTTTATTTATTTTGCTGGACTGCTCTGGAGTTTGAAGTACGGAGCGCAGCGCTCAGGCTCTGGACAAAACCAGCCACCATTTCCGCGAAGCCGCCCGGCGATTTTTGTTCACTTGTCATGATTCCGATGTTTGTTGTGTTAGCATGCGGGACAGATGGACCAAATAAACACTTGTTTTTGCAACAAATATCCGTAAGCCCTTAATCTTTCCCTTATGCGTAGTGTGTGCTTTCGTCTTAGCCCTCACATGTTCCGGCCGCTGTGTCATCCTGCCGCTGGCTAAGAGAGATCACAGTCGGAAGACTGTGCCGTTGAGTGGTGCTTTTCAGTGATTGTTGGTAGTCCTCCCATCTGCCTGGTTCACGAATCCCAACACTAAAACATGACTCTGACGTGCTAGAAAATGACTGGCAGCACAGATTTTCAAAGGAGAGTATGGGGTTAGTAGACACCTGGAGCAATACAACATCTGAGCAGACTGCATAAAATGGTTAAGTTACATGTAAGTAATGTGAAAATAGAATTAGAATAAAAAAATACATAGATACATGAATAACATGAAACTTTTAATAACTTAATTAGGATGCATTATTAATTTAATACACTTTTGATTAAAAACATACTTGTTTGCAGTATCTTAATACATGTATAATGACTTTGATTGAGTGATTTTAATTTCCTGCTTGAACATACCCCAAAATACCCGTCTGATTCTCAATACGGAAATTGTTTCTGAAACTGCTATGGAGAATTTCTCAATTATAATTGAAACGGCAGTTCGATAAGCACATGAGGAAACTCTCTGTACACTTTTAAATAGCGGGGGTTGTGGCAATATGTTGGGATAGTGGAAATGTAGTTCAAATGTAATTACACGGTTGCATTTAAGTGTGTATGGTTACAGGAAAAAAGGTTTGATGTTAAATCTTCTTTGACATGCTCTTCACATCAAAAGGCCATCAATGCTTCAGGCTTGGACTGTGTCAAAACTAGGAGCACCTTTTCACTGCCATTGTATTTCAGAGATTAAATAGCATGAGCAGTATATAAAAAAGGGACAGCAGTCATTTCTCACTGCTCTCTTTCTGATGCTACTGCTGCTTTGTTATGGAAATTTTAACTGCCATCTGAGTTCCAGCCAAACAGGAATTACGCAAAATTACATTTGTACTAAAATTATGTAATTGAATTATGTCTGAGAATGTTTTTTTTTGTTCTGCCTTTACACGTATGGTTAAACATTTGGCATTTATGAGTAAGTTAAACTTTGACACGTGGACTTTATTTGCATTATTTATCTCCCTCTGGGACGTTATCAGGGAATGATTTTTGATTGGTTTCTCTCAGATATTTAAACTAGGTCTATACACCTACACTATATGGCCAAAAGTGTGTGGACACCTGACCATCACACCTATATGAGCTTATTGGACATCCCATTCCAAAACCATAGGCATTAATATGGAGTCCCCCTTTTTGCAGCTATAACAGCCACTCTTCTGGGAAGGCCTTCCACAAGATTTTGGAGTGTGTCTGTGGGAATTTGTGCCCATTCAGCCAAAAGAGCATTTGTGAGGTCAGGCACTGATGTTGGACGAGAAGGCCTGGCTCGCAATCGGCATTCTAATTCATCCCAAAGGTGTTCAATGGGGTTGAGGTCAGGGCTCTGTGCAGGCCACTGGAGTTCCTCCACACCAAACTCATCAAACCATGCCTTTATGGACATTGCTTTGTGCACAGGGGCACAGTCATGCTGGAACAGGAAAGTGCCTTCCCCAAACTGTTGCCACAAAGTTGGAAGCATACAATTGTCTAAAATGTCTTTGTATGCTGTAGCATTAATGTTACCCTTCACTGGAACTAAGGGGCCTAGCCCAAACCCTGAAAAACAGCTCCAGACCATTATCCCTCCTCCACCAAACTTTACAGTAGGCACTGTGCATTCTGGTAGGTAGCGTTCTCCTGGCATCTGCCAAACCCAGATTTGTCCATCAGACTGCCAGATAGTGATGTGTGATTCATAACTCCAGAGAACGCGTTTCCACTGCTCCAGAGTCCAGTGCAGCATGCTTTGCACCACTCCAGCCATCGCTTGGCATTGCACATAGTGATGTTGGGCTTGTGTGCAGCTGCTTGGCCATGGAAACCCATTTCATGAAGCTCCCGATGAACAGTTCTTGTGCTGATGCTGCAGCCAGAGACAGTTTGGAACTCTGTAGTGAGTGATTCAACAGAGGATAGGCGGTTTTTACGTGCTACACGTTTCAGCACTCAGCGGCCCCACTCTGTAAGTTTGTGTGGTCTACCGCTTCGTGGCTGAGCTGTTGTTGCTCCTAGACACTTCCACTTGACAATAATGGCACTTACAGTTGACTGGGGCAGATCTAGCAGGGCAGAAATTTCACAAACTGACTTGTGGCAAAGATGGCATCCTATGAAAGTGCTGCGTTTAAAGTCACTGAGCACTCCAGTATGACCCATTCTACTTCCAAGGTTTGTCTATGGAGACTGCATGGCTATGTGCTTGATTTTATGCACCTGTTAACAATTGGTGTGGCTGAAACACCTGAACTAATAATAACTAGGAGGGGTGTCCACATACCTTTGGCCATATAGTGTACCATTCTAGCAACTGGAAGATTTTTTTTTGTTATTTGGGTCAGAGTTCAGTCACAGTGGGTTCTTTTTACTTGCAGGCGGGGGAGATTTGTTAATCTACTTTGCTCAGTACCTACAATTCTACTGCAGTGCATGTGTGCTCTTTTGGACTCTGTCCATTCACCCTTACTGTCAGTGGCAGATTACAGAATGCCTTACCAACAGATATAATCTTATACACAGGCCAAAGCATTGCAGGTAGCCTGAGGACTTCAGATTTGTATTTGTCCATCACACCAGAGTGTTTCATATGTGTTTTTCTCATACTGTTTCATGGATGGTTCAGAAAATTCATTGCCAGGTCTTCTCAAGCTTGAGTGAAGAGGCCGTTTTTTAAGTGGACTTTTCCTGGCATTATCAAAAATGTTTGTGCAAGGTGTTGACTTCATATTTGTGATTACCACTTTCCAGTGAGTTCCAAACTCGGCCTTGGCCATATTCCAAAATAAGCCTATCCTCTGGCTTGTTTGTTGATTCTGCTATATATATTTTACATAAGTGTCTTTTTGGTCTTGAGTAACATGGCATTAATCAAGTGTCTATGTGGACATACTGACAGTTTACTGTATTGTACACATACTGTCCATGAGGGCAGCCATTGGGAAAATAATGCACAGATACTGTAGATAAATGAACTGTACTTGAAAATAAATAAAACGTGGGAAACAGACACTGACTGTTTTCCTGGTTATTTACTTGGGAGAAGATTAACATATTTGCCTTGGACTAGCAAAATGATACCAGGCTTTGAGGTTTGTTGCTTTAACCTTAGGTCCAAGAAAAAAAAAAACTTTTTCTGCAGGGGCAGCTTCTCAAAAAAAAAAAAAAAAAAATTGTTGGTCCGATACAGCATTTCAGACTCCTCGGTGCCAGAACTCCTGTCGTCTCTGTTGCCCCCCATGGGAGACCGTGTGGGCCAGAGTGCAGCGATAGAGTTTTTATTTGCTCTTCCTCTTTTTCTTCCTCGCCGGAGCCACAACTGGGTGGACCGTGGGTGACCGCCTGGATTGGCTTCCCAGTAAACAGTTCGCAGCAAGCGGCGCACTTATGTAACGTTGCTCGGGAAACCCCTGAGAGAAGGAGACGGAGAGAGACCCACTTTCATTGCCTCACTGATCAAACAAGTTCGAGAAATGAAAAGAGAAGGATGAGCTGGTCTCGCGGGGGGGAAGACAGTGTCCGTTGCTGTCATCGGCAGGGGCTGGGTTATTTGTGTTGAAAATAAAGGTGAAATGGGCTATTCTTTACAGAGCTCAGCTGAGCTGAAAAGAAACCTTGACGATGTGGTTTTGTCGCTTATGGTAGAGTTCACGCTGGAAGGTAGAATATAAACATGGCTTCATTACCCGTGAAGGGCAGGAGGTTTGAAATGAGTGTCTATTTCATTCACAGTACTGTGAAAAAATACCTCAATACACCATTTCTCAGTCTCAAAAGAGAAGTGTGAGAAACTGACAAATGAGGTTATGACCATGTTTCAGAACCCTATTTTTTATATAACTGAACTCATATGTACTCTGATGCAACAGTTTTGCTGTCTACAAGCTATATATGGCTGTACACAGAAATTCCTATAGGAACACTCATGACTATCCCTGTGTCCCAGCCTTCGACATAAATTAAAAATGGTTTATCAAAATTGAGTTTTACCCTTTTGTTTGGCTGAATTCACTCAATAAAATGTGTCACAAAACATTATATGGATAATTCAACATAATCCATGTTTGTTTCAAAAGACAACGAGCGCTACGAGCAATGTACTGTCACATACTGAAGCCTCTGTTTTTATGGTGATACTGCCAAAGCTGATTATGTGACTTTTCCCTTAAAGGCTTGCCTAAGTTCATTTGCTAAGTTAATTTGGTTGTTCAACCCAGCAAACACACTTGGGGTACATGTATGGACCTTTTTGTTCGTATAGTATTTCCTGCTTGCAGGGAAGTGCTTGCAGGGCATTATGCATAGTTTAAAGTAACCTTGGAAATCCCCTTATATGGTACATGGATATGAATGTTTTAATATTCATTTAATGCGTGGTTTTCCAAACCCCCTTATTTAATGGGAGCTCAGGGTAAAGTGAGACGTTAAAAGAGAGACAGATAGAAAAAGAAAGCATCTTATTTGGACAAACATCAGCAGGTGATTTCGAGGCACATGTTATCTAAAACCATCTCATTAAAATGCATGGTGAAGGGATTGTATCAGAAGGGTGCATAATGTCAGCAGAGGAAAACAGAATTCCGTTTAAAACTGCTGCCATAAATTATGTAGGCATGGTGCAAGCACCTGTGTAATTGGAGTAATTAACACAGAGCTCTCAGTCCTGACAGCTGATTGGTTTTGCTACAGGAATGCTCGTTTAAATGCGACCCTAACAATTAGCTCCAGCTTCTGAACCCGGCAATCTGAACCCCATTAGAATAATTTGTTCCTTCCTTATGTTTTGCCTTTATTGCACGTCTGAACTCAAGCCCTGCATCCCGGGAGACATTTCAATTCGGCGTTTAAGTGTGGCTGGACCTTTCCAGAGTTAATTTATGAGAAAACAAATCTCAGTCAAAATACTTGTTTAGGATGACATGAATGCTTTTCACCTTGGTTGCACACCGATGTCTAATGATTGCTGTTTGTACTTCGTGGCCCTATGTACATTGAGCATCTCCATACCCGGCACACTCTCTCTGCAGCAGTGTACTGTGTGTTTCTGTGTCTGCGTCATACAGTCCTTTAGATGGTATTTTATGTCCTGCATCACCCACATAAATACAGACAGATACTTGGCTCCGGGTTCTGTCTTGTGTTGATAAAACCAACAGTGGTGGCTTTAAGAACAAATGACAAAATAGCAAAAAGAAGCAAGAAACATAGGCTACTTATTCAGCCTTTGCATAATGCGAGATTTCAGGTTGGTAAACATTTAGTTAAAATGTATGAATGCACATAGACAACCTCAGATATTCATAAACACATCCTTTACAGTCTCTAGACATTTCGTGACTGAGGTGGTTGTTTCATGTGTGTCTAAAAAGATTTTTGCGATTTCCTGTTCTTTGTTTCCTGGTCAGTCCACAGATTGAAGTTCCATTCCATTGGCTAAGTCTTAATTTGTATTCCATATATGCTGTATTTGTTATTGTTTTTTATTGTAAAATGTAATGGCAGAAAGCAAAATTCCTGCCATAAATGAAAATTACTTTTGTGTAAAGAATTTGTCTAAAGATGTTTTTAAATGGTGCTTTTGAGAATGTGAAGATATGCTCTGTATGGTGTTTTTTGGTGCACTGCCAACTGTAGGAGACCTTTTCTGTGACACACTCTCTGCTGAAGTGGTTTGGAGCTGATACATATGAAAATTTATTCACCTTTGGCAGCAATGTTCCTTTGTATCTAGTGGAAACATTTTACTATATTTTTCTTCATTTCATGCATGTGCCACATTCGCATGTCTCATTTTCCTACACTGAAATAGACATTGCTGTGACTGTCCTGACCTCAGTTTAATCAGTATGCAAAACATGAGTGCCAATTTTGCTCTGTTTTATAGAGGGAGAGTTTCCATACTGAAGAAAGTGTCTGCTTTCCCAGGCTCAGTGCAAAGGCAGTTTCTTGAACGTCTTAAACGTCTTAAAGTGGTTTGGTCACAATGTTTTACAGTATTCCAATCCATCAAGACCCCTTTGCATGGCTAGTACAGCTGTGGTTTGAAATGAAGTTTGACTCCCCTGAGAACAGAATAAAAGCCAAAAATCTCTAATGTTTAGCCTGAAGCACATACCGTGCAAGGCTTGCATGTATGCTGCAGATGCTTAGAGTGTCTAACTGACATTCAAAATCAGGTAGAGTCAGGTTTCTCCTCTTTCTTCTCTTTTCAACAGCCTTTACAAAACTTTTAGGCGGTCACACAATATCCATAATTTTCTCAAAAAGCATGATTTTATATAGTACATATTCTTACATATTCTGTAACCCAAATTACTCGGTTTGTCACTGGTTGATGTAGGGCAGGTGCCTTGTTTAAGGGTACAGCAGCCATGGATTAAGGCCCCTTGCAATTGGTTTATCCAAACCCTTAATATCACATGACAGTCACCCGTTTTCACATGACAGTGTTTATTTAATAGAGCGGGTAAAAGAAACTCCGGCCACTGCACGATTTACATTAAATACACTATTTATTATTCCAATACAAATGTCATGTCACACTTGCATCTCATAAATATTACTGTACAATCTTTTTTTGTTTTGTTTCATTTTATCTTTTTTTTTCTCTGTAGGACATAACTCTTTCACTGAACAAAACACAGTAACAAAGAGACAAGTTCTTTTTTTGTGCGAAAGTAGCTTAATAATACATATGGTAAACATTTAAACTGGTGCGGCGTAAAGAGCTTTCCCTCGTGCTGTGAATTGATTACAGACCGTTATTGCGTGCGGCGAGCGAGATGCTGTCGGTGGTCTGCTGTGAGCATTGAGGAGGCGACTCCCTCCGCTGTGAAAAGCTCATTTAGTGAGCGTTTGTTCCCACAGCCCCGGGGTCAGACTGGAAGTGAAAAGCAGATGAGCTTGGGGGCATGTTAACGCGGGAGGCGCATTAACAGCTAGCGCCGAAGGGGTTTTGGGTTTACCAAAGAGGAACAGGACATGGGTGTCATGTGGTAGCGACCAGTTGCATAACATGTACAGTTTGCGAGTCTGTAACCCCCCAAAGTTACAGCTTGTCACTCCAGAGTCAAAGCTTGCCATTCACTCCATGCTGAGCTACACAAGTAGCATGGGGTCAAGGTGTGCATTCCAGAGTTGTTGACTGTAAAGGTGGCACCCCCTTCAGCGCTGCAGGAAGAGGGACTTCAGCTCTTAACACAACTTATCCACAACACGATAATGATTGTCGTATCAGAGGGAAAACAATCCACAAGAAACCACACGTCGAGTAGCACTGCAGGTGTGGACCACTGCCAGCAGAGGGCAGTCTGAAACAAATGCTCCATTGTATATCCATTCTTCAAACGTGCATTAAAAATGTGATTGCACAGACAGATGCATATCACACATTTAGCTGGACACATTATGCATGCATGTACATTTTGCAAAACAGCACTGACTGCAAATGAACTTCTGCTCAGGTTCAGTTAACATTATTGATTTCATAAGACAGTGAACTAACAATAGAAAACAGATTTTCTTTACAATGGGGTGATAGGTATGCAGTATATCTTTAAACAATGCCTTATTTTGTACCAGTGAAAAAAGGTGGGCACAGTATATTTAACCTCATATGACCATGTTAGAGAGCAGTATGAAGTATATAATATACAGTTTATACAGGCAAGAAGGTCAGTGATATCTGAGTTTACAAAAGCTACAGTACTGATAGATTCAAAAAAGACTTCGTTCACAGTTTACACATAAGTTACACTTATGCCTGGCCGAACTTCAAAAGGCAGCCACATGCACAGATAAACAGGTCACTAACACTGATTTTAAAATGGTAGAAAGTTAACATGGACCCCCTTATCAGAGTTCATTAAGTGTGTGCAAAGTGCACATATTGGACACGGATCACAAGCTCCTTCTTACGACAGAGTGTTCCTTTCATGCAGTAGCCCCGGTCTAAAGCCGCTGGCTTCCTCGAGCGCATCTGTCATCCAATTTTCTGCTCAGATGACTTTTTGGAGAGAGATGCCAAATTTCTCAGCTAACCCCTGAGCTGGTGAATTCAGCGATTTTTGGGAGTGCGATCACAGGAATAATAACCTCCACTGAAGTGCAACAATCACAGGGACGCCAGAAGAATCCCAGAGCTACAGAGAATACCACAGGGCCAAAAGGACAGGAGAGCCGGTGATTTTTTTTTTTTTTTTTTAAGTGTGTAATGTCACTCCATGTCAAGCATGTCCAAAGCTACCTGGAAATGCATCACTGAGACAACCCCTGCACTGATCGTGATCAAACGAGTACCACATTTTATCTCTGTTTATGAGTTCCATTGACTATCACCGTAATCACTGCTTTACAGGGCAGTGACACGAACACCAGCCCGCTAGTTCCATCAACTGCTTGTTCTCCTTTGCATTTGCACTCCTCTCATTACATAAGTAAGGTCACTGGTTGAATCAGAAAACGTACATTTCTCAGCGAACAACTGACCTGGTCAAAAGTATGATCATACAGCCATGTATGATGATACAAAACATGGCTACATGTTAAGGTGGACATATATGTGTAACAGAATGGGAGAAAACGCATAGTTAAAGCTTGCGCTTGTGTTCTAGCAACAGGTGAAACCAGTGTGGTGCACAATGGCTCTGTGGTTTGTACTAGCTATAGAAAGGGTGTGGGAACGATGGCCTACAAAGTATTTCTGTTCAGTTTATAGCGCTGTTTTTCATTTCAGCGTTGGGGCTCGCTGGCTGGGAGGAGCGGCGATGCATACAGAACATACTTGATACCTCATCCAAGTTCCTCATGCCTATCCATCTGCTGCCCCGCAGGGGTTACTGCGTACTCACTTTACACTAATCAAGAGTCTCGTCTCTCTGCGCGATCTGTGCTCAGACGACATTAACTGCGCAGTCTGTCACCAAAGGGGAACGCTGCTCAACGGTTCCCGAAAGCACGTCTGGTGACCGCGGCTTCCACCTGCTATTCCTCGTCGGCGTAAAGGATTACTTGATTAGCGCACGAGGATCGTCACGATATTTGCTGGCTTTTGATGAAACAGGCGTTCGAGGAGAACACGTCTGCTGTGCACATCCCAGCAAAGGCAGGTGTCACACTGTCACATTAAATGACCTTTCCTGTCATTATTTTAGGCATGACATTTATCTGAATGCATTCTCCAATGTGGAAAAAAACACTTCCCCTGTATGAACTGCTGAGTAAAATTTACTGAAATGGTTGCTTGAAGGAGTAACAGATCAAAACTGTTGTCTTACAGTCAGCAAACAAATATAGACTGATCCTGTCTGCCATCTGGTAAAACTTACATTTCTTTAAAAAACATAATGTAGACTGAAGATAAGAAAATAAAGATATCTCGCAAAAATATGAGGTAGATGAAAACAAATCCATGGATCTCAAATGCTCCTAGGCAGACATATTAAGTGATAATGCAATGCAAAAGGTATAAATAAAAAACATCTGTATTTCTAAAGAGGAACACAGGCATGACAGCTAAAACCCTCTCCCACCCTCCTTAAGTCCACTTACCAGAAACTGTACTGGGCTCTGAGGTCAGTCAACTCTTTGACAAATCAGAACAAGAACACAGGTAATGACAAGCAGGGAGGCTCTGTGAGTTAAATGACGGTTGTCAGAGCTTTGCTGCAGTTCCCATTGGAGTCAGTTTTGTCCGGCACAGAGAGCTCACCCTCCTGTAGTATCCCCTCCATCACATCCCTGTCCTCCGAGTTAGACTTGCTCTTTGCCTGCTGTTCGCTCTGCCAGCTGTGTCCGCTGTACATGTAGTCATTGATAGCTCCCATCTTGGGGAAAGGAGATCTCCTTAAGCAGAGGATTTCCTGGAAAGCATACCTGAACTCAGGGCTCCTGCAGTAGATCAGGGGGTTGAACGCTGAGTTGGCGTATCCTATCCAGTTTAGAATTTTGAAGGGCAGGTCCAGGTTCTCCACCCGGTGGCCAGATGTTTTGAGGATGTTGACAACCACGTTGAGCACGAAGAACGGCAGCCAGCAGAGGGTGAAGATGCCCATGATGATGCCCAGGGTCTTCAGGGCCTTGTGCTCCTTCAGGCAGAACTTGGTCTTCTTCCCGTTCCTGCCATCACCGCCGCGGCCGTCCTGCGCCCCGTTGTTGTTCTGGGCGTGGAAGCGCCCCTCGCTCCGGTCGATCTTCTTCAGCTGCTTCTTGGCCTCCTGGAAGACGCGGCTGTAAACGAAGACCATGACCACCAGGGGGATGTAGAAGGAGATGATGGAGGAAGTGATGGCGTAGCCCAGGTTGGTGTTGAACTCGCAGCAGCTGGCGTTGCTCGTGCAGTTCTTCGCCTCCTCCTCGTCGGAGACCCACCACTCCTTGTATATGGGCAGGAAGGAGATGAGGCCCGCCACGACCCAGATCAGCAGCACCATGATGCGGGCCTTGCACTTGGTCAGCAGGGACTGGTACCGGAAGGGCGAGGTGATGGCCAGGTAGCGGTCCAGGGCGATGATGCACAGCGTCTCGATGCTGGCCGTCACGCACAGCACGTCGGTGGCCGTCCAGAACTGGCACCAGAAGTTGCCGAAGTGCCACGTGCGCAGGATGATGTGGCACGCCCCGAACGGCACCACCACCAGGCCCATGACCAGGTCGGCGCAGGCCAGCGAGGTGATGAAGCAGTTGGTGACCGTCTGCAGCCTCTGGAAGCGGGAGATGGCGGTGATCACCAGCACGTTCCCGAACACGATGGCCAGCACCAGCACCGCCATCACTATGCCCAGCAGGACCATCTCTGCCTCGCTGGCCACCGACGAGGAGACGTTCTGGCCCGCAGAGGCATTAGACACCAGAGGCGCGTTCATATTTCTCATGATCTGAAACCAAGAAGCGCATAAGCAAACAAGGAAAAGACAACAGAAAAATAAGGGAGGAAAAAAAAACATACAGTCATTACTGATATCAAAAGCAACAGGAGAAACACACAACAAAACAACCATCTAGTTTAAAAAAGCAGAAGAAAAAAACCTCTATATTTATATCAAAATAGTTCACAAACCTCTGACTGTTTTAATTTTAGTCCTGTCTCCCATGCAAGTTGAAAGTGTTCCGTTGGTCTCCACTGCTTTCATAAGTATTTGGCCGTTCACTTCATCCTGTAGTCTTGCCTCTCCCTTTAGCACTGTGCTTCAGCCTGAGACACATGAGGCGTTCTGGCATTGAATGTGGCTCCCAGGCTATTTGTCAGAGCCCTTATAGCATTCAGCGGTGACATCACGCTCCGTGCAGCCAATGAGCAGACGAGTGAGGCACAAGACCTGTGGGCTGTTCTGCTTTTGAAAAGACTGGGCTGATTGCTTTTCTGCATGTCTGTGAAACAAACTGTGATAGAGGAAGTTTAGAGCAGCTTAAAAAAGAAGGAGGAACTGAAACTAGCTGGCTTTGCGTGTCTTTTCAGTCGAGCTGTCCAGTGATATATCTATAATGAACAGCCGTGAAAGGATGAATCTTTCAGACCTGAGATCCTTTCTTGTTTCAAAGGAACTTGTCAAAAGATACTCAGATAAACACATATCAGTGAGAGTTTTTTTTTCTGGAAGGATGAGCTATTTTGAACAGCATCGTTGTAAAAATTACTGAAGCAATATCTTCTGGTCTGAAATGTTTAAAGCCTTGATTTAGGAATTGTTTTAGTTAAGAATGAACTAAGAGGGAAGAGTTATAATGAACTACGTGATAAACCCTCAGTTTAAAATTTGAAATACCTAAAGATAAAACAGATTTTGACCCCAATAATGCAACAACAAATACTTTTCGCAGCTTTGACTGTGAGTTTGTCTGCAGTTTTCATTGCAGCCTTTCAGACACCATATGGTGAAAGTACCCGCAGAGTATGGAAAGTGTAGTTATCTGCTGGAACATACACTGTGTCTGTGAAGTATGCTCCATAAAGCGGTCTGTGATGATTTCTTGGCTCAGTAATGTATATCAAATAAAAACTGACTGACTGACTGCACCTGCAATTGTCTTAACTCAACCTTCAAAAGGCTGCAAATATCATCACCAGGCAAATGACAACACCAGATTCTTATGATTTATTGGTAAGAAGAAAACAATATTGGCAATTTGGTGTATCTTTCTGCAGAAAGGTTGCCTATACTGGGATATGATGATGCTTGTCCTTTGGCAATACAAAATTAAGAACAATATTCAAAGACATGCATATGTAATCTCAGTTCACCTCTTCTCCTTTCTCTAACCTACATAAATGTTATGTGTCAGATCTGTTTCTCTGCTCATTCACACAGTGGTTTGGCAGGCATCCAGCAAATGTAATAGAACAGTGTGTCCTATGGTTTGTTGGTTTGTTTGTTTGTTTGTTTGTTTCATCAGCCACTGCCAGCACAGAACACGATGGACAGTCTCCTGTAACAGGCCATTACTAACAGACCACTGCACATCCATTAATGTTGTATTCAAATATCAGGCTTGCAGACATTGTTCAGACAGAGGCTATGGCACCTGCACTGTACACCTGATCTCTCCCTCTAAGCAAAAGGTTCATGAAGTAGGCTTCCCATGGATTTTTTTTTTATTTTTGCCTTTTTCTATCCATCTGTGTGAAGCTAGTCAGGTTCCCCCATAATGCATAACGGTGTCCTTTTTCCAGAAAGTGATGTTTTTGTTGTGGAATTGATGTTACACTATCAAGTTCCTAAATGTTAATAATATCCTTAGAGAACAGCTTGCCAACTTATGGAAATTATATCATCCACCTGATTTTACAGTATCATTAACAAGGAAAGAGAGAGGTCTGTGTGGGATCATTTGCAAAGTAAGTAATTTTAGCGCAGATAAGGAAACACATCCAGCAAGGTGCATACTACCAATCTATTTACTGCTCAGTGTGCTCAATGAACTATTGATACATCAATCTGACACATAGATAGACCTCACAAGAAAACTCCAAGCACACTCTCCAAAGGACAGCAACACATAATTCTTTCTCCCTCCTCTCTCTCTCTTTTTAGTGTGGCCCTGAATGTCCCCATTTGCATATCAGCACAGGGAAACTGTGTTTGCCGCCATGGTGCGAACATTCCTCCGCCTCATTTGGTTTCTGACTAAATGCAAATTCTATTCTATGCTGTCGAGTACCTTTTTCATGTGTGTTTACTGTACTCAGGGTGGGTAGACTTCACTGTTGCCCGGACAGACGCACGATCAATTTGGTTTTCAAAGTGGCTCTGAAAAGAAAGTATATCTTTTTGGTGACTTGTCCTGTTTGTTTAGCATTCACTTCAGTCGGTCAGGCTTAAAACCTTTTGGGGTGAAGTCAGCAGCGCACAACCAGAGTTAGCAGTAGTGACACAATCATGACATCAGTGTCCTCTATTAAATCTCCAACATTTTATTTTAATTCATACATGAGGCCAGTGTACTCTGGGGAAAGCACAGACACACACACACACACACACACACACACACACGCAAGCGCACACACACATGCAAACACACACACTCACACACACATAGCTTTTATTCCTGTCATCTTGCAAGAAGTGAGTACAGTTTAACCCAAGTCATCCAGAGCCTTTTTGTCCCATAAATAACACAGACATAACAATATTATATAACATTTCTGATGATGAAAATGTGTACAGTCAGCAGAGAATTATTAGGATGTTGTCTACTTTTTCACTGAGGGTCAGAATCAAGCTGTGTGGCCACCATTGCAGCCGAGCAACAGTCCAGCTATTAAACCCTTACTGTGAAGTATCATTGTTTTTGGCTGGATATCACAGGAGCAGCATGCTCTGCTGTCAGTGTAGTAGCAGTCTGACTCTCGCGACTCAAGAGCGTGAGAGCAGGCTCACAAACTGAAGACGATAAAATCAGAACCACAGCTCAGTACCCCAGTACACAGTGTACACTCACTCACACACACACACATACACACACACATACACACACATGCACACACACACACACACACACACACACACACACACACACACACACAGCTCCCAGTGTTACTCTACCCTGACCCTGTCCCTTCTAATTCTGCATAAGCAGGGAAAAACAGAGTGGAGCAGGGAAGAACACTTTGTTTATAATGTGCTTCAGCCTGTTCCTCTTAAAACTGCCTTTTATTCTCTCACTCAACAAGCAATACCACAAAACAATCATATGAAATTATTACTTAATTCAAACCAATGAAACTGATTTATTGTGCATAGTGGCCTTCATAATGAGATCGTCAGGCAGCACTACTAGAGAACGCCATATAGAAGTGATTACTACAAATGGGATAGAATGTAAACATTGCAATCAAGTTCTATAGCATTTGAGCCCATGTGGATCCTAATAGCTCAGATGAAAATATAATTTTATAGATGTGAACATTTTGTGAATTAGAGAAAGAGCTTAAAGGGATCCTATCAATTTTAACATTTTAATGCTGATTCCCTCTGCATGTCTGCGAGGCCATAGCTAAATGTTTCCTCTTTTTTTGCTGTCTTTGAGGGAAATGCCAAAAAACCTGGGAGAATCATATTTCCTTGCATGTGACGCCGCGAAGCTTCCTTTTTATAAATGTACAGGGCTCATCGTTCTATCAATGTCAGGTTTATTCCTCCCTGCGCAGACAGGAGGTCCGTCCAAGAGAGGCACGCAGTGCATTCAGCGCTCAGTGTTTTCGTACACCCACATACAATGGAGACATCAGTGACCTCACGCTTCAGTTATGCCCTCAGCCGTTTCTTTGTTGCGTGTGTATTCTTCTCCTAATTAAGGAAAGACTTTCATCCTCCCTCATTGTATCCAGGAACGATGTGGCACTGGATGCCGGGTGGATGCCGGGGGCCGGCGGGTCTCCGGCGACGGCGTTCCACGTCACGCTGAATTCGACGTTGACGATGTCCAGGGACAGAGAGCTCCCTGTCGTCTTCCCCGCATTCCAGCCGATGCCACAAACACAGAAACGGGGAACAGAGCACAAAGATGCGGCGCTTGAACAGTCAGTTCATCACAAGCCGAGACTTTCGGCTGCGTTCAGAGGCTCAGTCTCAGTGCATTGCACTCGTTCTGCACAATGCTGTACTCCAGTGCATATTCGGACCATGCTTTCATACTTTATACACAAACATTTGGATTCTTGTAACAATGTGGGGGTTTTATAGGTGGATTCACACATTGCTGTATGAGGGCAGCCGCACTCATTACACTCTGCTGACTACATTGTTTTTAAAAGTTTGACCCACTTTTCCAAATGCGGCTTTACGAGTTTTTACAGGGTGTTTTCGTTTGCTTGAACATCGCCTCCAAACTCTGTGTCCACTCTAATGAGCTGATTAAGCCAGTGCCTGATGCGCCAACTAGTTGGCATGCACCAGTGGAAAGGCCTGGCATCGAGACAAGACATTCATTTTCGACAGTTCTCCCCTCTAGTTAAATATGGTCTTACATTTTAGTTGTGTTATTCTCTCCCGTAAAGTTCGCACCTGTAGCTCCCCCCCCTCTGAGGACAAGCGCTAAATATATTTTATGCAAAATTAGCATTTTGTTCCAGAAAACAGGACCTGGGGTGAGTCTGTTTTTAGCGTGACACGGTGAAATAAAGAAAATGTCAGAAGCCGTAAGGTCGCCATCCCTTGTGTCGCGCACAATGCATGCACAGTGCGCACAGTGATCGATGCGCTCTTTGATGTTCCCTTTCCTGCATCCTCGTCAGGATAAGATATATTTCACCTCTGGGGAACGGCCAAGTGTCTGGGGCCTGAAACTTTGCCCCAGACGCGTATTGGAGCGCCGAGGAAAACAATGCGGAACAATTGCCTATCACGCATTTCGGCAGACTCCCAGGGGGAAAGAGGTTTATTACAGGTGTGGTGGTCCTGGCAGAGAGGAGGGGAAACTGTCACCAAATTCCTGTCAGCCGCTGGAGGGCGAAGTCTTTTGAAGGTGAAATGTGCAGACCCCGTGGATTATGCTGCCAGCGGTTTGGTGTCATCCTTCTGCCATGCTGCCGCACCAAGGCCTTTGAAGTCTGCATATGTAGTGGGGTGTGTAATGGTGGTCTGGACAGAGGCGGGTTTGAATACATGTTTGTGTTTTTTGACTGTGTGTATATGGGGATGTGGGTGGGAGATGGGAGATATGTCAGTTTGATGCCACAACACAATCCACACCACAGGCAGGTGAAGTCGGACCTGAAAAGCAAGCATTGCCCCCCTATAAGACCTACTTGTCTGTGACCATATGTTACAGCTGATTGAATCTGAAACTAATGCGGTTCAAAACAAGACCTTTCTTGTGAAACAGAAGTCGGGCTCTGAGGCTTCGTCTCTTCTGCCACTTTGATATATACAGACCTGCTCGTACATATTGCCTGTGGACAGCCTCCAGAGCCTAATTGGATTGTTATTCAGAAGCCAATGACAGAACATTACCATTGCAAATGAAAACTAATGAAAAAAGCAAGGGCTTTTATTTATAATGGGAAAGGGCCCATTACCAATAAAAGCATTTTTTTTCCCTCTCCATCTGAAAACTGGAAGCTACCGAAAATGAAGAGAGACTCTGCTATACTTAAAAAGCATAAGTGACAGATCTTTCCTTTCAAAGGAAAAATATTTTATGCATGTTTTTTTCCATAGCATCTCTTGATTAGACTGTGTATACATCCTTGTATTTACAGACAATTGAGAAGAGGCATCAGAGGCATTTGTCTTGTCACCTGTTTCTCGTTTCTTCTGCTGTGTTGCAGAAAAGTTCATAGGAATCAATGACCTGCTCACTGGGTCATTGGCTGTCTTATGTGTATGACACAAAAATTGTGTAAAGCAAAGTAGCGCCAGCTGTCTTTTTATTACTTTAACATTGCATTTTACCTCAGACAACATTGTGCTAGTTTTAACAAAAAGGACAGGGCATACTGTGCAGTCGCTGGATTTGCAGCTCTAGAGGGCTGTAATTGAGAGAATCCTGCACTGTTTTTTCTGAAGTTCACACTGAAACATCCATTATTGTGATGTTTCTTCAAAAACAGTTTGGTGAATTCAGCAGTCACCATATTCTGTTTGTACTGATACACAAAAATACATTTGCGTTTTAAACAAATGCTGATTGAGTCCTTCAAACGTGTTATTCAATGAAATACACTACTACTACTATTACTACTACTACTACCACCATTAATAATAATAATAATAATAATAATAATAATAATAATAATAATAATAGAGGTTATGTATGCCTTTGATGCCTCTCAGAACACATCCTGCGGATAAGCGGTATTATGAGTGAGGTAGATTATGAGGTAGATATGAGTGTGACTCCTCCCAGACGTGAAGGTTGACCTGAGTATTGAAAAGGGAGTTTGTGTTTGTACAATATTACGCTAGTGGTCTCAGCTCAGTAAGCAGTCTCTACCCTACTAATGACAATCTAAACAAGCCATATCCTGGAGGTCTGGACCTCAAGACCCCTGTCTCTAATAACTGGAAAGAATGTGTGTGTGCATGTGTGTGCAGTCAGGGACCAGTGGGCTCTGGCCCACTATACTAATTTCATTTCGGTCCCAAGCTC
The DNA here is from genome assembly GCA_019176425.1 of Megalops atlanticus. Lineage (NCBI taxonomy): Eukaryota > Metazoa > Chordata > Actinopteri > Elopiformes > Megalopidae > Megalops > Megalops atlanticus. The sequence goes on from CM032888.1 coordinate 10,030,964, forward strand.
ATTCCCTCGTCCATTCGCGACATAGCATTTTTTTTTGTGGACTGGAGCACCATGGTTGTTAAGCTTTGGGTGTGACATTCTGGCAGGAGGATCACATGATACATGACTCATACCTCATTTCTTGTCAAGATGTGAATGGAGCACAGGTGAGATGGAAAAAGAGAAAAAAAAAAATGGTGTCCCAGTTATTGTAGCGCAGGGATGAAATATGTGCTCGGCTTGAGGGATGAAGGGAGGCTGAATCACTTCCCTCTTCAGTTCTCCCTATTAAAAGCGTGAGCAGTGTCTGTTTCCAAAAATACCGCTACGGGTGGACATACTACTACTGCTACTATTACTACTACTACTACTACTATTATTATTATTATTATTATTATTATTATTATTATTATTATTATTATTATTATTAACATTAGCATTTATGTAAACTTCAATCTTATCCAGGGAAACATTGGCATATACCTTGTACACACACATAAACATGATAACATATTTAGTTCACTCTACATATCAAAAAAAGAAAACCATATCAGAAAGCAGAAACCTCCCACGCAGGACTCAAACTTCAGACTCTTAGTCATGTCCAATGCAGAGGTGCGACCAGGTTGGCTCGAACTGGTGCCAAAGCAGGCTGAGCTGGTTTGTCATGATAGCTTGTCTATTAAATTACCCATGGCAAGAGGTGCAACGCATTAAAATCCAAGCCAGTCATCTCTGTGCCGGTGCAGCGGTGCACCTCCTCATTGTGAAGTGTCGCTGAATGCTGGCGTCTGCCCAAATCCGTACGTTTGCCAAGACATTGTCGGCAATCTGAGGCCCGGGCTTTCCTGAAACTCTAGACTCCACTGCTTTCCTCTTCCTCCATGTTGTATTTCCTAGCTACCTTGTGTTGATTGTTTGTTGTGATCAGCACCGGCGGCGAGTTCTTTTGTCTCGGTTTAGTTACACATAACTCGCCTCTCTTGGGTGACACCCATAACGGTTGCAGGCTGAGCTGACATGGCTGGTTATCATTCAGACTGACAAAAATGAAACAAAAAAAAACATAAAGGGAAACCGCTCTGAGCATGAACTAAGCAAACCAGCCTGCTTCCAGCATGACAGTTGAAATTGTGATATCTGAGTCTATATGTCATTATATTATTTTGTTCTGTCATGCATTGAGCAATCTTAAGTGAGGGATTGTATGCTCTTTGACATCATACCGCTGCTGGCTGCCTCTGCCTTCACCCTCAACAAATACACCGCCCGATAAAAAGCCGGGTGTTCCTATTGAGAAAGGATTGCACTAAAATGACAAGCACCACCTGAGATTAAGGTGTTAGAGCTGGATGACACGAGCATTCACAGGAAGACACAGCAAACTGTTTTGCAGGAAGAGGATAGAAGATAGGATTGACACTAGTTCACCTATTCTACAAGCACAAAGTCTTCATGTCTCGGCTGTTGCCATTGCTATATAGAACCGTATATTTCCAAAACAGCAACCTCTCAGGCTGTTACTGTCTAAAATACAAACCTACCTTATGTTTAGAGATAACAGCAATATAATTCATAAATGCCATTTTGTCCAAGGTCAGCTTTAAACACCATAATTGAAACAAACAAGATGATGCAGTTATTTGTCTTAAGACATGCCCACCAAAGGCTTGTTCGGCCATGAAGTAGTTTATTGGGTGGCCTCCTTTTAACATTCCTTTAACGTACAAATGCCAGACAAGATGGCTGACCACAGCTAGGGCTAATGGGGCCATAAAAAAGAGGTCTAGTCACATCGGCTGATCTCCTTGAACCAGTCACTGTCATTGGGAAATAACCTTCAATCCACAGAGCAAGAAGCATGTCAGATTTTTTTTCCTTGTTATTGGTGAGGGTCGGTGGGATTCAAGCACACTCTTAAATTCAAGGTGAGTGTTATCTTTCTTCTTAATTGGACAGGAGAGTAATTCAAATCGCACAGGCGTCCCTGGTGTGATCAGGGGGGTGGGTGTTAGTTTTGTGCTGGCTTCCTAATAAGGAATGCATCTTCACTGAATCCTTTTGAATGCTGGATATGAAAGTACTGATATTTTCACTGAAAGACACTGCAAGAGTAACATTTCCACACAGAACTGGTTGAAACCATCCCCAGACTCTTCTGAACAATGTAAAGAAGAACCTGCTCCCCCAAGAGAGATGACTCCAAATTCCCTCAAATTTTGTCAGGGTCCCCTGTCTGTCCAGCACTGATATCTGCTGCTGCATCAATTGTTAATGCAGGAAGCAGCTCCAGAGATGGTGGAGTGCAGAGTGCATAGAGAGTAAATAAATAGAGGTATGAATTAAAAATGATGGGGACCAGAGCTGAAATTCACTGCTCTGTTTGCGTGGGGGGTGGGTTAAGGTGACAGGGACCAACAGATATGTTCTCTCTCTCTCCTCACAGTTTCTGCTGTAGCTTTATTTTTCATGTATGCAAATGATAAAAAATTCATCCACCAATTCACATTCATGAGAACAAAAATGTCTTCATTTGATTGTTTTTTTCCACCTCTCAATCTCATTTTGTCTCATTTTTGTATTCCTCTTATTCAATTTCCAAAGCCATTTGTTGTGAAAATTAAGATTTCGAGGGCCCTTTCATGGACATTGACACCCATATGGTTTTGTCCCATTATTTGGTTGTTCTATTGAACTGACTGCTGGACTTGGTCCTTAGAAAAACTGTGTCAGTCCCAGCCATGACATTCCAAGCATGTTCATCCCTGTTACACACTGCTGGGGATCTCTTATCACTTTACGAGAGTTGTAAACAGTAAGAAATGCTTTTGTCAATAGATTTTCCAGCTTGGAGGGTGTTAAATAGTCTTAAATCATGGCATGGCTTGTTCTTCTTAATGTTGTTACAGGGAGATAGTCTTTCTCTCCACCCCGTCTGATTCCCAGAACCCCCAACCCCCTCACACGACTCCAAATCCACACCCTAATAACCCAAGATAAAAAGTCAACTTTTGACCTCTCTGTTTCAGACTGGAGTGACTCATAGCATGCTCCGGAGCTCAAATGTTGTTTTTGCCTCTCATTCGGGCCACGGTCCAGCGGGTAAAAATAGCCAATGGTCTGAAGGAGTTCCTCTTCAGCAGCCTAGCACGCGAGAAGTGTCCAGACACATGCGGATTCAGGAGAACAGCCTCTGAATGAATCGTCACAGTTGAGCTGGAGTGCTACCAGCTCAACTGTATGCACGCGGTTACGACTGGGATGGATAGAAAGTCATCACTCAGGCATGTCTGAAATGCTCAGGGCACCTTGTATTCTTCTCCCTGCATGCTCAGTGCAGTGTTGCACCAGCCCAGGGGTACTTAATTGGTTATGCTCAGATCTGGCTCTGCTTTCATTGAATAAGACTATTGTGAGGGGAAAAACTCTGAGAGCGGCTGGATTCGTCTGTTTGATTTGAACCAATGAATAAGAAACAGCAGATGTGTACTTTCTTAAGTGCAAACCTCAGTTTGCTGTAAATGTATATTATTTTAAAGTGACCTCCAGATTCTTCTCTGTTGGAGTGAAGTGAAGCACTAGACCAAGGCTGGGCTTTGAGGAACTGAACTGAGTGCTCTGAGCACAGAATGAGATCACCATAAACGTGGCCTCTCATGTCATAGGTGGAGTTTTATAGATTCGCAACACTTGCAGCTGTGTCTCTTGTAAAGTCGGTCACAGCCTATGTATGATGACTGCACAAGGATTATTAATCCACCCAAATATCTGCCTCAATCTTTCCAATCACTGAAAGTGGTCATATTGATAGTGTACATATGACCAAAGCATATGATTCTTTTCAGTTGTATTGCCATGTGCAGTCTATTAAATATTGACTCATACTCAACTTATACAGTACCAGTCAAGAGTTTGGACCTACTCAAAGAAGGGTTTTTCTTTATTTGTACTATTTTCCACATTTTAGAATAATACTAAAGACATCCAAACTATGAAATAACACAAATGGAATTATGCAGTGACCAAAAACATGTTAAACAAATCAAAACTATCTTATATTGTAGATTCTTCAAAGTGGCCAAAAATATTTTTTAAAAATATTATTTTTTTGAAAGATATTCATATATAAGCATCAACTTCACTATTTATGTTTGCCTAAGAAACAAATTGCAAATATTTAAGCATCAGTGTTTACGTCGAAATGTCTTTGAATGCTAATGTTTCCCATCATCTTAATCAGATGTGTCTTTTGACTTTTGACTGGTACTGTGCTTTAGCACGAGGATCCAGAGGCATGACATAATGGCTCCCTCAGAGAGAGCACGTTTATGTTTAAGGAAACTAGCAGCTACAGTCAGCATTAGCTGGCCAAACTGCCTGGTATGCACGGAGCCGGAGTGCATGGAAACAGCACTTGACTACGTGAAACACAAACACACAGAATCGAATGTGTCCTCACTGACGAACCACTTTTCCCACTTTGACGCTGCCAGGTGAACCCCCTATTGTGTCATTCTCGGATCACACGCCGTGAGGACAGACTACACGTTGTCTCGTCAACGACGGCGAAAGGCAGGACCTCATTCATTCTCCTGCCATTGTTCGGAGCCCACCCTCCAGCCCTCTCTTGGCTGACAGGTGTTGAAAATGCACCTTGTCCAATGCTACCTGCAGGGCTGACTGTCAATGCATGATTGTATGAAACTGAGTCCCAGTCCTGTGCTAAAGCCATTGTATGGTCTCAATTTAGAGAGGGCTACCTTGATTCTGCTTTCCTCCTTGCATTAAATTGATGAAAAAAATCACATTTTTCCAGGATGAGTTTGAGCAGGACTCAACGCAGGTGTAAATCAGGGAAATCTCCTTCTTGGACATGAAACCCTGACGATAAGGTTGTAATTCTTGGCCTATTACAGTAAGAGCATTTGGGCTGAAATTAGAATCAGATATCACCACTGCAGAGCTTCCAGGCTGTTCTGAGTAGCCATGTCAAACATGAGAGCACAAGAAAAAAGCACACCTAAAAAAGGAGAGTTTATTATTTGTCTCTATTGCTCTCTCTGCCCCACAGTGGTAAGCTCTCAAGTGCTTGGAAAGAAATAAAACAACACAGATATTGTGAATTACCCACTTCTTCTCACAGTAACCTTTGCACTTTGCTTCTGTGTGTTTGTGGGCCTTCAGCAGGTGAGAATTGTGGAGAGCTCCAGTTGTAACTTGTGGGACAGAGAACCAAAAGCATCTGATATAATAAACTCTCCCTGTTACTTGTGAGAAAAGGCGAGTTCTTCACTTCATGCTGCCCTGATGGGTATAGCTTTATTGAGCATCCTGGGGACCTCCAAAGTAGACTTGCTTGGGTGTCTGGCCTGCATAGCAGCATATTGTAGCACATGCAGCACTCTCATGGATGGGTTAGGGGGGCACCGTACTCTCAAACACAAAGCCTTTACAGCTTCTGTTACAGCTACCTGCTACTGCTGCACCCTCACACCCACCCAGTAACCTATGTACATTGTTTAACACAGTCCTGCTCAAACCTTTGGACCTGAAAATGAACACCCAGCACAAGGCAGAGTGCAATAGGCAGCTAAAGCCATATTTCCTTGCGTCTGGAACGATGTGCAACCCAAAGACAAGGGTGTGTTTTGGACAATGCACACATAAATTATGTGGTGATGCCACATCTCCCATGAGCATGTTCAGCTGAGCCGGGGAGACCAGGCCTGCTGAGAGACCTCCCATTGTGCATTGTGTCCGAGGAGCAGACGTGCCACACAGCACAAGCCTGGAGCCCGGCTGCTGTGGCCTTCTGTTGTGAGTCGGCATGGTTTTCACCCGCCGGCGGCCACACGTGTAATCTCAGCTGTCGGTTTTACTCTAATTAGAATGGTTGCACTCATCACATGGAGGTTGACCTTTGGCACAATTTCACCTTTCAAAAAAGGTCAAAATGAAACCAGTGAGCAGTCAGTAACTGGCACGTGTCGCTCTGCAGTTGTACACATACCACGTCCTTGTCTGTTTACAACTGTACTCTGTTGTTTTGGAAATGCATCATGGGAGAAAGAGTAAGAGTATAAAATCATATAATAATATAATATAAGAGTAAAAAGCAGTAACAATCACAATGATTAACTTGCTGTGGGGGATAGACAGAATCCTATGTCTTGTTCTTTTATGGTTAGAAATAGCTGAATGGACAAAGATATCATCTCAGGCAGGAGCAAAAATTCTGGACAAAGGTCTTCTAGTGGACCTACTGAAAAAAATGACACATGCAATTACAGCTCAGCACAAGGAAGATTTTCCTTACAATAACAAATATCCCAAGTTACAGAAAAGTAAACTGCTTTATGTAATAAGTTTCGTATGGGCATCTGCACTGACTTCTGACCCTTCAGTCAGAGATGTACAGACAGACAAAGCTGCTTTCTGACTGTGATTTACACACCAAACTGCAGGAGGTATTTGCTTAGGTTTATTGCATGTTTTATGTTTATTGCTTTAAAGCTGTGCCCTCTCTGTGTATTTATCTGAACAGAATTCATAAAGCTGCTGATAATAGGCCAGTATTTTAATGGGTCTTCACCACATGCCCTTCACTGTTTTTTAAACATGCTCACTCCAGGAGCTGTTAAGGTCCTAACATTATTCATTTTCTTAGCAGATGCGCTCATCCAGAGCCAGTTATATTTTTGCACTTCAGACATTGTGTAACCTATCAATGCAAGCAACAGACATGCAACTTCCCAACCCCAAGGTTGCCATGGGGTTGTCCAACCTGGGATTTGAACTCTAAACACTGCAGCATGAAGGCATGCTGAAACTGCTGACCATGGATAAGATAACATTTATATAACTTACCATGGCAGCATTGATACGGTCCTCCGGTCATGTCCAAGACAACTGCCTACGCAGGGGTATCTGTGCCTCTGATAAGGACATGAATATGAACATGAATAGTTGTTGCCAAGTTTGTTTGCCTGCCTTTGCATTTTTGTGCAGGTTTTCTCGCTGTGATGACAAGGACAGCAACAAAAAAAAGAAACAGTGACATTGTTTAAGCTGGCCATGTTTGCGTGTGCATCCGAAACTCTGATTCTTCTTTCTACAAATAGACAGAGTACAAAGGCCTCCCTGTCCTAATTTCAGTTCCTGGAACTCCTGTTGAGTTTCTTTTAATGAACATACACTGCGTACCCCCTTAAATGTGGTATTATTTTGATTGTCTCTGATATGGGGAAATGTAGCAGCCAATACATGTGATAGAACACTCACACACTGCTAAATGTAAGTCTTCTGAGCAGCTGTCCAACCTGGTGCATTCCATCAGCAAAGCAAGCAAACCTCTTAAACCTCTTAATAAAAAAACACCCCTTGATTTGATAATATATATATTTATGTATCAGGTACAATAAATTTGACTGTATTTCCCTCCCAGTCAAATTGGATTTTTTCTCTCTACTCCTTGTCCATATTTACTTAATTAAGTATGATTTTATTTTATTATCAAACATTATTGTAGCCTGCTATATGGAGCCAAAGCAATGATTATTCATTGCATGATGTTATATTTTTGGATTACTAGCACATCAACAAAATGTTTCAGCAAAGGAATACCTGCACCAATGAAATTAAATCAATGTAGTGTCTTGAACTGGTAAATTTTATTTACCAATATTCCAATACTATCAAATTTAGTTAAAAACACAGTTTTCAAAGCCCGTAGGGTATGGTAGAATACTTACTTTTAGAATATAAAGCAATGTCAATTATAATGTTACCTTCAGATTGCAATGTAGGTCATTATTGTTATACTCCACAATTTCAGGAGAAATAGGGTCAGGGAGAACAATGGCCAAATATTTAAATTGCCAAAGCCCCTCTACCTTTAGACAGATCATTAATATCACTTAGTTTGATACAAGTAAGACACATCAAGACCATGGGATGCTAATTTGTCAACTTCTTTTTAGAGGAATTCAGATTAATTCCTATAAGCCACTAAATCATTTCACCTTCAGGTATTTCAGAGGAAAATAAATACTTTGTCAAACAGTATAAAATGCACAATGAGTACATTACATTTTCCCATACAGGCTTACAACATCTCTTTTGACAGCTCTGTCTTCTGGGGTTGTCAGCTGACAGTGAAAAGTTTTAACTGCTCTCTCGGGTTCAGCCCCTGCACCGTGTTTTTAATGCCTGCCTGGCATGGCGTTGTGTCAGCTTTTGGCTGGTGGCCCCGGTCAGCGTGTGCACACAAACTGAGTCACCTACAGTCGGCAACGGAGGAGGGAGCCAGGGAAACGCGGGCACCTTGTCAAGTCCGTGTCTGACTTCCTGGACTCCGGGGCACAGACACGGTCTAACAGGTGCCCTGGTGGTGACGAGGGGCGCGATGCCAAATTCATCGTGCGTTTGGGGCCATGCCAAGCCCCAGACAAAGCAAATTTACTCAAAGAGTACTTAATCATTATTCTTCAATTTGCGAGATAAAATACTGAGACATATCTGCAAATGGCAGCTGAGCTCGGCTGTAGAATTCAGCTATAGAACTCAGGCCCTTCCTTTTATGGCATTACAAAGGCAAGAATGTTGAGCCTTCATCACATTTAAAACATGAATGTTTTTTTATTTTAAATATGATGCATTAAAATGGTATGTCTGTTTTGTCATTGTCATTAGCAGAAGGAAAACTTTCCAAAGGTCAGTGTCATGTGTCACATGATATTGATATGTGGCTAACTAATAGACCACCAAGAGCCTCTCTGGGTGATGTCTGTGGGGCCTGCAGGCAATCAGTAGAGCCAGTAGATTCTTCCCATACAACGTCAGAAGAAAACACCCCTTTCTCACCTCATACTCAACCCATGGTCACTCCTGCCTGGAGTACTACAGTTCTCTCCTCACTGGTCTCCCAAATAGTAAGTATATCAGTGAACTTGCAGACAGTCTTGTCCATATACTGGCAAGACTGAGGGCATGAAATTGACCAATGTGGAAGAGCCAAATAAAATAGTTTATTTGAAGAATGGAGAATGCAATAGCAGTGATATTTATTAAGGGCAAACTAAGCAATGAGGGGAAAGTAAGGTGGACTTATAGGAAACATAAGCCCCGGTTCGGACACTAGCTGAAAACTGTTTCTGCTCCCCAATGTGAACATACAATTCATCCCCACAACAGAGCTTTTAGTCCAGGTCCAGAAATAAGGTTTGGTTACCATGGGTGGCAGTCTATCCAAAAATAAAGGGTCAGAGGATTGAAATCCAATAAAGCAGTGTTTACAATCCAGCTGCTTTCTCAGCATGCTTTCCCCTGCCCCAGCGGGTACTTCACACACTGCCTGTGAAAGTTTGTCTCCTATATCCTTCTCCTAAGGGCCCTTGCTGAGCTGCATCTACCTTGTCTAGTCCAGAAAATCCACCCACATATGGCCGCAGGAAGTCCTCATATGGCTTGGGGGTTCCAACAAGCTGTGATGTACCATTTATATATAGACGTTGACAGGATACGGAAACTACAATATATGGAAGAAGAAGGCAGGAAAGGGAGAAAGTATTTTTTACAATAATTACTTGTTATCAGGCGGTTCCGTTTTTTTATGTGATCCCAGCTCAGTATTAGCTAATTATCACTCAAGACGCCTCGCTGCTGTTTAACAGCTGGAGATGAGCTGCTGAGGGTTGTGGGATAAAAGAGAGCTATCCAGGATTGTGTCATTTTGATGAGTTGTGGAATTGTAAGCTGAAAATGAGGTTGGGGATTAGATCTGGGCAGCCACCGCCAGGTCTGAACAGAAACAGGATATGATCTGAGACGAGGGGGGAGGTGGGGGCCAGATCTGAACCAAATGTCAACTCCTATTCCCTGTTCCCATCTGTCTTCGCTGGTTCTCTCCAGGTCAGGGACAGTCGGCCATCCTATAGAAGGGAGGCGTCTACCACTCTCAACCCTCCGCCCAAAGCGTGGAAGCACATTCCAGGTTGGCTGAAGTCAGTGGTTAAATGTGTATAGCTCTTCTGTCCTTCTCCAGGGATCTTCCTGGACTGCACATACATTTTTTTTTTTACATTTAGTGGAATTGCATCTCACCCATCGCTGGCACGTGTCATCCACAGCTGGATGCAATCTTTTCTCACGGTACCATCACAGCCCAAAAGCTGAGCAATGGAGCACAGGACTGCAAGAAGGCACAGAACAATCTTAGACTGTACCAGGCATTTAACCCATGTACCCTGATTTAACCGATGAGTGGCATTGTCCTGTTGTCAGGGCCTCTTGTTTCTCTGACTCCAAGTGCAGACCGGGCAAATACATCAATAAGTAACAGTCAACCTGAGGGCAGCCTCATTAGCAATAAAAGGCACTTATCAACAGATTTTTTCGTCTGGCTGGCAGCCTTTAGACACGCGTTGTTGGGTCACTGGGAAGAGAGAGTCTGAGCAGCCGTAAACCACCTGCTAGGTGACTGGTGCTTAAGCCAACGAAACCCTGTGCTTCTCTAAACAGGGCTGGGTGTCAGATTGTTCTTCTGAAAAACAGCCCTACAACTCCCATGGTCCAGCTTGATGGAATCCTTAAAAACGATCGGATATATTTATGATTATTATGAGGAGTGTTCCGTTCACCAGCCTGTAAGAATGTGCTAAGTATGTCTTCTAGCAACAGAAGAAAGGAGGAAATGTTTTGATAAAGCCAGAAAGAGCGTTTATAATGAAATCGGTATTTCTAAATACAAGAAAAATTAGTAATGTCCTGGAGCTTGAGCCTCTAAGCAGTGGGACAGTCAAGACATTGACATCAATCTACCTGATTTACCATTAAATGCACAAGGTGTGGTCAAGTTGCGTGTCTCATTTCTTGTTTTGTCTTTGTCTCTTACACTTACATGAGCGAACTACACCCTCACTGTGTCATGGAAATGGCCTATGATAAATCAGGAATTCTGAAATCTCAAGGTGAACCACTCATTGTACCAACCATTGTTTAAGAAGGCAAAAGATTTTTTTCCAGGATAAAGGAACTGAATTGAATGGATTTATCAGCGGCAATCAGACAGCTAATTAGATAGGTACGGTTCATTTAGAGGCCACAAAATCTGAAAATCAGGACAGATATTGGTGTCTTTACAGTTACTTTGACTGTCATGCACATTGAATAACAGAATACCCTAGGTTTATATTCCGTACCATAAACAGTCTGGCAATAGTTTCCACAAGCCCAGCCTTCCATAGTCATAACCATCTGTCATAACCATTTACCTGAAATCCCCCGGTGATATGTTGAGGGTCTCCTGGGAAGTATCGGAAATTTCTCCTTATTAGTTTGACTGAGTTGAAGAGAAATGGAAGCCAACCGTTACAAGTCTGAATCCTTTCATCCTTTTTGTTCCAGTACTGTATGTAGATGTTGTGTAGAAATGATTTTCTACACAAATGATTTTTGGCTTTGACATATTTCCCAAGAGATACTGTTTGCAGGGTGGAATGTAACATTCATTTCTACGTAATAGCTATTATGACGTGATCATATGTGTGTCATGTATCACGCACAGAATATTGTGAAAGAACAATTGTGCTAGGCTTTAGGGGCACTTTAGGGGCACACGTGTAGTTGCTGTTGATGTTGATGCATACTCTGCACAGAGTATGAAAACTGCGCATGAGAATGTAAATGCTATTGCTAGTATCCATGTTTATATGTTTTTAAATTAAAATCATGGTTGACCCAGTCATACTTGTTTAACTGTATTTGCCAGCGAGTATTCGTTCCAGACAACATGACCCCGTTCTTTGCGGAAGTCTAGCTCATTGTTTATCCGAATACTGTCATAGAGCCTTGATTGCTTCTCCTCTCATTGACTCTAAATGTGTTCATCATTTTGAGTAAATTCCTGTTCATTATTTTAGCCATGGTTTGATGATGAGTAAATATCTCGAAACAGTATTGTCAGATTGGGTTCCTTGCTAATAAAATTAAAAACTTTCTTGGAAGTGTTTAATTCCTTTTAAATGTTCTGAGGTTTAACGTAATTTTTGCCAGTAAACGATAAAGGATGCTGAAGACTGCTTACCAGTGGAAACTCATGTGTTTCAGCAGGAAGGAAATCCAGCAGATCTGCTTAGTATCGCACAGAGGAAGTGTCATGTAATCGAGCTGGGTTTCGTAGGATGGTGCTCTGCTCTACTTTGCAGTCTGCTTCCTCTTCCCTCTCGTTCTGACTGTCTGCACCACTTAGCTTCTGTTCTGCCCTTCTGTTCTACTTATCAGGAGGTCACAGATCAGAGATGCAGATCAGTACTGCCGAAACGGCAGCGGGAGGGTTGAGGCACACATGTCTGTCTAAGAAGGCAAAGGTAATCAGGGCTCATGCCCTCAACTACATCCCACACAGACACAAACACATACACACACACACACACACAGACAGACATGCTGGCACACATGCATCAAGTGTTGTGCTGGAACCCACAAAGCCCTCAAGATGATGTCAGAGATGGATTTAATGTGGAACGGTACCATTCATTTCTCATTGTCTGCTCTCTCATTTAATACCCTGCTAATAATACACTACTTTGTTTTGGGATGTTTTTCCATGTGTGTACAGAACCTCACCACACACGCAAATGACCCGCGTAACAAAGATCACCTACTTCACTTCCAGTAACTAGGTCAGTCGTGCAGAGTGCGGCAGCTCATTCAGTCAGCACTTCGGGTAACGTTCACCACTGCTTACGTGAAAAAAGAGGATGATCTCAGCCTGATCGTTAGATGCGCCGGCGTCCCCCGCTAGACTAAACCTCATCCGTCTCCAGCCTTTTTTGTTTCATCTGAAGACTTCAGCCCTCATTCCGTAGTGACAGTGCAGGCAGACCCTGTGCAGGGAAGAGATGTTACACAGTGAGGGGAGAGCTGACCCAGCTTCATTTCTTATCTCCTGCTGCCTGTCCTCAGATGTGGTGCCATAGACAGTGTCTGACACACACACACACACAAAAAAACACCAGACCACTGATTGACAGCCAGGGCCATGAAGACACTGTAACCCTGCAAGCTGCTGACACCATTCCCAGATTCTCTCCCCCCCCGACACTGCTGTAAAATTAATCTTATCTTAAGTGTAAACAGCAATATATTCTATGTCACTGGACATACTTTTGGCATTCATTCTGCTTACATATTGTTTATAGTTTATGATAATGGTATAGGGGGTGTTTGATGGATGTAATCTGACCCTCAAGGTATTTTTAGCCCAGGATTTAACACAGTGTACAGGCATAATCATGTGCCAGTCTCGTTTTGACCCCTCTTCACAACAATCTCCCAGACCACTCCCTTGTTCTGAAGATTTCATTGTTTTTTGAGGCAGCGTTAAAGGTGAACCCTAACCTCTGAACACTCTCCTGTACTCTGAAGACATCATACTACTGCTGGAACTTCCTGAATATCCTGAAGTAGCCTGAGGCCTCTTCGCTCCTCAACCCTTATTACTCGCCTCTCCCAACCCACAGATTATTTTCACAGATTGTGCCAGATAAATCAAAACAATCAGGCACACTGCTTGTGGCAGACACGCTAACACATAAGACTGCATTGACTTGAGCTTTGCGAATATTAGCTATGCCTTTGTAGCAGTTCCTTGCGCATGGTCATGTCACAAGTTGTTATTTTGTCATTTGATCCGCTGGGGAAGCCAAAGGCAACACATGTTATTCACAATGGCATCTTGCAGTGGAGAATGGCTAAAGGCACCTATACATATTGTTCCATATGCCTGAACGTTTGATCATGTAGTTAGCAGTCAAGGACAAGCAAGGCTGGTGTTCATCGCAAAATCCTTCTTATCCGAATTATCAAATATTTTTTAATAGATCTCTATTGTTTTAAAAATCACAAACATATTTCAAAAAATAGACATAAACAAGTGGGAAATGTAAGTACATTTGCTGTGGATTGTTTATACAATTGTTTCCGAACATTATCCAGGTTCTACTTCCTCTCACAACGACGGTGCCAAGTTTCCTTAAAGAGACACCCAACTGGGCTCACCCGGCTATTTAATACAAAGAACTAAAATAGTCTTGATGGCTTTGGGGACAATGTGAGAGCTTTTAATTTGAAACGTGCTTGCTTGTTTTCAGGAAATACAAAATGGGTGTGTTTTTGTTTATAATATTATGTCAGGAAATATTAAACCCATATTGCATTGTACATCCAATTCATTACACTAACAGTGAAAAAAAGAATGACACTGAGATTATGACTAGGGAATCCTACTGAAAAACATTGGGACCAAATAACAACCAAGGTACAGTACATGAGCAGAAACCCAGGAACCACCTGGAGGCTCTGTTTCGTAAGCACGGCATGGGATAGGCCCTGCAGAAAAACCTCCAGACCTTGTTCAACAGCATACCAATGAGGTGTGGAGCCATTAATCTAAAGTGGTATCTACATAACAGAAAAAAAAACAGTTTTCTCAAGCAGCTAGGTAACTTCTTAAAAATAGATATGTAGCTAGCTCCTATCTCAGACAGAGGGCTTTTTAGCTACCCATGTGGTTAGCTGTAAAAGCTATATGCCATAAAGTAGGACAAACTACCTGAAATAATTATCTCAGTTTCTTGGATACAGCCTTCTGTCTAACTGCGGTATGCTTTGTACTGCGCTGTGTTTTGAATTTTCTTGCTTGTCTCAGTCCATTGATCAATTATTGTGTCTTTTAGAGGAGAAACGCTGTCTGAATGTATTGTCCAGGCACATACTTGAGTGGCTGCCATTCTCTTTTGATGCCCTAACAGCCTCATTTTCAATCCAATATGGCATCTATTGTGAATAATGCCCTGAGATAGGAGGCATTGAACAAGAGGTAGGGTGTACTTGGGACATAAAACTCCCATTAGTTACACAACTATTTAAAAATACCAAGGTAGGCTGTGTATTTATGTATAAATACAATGTCATCTTAAATATACTGTAATTACGTGCAATATTTTCAACTATCTTTATTGAAATGGTGGCAGGGCGGTCCAGCGGTAATGAGTAGGGCTCATAACTTAAAGGTTGCTGGTTCAATTCCCAAGTTGGACACTGCCGTCATACCCCTGGGCAAGGTACTTAGCCCAAAATCGCCCCAATGAATATCCAGCCCTATAAACGGGTAATGTAAGTTCCTCTGGATAAGAACGTCTGCTGAATTACAATAATGTAACATAATCTTTACAGTTTCAATCATCAAGGTGACCCAGTGCCTGAAGCTCTGCAGCCTGTATTCTGAAGACCAGGATCCTGTTTTCGATTTTTGCATTTAGACAAGGTGAAGGGTTACCCAGACAGAGGACCTCACATTGAGATGGATAGAGGAGTCAACAATCAGGGCCAGGTGGTGAGCTGTCAGTTGGAGAGGCAGAGAACTTATCTTCGTCTGAGCAGGATCCTGTTTTCGATTTTTGCATTTAGACAAGGGTTGTTTGAGGATATAATACAGCCTTGTAAGAACTTTTGAAAATTTCAACAATTAAATTCTAATGCCTAAAATTAATTTTATCCTGACAATTGCTTTCAAATCCATATGCCATCAGTGTTTGAAGTTGACAGTCACCTCCTCCAATATAATATTAACATTATTGCTTATTTCAGGATCAGATCTGTGGTATGAAGGAGTTTGGTGTTGTTTGGTCATGTGATTCTGTTAACAAGTTTAACTTTATTTCTGCAAACCAAAATGTAGGCTTCTGGAATTTTCATGTAAAATAGAACACTAAATCATCATTGCTTTAAAAAATAAATGTGATACAAGTTTATTTAGGCATGATTATAGAGAGTAATTATGTTATCAGTTAAACTGATTATGTTACTCAATACAAAATGTTTTCTCACCAGATAATGTTACCACCGGACAACAAAATAAGACCTGATAATGTTATAAGATATTCCATTGTTACAGTTTTTATTATGTTGTCTGGTTTTATTCTGTAATTGATAAAATGATATGCTATGATGAGTAATTACAGTGGTTATTACATTATTAGCGAGCAGCAAGCCAGTTTAAATGAGCCATCCAGATACACTGCACTGTCCATGTAAATCTCAGCACACACACATGAACACACACACACACACACACACTCCCTGCTCTTCAGTATTACATATTCCCACCTGCTGAACTCTTAGCCCAAGACTCGAGGCAGAATTTAGCGCTGTGGCGGTCACGTTACAATCGCCGTGCCCCATCAGACGCTATGTTCCCTGGCATACGAACACACAGCTGCACTGGAAAGAATCCCACAGAGTGTTCCATGCCGTTGACATAGTTCCCTTACTTAAATCCGACACTGACATCTGTGAAGCAGAGTGTCATGACAACCGGCGCCCTGCGTGCGTCTCGAACGCGGGCCTGCACGCGCACCCCAGCCCTCTGCACATCTGCTGGGGGCGCTGGACCACAGTTGGCATTAGGGCACAAAGATCGCATATAAATAAAGATGTCATCACCACGCTACTGCATCTTTTTGCCATCAGAGGGGGCATCACACTTCCCCTGTGGAAGACACACAGCGGATGTAACTACCCCTGATCCTACACTGCGGGCCAGCTGAAAAAAAAATGCCCAAGGCTGAACAGTACATTTGAATGAACGCCGTTTCACCAAAGCTACCCAAATCAGCAGCACTGCGGAGCGCGGTAGGAGGGCCCGGCCTCTCCCTTGGAATTCTGCAGAGTAATTGGAGTCGTAGGTTAATGACCATAACGCGTCCCCTGGAGCCAGATGAACAAACCTATGCGTTTCCCGCTCGCTTACGACGCCAGCCGCTACCAGATAATTTGCATATGCAAATGAAGTTGGTATCATGGGATGCCCAGCAGCTAAAGGGAGGGGGTGTTACAGGGACAATCGCTTGTAACATAACGGACGCCTGTGCCTGCCGTGACAGCTTTGCTGCCGGGGGGAAGAGAAAGGAATCCTGGCAGGATAAAATAAGCTCCGGGGATATTTACAACTGTAATTACGTAAATGGTGTGGCTGGCCGCAGCAGCGGAACAGGGTCTCGCTATCACAAGGCCGAACTGCGGGACACTTCTAATATGGAGCTGCCACTCAGGTTACGAAGTCGGAACAGGGAGCTGGGGGGGGGCGATGGCGGGGGTCTTTAAGTGGGCTCTGTTTCCCAGAACATTGAAGGCGAGTTTCCATGGAAAGATTAAAGTCACAGCCTCCACACGGCTAAGCGCTCACATAGTCTCACACTCTCATCACCTGTACCAAAGCCTGTGAGTTTTATTCATTTTGCATAGAGGCAGAGAGAGGGAGGAAATGCACCGTGCAATGCAAGGAAACATTGCACAATGGATTCATTCATACAACAGGGATCTGTCAAACAGGCACTGGACAGATCATCAATGATACAGAGAAAATGTCTGACTCATAACTGTTTAACATATGCGCTGTTTTTGTTTTTTTCTGTGTGGCTCAGCACCAGGTCTGACTGGACCTTGTTATCTTTGCCATCTTTCCCCTAAAATGGTGACGTGGTGATTGGTTTGTTTCTCTTTCCCTGTGAGTGGAATGTAGAGCTGAACTATACAAAAACACTCTGGTGGTCCAGTCTTTCTTCCCCCTCATGCTACTTCCCATTGCCCTGGTGACAGCTCTCTCCCTGCCTGTCTGTGCAAGAGAGCAAAGGAGGAAAAGAAAGAGAAAGTGATGGTGAGGAAGAGAAATGGCATGTAAGCTCCATGCCGGGGGTCATTGTTATTTTATAATCTAACAATCGGTTATTTCAGCAACACATTTAGCAATATTTCAATACTATATATGCATTCAGTTGAAAGAATGGAAAGAGGTATGTCATGTAGTGTTGGTGACCATGTTGCTTGTGATAAGTTGTTGACAGTGGAAGACAGCAAAGGAGAGAAAGAAAGAGAAAGTGATGGTGATGAAGAAAAATGGCATGTAAGCATGTCACAAATGGGATGAAGCCTCTGCTCTCTGGTAAGACTGCTCCAAGAAAGCTAAAAGTGGATTTGGATTCCGAAAGATCAATAATGGGGAACGAGAATACCTCCCGCATTGGAATCAGAGATTCACAGGACGCGGCTTGCTCACGAACGCAGCTGTCAATATTTGGCTGTACGGGGTGACCGCAGTGTCCTTTCCTTATCCATGGCCTTTTTTGGTTCGCAGTAAGACTGATTATCTCTGCTGTGAAATGCAATCTGTGGACACGATTGATAGTCAGTTGCAAGAAGGGTCGGCCTCTAATGAATATCATCTGAAAAAGATGTGACACATTATCCTTTTATATTCCATGCGGAGGGTAAAGATCTCATCACATTAAAACAAGCCTGCCATTTGCCCACTGATATCATTGTTGTGTTACCAGCTTAAATGATAAGCTTTAGTATTAGTCGTCTGACATTTAAGCCGCATTAATGTGGTGTTGGATCATTTCCTTAAGAAATTACGCTGTGTTAGAGGGACTTTATTTTTCAGACATGATAAAGGGTGCAATGAGACAGACCTATAATCTGCAGGAAAAGCTTAGAATTGCTGCAATCGTAAAGTTAATTTTGACGCTGTTCCTTTTATAGGTTGCACAACCAGCTGAGCATTCCCTCGGCAGACTTCTCATTGGCAGGGGCAGTCGGAACTTAAATGTCCCCATTAAGACTCCATTAATGATTCAAACCCTTTTTACAAAACTCCAGTGCAGTCATTAAACCTGAGAGGCTCGTCCTGTACAACAGAGTAACAGCTGGCACAACGCCTTCGAAAAAGTGCTGTTTGATTTATAAACTTTTCCAGGTGAAAGAAACAAGTGACTCAGAAAGTTTGTCCGTTGCCAATTATGGTAATCCGTTCATTTGAAAACAATGGAACATATTGCCACACAGCAAAAGGCCACGTCTACAAAAGTTGCGTTAAATATTATATGCTTATTATCGTAAACTATTAAATACTCAGCAGAGGCCCAAATAAAATGCCTTGTTTTTCCTAGCTTAATTATTATATTATACATTTATTGAGCTGGATATTTTAGGGGAAGATTCATGGTTCCTTGCTCAAGCGTACAACAGTTGTGCCCTGCCTAGGAATGTGTCTGAGCCTTCAGGTCCTTAACCACCATGCCACATTTTCACACACAAAAAGCAGAGTCCTGATGCCCAGCGCAGAAATGCCTTGCACATCCGTTAAATAACTCAAAATGTGCTCAGCAAATCAGCCACGCTTCCTGGCAGCCTTTTGTTTGATATGACATTTGTTGTGGTCCAGATCTCCTGCAGCAGGTCCACATGATCAGCGGTTGGCAGCCCCGCTGATTGTAATATCTGAACTTTGTTGCATAAGAGGCCCACAGCAAATTCAGTCATTTTCCTCCTTCTTGGTGAGTCCCTTCTAAGGTCATCTTGCTAAGCTCTTTAATGGAGAATGCATGTCGAGCGTGCCTCCAGCTCTGTTTGAGTTCTGTGCCTCAGGAACTCAGGTGTAAAGGGAAAGGGCTGAGAGGGGTAGGTGGGGCCTGAAAGGCACTAAGCACTCCATCGCTCGGCACGGACACCCCTGAAGCCCCACGCATTGCATCAAGTACGTACCAACGGAATTTCTCATCTTGTCGCACTGGTTCCGAGTGCCAAAGTCGCCATATGACAGCAGAGTGACCTGTAATAGAAACAGCAGAGTGGGAGCCGTTCCTTCCGTGACCTTTTCAAGAGGCGGCTCCCACCCCCCTACCCGGGAGTTGGCACCGCGCGCGGTCCCATTCTCACAGCTCTGTCTCCACCACGTTAAAAACGGTCCTGGGGGAGGAAGCTGGCTGCGTGTTAGTCTGTAATGCTTCATGCAGGGAGTCATTGTTATTTTAGAATCTGTCAGACAGCTATTTCAGCAACACCTTTAACAATATTTTGATACTACGGAGGACAAGAATGGAAAGAGGTGTGTCATGCAGTGTCAGTGACTGTGTGGCTGGTGATTGGTGTAGACAAGCATCGAGGGCCTAGAGTGAAATGAAGGGAAAAAAAAATTAACAGAAGAACAATGCAAGCAAGAAGACTCAGAAACAATGCAGAAACTACCAAGCCAGCATTTTGGAGGTTAATGTAACGAATATGGGTTTTTTTCATGATGTATGTACCAAGCGAATAGCGTGTTTGAACAGAATGTTACCTCAAGCATGTTCTGGGTAAATCAACACAGAACCCTAAAACGGGACAATCTCTTGAGGCTGTATGGGTGGAAAAGGCTGTTTGCTGTCTCCGGGCAGGTGCAAACTTGCCGTTGGAGCGATCATTCCAGCCAACAGCTGTTCAGCCTAGAACGCGGAGTACGATTTTTGATAACTGCAAGCAAGTGCACTGAGAGCGTATCTGCCAAATAATAAGAGCTGGCTGCTGTAGAACTGGGCTGACACACCAAATGAGCTTTGATATCAGGAAGTGGTAGTATGTTTCATCACAGCTACAAATATAAACAGCTGCAGGAATGATATGCTGGTGAATTTTCACTTCATTTTTCATCGATTGTTGGCAGTCCTTCTCACCACCCTCAACTACAGCATTACACATGAGACAGACAACACATTTCTGACTTGCCAGAAATTATAAGCAGCTTATAAGTGTGCACAAGAGAAATTATTGTGGATTGAAAGAACATCACACACCACGGAATCTTAGTTGTAAAGACAATGTACAATTTCAGCATGCCTGCACTGAATTTCAACAATAATCATAACAAACCTGTGGCAAACACATAATAGTTGCTGTGAGATCTAAAATGGGGCAAAATGTGTGTTCTAGTATTTACGAAAGTCCCAAATTCAGGAAATCGCATTTATACAATGTCTCTATGCGTGTCACAATACTAGAATGCGTTTGTAAGTCAGGGATTAGCAGTAGAAAAATAGAGTTACTATATAACCTCTGGATATATAAAAAAAAATCCTAGCAGGGTTCAACCTACTCTAGATATGTCCCATCAGCAAATTACAATGCTAAGCACCAGCAATTACCTGACACTATATTTAGACATGCAGAGAGTCTGCATTCTTCGACTGTACCTGTTCATGCACAACATTCTATCGCACACAAGCCAGTGAGCAGCGACAGTCAGTTCTCCATCTGTGACAGGACAGCAAACAGACCAGCTATGCAGGACAGGTTATGCAACTCTGTTGACTGCCTGCAGGACCCGGCCTAGGGCGGGAAATAGCTTTGTGGCTTCTCTGAGCTTCTCTGAGCAAGACTGTAATAATTTCTCGCACCCAATCTGCTAAAAGAATTAACAATGACCAGATAATTATAAAGACAAATTGGTTCAGAAAAACACTACTATTAACAACTTTTAAAGAACATAATGAGGTTTCAAGAAATAAATCTTATAAATAAACATTAAAAGATAATGTACTGTAATACTGATGTTTCACAAGCAAGTGTTGTTTTGATAACCAAAAATACAACAGTGAAATAAGTACTGAAGTTCACTGTAAATACAGATGCCCCATGTAAACTCCTGTCATGCTCTGTGTGGTCTTGGTACACTATAGAAAACAAACTCAGAAGCACTGTCGGACAGAATATATGGTATCTACAGTACCACTGGCCTCACTGCCAATGACACGAACAGAATTTCAATGAGGTTAAATTTAGCGTGAAAAGACACAGGCCCCATGAATCTCTCAGACTTTGTTGTTAATCATTTATGATGGCTGCAAGCCATTCTGAGATTCGGCATACTCAGCCATTGCGACGGTCAGTGAGAGTCAGAGCATTGCACTGTGCTACAGTACGTATGATTACCAGTGGTGAATGATCACTCCTGTTGCCCACTTCTGGTCTCAGTGTAGTGCAGTGTACAGAATCCCATGAATGTTAAATCTTGTATTTATTTTGGCAGTAAGGTCAGCAACGTGCTTAGAGGATGCTACATTCAGAGGCTATCCTCTACGCATAATAAACTAAGAGGTACAGAGCAATGTCACAGGTGTAAAGTGTCAGCATAGCCAATAGCAGCCCTCTAAACCCTCCCCTCTCCAGTTCTTGGCCCCTTTCATTCCTAACCCGGGCCATCCCAAAGAAGGGCTGGAAAAAAGCAAAACTGGAAAGCAAAAAAAGACCAACACTTGTCAAGATGTAAAGATCATACCATGTGAGAAATTACGCCATTCTGTATCTTTAATCTCCAACATAAAAAGGCATATCTGAATGATTTGTGTGTAAAATACACCCCACATGAAACATCAAATGGCATGAACCATATGCACAGAATAATAGCTAAATGGGCATATTGATATGAATAATGACTAAAAGGGCATAGTCTCATAAAGAGGATATTTTTTTATCCTTTATCTATTACTATATTTCCCTTTCCCAGATTCTCCAGATATAATCTACAGTAATCAAGCTGCTCATGATAGTTTAGAAATGAGATTTAAAAGCAATAGGGTCTGGGCCAAGTCTAATCACTGCTGTCTTACTTCTGTAGGAAATAGAAACAATATCAGAGGAAACTGAAAACTTCACCAGAACTTTGCTCATGCCAAAAAAAGGACAAATCTATGAAACATGTCCTGCTTTCCATACCTTTTTATGAGATCATTTTTACTGTTCTGCTCCGGTTGCTCCACCCCTTTCCACTGACAAATCCATGTCTTCCAGCGAGTCTGCTTGCATCTTAGCTGACGAAAGCAACGATATGACAAATTACACGGTAAGCAAAGTACTTAGTATCATCCACCGTGGGGTAGTTCTTTCAGAACATAAACCCCAGGGTGAGTGTATTTTATACAATACACAGCATTTATAAATCAGTTGTGTAAGTTTAATTGACTCAGCGTGTGCTTCCCCCTGGGGTTCATTTGCAAATATTTATTGATTTTTTTT
Organism: Megalops atlanticus; assembly: GCA_019176425.1. NCBI lineage: Eukaryota > Metazoa > Chordata > Actinopteri > Elopiformes > Megalopidae > Megalops > Megalops atlanticus. Next base: position 10,053,830 of record CM032888.1, read on the forward strand.
TTCCAGATGGGAAGTTAGCAGCGGGTTAACTTTGCAGAGGGTTTTACTGTCATTTGTTTGCTTAGCGGTTACATTTATCTAAATGCTCCACAAACCTGCCACTCACAGAGATGTATTCAAATATACAGCAGTCATAACAGACCAGTCCAGGCGTTTACAACCTGAAACACCTTGGTGGCGGTGGTCATATTTTCAGCCCACAGAAAATGAGTGGAAAGTCATATGTGAGGAATGTCCAGTCCGATGAACAGGAGACGGCTTTTTTCTCACGTACCTGTCCTTTTCACTGAACAGTTCTCCATAGATGACACTAAAAACAATGATGCTGGTGACATTATTCATTATTACTATTTTTATAACTAGTTATAACAGCAGTAGTAGGACGAGAAGCAGTATTACTGGAATTTTAAATTTTATTCACAGTAATAATGATACTCCAGGAGCGTCTGCGGGTAACATCAGCACATAGTGCTACTTTCATTTTCCCACAGGGGTGGTTCCTGGACGCCAGACACGATTGGTCTCTGCAGCAGATAGCTGGGGTGTGTGTGATTCTGGTTCCCTCAGGTGCCTTGCATGTGCCAGTGTCAGCAGTGAAATTTAAAACCAAATGAGGATATATAAACAGGTGCAGGTCCCTGCACTGTGCACACATATTCTTGCGTTTCTTCATGATGCAGATCGCCTCCTAAGTTTCAGAGAGCTGTTGCCTGCATCCAGCCAATCAGCTCATAGGCAGCTTTGTCTCCATGGCTACACAAAACTGTACCTCAAAGGCAATGAGCTTCTCATCACTTTGTCGTTCTTCTCATTTCCCCTTTGTTGGGGCTCATTAAACGATACCTGAGGTTGTTCTCCATACAATTTTCAGGAGTTTTATCATAAAAGTATCTTGTGAGATATTTCAAAATGTGGTTTGAAATTGCTTTCAGATTTCCTGGAAAAGTCAATAAGCAATTGAATATGAAGTTCAGAAGAAATGTTTAGTCAGGTGTATAGAGCACACACAAAAAGGCTGATTCTGCCATCCACGTTCCCCAGATTATCATGCTCTTATGGAAGAAATCCAGGTGTCTATAAAAAAGCTGAAGATTAGTTATATTGTCCCTGTGATTAGAAAACCAATTAAGCCACTGTGTTATGCATGAACTCTGGGGGATATCTACATGAACATGACAGCAGATTTCTGTAGGTCATTAATAACACCATTCAAACTGGTCTCATAATGAGTTCATAGGTATCTTACTGATTTACAGGGGCTGTTAGTCTGTAGGTATTTTGGGTGACGACTCCTCTATTTGTTTGACTTTTTGATCTGCTCCTTTGAATTAGAACATACTAGGGTGGAAATAGGTAGCCTCAAGGCTAGAATAGGGGAATGAATTTGTAGCTAGTGCACTGGTCAGATGTTATCAGTAGTGCTACGCAAAACATATTGAGAAGATGAGGAATAGATGTGAAAAGAAACAAAGGAGGTACCTAATACAGTGAGGGAAATGGAACACCTTTGTTTGCAGGAATACCTGCACTCTCAAACGTGTGGGGCTCCTTTTCAAGACCCTCAAAAACCTCTTCCACTTTAGGATACATCTATGCATCCCTCATCGAAGGAGGCAATCGAGGAAATGTCTTGCTTCCGTCATACGGCTCTTACGGAATTGGAATAGTCCTTCAGATGGTTTCTAGTTATCAGTTTCAAGGTTATGAAGTATGCAAGGATGTAGGATTGACCAGAGGTCACAATTTAGCACTTTTGGAATCCAGCCCACATCGAAGTCACATGATTCAGCGACGTCAGGTTGAGAACTGAAGAAATGAACAAGAATACAGGGCTACAGAATTTATAACTTTCTTGTAAACATAAAAATTTTCATTGGAATGGTGTATAACAAAAAATGTCCAATTAATAAATCCATTTTTTGGCTCAATGACACATTTGCCAGATTTTGGCCATACTAATCCCAATCTATGACATACTAAAATATGACTACAGCCAGCTGTTTGCATTACATCCATATGGAAAAATCATATATTGACAAAGGACTCAAAGACAATGAGTTACGCTGGGGAGTAGAAAGCTGAAAACGACAGTGTCCTCAGGGCGACCACTCAGAGTGAAACGACTCGCATAAACTGACGTCGAGGGTGAGCAAGACAGTTCACAGGCCCGGACTCAGCAGGAAACGGAATTCCTAACTCTAGAACAGGCTTCTTGCCAACTGTTTCTCTGCAGCTAACTGCTTTGTTTGTCTTCTTACCGCAAGGATCCAGCGATACCTGTAAAATGCACAGCTGGCCCCATCAGCAAAAATCTCAGCTGTCTGATACCAAAGCCTGGAGTGCATATCAGTCAAAATGATTAAATTCAACAATGTTCAGTAGAAATCATAATAGCTCAACATACTGTCCTACACTATCTGTTTGCATTGCAAATCACTGTCTCTCTGGCAACTCTCCCAAGACCTTTGAAATATCTCTGAAACACATACATTCCTAGCTTGACAATGACGTAAAGCTTCTGTCTACACTTAGATGCAGATACACACAAACCCACACACAATCTCTTTTTGCTTCGCCCTGGAACATTTATTAGTGTGTTAAACATGTTATGTAACTAATTACGTAGACTTCCTTCCCAAGTCTGCTCTGTTCAGCAGTCTCGGAGCGCTTAACTCCCACGGGTGAGCACCGAGTTTAAGTACTTTCATCAGCTCTCGTCTGACTGCATCTCGTCAGCCTGTCGCTCTTTGTCCACCCCGTTTGGCACCTTGGACATCGGAACGCCCAGCGAGGAATGCATCACAGGCTTACAATACACACCCGTGGAAATCAGGCCCTCAGCGCGGAGCGAAGCCGACAGCTTCCTTTCTTGTGAGAACCCACAGGAAAAATGTACACACCCCCGAGCAAACTCCACATCTGCAAGATCCATTAGCGCTAGCACAAACAAAACAGGTAGTGTGCCTGCGTTCACAGTGTAAAACTGCCTCATTTAGTCTAGGTTCATGTAGCACTGTAAACATGGGCGTCTGAAATTCTAATTCAGGGGCTTTAGGGGGCAACTTATTAACACTGCTGCAATGAAAATGCGTAATTAAGTACATTCTCAACTGCTTCAGTCTTCAGACCATTTTTATGTGCTTTCATGCTGTAGAACAGGACGGTGTTAATGAAACCAACTAATTAAGATAATGCATAAAATAAAGGGAGATAACCTGCTAAGTGCAGCAAGACAGGGGAACAAACAAAAGATTTAGGATGAGGAAATAACCCCTCTTCGATGGAAAAGTAGGTACAATGTTTTCTTCAAAAATGCTCACTTTGCCTAACCACATCATTAATCATTCCACCATGTCAACAGATGTGTTTGTTTTGTATTTAGTCTACATTTAATTTACTAATCCAACTATATTTGATAAAACAAATGCACACAAGACAGAGCATATCTTACAGAGCATGATGGCAATGCTCTGTAAGATATGATGGCAGGTACTCAGATAATCACATATGCCACAAACAGGTAAACACAGTTGTTCTGCTAGGCAAGCTTATAAATTCATTGATTAACTAGGTAGTGACAATTAACTTTTATCTGCATTGGATCCACCTCTCAGATTCCTGTCATATCTTTAAGTGCTTTCATTATGATGGTTATTTTGGCAACACATTCATAGGGTATCATTCATAGGGTTCATGAAACTAGTTCATTGTCAGTAAGTAGCATTCCACTGGCAATATGAGTTTACAGACAGGATGTGAATGAATACCAGATTTGCTGGTGCTTCAGCATCACCACTGAAAATAGAGGTGGCAGTACTACAGCCTAGAGATTCAGCTAGCTTCATGGGAGGAAACGCTATGTGACACAGTGAAGAGCAGGTGGAAAACCATCACAGTATGACAACAACAGCAATTTTAGTGCAATACCACCCACAGGTGTTTCAGCGGAATCACTGTTGTTGTGTCCTTGGTTATTCTCCCATGGTTAGGCAAAGATTAACCTGCATTCTGTGAACCGCATTCCAAAAAATCAGGAATAGAGCTTGCTGGTTAGCAACTGTAGACTACTTCAAAACAATGACTTCTAATGGCACAGGCTGTGGTGGCATGAACAGTCAAAATGAAAGCCACTTGTATTGTCATGGAGGACTTCAAAAGAATTCAGAATTGGCATATGTCATTTGTACTAATTCTGTGCTGAGGATCATTGAGGGTACTGTTGTTTAAAAGCCTGGCAGGACCATTACACAATCAGCAGCTATTGTGTGCCCGTTAATCTGTAACACGATTATATAACTTTGTGTCTGATTATGTCAATCATTGACTTGAAATTGATTTTTCATTAAATTAAAATAACAAAAATGCTTTTTATATCCCCCCATCTGCTCATAATTCTAAGCACTCCCTGTGAGATAAGTGCCCTAAATGTTTTATGAAAGCGCTGCCTAATCACCCAGGGAACAACTTATTAGCAGTGTAGCTTTCAATAATCAATTAAGATGTGCATCTAATTGAAACTTTTAGGTTCTCTGGAAAAAAAAAGGCATAAAGTGTTTAAAAATGTACCAAGGACTCATCAAATCAATGGTCCTTGACTGGTCTATAAATTAAAGATGCATCCAATCAAACACTTCCCCAAGGCAGAAAAAAATGAAAAAATGTCTGCCATTAAAATTATTGATATTAAAATGAAACCAAATTAAACTAAACAATTATCTCTCACAAGCTGCACAAGAAGCAGTATTCCAAAGCAATGCCCTTAAGTTTTGTTGTTATTGTTGTTGAATTTTTTTTTCCATCAAAATGTGTTCTGTCAAATTTCGTGTCACAGCCAGGTGCAAAACAAAGCAAGCTTGGCCATTTATTGTGTGGATGTATAATGTTGCATCTGAACTCTGTGTGTCTAAATGAGGTTGGATTGTACCAAAGTGAATGTTTACAGGAATGCAGATTTCAAATTATTATGTTGTTAGCTATATGCTATGTAGATAAAGAGTATGCACAACCAACCTGTAACTTGGCAGATGGCATACCTGCCATCCCAATATACTTTGCTATGGTGCATTATAGGCCTATACGGTGGGGTCTGACCACTGCTGAGGTCTATTCCATTTCAATTCAGTTAATTCAGCATACTCTTGCGTCCACAATAAACCAAGGGAACGTAAGACCACCCTACCTCATTATCATATTGAAGGCAGAAATGCAGAAATAAATAAATTAATGCATGAATGAATAAATAAATACATGATCTGTATTTATTTATTTATTTCTGTATTTATTCTCCATATGTATTTATTCATTTATTTATTTATGCATTTACTCAGCATAACTCAAAATTTATTTATTTACTTGTTTATTTGAACATTTCTTTCATTTTAAGCCAAAAAGCAAGCTTTTGTCCTCCATAATTATTAATTTACTCGTTTAATTGACTAATTATGTAGTAAACGGTACATTGCAGTCTTCCTCCTGAGTGTGTGGCACACCACACAGAAACAAAGTAACACTTGACATGAAATCTGGCGATATCAAAGCTGCACAGTGCTATGGTTTTTTTAAGACGTTTACCAGTGGTGCTGATTGGTTACTCAGTGTCCTTATTGCATCATCAAATGGAGAGATCAATCCAACCCAATATTATACCGACACTATTAGGACTGTGATGTCTTCTGTGCAGTAATGTTTTGCAAGCTGAATGGGATCTTTGCAGGTTTATATGTTATTATAGCCCTTCTTGAGAAGATGCATCTATTGCTATTATGTTGTCTTATTTGCGGTCACATTTTGCCTAATTAGTGTTTTCTATCTAAACTATTCAGTGAGTATGTGCTAGCTGACTCTACTACATGTTTGTTTGTGTATACAGCCACTCTCCCCTTTTTAAACGTCAAATTTGCAGACAATACATGCCCTCATAACCCCGCCTCCATGAAAAGTTACAGAAGACAACAATGACTGCTACTGAGAGGTTGCTCTCTCACAATTCATATACAAACACTGCTCTCACACCAGTACTCACATCCTGACCCAGAGACAGACAGTAGCTACAGTCCTGTTATGAATAGAATTAAAATGTAGACTTTCATTTCACACATGAGGGGCTGAATGCAATAGGGGGCCTGATTGTTCTTGATTTTTTTTTAGCTTTTTATCACCCTCTCAGTTCAGCGTAATCCTCCTCTCTCCCGAAAGACTGGCTAGCATGTTAATTCCCTCTCCAGTTTATGTTGTCTAGGTGCCAGTCCAGTGATGTGCCTTTTTTTTATATACAGAGGCATTTCCTGAAGGAAAATCACTAGTGCTTTTTTTTTGCTTTAGTAGCTATCTAAAGCACAGTGCTTACTGCAGATCATCTAAGGCTTGATCCCAATGCCATTGACTTCACCATGTCTGAATAATTAGCCATGCCTCCTTGTTGTCTCTCAGATCAGTGTGCTGCTGCTTATTGTTCTTCCCACTGCTTCTCTCATCCTTCAATGCATCAGCCCCACAGACGATATTGACAGGTCTCGGGGAACGAAAAGAGGCTGCATGCAAAATGAGTTAGTTTTGTTTTTTCATTGACCTTTCAATTACTTTCATTTAAATGTCAAACAGTGTAGAGGAACAGGCCTTGTTTAGGAAACAGTATTTACTGGCCGTCTGTGGATGGGCTTTGATAGATAGAGGTGCAATTAATTAAATAAAAGTTATCACATAGATGGTTAGATAAACGGCCGGAGATGCTTTAGATTTAAAAGGTTAATGGCTCTTACCAAGATAATTGAAACCACTTAAATTATAGTATATTGACAAAACAAATGGAACATTTCTTGGACTGATTTCTACCTTGTTCTGCTGTTCTGAACGTTGGGTTTGGAGCCATGGTGTTTAACTGTGTGTATGTGTGTATGTGTGTGTGTGTGTGTGTGTGAGTGTGTGTGTCTGTGTGTGTGTATGTGTGTGCGCACACGTCACATGGTTCATGCTTATCTATTGTTGTGAAGCAGTTTTAAGCAGTCTTATTAAATGACCATGAATGTGTTATGTATGAGCCTGAGTCAGTGATACTCATATGTGAAATATATGCAAGATGATGACATTATGCAAACTTAAGGTTTTACATGTTTGTTACAAAGCTGTACTAAAGGCTTAATGGATACATGCTTTCATCATTTACTGTGCATCATAACAGAACTGTAAGGTGTTATGAATGTGTAGACAGACTTAATATGAATCATTACCAGTTGTGTTTATTTTGAAAGAATTCATTTACATCCAGAAGATGCACAGGAAAATTTGGAACTGTAATTATGTTACAGTTTTATCGTAGTTTTTACCTTGCATCGCTGTCATAAAATCATTAGTAACAGTTGCTAACTGGGTCTGTGAAGAGTGTGACGCACTTCATCTGATGGATCCCAACTTTCACATGATCGCTTTCCCAATGTAAGGAAAAGAAAGCACTTTAAAGGAACTCTTTAAATGATACCTGTTAATCTGACACAGCAGGCAGGGCACAACAGTATCTCCTCTGTAAAGGTATCAGAATAAGGGCCCTGGCTCAGCTGCAGGTGAGAGGAGCAACACATGGCCTGCAGACAGATGGAAATAACCTTTCATTAGAGTCCAGCCGCCACAGCCAAATGCAGGAAAGCCCGGCCAGTTAACCCCGCGGGTCTGGTACCATTATCTCCTGGAATGTTTTGCCTCTGAGGGTCACTTCAAACTGGGCCTGGTGCGCTGTCATTATCTTTTCCAACATTTTGCCTCTGCAGGTCACTTTGAACTGGGTCACTGGAGGGCTAATAACGATATGAGAAACAATGGCTGGCCTCAGTATAGAGTTTAGAACACAGTGGATGAGCTCATGTTGCATGTCAAAGAGAGCAGCCTTTTATTAAATCGGAATGAATGGTGGCACTGATGATGATAAACTGTTTCTTTTTTCCCCGCAGGGAATTATGGGTTTTTGAAACATGAACAGTGCTGGAAGGATAGGGATGTGCCGTGCCTCTTCAATCCAGCAAGGTCTCGCAGCGCCAAACTGAAATAGTCCAACCCCTGGCAGCAGAGGCACGGCACTGACATCCACAATAAAGCCAGCAGACTTCTTGGTGAAGTCAAAATACTTTTCACCAAGGTCTCTGGAAAAGTTTTGCAAACATGGGAGGACAGGGGTGTCCGGACAGGAGGTCCCACGTCCAGTTCAAAAGGGATGACACAAAGCAGAGGCTGTGATGAGTTCTGAAAATGTCCACACTTGCTGTGAGCCGGGGCATGTTTTCTCTGGGAGGGAAAAGTCGTGCAACGGTGCCATTAGCGAGCCCGCGGTGTGTCGACTGGCCCGGTGACATTGGGTTCCTCTCCGCTGAGCTTAGCCTGGCTGACCCTCCATCTGGCCAAAGCAAAGCAGGAAAGAGCTGCAAATCTGTCGCCAAAGTTCAGGGACCCTCCCAGATGCTGCACAACCCGTGTGGAGAGCTTGCGCACACACCCACACCCACACACGCATGCATGCATACACACATGTGCGCACACACACACACACACACACACACACACACACACACACACTCTTTCACACAAATACACACACACATACACAAACTGTCAGACACATTTCCACACACAAACATGCATGCATGCACACAAATATGCATACACATGCACAGACACATATACAGACACAAAAACATGAATTTGCAAGATAGTGTAGTGCACACCATACTGTGAAACCTAAATAATAGTTTTATCATATATGCATTCAGCAACAATTTTCAGCAATGTTATCCACCAACAGTGGGAAATTGCTGACTGCAAATACACATCTGCTTTTCCTTTACCACCTCTGGATTAACTTGTCTCAAACAAATTATGCAGTCAGACATTTACCACTAAGAACAGAGATAGCCACAGAAACAAGATAATGTGAGCTTGAACAGAGAAGTTGTAAAAACATCACATATCCCAAGCATCCTGTTCTGCTCAACAGAAAACACATCTGTATTGTCATATATTGGGGCAGATATTTATTGAACTAACCTCCCCACATTTGTATGCAAATGAAATAACACCTATCATTTGCCTCCAATAGCATTTGCTCCCATTGATTCTTGTAATTTGCAAAATAAGCATTTCTTATGGATAATACATTGAGTTATTGAGCCAAGTGTATTTCCAAGTAAGGATGCCAAAAAATCCTTTATCTCAGAGAAATGTAAATTACTGAGTTGGCTATGATGAATTGGGACGTTTTTCCAAATAAAGGAAACTGACTGAGATGCATGGTTGTATATTCAATATTGAAATGAACAATCTTGTTCAATATGAATATGTGCATGTAGTGGCCCATATGCATGTAAAACATTTGATAATTATATATACTGTACATACTCTTTACATAATTATACATACTTTACATACATACTTTTTATCTTTTTGTACACATACATTTTTACAAACTAATCAGTGATCATCACTGTTATGATTATTTTTGCAGCCATAATTATTACATAATATCCTCACATATTTTGCCTAATCTAATTGGCTTTTAGGTGGGGTTTCATCAGAGTTCATGACATGTCCCCTACAGCAGATTAAAACGAACTCATGACTGAGCTGTCTTAGTTGCGTAATTCTCCCTTTCTTATTATGTAATTATGGGAAAATGTTATCTTTGCTTTCTTGGAATCTGCCGTTAGAGAAACCTTTCTTACAAAGCCACAACACAACCGATGATTCCTGAGCTGCATTCTTTTTTGCTTCATGCCTGATGCAATTGAACATGATGTACTGTAAGTCAGCAGGGAAGCAAGAGCCTCCCATTCATAGATCTAGAACAATAGCTGTAATATCTGCAACAAAGTCTCTTTTACTTGAGTATGTCTCTGCCTCACATTGATATGATGGAGACCTGATCTCACAGGGGTAAACAGGACAAACATCTCACAAGACCCATCTTGTGCTCCTGTTTGTACGGTAAACGGTACGGTTTTTTGTTGCAGCAATTCCTAGAAAATGTTAACAGAATTATTGTATTGTATACAGTACATTTCAAATGAAATAATTTTCACCTCATTTACCCTTTGCCAAAGATTCCATATTGTCATATTGCATTGTCACCTAGCAGTGCCTCAGCGACTGAGATCTAGGAGAGACTGGTGATGTCCAATCTGAGTGATAAACACAAAACAGGAGTGGTAGAGAGGAGATTCTGTATGCTACTAGCTGATTGCATCACTGGTGTACAGTACAGTGCCACTCTGATTTACCATAGCCAATGTCCACCTTCCATTATGTCATACTTTATCCTCAGCTCTAAGTCTCTAAGTCACGCTATACAGACAAGCAGGGAGGCTGGGGGGGTCCTCCACTGTCCAGTACAGTCTGGGTAACTCCTGCTCAAAGTTTATACCAGAGCAGTGAAGTACAAACATAGAATTATTACACAAACCATAACTATCACCATGTTATGGGACATAACCTAGAAATCACCATCCTGTTGAAGAAGGTTTGCAGAGATCAGTGGTAAGCATGTTTATTGTACAGATATACACGTGTTGATTTCCCTGTTAGAAGGCATAATTAGTGATGTATATTAGGAACAATATGAAGAATACAGGTCAACTGTGTGTGAAATAAAGTTGAGAGGGTATAAGCGCACAGACTGAAAAACAGTTAAGTTAAATCTTACTAGACTAAATTATGGTTAAGGTTAGCATTGTATTGTGTTGCATGTTCCTATTTTGTCAGCAGTATGAATATGGAGCGCTCCGCACCTGCGTATTTAGATATATATGCAGAGATGGTTCTGCTGTAGTTGCTCCGTGCAGGAGGGATTCTCAGAGGCAGAACTATGGGTTCTGCAATGTGCCGTCCAGAACTTTGGGGGTGGGGGGAGGAGGGAGCTTTATGCGACGAGACAAACACCATACGGAATGCATTAAGCTTCGTGATTCAATCAATTTAGAGCCACAAGGTGACATTTCGCTATACCTCATGGAAAATCCTCCTGATTTGAGGATAATTTCCACTTTTAATTAAAAACAGCATTAGCAGCGGCGGCTTCAAACAGAATCCATTTAGCGCCGAGCGCCACTGTCAAGGCTGCCATTAGCACGAAACATTCTGAGCCCCCTCTTCGTTTCTTAACTATGCTACAACGGGGAAAATAGGTAATAAGAGTGGGTGCGCTGTTCACTGGGCTGTGCAGCATCTAGCTTATTTACTGCCTCCCCCTGAAGAAAGCGTTCTCCATTCTCCCAGCCTATCTTTATTTGCTCTGGAAAGCTGTGAGACGGCGGTTTTACGCATGGGACTGTGCGGGTGCGTGTTTGCGTTGTGTGTGTTTCGATAGCAGCAGCTTCCAAACTTGATCGAGACGAAAACAAAGAAATGAATGATTCATAATGAATGGAAGCGCTCCTGTAACACGAATGCGTTCGAGGTGCAACAGGAAGTGGAAAGTGCGCAAGGCTGATGTATTCATTTTTAATTTAAGAAGCGAGGGATTAAAAACAAACCTGGACAGTAACGATGCTTTCTTCCTTGTTTGCCTGTCCCTTTCATTTAATTTGCATTATAATTCAATCTAATGTGTTCTAAAATGTGCTAAAAAAAAAAAAAAAACTCGTAGCAGGCACATTCAGAGTTATCTATTAGCCACAGCGCATATTCAGATCTAATGCAGCCAAAGAAAGGCAGGTGTTTAAAAGGTTCCTTGATTTTATTTATTTATATATTTCTTTTTACTGGCAACTTTGTCAGAAGCCTCAAAGTTTGCTCAAAGTGTTTGCTCACAGTGTTTTAAATCACAAAACACTGTGACCTTTAAAAACAGATTTTTATAATTAAGATTGATCAGACTGACACTTGAGGTTATCGAAATTATAAATAAATGTCATAGAATAAAACAAAAATAAAAGTGAAATCAAAATAGAAAACATGCAACAAATCATACAATTAAACATAACACAGCTTGATGTGTTCAACTAGACAAGTTCCTTTGAATTCCTTTTTTTTAAATGTCTGTAGACTACTTACAGGAAACTTTAGAAGTTATTGTATTCCCATTCAGATATATAAATGAAAATTATGCTACTATAGTGCTAAGGAAGGATGTGATGCAAGTACTCCCAATAGAGAAATACATTTCACTGCACTGCGTGGGGTTTTCCAGGTCCTGAAAATATGGTCCAGATAGATGAAGATCGAACACAGTAACTGCTCTACTGACAGCATACTTAACCCTGCCCTACTCTTTGTAAAAAAAAAAAGGCATGGCCCCATGTGTGTCCATCTGTACAAATTTGTCAGTAACACAAGGGTCATTTACCTCAGAAAGATAATAGAAAAGAGATTGAGAGCAGAGTGTGGTAGTATTGCCTAGTGTGTCATGCACTGCAGTGTAGACCATTAAAATATCCCTCCTGCCCAGATTAAAAGGATGTTCAGAAATCAAGCACAGAAAAACTATAGAAATACTGTGTCACTCAAAACATACCCAACCACTGGATGTGTTACATTAAAGTAGCTTTTACTGGAGCTCATAGGTAAACTAGTGTATTCCACCACTTGAGGTACTAATGCACAACCTTCAGCCACTAATGTTCGATACTTTAACCAGATAATCAACTCAGTACACTTCACACTCATTCTGTCCACAGCTGTTGCAGCTAAAAGTGTTCCAATATGCTGGGTCTTTATGAACATCCTTGAAGGGGTGCGGTCTAAAACAGAGTGTCCCTACGAATGCAGATAGCACCAAAATCTGTTAATAACCAGAACTTCCTACAGAGAGCACAGGAGCTGAATATTTAGTCACAATAGAATATTTGTGATTCAGCTCTGTTGTCTCATATTAATATAGGGATGGGTATAGGTATCTGGTAATATAGGTATAGGTATCAGTGTGGACCTGTGTGTGGATATGGACATCCATGATGTCCTGAATGCTCCAGTATGAAAAGTTGCTAAAGTGGTCTGACAACTAATAGTATATTGGAAACATCAGTAAAGTAAGAAACAACTATAATTATAAGGACTGGATCTACAGTAGAAGATTTTGACTTTTGTTTCAAGTAGTGAGGCCCATTTTAAATGCAAATAAACTGGTGGTCAGTATAGCCTTTGTACATGCTTTTTAATGTGAACTAATGGAGTTGTCTGGGTTGACTTAACATATAAGCTGTTGGTTATGTGATGTTGCGTGATTTTACTCTGTATATGAAGAACATTAATCTAACATGACATGTCCTGACGAGAACACAAACAACCACAATAGGCAAAACAGGGACGTGCCACAGCCTGTCGAAAGCGGCCTTTTTGCTGTGAATCCGGCGTGTGGTGACAGTGACAGTCGTGCCACCGCCCCAAAGCATTGCAAACTGGTAACGTTTGATGACTGAGAGGGCAAGAACTAACGAGAGGTTCACATATCCTGACACTGAGATGTGACAGGATGTGGTGAGGAAGTGAGCTGGGGGCGACAGATTGTTTTGTTTTTTTTTCTTCTTTTTAAGCTTGTACGCTCATCTGTTTGTGCTCGATGTCAGATGAGCCAAAAGGACATTCCCAGCAGGCAGCCAGAGCAGCATTCACTGTGTCCCTTAGAAAGATGGTCTCGTTTAATCGCAATCATGTATTTCAGCTTTACTGAGTAGAGGTGGTAGGCCTCAAGGTATTCAGCTACAGTTACAGTGTAGTGCACCAAGCTTTATAGAGCACTTACATTTAGTGATTTAGCAGATGCTCTTATCCAGAGTGACTTACAAAAGTGCGTACATAAAGGCAAGGCTAAGAACAGAGCTAATGCCAAATCATCAGTATCGCATTCTATAGTAGGAGTCATTACATAGCAGAGGGGTGCAAGAGGGGTTTACGCCATTATAACTGTCTCACTGTTAATAAGATATTACTGCATGTTAATTAATTATAAAAATTTAAATATGGTAAATGGATAGTACACATTAGTCATACACCCAAAATAAACATATATGGCAGAAAAAAAGTTTCATTCATTGATTTAGAGACTATTCCTTAGAAATGCATGTACATGTACTTAATACATGTTTTTCATTGACATGTTGTTCATTAAAACCCTGTAATCTTTTTTTTCCAAACTCATTACTAGCAATTATAAATTCCAATTTGTGGTTGTCTGAACGCGTATGGATTGTTAAGATTCTGCATGTGAAAAACCAATCCCTCTAATGAATTAATTTTCCAAATCTCATTGATTGCAGGATAAAGGGTTACGGTAAGCACTCTGTTCAGTTACAGCCATGAATAAGAGTGCTATTTATGTCCCCTTTCTTCGTCAATTTGCGTAACAGTTTGCATGATTCCATTTTTGAAGCATAGTCTTAAACCCGTGCCTTTTTAAAGCTTTTAAATAAATACATGTTTTGATACTCTGAATGGCATATGCTTTTTAATACCTTCTTCATCTGTCACGCTTCCACTCAGCTAAATCCTATTCTTCATCATTTCAATATCTTCTCCTGGATCATGATGGAGGGTTACTGAGAGACTTATGTGGATCATACAGTATATTCAGACGACAGACCTCTTCACCAACAAAAAATAACATTGATAAAGAATCACAGTCTAGTTGGTCCTGTCAAAAATAGCTACCCACTCTCACTTTGTTGTGTGATAGATGATAACAAAGGATTTTTCTATAGTGAACGTCCTGTGCATGGCATCCTTGCAGATGTTGACGCACCTGTAAGAACTGGAACATCTGCAAGTGCCACAGGCAGCAACACATACATAAATGCAGAAATGATATATAATGTGGAAAAACAGTGTTGTCATAAAGTAGTCACTGTAGCTCTGCTGTATAACCCAAACTTTACCGACTTTATTCTATTAAAAAGAAACTGTAAAGAGGAGCGTGCACATACACACACACAACACACACACACACACACACACACACACACACACACACACACACACACACACACACACACACACACACACACACACACCCATACACACACACACACAAACACACACACACACACACACAGATATATATTTGTCGTATATATATTTTTTTCCCAACAGCTCTACTGTTAAATTGAATTTGTCTGAGTCATTCGCCTCTGTTGTTCTCTCACCTTGGCAAAGCACACTCCTGTGTGTCATTGGGTAGGTGACGTGGAGAGCTGAGAGCAGAATTCTGTGGTAGGTGTGTAGGAGTAGAACCGAGAGATTCTAACCTTGTGAGGGGGCACCCTCACATCAACAACAATATGAGAGAGAGAGAGGAAAAAAAAATCAGCCAAGAGAATAATAAGTCCAACCACAACAAGGCAGCTTTTAAAGTGTTTTTCCATTTGGGGCTTTTGAAAGCCTGCACCTGGGCAGGGATAATCTTGTTAGAGGAAGATGGAATATCTAGTGCATGAATGATTTTTGTTTTGCCAGACCCTGAACTCCAAGCAGTTGGTATATGAAGGAAATGATAAAGAGACAGGAAGACACTCTTGTTTTTTTAAATAACCTCTAATCCTCTTTCATATTTGTATTTTGAGATTTAAAGTTGAAGCACATCCTTACAGAAACTTCACATTAAGTATGCTATTTTTAGAAAACTTGAATGGAGCATAGCTGCTCAAACACCAACAATGAAACACTAGTTTACAAGGCTTGGCATCTCTCTAACTGGCATGAAGACCTTGACCATCCTTGAATAAACAAGCAGGCATGTCAAGTGGTACAATATGTCTCAAACAGGTAGGGCTCCAATGTCTGGAGCACCTGCGCAGCCTGAAAGATGGATAGCAGGGACATTACAAACACACAATTACAGAAAATCAATTACTCAGAAGGCCAGCCATACTCAACGCATATACTGTAGCTTACCTGGGGGTACTTGTTATTTTGCTAAGGCACATTGCAGTCATTGCTGTTGCATCTTACTAATTTTGTCAGAAATGCAGCTGCTGCTTCCTGAGTTGGCCACATAACTTCCTGTGTTCTTTGTCTCATTTAGTTACTCTTGAGTTGCAATGCATAGTGTGTGAACTCTTCTGCTAAGCCTGATGTGTTTGTTCTGAGTCTCCAGTAAAGATAACTTCATTTTCTTTCAATCAAACCTTTTGTGTCCTCAGTTATCTCTGCATTTGGATTCCACCTGCTCCTCCTCACAGATTTCCTCTCATGCATTCATACAGATGTTATCTGGCAAACCTTGTAAAACCTGTGTCAGGATGGTACTCTTATCATATGATTTGCCTTAATATAGTTGGGCAATAATAAGGTAGGGATAGGGAATGGAACAACATGGAGGATATTTACTGTAGTGGCAATCAGCAACCTCTGCTCCCTTCCTGACTGGTGCAACCAAGGCCCAGTCAGCCTGCTAAAAAAAGCAGTTAGTTAATAACTTCAAACAAAAAGTGAAACAATGAGCAGGGCTAATTTTCTTCCAGCAACTCAGAAACAATGTCAGTCTGTAAATATATCCACTAGCTTCTGGCATGTAAAACTAACAAGGGCTCCTTTCATTGGAAAATGAATGAAAAATCACGCAAGAAATGAGGAGATGAATTTAACCTTTGACAATCATTGTTTCTCAGCATAGCCCTGAGACCGAGGTGTGGGTTTCAGTCATGATTACCTGACATTCCTTGCCTCCTCCTTGTTCCTTTATATACATAGATCGGGGTAGGCATAATGTAGAAGGATTATCTTGTTGGGGTCTTGAGTCCATTCCCATGGTTTGTTGCATCACATAGCTGCATGTAAGTAAAGACAGGTTTTGTTTGTTTGCTGTGGTGTCTACACTAAAGTGCATCATCTCTGGCATCTGTAGGCTTTTGGCATCTTCAGGTAGCATAATGATGTATTACTGTTTAGGTGAATCAGAGGAGATTACATTGCATTACATTATATCACATGCATTTGGAGATGCTCTTATCCAGAGCAACTTCCAGCACAATAGAACATAAGTGTTTCCATTCAATTTAAGTGACCAACAGTGTCAGACCAGGCTCACAACACTCCCAGACCAGCGAGTGTGAGCATAGCACCATTCAAGCCCTACCACAATTTAACTTGTGCACTCTGACAAAAACCAAGTATACTACGACACAACAGGTCCTAGAACACAAATTCATAATACATAATACATTCATAATACATATTACTACACATCACACTAACATTGAATGCAAGAAGTAGCAGCTATTAGGGGGTGGGGATAGTAGTGGAACCGAGGTGCAGTCTCAAGAGGTGGGTCTTCAGTCTGTGTCGGAAGATGGCCAGTGATTCTGCTGTCCTGACCCCCGTGGGGAGTTCATTCCACCACTTAGGGACCAGTACAGACAGGGATCGTGACTGAGAAGAGCGCCCCTGTCGGGTTGGGACAGTCAATTTCAGTTCAGGACAGTCGCTGCACTGAATCACAGTTTCAGCGCAGTGATCTTGAGGGAACATAGGGTTTGAAGAGGGGTCATAGGTATGAGGGGGCAGTCCCATTCACTTGTCCTGCATGCCAGCACCAAGGTTTTGAACTTGATGCGAGCGATAACAGGAAGCCAATGAAGTGAGGTGAGGAGGGGAGTAACTTGACTACATTTAGGGAGATTGTAGACAAGTCGTGCAGCTACATTCTGGATGAGTTTTAGAGGTTTGATCGCACAGGCAGGAAGAGTACAAAGAAATGCTGGATAAATCACATATGTTCCTACCTGCATACCTGTAATGTAACTCCCAGCACAGAGTCACCATTGCATTGTTTTATGTCAGTCATAGTAGGATGTAACCCCATGCACCTTTTTAGCAGGGAAATGCTGTAGCTCAAATCCCTAGCAATGCCTTCCAGCCATAAAGTAATTTGCCACTATGCTTTCATATGGTGGGCTTTCACAGATGTGGTTCATCTACCTCCCGGATTATGAACCACTTCCTAATGCTTCCGCTGGGGGGTGGCATAGTGAATAAGTCTCTTTGAATTGGAATTAGTCTTTTTGAATCGTTATGCTCTACATTAGAGCAAAGGGAGTACATATCCAGACCTATAGGCTTTCTCTGGTTTTTTCATTGTACAGTGTGATGTCATATACCCTGCATGCTATTTTGGTGCTGTTGATGGTTTTCCGTGATGCATTCTTTGCCTAGAAGTGTACTCTACCTTGATTGAAGATCACATTTGCTTATTCCTGTGGCCTCCTATGGTATGGCCTGATGAAAAGGTTGCTGTAGAAAGTGCTGACCACCCAACAGCATTATCCCACTGTGTGCAATAAATACCTCATCTCCAACCTGCCATTTTTCTAACAAACATAGAAAATAAAGAATCTCAAAAAAAATCTCAGAAGCTTCCCTTCAAGAATAAACCAAGGGGCGGCATGTTACGTTTTCTCCCTCCAGGGGGCATCACATCAGAGAAAACTTGACAGGCAGGAAGCAAAATTTACAGTGAGATGGGCAATTATACAGGAGTTGCAAGGAAACTGTAGTCTGAATTGTCGTGAATGGCCTATCAGAGAATCCTAAACAGTAACTCTGAGTATCCTTGATGGCGGGGACCTGCAGATGGGACAGTGAAGACAAGCCCCTGATTTGTGAATCAATGATCCTGCTCTCCCACAATGTAATCTCTCCGCATTTTGCACCACCCACTGCTTATGTCAGTCCCTTGAGGGAAGTAGTGATTTACTGATCGGTGAGCCAGGGACGTGTAAACAAGACAGGTGGTTCCAGTTTATAAACTGTATCTGGGCCAAGCAGACAGTGCATTATGGGTTTGGCAATGACCTTCACAGGGAGCCCTGCGTATTAACAGTCAATGTTGTGGCACATTATTAAATTATTGAATCAGATTGGAGAGGAGAGTAGAGTTTAGGGACATTAATTCGTAAGTTTTATGTGAGTATGGGAAGAGATGGACAAGGAGACAGGGGCACAAGAGGTGAATGTCATCCATGCACTAAAGTGTTTGGTAGGAGGTGCAGGCAAAAAAGGCAAATGCACATTAAACAGCTTTGTGACAACGATGTATAATATATCATTTAATTATATTGATATCATATCATTATATATTTATATTTACAAAATATACAGTAAAGACATTAATATCTTCAGTACATGCATAGATTACAAAGAAATCATATCCCTCAAAATGGCTTTTAACATAGAAATGGTCTCTTACTAACACTGCACCCCCACAAGTACACACACACACACACACACACACTCAGCCACTGCATCATCAGTCTTGGAGAAGTGTGTGAGTGGTTCAGGACATAATGTGTAAGTATTCATGCGTCCTCTTCAGTGGGCTTCTTTCTCTGCCCATATCAAGGAGAGTTTTCTTCAGTGCTCTGCCAGTATAATGACGCCTAACACTTACAGTACTAATGGTCAGTAATGGCAAGGCATCTGCTCTGGAAAAGATTTGGCTAAAAGCAGGAAAATAACTTGGCACAACAGAGATGAGGTCATGAAGAAATGCGAGGTGCATGAAAGAGAAGTAAGGGGTAAGATGTTCCAGGGGATCCAAGCCTGGAGATCCACAGATGTCTTCAAAAGCACAGAGGAGTTTTCTTTTTTGGAACAAATTGCCTGGGAGCAGGCAAGGTGTTTCATTAATATACCAGGCGGCTTCAATGAGCCAATTCAACGAGCGCATTATTTTAATGTTTTTCTGAAGATGTAATACAGTCATACATGAAACACTGTGCATGTCTCTCATAGGTGCCAAAGCTTGCTTGCATGCTCCTTCTTACATGAACTAAGCACCACATGTTTACTGTTTCAATGTAATGTTCTGGTAATGCAAAATAGACATTCCAGGATAATATAGTACATACTCCCCTTGGACCATGTTCATGTCAAGCATTGCTTGCAGTTACCAATGTGTCTGGTGAATGGCACCGGACATGGAGGACTTTTAAAGTTATTAAGACTAAAAATACGAGGACTGTGTACCAGGCAGCATGTGCTATTTTTATGATGCTAAAAGCTGTATGCCAGCCTTGATTTTATCCTCCATCATTCTAAGCCACTCACTACACAGTAAATATTACCATGTTGTTTTTCATTTACAAAGAAGGAAATGCCTTTCAGTACAATTTTTATGATTGCTCCTGTATTTTAACCTTTAGTTTTATCGAGTCCTCCTCTAAAGTAATGTTCTCATCTAAAGTAAAGTGTATTGCTACTTGTTCCTCTTCCTATATTACCCACATAAAATACACAAATAGCAGAGCTTCTGGTCAATATTTCAGCTTCATAGATCTTTGTATTGAATCTCTTGTCTGCCTCATTAGATTTATGTCTGAAACGTAGATTGGTGCAATGGACCATCTGACAAGCCCATTATTTTCCCACTTTGCTTGCACTATGTCCATTCTTAATGCCATTATCCTGTACTTTGAGATAACAATTGTTATTGTTTGGATTATAGAGAAAAATGATCAGATTGATCAATTGTACTTTTTATTCAGTTCTATTATCACCTTACTTCAACCATATCCTAGATCAGCATTTTCCATGGCATGAAATAAGAACAACCAGATCAGTATTGTATGTGTCAGAACCAAAGAAGTATAGCCTCATCTATTGTATTACGTTTAAAATAACTACATTTTAAATATCAGCAAATTGGGAATTTCAGGGTTTGAGTGTACTTTTGCAAATGGTTTAAAAAGTAACACAGAACACCAAAAGACTTCTGGCAAACACATTTTTTATAAGATAGAACTTTATTGATCCCACAGCGGGGAAATTCACATGTCAGGCCATAACATTTGCATCAAAATTATTGTAGTCAATTGCTAATAAAATTTAACATGAATCATTTTGTGGGTTTAAAAAGTAACACAGAACACCAAAAGACTTCTGGCAAACACATTTTTTATGTTTCCTGTAAATAAGTATCGCATTAAGAAAAGCCATTATTTTTGTAATAAACATGTGACAAAAATATAGAATATTATTTGATATGCAAGCATTTACCAAGCTATTTTAAGTGCTATGTCTTAAAATAGCTTTGTAAATGTGCATTCGTTAGAAAAAATGTATATACATATATATACATTTGTATATATATATGTATATACATATATATACATTTGACATTAACACATAATTACTTGATACTTTTTGAACTTATTTTATACTTATTGAGCATCTTTTTTTCTGGCTCACCAACACAGTTGTATCTTTTTTGTAATTATCGAGCAGACAATAGATCAGGGAACACATACATGCAATCTCCTTAGGAACTACATAAAGAAAAGCCAGCAGCAGATAACCATGTCTTTGATCAAGTAGTGCAACTGTTTACAAAGGAAATGCCACTGTCTCTAAATATACTCAATCCTTAGCATTGACAATATCCATGAAAAAGGTTATTTCAAAAAAGTACTGTAAATTCTATACATTTTAGAATTCTGCTTCACTTTATGATCAGCTGCATCATAAATAATAACTATCCAGTATCTCAAATGTTTATGATAATCCGAGATGACTGTGCCAAGATTGTTATCGATAAATTATTTAGGGATTTATTTTGAATTAAACTGCAAATGCAGCATGAGTTCCTCATTATGAACTTTGTCAGGAAGTCCTAATATAATATTAATTTAGATTAATCTGTGTGCGCACAACAGCCCTGATTATGTATGAATAATTGATTGAAAAATAATAAACTACCGTCTGTTTGGTTTCACTGTATGTATTTGACTTTGAGAGGGCTTTCGGTGACAAAGGTCTCTGAGTGGCTCCTCAAAACAACATGAAAAGATATCTTAGGTGGAAGAATACAGTCCTCCTTCGTTGCATGGGTCTTGCATTATTCACTATTTCATAGTCTTAATCATTTAATGGAATTTATTATTTAGATAGGAGGTCAGTTCGGCTTTTCATTCATGTCCAAATCAGCCACTAATTGAAAGGAAGCCCATAAAACTGTCTGGAGTCTAGCATTTGGGGACTGAAACAGTCTGTCCCTGATACAAATACAGCCATCACAATGTGTTCCCTGGAGGTCTGACATCCTGGCTACTTCAAGAGGGTGATAGAGGCCCTGCACAATGTACGATGTGGGTTTCAGTCCTGGTTATTCGCCTCTTTGAGGAAAGGGCATTAAAGGGGAAAGAGGTGGCAGGGTTGGGAGGTGGGTTTGGGTGGGGTGGGCGCTGGGTAATTCTATCTCTGACCCCTGTGTTTTTTTTGTTTTTTTTTTTTTTGTATTAAGAGCTCCAGCAGCCTGGAAGCCAAGTGTGAGGTCATAATCATACTGAAATCCCTTCTCAGGAATTTCACGGTTCCATTGCTTCCAGCTTTTGTTGCCTTTACGTTTCACTCTGTTATTTTTATTTCAAAGGCTGCTTATCAGATCCAGCAGTTCAGACAAGGTCAAGAAGTTCAGCCACATAGTGAGATGTATGGAGCCCCGGAGTAGATACACATGTGTATGAAATAGAACTTATAGAAACAGTAACAAGGGCAAGGGAAATGAACGTTTATTCTGGAGCTACCGACAATGTCAGACTAATCCTTACCAATCCATCTGTGTAATGCTGCCTGTAGCACTGATCTCATTATCGCCATATATGAAATGGTTAGCGCGATCTTGGAACAGGATCATGCGCTGTGTCTCCACAGACAGGTCAACTATACCTAAGATAAGCCTCAAGCAATCCCAGAGTAAATTGACTGAGGCCAACATCATGTCAGCCAACCCTAGACAATGATCACTCACAGATCTCTGGAATGTCAGTCGTACTAATTCTGTCTAAAATGCCACAGCCTGGTTTTCAATGCTTACTTCAGGCTGGGAGTCCCAGTATTGTTCATTTATCACTGACATCGCATTCTGGAAAACAAACATTTTACGAAGGGTTATGTCAGATTTACAATGTAATCAGCATCCTTTACTGCAATCTTTGTGTTGTGCTCTCAAGAAAAACTAGGGAAAAAAAATGAAAGCACAAGCATCAGGATTTCTTCTTCCTTCACCATCACCCAGAGAGCAGCTGCTCAAATTTGGTGAGTAGTTTGACACATGACCAGAAAGGTTTGACTCCAAACACGTTCCACGGTCAGTGGCACTCAAGGGGGCAAAGTGTAAGAATGGAGTACAAAACAGTTAGGTCAGGTCAGAGGAACGGAGCCTGTAAACATGGTCTTTTTTTCGCAGAAAGCTTCAGATGAGTGGAAAAGGTGAAGCATGACAAATCATCTCTGAATATCTGCCACCATGCTGTCGCTGTCAAGCTAAAGGAAAAAATATTGCTCAGTAAATAATCTACATAACTTGCAACAATAAAACTAATTAAGTAAAAATGATTAAAACCTCTCTGATGCAAAGTGATGAAAGTAAGGAACCAGAAACAACAAACCTCATTCTCTGCATCTGTCTAAATGGATTGCAGTTCAGGTGCCTAAACCTTTCACAAATTGGTATGAATGAACGGAATTGCATTACTACTCCAGTTTGAATCACATTTCATCATTAAATGATTTAAACAACTACAGCGTCCTAGACAGAGCTGTGTGGTTTTAGCTGGAAACCACATGCCTGGATCAGGCAAGGTAAGGAGCCACAACAATTGTCAATATCAACAGCATCACCTGATCATCTGATTGAACTGTGCCTCAGACATCTGGTTGTGACCAGAGCGTGAACAGAGACATTAAATGATTGCATTACAAACCACTGCTAATCTGAAGATGATTAATGAAAACGAAGAAGTGAGTCCTCTTTCATGATACCAGCAGTGAATCTCCAGACTCCTCTGGTATAATAATGTTTCAAGTGGCAGTGTAGTGGTAGGGATCAGGACTCCTAACCAAAAAGGTTGTTGGTTCAGTTCCTCACTGGAAAGATACCCTTAGGAAAGATACTTAACCCGGAAATGCCTCAGTAAATATGCAGGTGTATAAATGGGTAACATTTAAAAAAAATTGTAACCTATGTGAGTCGCTCTGGATAAGAGTGTCTGCTAAATGCAAGTAATGTAATAAACTTAAATTTGATTTTTTTTTCTTTTTGTTGTTTATTGAGAGATCAAGTAAAAAGAAGCTAAACTTGCAGATGTCACATTACATTACATTAATTTATCAGATGCTCTTATCGAGGGTGACTTCCAGCACAATAGAACATAACGTGTATCCATTCAAGCTGCTTGAGCAACAGTGTCAGACCAGGCTATGGTCCAAATATGTTGCAGTGGTCATCAAGTAAATATCTACGGCTGACATTAGGATGACAGTAAAGATATGAATCTGCGACAAACCAAATCTCAGCAGTGGAACTGTGCAGATCTGTTGGTTTGAGCTGCTCATCTTCAGACTTGAGCTTTGTGAACCGAGGCACCAATAACATGCACCTCAGTCTCAACACAGCACCAGGAGTGAGAGCAGATCCAAGAGCAGCTTTGGCTCTTTTTATCGCTGCTGACAAGCTTTAGGTGTGAATAGGAACAGCGGGACTAATTACGCAAGTCCATTAAGCTAATCAGCTCGCAAACAAATGAGCAGATGATGGTGGATGGAAGAGGTCCAAATGCAGGTGCCACCATCCAAACTCAGGACATCCAAAGACTGACACCTCAATTTGGCAGCATTCAGATGGGATTGGAGTGTTCCTCTGACACAATGGTTTGCTGAGAGCTATTTATAGGTATTGCTAACATTCACCAGGTCAGTGCATGTTTGAAAAATGTGCAGTTTTCATTTTGTATGAGGCAAGACACAAAAGAACCAAATGTACCACGAAATGGACAGGTATTCATGGAATTAAGGTATTTCTATGAAGTTAAATTCATAGAATGGATGACTCAATTATTAAGCTTTTAAACATGGTTATGTAATCTGATATTTATAGCATTTGAAAAAAAAAGATTCCATATGTTGTAAAATGATGAAATATTGTGGTTTAATGGTGCCATGGGATTGCTTAAAGGAATATAACTGCAAAACTATAAATACAGGTAGTGACTAATAGTACATTATGTTAATGAGATTGCCTCATATTGCCTTCTTTTTCCTTTCAAAATCCCGGTGTTTTTTTTTTTTTTTTCTTGCAGGGAGATTCCATCACGGGTATTAAAAATATATACTTCTATTTTGTATCCATCGCTTTAAAAGGTACCAAGAACCTGAGAGTGCTTGGATGAAGGTTTCAGGCATTTATAAATAGCCCTTGTGAAGTCCATTAACTGGATGTGTTCACTGTCAAATCCTTGACTTTTTCCCCAAAACATTTCAAGGAAAATAAGCAGGTAGTTGAATGAAAGTATTTTAAAGAAAAATTTTAAACATAACTTCAGTTTTAAAGGAAAATGGCAATAGACAGGTTCCCTAAATAAGAAAGCTTGGTTTGTTTAAAATCCTAACTGAATGATGAATAACCAAGGAAACTAATAACATTCAAGACAGTTGTAACGAAAATTACAACAGTGACATTTATTCTATTTTTCAATCAGTCCCAACTCCCAA
Source organism: Megalops atlanticus (assembly GCA_019176425.1). NCBI lineage: Eukaryota > Metazoa > Chordata > Actinopteri > Elopiformes > Megalopidae > Megalops > Megalops atlanticus. Next base: position 10,079,279 of record CM032888.1, read on the forward strand.
AACTAAACTTCATTTCATGGAAGCTTGTGTAGCATCACATACAAACCACTACAGCACGCAAACTCCCAGACTCAAAGGTCTGTTCAACAAACAGCCTAGCAAACCTCTGAAGTACACAAACAGCCAGATCAATGATCAAAACCACTTGGTGCCAATTGACATATGTTGCAATGAAAAAAACAACCCCTGTAGTGAAGAGAATACACATTTATCTCCTCATATGCTCCATTATCAATTCTGTCTCTAAAAATTACATGTATGTCAATAGAGTGACATAGATAGAGTTGCCGTTGCTGCTTTACAATGAATAAGCAAGATTGATTTTCTCTCTTACCCCACAGCAGAAAGCAGGGAGCATTGTGTGTGTGTGTGTGTGTGTGTGTGACTGGAAAGTGCTTTCAATTACCACAGAGCACCACAGAGGCTGACTGGGCAGATGTCTGTTTCGCTTTAGAAGTTCTGAAGTATTAATCCAGGTAGCTGACCGTGCTCTGGAGCACAGTTCTCTGTTTGACACCAGTCCAAATATAGCGGCTTTCCCCTGCTCCTATCAACATCTGTGGCTAATAAACAAGACCTCTTCAGAAACCTGTTGACACAAGCAAACCTGTGAGACCACAATAGGCAAGGCAACAGGCTTGTAGTTGAAACTTCTGAATAATGGACCAGAACGTCTTAAATAATGAAATCGTATGTTATTTTACAGAACATCATATTCACATTTTACCAAAGAGAAACTGATAAATAAAATGCATCAGAAGTGTCCATAGTTGCTTCTTTGTCAATGTTCTCTTGTTCAATCAATCAATATCTGCATACTACTTACAACTTACGCATTACGGAATTATGGTTCTTGTAGTTTTAAGAAACAATGTATGAAATAATGACACTGTTGGTTTAAACTAAACATTTACCACCTCTTCAGTGAGAGTCACAACAAGCCCATTTTAGTTTGTTTCATATGGTGTTAATCTAGTCTCTGGAGAAGTAAGCGCTTGCTGTGCATAGGAACACACCGTATGAAACTGCTGTTAACTGCAGTTGTGGAGTTGGTCTTAAACACCTGTTAAAAGTCAGAAATTAGACAGAATGTTGAGAAAATGTTGGGTCTCACCAAATTCCAGGTCTTTGGTTGGAGCTTTGATAAGCAGGAGGTGCTTATGGCTGTTTTGACTTTAATTCTAAACTGAACTTGAACAGAACACAGCACGCTAGCTGCCAATCAGTTTTCAGCGACCTCCATTTTCAGATTACAGTAGCTGCCTATTGCTTGGTTCAAATAAGCTTTCAGGAGAAACAGGCGTACAGTACTCTTTATTTATTTTCCAGTGAACAAGGGCATAAAAAAGAGCAGAGATTAAAGAATGCACAAAAGCCTTGGCAGGAGTCCTGGGAGCTGAAGATAGCTGCTATTTGTCACAGGCCAGAGGTGGAAGCAATTACAGTGAATTGAGTCATTCTCATTGGCAAAAGCCTATATAAGGTAACTGTTTCTGTTGGAGTAAATACCTTTGGCTTTAAATAATGCTTAGGGAAGTTGACAAACATGTCAAGGCTGGTGGAGATATTGCTGCACGCATCAGATAAGCTGTTTTCCTTTCAAAGGCGTCCAAGAAGCTGTAGCTTTGAAGAGGAGCGCTGACCTCGGGAAAAACGATCCGCTTCTAAAACCCTCCCAGCTCTTGGACCCGCCACCCGCGAATTTTCAAAGCGGCCATCCCACGGCGGCAATGACTCACTCAGCGTGCGCGGCCGGGTTTGCACCCAGAGGCGCAGAGATGAGGTGGGTAAATACCCAGCATGCTCCCTAAGGGCTTTCAGCCCATTCCACAGGAAGCGGCACGGCAGGGTAGCATTCTGCCCCGACCCACATGTGGGCTCAGCGTGTCAGCTTGAAAAGAGAGGAAGAAAGCACTAAAACAGTCAGTCTGCTTGAGAAGCTCGCTCTGAAACTTTCCCCGAGTCGAGAAGTGTGCCTAGCACACAGCACAGTATAGGTTTCCCTGACTCAGACAGATGAACCACTTGTAAGCGCTCTCATACAGTACAGTACTACTAGTACTACTGCTACAACTAAGAGGCCATTACATTGCATTACGGTCATTTAGCAGACGCTCTTATACAGAGCAACTTCCAGCACAATAGAATATAAAGTGTATACATTCAAGTTGAATGAGCAACAGTGTCAGACCAGGCTAACAGCACTCCCAGACCAGTGAGTGTGGGCATAACACCATTCAAGCCCTAACCCAAGTTAACGTGTGCAACCTGACTAGACAAGGGAAATATACTACCATACATTACTTACTAGATCACAGAACCCAAAACACATCGCGCTACTACACGTAAAATAAACAGCAAGTATTAGAAGTAGCAGGTGTTAGGGGGTGGGCATTGAGATGGAAACGAGTCTGAAGAGGTGGGTCTTTGGTCTGTGTTGGGAGATGGCCAATAAATCCTGAGGCCACATCGTTAAGATGATTAAAAAACACCTTCCAATTCCAATACCAATTCCTTTCAATTCATTTTAGGTCACTTACAGAAAATCTCCTATTCTATTCAAGTCAAAATAATTGAATACATATATTTTGCAGAAATATGATCACCTCATTAGCTGTATCATTTAACAGGTGAGAGCACAGAGCAGTATAATTTGATTTTACTGTGACAATATTCAAAAACAAACAGGGAGATGGTCCTTGGTGTGTTCTCCTCTAAACTGGCAGCGGCATTGTGATTAAGCTCATTTGCCTGTAATGTTCAGGCCTCTCATTCATACCGCAGCCTGATGTTTACCAGAACAAAATGTCATCACTGTGGGTGAATTCTGCATTTCACATTCCTCCATGAAGTAAAGTGTCATGCCCTAGCAGATATTTCTTGACAGCATTAGTTGGCAGAATATTTTAAACCAGTATCTCTGGATGTAATCTGTTTGCCTGGGTCTCCATAATTTGCTTCACCACATCGACAATACCACAGCTGTCAACAAGCACACATTGACACATACAGTCATATTTAATTTACTCAGACAGACACTTCTGTGGGGTTTTTTTCAAACTTTCTTTTTCAGAATCCCCCCTGAATCTATCACATTGAGGGCCCTGTTTAGAGGATGCAAAAATAGTAGCGCAATTAACTATCATGAGACACAAAGCACAATATCGCTCTTTTGGGATGGCATAGGAAAAAAATGAAAACTGTGCCAAAACTGCTGTTTTCCACTTTGCTTTAGTCACCACTTTCCCGCGTGGGTGTGACAGGGGTGTGACCATTAGTTTCAGGGTGTGGGTTAGGGCAAACGCTGAACGCAGGTCGTAAAAGTCTGCTATTTTCATGCAGATGCAGCAGCAAAGTGTAGCTTATCATTATTGCCAGAGAACACCTGACACTGGGTGATTATGAAAAAAAAAAAGATTTATAGAGTGAATAGACAAAGCTCCCACACATAGATACTTCCATAGTATTTTGGTATTTTGATTATATATTTATAGAACATTTTCATAATTACTCTCAGTGGATCACCTGAGGTCATCTGTGCATAATTTCTTTAACCGCACATGCAAAATAGCAGCCACACACAAATTTCTCTCTCAGAGCTCATCACGCACTTTTTTCTCCTCAGCATTGATGACAGTGTAATTGTAAAAGGTGCTGACTGAATCCCAGAAGAAGCAACTATTTGATTGTTTATCATTCGCTGGGTGAAAATCTGTTATGTAAGAAGTTACTTGTATCTCCTCCAAGTTATTTGAGCAGCCATACCTGATTTTTTCAGGTTATAGCCAGGATGGGCACTAGTCAATACTAGAATGGGAGACATCCAATCAAAATACACTTGTTACTGAAACTGGTGTCCATTTGCTAGTATGGAGGATACTTCCCTCAGGAGCAAGCAATGTCAGTGCCGTAGGGTTGTTGACACTGTGCTGTAGGAGGGGTGCCATAATTTCAGTGAAAGCTGAATTCAAACCTGACTGGCAGCTTGCATTCATCTTGCATTTACCTTATCTGCCTTATCATATCTGATAGCTTATAGTTTACAGCTTCTGTTTGAATACTCTATGATTGTGCAAATCAATTTGCGAAGACAAAAATGAAAAAAAGAAAAACTGACTGCATATGTTGCTTTCCATAAAAGAAATGCAATTAACTGCAGAGATTGGGAGATGAACTGCTGCAGATGGAGAAAATTACTCCAAAATGGCTTCAAATTATGCAGCAGGAAGGTACAGTACTTCCAGGAAGAAAGACCAATGATTGCTATTGTTACCCTCACTTTCTGGGAGTGTGATTTTGAGTTGGATTTTTTTTCCTTCTCACTTTGCATAGGTGCCACAACTAAATTTGATTTATGCTCATTTACTGCACATTGTCTAGCAATTTATCTACATCTATATATCTGCACACACTCCACACACACCCCTCAATTATGAGAATCAGGAGACAAAAGTCAATGAAATTGAAGTTAGTTCACTGCTATATATATTAATATTAATTATATTTTAGCATGCATTGTTCAGTTCATGGTTCCCAACACACAAAGTTTCATCCCACTTGACCAAAAGGATGAGCTCTTTCACTGGCCTGCTTGACTAATGTGAGTGGGTCATCTCTGTCTCTGCTGTTGCCACGGAGTTGAAACAGAAAGACGGTATTTGGTTGCCCTTGGATACTGAAAAGGACAGTGATTGCGGCTCCCTCTTGAAAAAAAATGCTGTTAAAATTTGCCATTGAGCCATGTTGTTGTAGAACTTTTCCCTGTAGTTTTGCAAAGAGTTCCACCACTTCAGTATCCTTGCTAGATAAAACCTCTTCATATCAGCAATGCTATGTTAATGAATGTAATTGTAAAAATGGTTTGAAATATTGAATTAATATGTTTTGTCAAATATAACTGAGAAAGAGTCACATTCTAGTACATAGTGCACTTACTAGCATATGCAATTGGTTTATAAATTAATTAAAAATAATTTGAATGAATTTTTAAGTATTATATTTCAATCCCATTATAAATTGGCGGATAATTCCATGATCGTTTTATTCTGCTGATAAATTTTCAACAGAGACAATACTGTACTCCAGAGGGCTACATTCTGTAGCAATCAGTTAAAAATTGTCATTCCATTTCATAATAATGGAAAACATGAACATTCACAAGCAGTTCTACAGCAATCAGTTGACGCATCACAGAGAGCAACTTGTCTACAAATCCACAGCTCATTCTAATTTTTCCAGTTCTGTCTACTGAACTGTATCTATGATTCAGGTATGCGGCTACATGTATCCAGAGCAAAGGGAGGTCACAATAAATGGTAGTGCTACTGACGTTCACAGTGAATGGTGTGACCAATTATTCCCTCAGCAATCTACGGTATTATCAGGGCAGGGTCTGCAAGTGTTGTAGAACCATAGTAGTGAGACGGTACTTCAAAAAAAAGGGCTCCCTAGCAAATGTCTTCTTGCTTTAGCTGTGGACTGCACATGGAGGCTTTCAGACACTGAAATAAGCAGACAGACCATTGCCTCTAAGCATTCTGGGAGAGTGGTGATGGTACTAGAGGAAGAAAACCGCTGCCAGGGACGGCCCTGCCAAACGCACAGAGAGACCTCATCCAGCTCAGGCTTTGCTGCCATGCTGACAGATCTGTTGGGCTGTGTAATTGCATTCACGCTTTCTTCCTCTGCTAACAGGAGTCATATGCTTCCACAGCAAGGGATAATGCACAGTTGTGTCCGTCAAAGTTTCAGCAGCACTGGGGAGCACTCCGTCTTTCCCAACAGCAGAGCTACAGCGCTCCGCTGTCTCCATTCAGCAGACTACGCGTGCATGGCTCGTTATGGGATAAATAGCACATCCTAAGAGGCCACTCAGAGTGCAAAGGAAACGTTATGGATGCTCCTGCTGGTGGAACTTGGCTCAGCTGTGGATGGAGATATTGGCATGCAGCGCCAGGATGTAGGACTATTGTCACCTTTGTAGCTCCTGAGGATTTGTGTAAAGACTGCTGAGGGTAAATGAGGTTCTGTGGATTAAACACTCCTTTCACTTTCTTTAAGAGAGGAGATATTAAATGTTTGCATATTTCAAGTGGTTCCAATCCAAAAGGATAAGGCTTCACGTAGTTTTCTTTACGTCTCATCAGCAATCAAAGGCTCTTCCATGGTTCTGTTGGTTAACTAATTCAACAAAGTCCTTTCTACAAAGATATTTCTCTTCCTATTTCTCTCCTGTGGGACACTTAGGCAGGTAATGTGTGAATGTAATTTGTCTAAGTGCTGTGAATGGGAATGAGACAGTAAAATACCAGTTAACAAGGCAAACTGACAGAAACTGGTCTTTCTCGTTATTTGTTAAAAAGGTATAGCACCTAAATGGTCAGTGAAGTACAGACTTCACTCTAATTCAATGTCAGTGATGTCATCTACATTATTAGGTAACAGAGCCCAGTATGTGTAGGGGAGGGGCCACCAGTCAGAGGGGCTCTGTCCCAGACCATGGGCCTATATCATTCAACTCTCACTGGCATTTTCAGGAAAGTTAACTATGGGCAAGGGGAGAGAAATCTAAAAATGAAAAGAATGCAATTGACTTTTATGAAAAGAGAGAGGCAATTTTACTCATTTTACCCATCACTAAACATTAAAACCCATAAGATCACCGGGAAAAAAATCACCATAGCACCATAGTATCTCTCACTTAAATGCTGGAAAAAGCAATTACAGCAGATAGATTTTCACACAGTAGTTTTATAAGGACTAGAATTTTGGCACATAAAGACACAGTATTTATTTTTTCTCTGTAAACCCTCTGTGACACCTTGAGTACACAGTCACATACTTCAGTGAAGAGGCATCAGCATGTTTATGTTACTTCTTTGCCTGAAAGGGCTTCTTTAAGAGATGTAGACAGGAGAGAGGTCACAAAGAATTTGATTATTGGCTTTAAAAAACCCTCTTCTCCAAGACAATAGCTAAAATGTAAAGCTAATTTGTCCAACTTTAAAAAAGCCATGTGATTCACAGAACTATTCAGTTTACCTGCTTCACTGAAGGGTTCAACAGCGTCGTCACCACAAGGGTCTAGTCTTCCAGAATGCTACCCATCATGCTTGGGTAGAGGAGACCAAGAAGCAACACCATCTACATCTATTGTCCTTCATGGGGGAAGGAGAACATTGGAACAGCAGCGTGGACCACTGTTTATGGCTCTGCTCAAAGGGTTCTGGGTTTGAATTGCAGATTTTTGCAGCGCTGCTCCACCAGTTCACCGAATAAGAACAGCTCTAGTTCCGCCCACGATAGGTCTGTGGATCAGTGTCCTGTGATCTGACATGAGCGAGGCCGGGACAATTTATTTTTTTAAGTGTCTGTTTGAATAGGATATCGACCGCATAACAAGCACCGCTTTCCTGTCTGGTGGAAATGAAGCCCTTCTTTCTGTCGGGTCATTTTAGCCGTTTTCAAGAAATTATGCCTCGGCGGGCCTACAATGGAGGCAATTAAACACTAGAATATTGATATGAGTGCGCATGGGCAATCGACCTGTCCTCTGTTAAAAGGACCCTGCTCTGCCAATCTAAAACCTCAGGAAATACAGAGGGGCTTTTGTTGATGTTCAATGGCTTATATCAATAATGAAAAAAAAAATGAAGCGTTTTCTTGGAAAGGCTGCCAGTAGCCAGCTCTGCAGTAGCTACTGCCAGTGTCAGCGACCACGCCGGTTACAATACAAAAGATGGCCAATTGAAACATTTTGCTGTCCTTTTCACCGTGATTACATAACACAACATCGCACTTGACTATGTTGATTTGACAACGTTCTCCATTTTGGGGAAAAAATTTAATCTCTTTCTTGTCAGACTAATGGCTGCAGCTGAAGTGAGCTGTAAAAAAAAAAAAAAAAAACTCCTCAAGGTTCTCAGCCACAAATCAACTGCAACCAGAAGGCGCAGTCAGATTGGTAGCCAGTGGAAACGAAAGAGAGCTTTGGGTGTGTGGAAGAGGGTGGCCCTGAGCCCACTGCTGGAGCAAGAGCAGAGACTGCGAGTCAATAAAGACAAATCAACTGAACAATAATTGAAATTGAGAACATGAAAGAACACAGGGATAGCCAGCTCACTGTGATAAAAAGTGTCTCACGGCAGCTTCTGAGGATCTTCCACGTCAGTACACAATGTTACTGAGATAGCTAGCAAGGCTCAAATAACCTGCCATTTACTTCCATCTGATTGGCTCCTTTGACTGCCACAGTATAATGTAATTGGTGAATCTTTGAAATTGGTAGTTGTGGCTTCGATTATAATGCTCCAGAAAAATGGCCCTAACCTTTTATTATTCATCAAGGTGAATGAATGGGAAAATGCATGCTTTCTGCACACAATACAGTAATTGCACTATGCTTGATCTCTCTTTAAAGATTACATGTTGCTTTCAAAAGGACTACAGAATGACACTCACAACTATAAATAAAATCATACTGATATGATTCTGTTAAATACCAAAAACTGTCATGAGGCTGAGTTAGCATTATGGTGACTCAGCTCTGCTCCGGGTGACCCGTGTATACGCTGGGCATAGACTCAACTCAGCTGTCATTTGGGTATGACTCCAGGGTTCATTGCCAACTGATACTACTGCCTGAAGCCTGAACTTCGTTTTGCGTACTTTACACAACCGCATTTACTCCGATTGAACTCAGGCAGTTCTCAAAAGATTTGTCAGGATTCAGTCCGAGGCGCCTTGGATTCATTCATGCATGGATTCGAACCCACTGAGGTCCTAACCCCAGCCCACACGCTGTACCCCTTATCTGTCTGGAAAAAAAGAAGTGGCGCCGTGGATATCGTGGCAACTGTTAGACAGCTACACCCGTGGTGCGGACAAAGGAGGAAACCCTAAATGCTACCGCATGCCTCATACCTCCACAATGCGGCTCGTGGAAGAGCAGCTGAAGGTTGAGGAGACGACTGAGCGGAACTTTTCCTGCACAAAAAGGGACCCCATATCTGCCTCCCTCCGCAGAAACTCAGTGAGCTGCGTGTGCGGTAGCATGAGACGGTTTAATTAAGCTCGTCAGTGAGAGAGCGATATCTACCCACTGCCACAGGGTGGAGGAATCGGAGCATCACCTGAGCCGGGTCAGGAATGGGCTCTGGGATCAGCAGAGGGTCCCCCCTCCCTCAGCACAGAGAGAAGGGGTGCGGGGTGGGACTCCGTCTGCCGGGGTGAGATACGCTACGCCCCCCGCCCTTCCCTGCAAACCTGGATGCCCCTGAAGAGCTCAGCTCCCTGGGAGACGTCGATAAGACACAGCTTGAGTGCTTGCTTCAAGTGCCACTAGCAAACTTCACAATCGGAAACTTTGCGTTTGGATTTGAAGAATCATCTCTTTTTTTCACCCAGAACCAGGAGGCGGCTGCCGTGTATTTCTCCTTCAGACTCCATGCCCCTCTAACATCTGCAATGGAATTCCTGCACACATGACACTGCTAACAGAATTTAAATCCTCTTTGCAGAGCCAGGGCATATTTACTGTAAGGAAATCAATAGAAGACCTTTATCAAGTGTGGGTGATGTATCTCCAGCCACTGGAGCTTTGGTGCACTGCTAACATGATTGAATGAACCTCAGTGACAGAGTGGACTTCAGCTAATTTGATGATGCACATCAGGGATTCCAAGAGTCCTGTATGATTTAGACTGACTGTCCAGCTCTTAGCCACTTGTGATGGAACATCACTTTCCAGAGCCGTCATATTATCAAAGCTGTTTGCAAATTCTGATATCCAGAATGGGTTGCAATCTGAGTTTTTATTTAAATGCAATTTTATTTGACATGAGTTTCTTTTTACATGTGTTTTCCTAGTTAGCTTTGTTATAGGATACCGCACACTCTGGGCCAGAAGGCCAGGAAACTGCTCATCAAGGGAGAAATCAAAGCCAATAGCAAACCTCTTTGGAATATAATGGAGCTCTTAGGAGGTAAAGACCTCCTCTTCACTGTGATACCTATAACATGGGCTACCCTAAAATCCCCCCCTTCACTTCCACTTCCACCAGTTAAGACAGGCAGGTATCAAACGCAGTGACTGGAGGGTCTGTGTCGGACCTCTCAAGAGCTTCCCCGCAGAGACTCTTGATTGTTTTGTTTTTTTTTTCCCTGGAAAGCCAGCCCCTCCTTCTTCCTGCTGTCAGAGGATGAAATCCCCTGTAGAGAATCAGTTGCCCACTTTAAAGAATCCACTCTGAGTGCTTCTGCACCTGTGTGAGTAAAGACTCTGGAAGAGAGCATGCACGCAATATTTAATGCTCATGAGCGAAATCACCCAGAAAACAATGACCCTGTAGCTTTTAATGGTGTGACTCAGTAATGGTTATTGTATGTAAATCCCCCCAAACATCAACAGGAAAATGGTTATGTGTCTTATATGGAAAAAACAAGGTCAAAGAACTTTATCAGGAAAAAAATTGCCAATTTCCTGTCTGCTTATTGTACCTTTAGGTTAAATGACTAACTGGAAAGGTTGATTTAAGAGGGAGGTTAAAAACAGATACAGTGCCCCTCGTGATTATTCGTGCCCCTGACTAAAAAGGAACAAAATCATGTTATAATCCAAAAAATGTACATTTTACAAAACACAGGGGTTACATTTGTTTGCACCTTTAAGTAATCGTTACGAAACAGAGATTCATCATCAGCATGTATCATCACAGTGAGGGGAAGAAAGGCCTCTGAAGACTGCACGTGTGTGGTCATTGACCTTGCACAAGTCGGAAGATGTCTACAAATGAATCCATGATAAATTTAACCTACCACTTTCCACTATAGTCCACCGGTCCATTATGAAGAACTTTTAGGGTACTGGTACCGTGGCAACCTTGTGTCAAAAAGAACCGTTCAAACCTCCATGGAAAGCACAAAAGAGCAAACTGAATTCCTCAGACTACATCGGAGTGATTACTGGAAGCAGGTCTCATGGTAAGACGAAATGAAAATTGAGCATTTCAAACTTGTTCATCCGCTTTGTGTTTAGCATTAAAAGAAGCTTATGGTTAGATACAGAACATTGTTTTCCAAAAACCTGGTTCCCTCTGCCAAGAAGATCAAACTTGGCTGAAAATGAACTTTTCCACATCTAGTGATCCAAGCTATTCATCCAAATTAACAGAGAGAAGCATAAGTGAGCACAAAATAAATGTTCTCAACCAATTATCTCTCAGTCTTGTGACCTCTGTTTAACCTAACAAATGTAATCTATTATTAGTGGTTTGAACACACAAAAACAATGCACAAAGGACAACCAAAGGATCTGAAGGACCTAGAATAATTCTGCCTGAGGAGGTAGTTAAAATTTTCACCTGAACTTTACCAGAGCAGGAAGCATCTTGTCAGTGAGGATCTACGCCAGAAGAGGATTTTAAAAATGTTAATTACAGCATATGAGTACATGTGACACTTTTGTTTTTTTTTTCAATGTTCAGATGAGTTTTATCCTGTGTCTGTAAAGCAAATACATTGATGACAGATAACAGAAAATAAAAACATGAAACCACACAGTGATCAAAGCAATGGTCACACAGCCTGTTTTGTTTGGCTCAACAGGTGTTTTTGGCCTCTTGGTTTCTATGGAAAGGCTGCCAAAGTCTTCAAAACATTAATGTTTGTCTTCGTCTGAGATCTTTGACCCTGATAAGGTATTCTTCCAGAGAATATTCTTTTCATAGCCTAGTATATACATATATAAGTTTTTGTTTAGTTTCCATGAACCAGTGAATAGTTCTGCTGTTCAAGTCCGCTTCTGTAAGCAGTGTAGGTGTTATGTCTCCTGTGTGTGTTGTCATCATATTGATGCTTTATGGTCAGTTGTCCCAGCCGTGAAAGTTCAGACTCCAGCCCTGCAAGCATCTCTCATACTCACCTGCTATTATCTAGCACCTTGATTTCATCACTATGGCTGTCATTATCACATAGCAGTTTTTCACATTTCGTTGTTAGGGATGCTATGATGCTTCAAATTTGATTGAAAATCCGCTTCACAATGTCATTCTCATATTGCCTGTGTTCCTCTCGATCTGTAGGGGCTGTGCTGACTTTCCTCATACAGAACCGGTCTGAGCACTTACTCATTAATCCAAGGGAAATTCAAGGGAAAACTTGTTCATTCGGGTTTGCCTTCTCCAGATCCAAGTGTCTCGTCTGTCATTTCTATCACCAGGATAACAAACACAGACTTGTTTCTGAATTTGACTGCGCTGGAGGGGTGAGGAACTGTATTCCATTTTATCAGTACCATCTGGGCTGAACAGCTGTGCGCCCCCTTTCTCCCCACCTCATCCTCCCCGGCTCCCCCTCACTCACCCCAACCTTCTTCTTTCCCCCCCTGGCCCCAGGCCCCAGCGCCTCCCCAGTCTTTCCACAGGCTGCCCTGTCTCCTCCAGCAAGTACCTGCTGCCTCCCCACCCAAACCATGGGTCCTGTGCACCCCCTTTTTGTGCTCTGTCTCCCCCCATTCTGTCTCCAGCTCACCTCTCTCTGACAACCCCAGCTCCTTCTCCTCTTCACGCCTGTCCAACAACCCCCCTAACCTCTGTCCTGTAGCCCCATGTAGCCCCAGCTCTGTCTCCTCCACACCCCTGTTGTATAACCTAAACTCTGCCTCCCCCTCACTCTCACCCAATAACTTCCTACCCTGTCACACCCTCATCCTGGTCCTACAATCCCAACTCTGTCTCCCCCTCATTCCCATCCTATAACCACAATTCTGTCCCCAGCCCCACCTCCGCCTTTATTAGCTCAATTCTATGGCCATATTCTCTTTCCCTCTCTCGGTACACCCCCCTGCTTTGGCTTAGTGTTTGAGGTAACAGGTGTTGTGAATCAGAAAGTTCAGCTCAGTTCGGGGTTCTCTCTCGCACAACACTGAGATCACCATGGTGATTTCATTCCAGCTGTTCCTGAGGCTGGGAAACATCTTTTCCCTTTACTGTGTTGCTGTGATTTCTTTCTTACCGCGTCTGGGCTGAATTTAGACATACAAACAGCTTCTCATATTGCCCCATGTTATGCAATAAAGAATGTGTTACATGTTATATATTATACCTTTACATAAGGCAAGCCTCCAGACTTTTCATGCTTTTAACCTCAAGGTAAGTTGCTGCTGGAAGTTGCTTCAACAGGCCAGTAGGGGGCACTCTTCCCTAAAAATTAAGCAAACACTCCCTCAATGCAGGGAAACTAGGATCAGAAGGTAATGATGAGAAGGTCATGATTCACTTTGATCAATAAATAAATGATGGTTTTCATCCAAAATAAGCAGGGGCGTTAACCTCAGTTTCCTTCCAAAATTTCCAATCTGGCTAGCTCCATCTGGCCACCCAATCATCTCCCTCTGCAGAGAATTGGCTCTGTAATCCCTGTTCCCTGTCCGTATGGAGAGGAGCAGAAACACTCCACTATCCACTTGAGCTTATAAGTGATTGAGATGGTATCTTATAAGTGACAACTATTGTATTATGCTAAGTGTGCAAACAGTTTAGCCAAATTCAACCAGTAAGTTATATATTCATGACTGGGGTCCCCATATTTAAATGTATGGCTATTCCAATTACCAGCTTTTTTTTCTTTTTTTTTTGTAAAGGGATTAACACTACATAATGATCAGAAGCGTTAAAAATTATCACAAGTGTGGTGATAGCGACCTCTGGTGGGAATGTAATGTGCAGGTCATATATACCAGCAACAGAGGGGGCTGGTTTGTATGTTTGGTTCGTTTTCTCTCCTTATAATACTTGGAAAATTCCTTCACTGATAAAAAAGGGATTAAACAATGAAAAGGATTAAAACAATTTTACTGCAGCAATCAGATTATCTACAAGTTCACTGTAAAAATAAATAAATAAATAAAATAGGATGAGACTTGAGTTGATGCTGTAAAGTGATGATTTTTTTTTTTTTCCAAATCATTCCATTGTCAACATTGCATTGTTTTCCAGGAGCCTCTTTTTTGGTATTTTCAATTCCCACCATTGTAAAAAAATGCGCTGTAATAAAAAAGAAAAGAAAAAAGAAAAGCATGATTGATTGATAAATCATAGGTAGGGTGTTTATTCATGGCTGTTTAATACCTTCTGTGTATTCTTTATTGATGATTTAATTAACTGGTAATACATTTTTATGAATAAATGGAAATGGAAATGTATTACCAGTTAATTAAATCATAAATAAAGCAACCAAGTAATGGCCTAACAGTCAGCTACAAACAATGGATTTAGACCCATAACCAATTTTAGCTTGTTATCAGCCTGTGGGTAAAACATAACAAAATATTACAAGTGCTCAGAATGAATTTATATTGAACAATAACATCCCTTGCTTCACTGCTCTGTAGTAGCATGCTTAAATCCTACGTAATCCTACCCAATCCTAATCCTACCTATTTATTGCTATCATTGTTTGTTTCTATTTATTGTTATTATTGTTGTTGTTATTCCGTGTATGTATCATAAAATAAAATATGTCTGCCACGAATGAGAAACTGATGTAAATAAAATTTCTTTGCATTTGCGACCACATGAGGGCGCTATACACTTCAAATTCTGCATTTCTTGCTCCTTTGTCATTCCTTGTAAACTGTATACCTAAGGCAGGCTGGTTAGACACTTACGATAGTGGAATTACATTGCTCTAACGCGTGAATGGGGTAACTGTGAGCAACAGTAGTAGTACAGCCCTAAAACCGTGCAATGGCGAGTGCTTATTCGCTGCTGGTGATGGGAATAATATCCATGCTGTGAGAAAAATACTCGTTCTATTGGTATTTCACAACTGCAGAGCCTCAAATTAAGTCATTTCACTTTTTGTTTGTTTTGTATCTCCTTTTTGCAGCTCATCCTAGTTGTAAGTAGACCACCCTGCTAAATCTGAGCTTCTGATGTATGCTTTAATGGAAATCCCATGTACAGCGACGGTCCAAAGGTGTGTTATTTGCCGTTAAACAGCATGTACTTTTGAAAGGGGTTTTATGGGGTTTCAAAATGTTCTGCATAAGCACGTCTGTTTTGGAAATGTTGCTGGTGTCAGTGCTCCGCCCCCCTGGCTGTGTGTTTGTGTTCTTCCCCTGTCCATGTGCTTTTGTTTTTCCTTGTGTTCCGGCCCTGCCCCGCTCTCCGCCCTGTCTCCGCCCACCTGATCATCTTCGCCCGCCTGCCTGCACACCTGCTTCCCATCACCTCATCAGCCCTACCCTATATTTACCCTGCTTTTCTCTGTCTTGTTGCCAGTTCGTCTCAGTATCCTGTTTCGTCCTTGCCTTCTGTTACTCGGTTTTTCCACGGTCTTCTGTCTCCCGCCCAGAGTCTCTGTGTTTGCCCGCTGTTCTGTCACGTGAGTTCTGTTAGTCTGTTTTCTGTTTCGTCCTGTCTTTGTGTATCCCTGTTTGTGTGAGTCTGCTCCCGCCTGCTGTTCTGCCTCCGCTCCCTGTTGCCGGCCTGCCCGGTTCTGCCCCTGTCCAGACCCTGTTTCCCGCCTGCTCAGCCCCGGTCCAGCCTGCCGTTCTGCTTCGGCTGCCTGGGTTGCCCGTGGTTCTGCCCCAGCTCCCTGTTGCCGGTCTCCCTGGTTCTGCCCCTTCCCAGACTTCACTCCCGCTTCTCGTCTGCCCTGCTCCGGACCTGCCTGCCCAGTTTGTGACCCCTGCCTGGCCTTCGGATCTCGTCTCTGCCTGCCGCTCTGTTTTGGTTGCCCCGCT
Source organism: Megalops atlanticus (assembly GCA_019176425.1). Taxonomy (NCBI): domain Eukaryota; kingdom Metazoa; phylum Chordata; class Actinopteri; order Elopiformes; family Megalopidae; genus Megalops; species Megalops atlanticus. The sequence continues at coordinate 10,095,024 of CM032888.1, forward strand.
GCCTGCCTGCCCGTTGCCGACCCTCGCCTGTCCAGACCACGTGCTTGCTCTGTTTGTTTTTGGACTGACTTCCCTGGTTTTGACCCTGCCTGTCTTTTACCCTGTCCTCGTCTGCTCCTGTTTTGGGGCTCTAATAAAGCCACTCTGCCACTCACCTCCGGGTCTGCGTGTGAGTCCTCACCCCGCATCCCTGACAGCTGGATTCTGTTTGCTACATTCAATCCACAAGAGACACCCCCCCCCAAGAATCTATTGTCTGTAGTTGCTATGGTGAAGAGTCAGGTGATCCTGGTCCTGAAGGTTGCCAACATTCCAAGATTTTCCATTTTCCTGGAGTTGCTGGGAATGAATGACTCTGGGCTCACCTCTTCTGGAAAGTTACTGCGGAGTTTTGAAATGAGGAGGTTTAGTTTATTGACTCATTTTTCCTGTGAAGCCAAAATCATCCCACAATGACGTGACTAGCAAATACACAACTACAGTCATGAACCTGCAGCTTACACTCACTGGGTAATTTGTGATATGGTCCTCCTTTGATGCACAGTCAGATCCTCAAAGAGAGCCTGCAGCTGTAAGCAGAAAAAACATTACATTTACATTTACGTTTAGTCATTTGGCAGATGCTTTTACCCAAAGTGACTTACAAGTGAGGTAGAGTACAACACAAGCAAAAAACCATAAGAAATCAACAATATTAGAAGCTCTACATAATCAGGTTTCAATGGCTAACCAGACAAGGTACAAGCTAGCTGGTAGAGATAACAAGTGCGTTAAACCATTAGATAACATTTTTAGTAGCTTAGTAGGAAACACTTTTGATACATGAGAAATTCCATTAGGTGGTAGTGTTTCTGCAGTGTTGCTCAGGTGAGAGCGGAAGAGCTGTGTCTTCAGATGTTTCCTGAAGACAGAGAGGGACTCCGCAGAACAGATTAAAACATGTTACACATATTTATCATTATTGTTCCAAATGTAAACAAAACAAGCTATGAGATACTATTTAAAATAAGGTATGTGTAGTTATTTGATAAGGTGGTGGTGATTGTTGAACAACATCAATGTAAAAAAGAGAATCCTCCTGAAGGTCTGATCTTATTTCAAATGATCAGACAATCGATGGCCTCAGCAGAATTCTCTCAATGTTCTATCCAGTTTACAGGGATATAATTTGTTTTAGGAGTCGCTCCAAGCAAAATTCAATATACTGTACATGCTTATCATTGACATAGGGCCCGTTGAGCTCAGTAAACACATCCTCTGAACGTTGCATCTGTGATATCATAAATACACTGAGAGAACATTGGGAAGGTGGTGTTAGGTTGTGCTCTATCTCTTCCTTAGGGATGGAAGGAAATATCTAGGCTAGAGTTTCCCATGACATTTGAACAAATATATGAATTTTAGCATTACAGTAATCTGAGTACGTTTGGATATTGGAAAACAAAAAAAATGTCTTATCATTTTCATTGAAAATTACATAGTAAAATATCTTTTGTATCTGTTGCCAAATAAAATTTTGATCAATAGGCATGGTGCAAATCTGTGTTGCAACAAAAATGAGCAAAGACTCATTCAGGCAAGATTAAGGTGATGCAGAAACACTGTTTTACAGCTTCATTGTTTCACTGTTACATTGTTTTAGCTTGAACATGACAAGCATGCACCAAGAAGTCTTCAGAGCCAAAGCCAGATGCATTTCTTCTTCTTCTTCTTCTTCATGGGGGTTTCAGGAAACAATTTATTATGGTACAGTTATGTTTATCTAGCTTCAGAAATAAACAAGGCACAAATGAATACATGTTAGACACATATTTAGTATTAAGTCATGCTCAAATTAAGTGCTTTGGCTATAAACAAAAAAAGTTCAACCAGCAAAAACAGAGCAAAGATTTGCAATTTTGTTAGTGGGAGGTGGTATGAATGGAGCTTGTGGAGTCCTTTGGTTCCCAAGCACGTATTTCATGCAGAGTTGGATCCAGCAGAGGTAAAGGGGTAAGTGCTAATGCAAAAGTAATTAGCATGTGGATCTTTTTGGACTCTTTTGAGATCACTGAAATAGACTGTTTCTTCTAGCTGTGAATTGATTCTAGAAATTAAATGATGGTGCTTACATCATAGAAAATGCAGTACTTCCTTTTCCAGCTGTGTCAGTATATTTGCTCTCACCATAAGCAATATCCTGTAACTGTTACGTGAAACTACTGGTGAAAAACTGGGATATGTCCCAGAATCCAGTTGACTACTCAGGAAGAGCACACTGCATTTCTCCATGCTATCTTGTTCTGAATCAAGTGAGAAAGTGGACTTCATCTCCCATCAGCACTTCTGCTGAACTAACCTGAGATCAGCGTGTTCTGTTTTCTCCTCCACATTAGTTCAGTCTTATTTGATGTCCCAAAAAAGAGGTGGACCCTCACTCATTTCCACCCTGAAATCATAGTCTTGCTCTCACCTTAGGAAAGCGAGAGCATATTCCACATAAACCTCTAACATTACTCCCATTTTATTGTGCTCTACCACAAACACTTGCATCATTGTATTCTAAACAATGAACAAAATCTACACTACCTTAACCTATTGTGTCATCTGACTGAAACCAGTATATAAGGACACAAAATTCCCAACTCCAGGGTATTGACATGCATTGTGTGGATTAAGTAGAGCACAACAAATACACAGTTCATTCTATAGGCCCCTGTTGTACTGTAGAGGGGATGTTTTTCTGGTTAAAGGTTGCAGTGTTGGATGAATATACTCAGCTACTGTTGACACAATAAATAAACCAAGTGGGACATTCCTGCCACTCCCGGTTAAAGGCAGGTGGTTCTTTTCCTCAACATCTGAAAGAGACTGAATATCAAAATGATTGTGTTTTGATGTCGAGCCACTTGACTTGACTAAAAAGGCAAAATACACATGATTCAGACAACTGGAATCTGAAAATGAATGAAGTGAAATGAATGAATGAAGAAATAAGACAAGAAAATTACTGCGAGATTAAAACCTGCCAAAATTCATTTTCACAAATTAAAAACAAAGGACCCTGCCCTTAGATTCTGGAATGTTAAGTATCCAGCCCTTCAGTTTCCTCAAGAGTGTTTGCAAGAGTGAAATATACTCTCATTTGACATGGACCCATACATTTGTAAGTGTTCACATCATTGGCTCATGTTTCAAGACTTTTGTTAATGGCATTTAAGCTATTAGAATTACCTACATTTTAATTAAATCGTAACTTCATATAAATGACTAAAGCAATTACTGTATAATGAATGCCAGTTGAGAGAGACAGAGCTGAGACTGTGCTCATTATAGTTCCATTAATCTTCACTTTTGCTTGGCAGACACTTTTATCAGAGTGACTTACGCAGCTTACAACTTTTAGATGTTATCCGTTTTCAAAGCTCGATATTTACTGAGGGGATTCAGGTTAAGTAATTTGGAGGGGGGTTAAACAGCAGTGGTCCACAGCTAAATCAAACCACAACCTTCAGGTTTTGAGCCCCGCTTGTTATGACTATGCCACACTGCTGGCTCTAATCAACAATTCCTATCTCCTGCAAAAATGTCTAAGATCAAGCCAACATTCTTTTCATCATTGATCATATCTTTGAAGTTTTACCCATGGTCCCCTTTGATCATTCCTTAACATAAACTTTATTTGGCTGTGTTGAAGGACTCTAGCATTGTTCTTTGGGAAAGGTCAAGCTGAAGTGAAACACTACTCCTAATGGTCAGAATGTGTTTTTCATCACAACCACTTGGGTTTGGGTTTGAGGCTGAGGCCTTCGGGTGAATCACTGCCATTCAAGCAATACCAAAGGGATGGTAGGATGCCCAAGGCTAAATCTTGGGGGCTTGCTGTCTGGAGATGTTCTTTCTACCTGATGACTTTACTAACCCATACTTACTGGCCATCTGCATCGATCTGTGATAATTCATTTCAAGTTATATGATTTATGACCTGCTGTTGTGGGAAAGGCAGTTCCGAGTCTGACGGGTTTCAGAAGCATCTACTTTCTTTTAAGCAACTGACTTCCACCTGGAACAGCAGGCAACAGAATCGCCCCCTTCAAATGGTGATGTCAAATGCAGCAGAACCGATGGCTCTCTTACAATGGAGCAGACCTGGGCATGCAGAGGCTGCACACGGTCTCCTCTCAGAGGGAACAGCTCTGCTCGCCGGAGTGTGCCCAGCTGTCTCCAGCACTTACGGTTCTGAGATTGATGTGGCTGAACTCCAGACAGTCTGAATATCTGTGAATGTGTCAGTTAAAGGACTAATTGGACATCCGAAGTAAGACAGATAACATCTGAGGCACTGACATTAGTTGCCTGCTGGCAGATGTCCACTGTGCCTTTTAACATGATATTGAGTCATTAAGTGATACAGATTACAATTAAGCAAATAAATCGCTAATGGCTTAAAAACAGTCAATTAAGATTGAAACACATCTGCTTCAGACTCATCCCTACACAAGATCAGATATTTGAAGGCCAGTGGGATGCGACTCAACGATAATCATGGTATCAAACTGTATCAGCAGCTGATTTTCTAGAAGCGATCATGAAACGGGCGCTAAACACACGCATAAATCAACATACAAGACACAACGGATCGCAAATTGTTTAAACTTTACTTCTGTTAAAACACAAACAACCCTTTGTGAAGTTTGAAACTTTCAAAAAACGAACAGAGGCGAGCAATTCCTGCTGGCAATGACGTTCATAGATCTCCCTCACACTGGCTGCTAAATTTAAGTACTGTACTTGGACAATTTCCGGTATAAAATAACGAAATCGTCGGGAAAAAATACAAGGCGCAAAAACAGCGAGGGAGGCATATTATTAGTATTTCCATCGATAATTAATTCCTGTCTTTGTTTTACACACATCGGTCGCCTGAAAGCATTTTTCGTTCGTTCGTTCCGTTTCTCTCTCACTCCTTTTTCCTCCACGGTTCCCTCCGTTTCTCCACGAGAAGCGGTCACCTTGTGATGATGTGTGCAGTGTGCACACCCCGCCTCTTCCCAGCTGATGCTCGCGTTGTGTCAATTTCTATTCTGAGAGGAAGAGAGTTGAGGAAAAGGGGGAAAGAAAACAAGAGGGTCCGCGGGGTAGCGCAGTCAGAACACCCATGGGTGGTTGTGTGGGCAGTCACCATGATTCTTCGGGCAGTTTAAACGAAAATTCAGACGGAACCGGAGGTAGGAAAACGTCTTGCGCGCAACGAGGGATCATGTTTAGTTGTTAGGATAGGTCTTTTTTTGGTCCATGCCGATTTTTTTCCGCCTTGCCGCCCCTTGTCTTCTCTGTGTGCCCGTGGTGTTCCCGTTATTACTTGCAGTCGCTCGAAAGCATTGCTCTCAGCGGTCAGTATTATTGCACTCCCGGGCCTCGTGTTCGCATAACAATCTGAGTTTCTTGCCTTGCTAGCTAGCTTACTTACTTGCGGTAATGTGCAAAAAAATCATTGGGAGAGATGCACGGTGGGGTCGGCTTTTGTCTCTTTTGTCTGTGCCGAACAAGTCGTGTTTCCTTTTTTTTTTACGATTGAACAGTAACATATTGAATGTGGGTCACCGTTTCTGCTTCGGGGTGTACAATGACGTCTGACAGAAGTGGAGCGTGTCGCGCAGTTTGTTATTATTGATAGCAAATGGATTTTTGCTTTCGGGATGGATTATGTTGTGTGACAAAACGAAAAGCTTTTGTTAGCTGTAGTTTCGACGACTCATTTCCACAGAGAACGTCTTGTGATCGGCGCTTGGGGGGGAGGGGGATTTGTATCTGTACAAAATAAAAGGCACATTTGTCACTTTAAATGTTGCCTAACGCGCGAACTGTAAAGCAGTTAAGAACAATGTTGCATTTCCCTGAAATCAGGAAGTGGTGTCGTCTGTTGCTGACGAGTTACAGTTCTCCAAACTTGAGGGTAAACAAGAGCTGAGCGTCTTAGCAAAGCAGTCTAATTTTGCAAGCACGTTGGCTACAAGCTGCAGATGGTGCTCTCGGCAGCGTGCAGTTACGGACCAAATCTACTCTTAATCACCCAAGACAGATGTGAAAATGGCTTTCAGATTTTATGTCAGGCAACTCTGAAAATGAATGGGTGTTTTTGGTGTTTATTTGTCTTTTATTGTTGTTATTGGCTTGCATTGTATTTTAAATTGAATTATCCAACAACCTGTTCTCATAACAAAGTTTGCGTGCAATGACCTGTGCAATGTTTGAGTTCTAGGCCTACATAGATGTTCAGTAGATTGTCACTCCACACTGAAAAGTGTTTCTTCCTGTCCCAAGAGAGCCTTTGGGTCTAATATTTTAACAGTTATTTATGTTTTGTTTGTGTGTTCTGCTGCTTTGGAAAAAGGGGGCCTTCCAACTAAAACAAAAACTCCTCCAGCCTGTCCCCTGCCATCAATGAGATTAATAATGGCAATAGCAGGCTCTACACACTGTGACAGTGACTATGAAAATAAACAAAAAAAAGTCCTGTCCTCGCTCACTATGAAAATAGAAGGCCTAAATCACTAGGCTGGCAAAACCTCAAACTGAGCCCCACGTTGTGCAGTGGAAGTACTGAGCGAGCGTGTGTGTGTGTGTGTGTGTGTGTGTGTGTGTGTGTGTGTGTGTGTGTGTGTGTGTGTGTGTCCGTCTCCTGGTTCTACTTGCTGTCGTCACATTAGGATACTTGAACACCAAAAGTCACCTCATCGCTGAGTGCCTGTGTCTTGTTTCACAGTCATGGCTGTCAGAGGTCCTGTTTATGACCAGTCCAGTCCCTGACCTCAGCTGCAAGGAGTCTACCTCCTCATGGGCACTGTATCTGAAGGGTTCCTCTGATCCTTCCAGTTGAACCTTTACCGTGTTCCTTCAGTGAGAGAGAGCTCATTCAGGCAGCCATTGTTTTCAGCTCCACACTGACAATGGGACCTGCTTCGTCCTGGCTCTGTTTTATTTCCAACACACAGGAAGTTACTTCACAGTAATTAGCATCAAGTGCAATGCAAGGGGGATAAGGACGTTTCAGCTGTCTCTGATTACAGTAAAGCTTCATTTTGGACAAGGCCACACGTTGCATAGTTACTGTTATTTGGAAGGGGGAAAACAGGAATTCAGGAAATGGAGATGACAAACGTACAGCTCAGACCCTTGTCTTTAATATGTATTTGTGCTGCAAGAAATTCAACCCCTGCTGTTACAGGAATCGCTTGCCGAGGTCTCCTTCTTTAACGGTTTGTGAATGTCAGCTCTATCATATTGATTTATATGGGTCAATACGCAAGAATAAGTAATTATTTTCGCTTCAGTTTTACAGCTAGAAGGAGGTTGATGAAGTGGTTGTTCAGCTCACTGCCCGTGAAAGATCCTCCTATCACTACCTGCGATTCTTGTGCTCGGTCCACCTATCGCAAACTTTCCCAATTTCCTGGATTTGGTTTAAACCTTGTTTCCTTTCAGCTTTTGCATCATTTGAAGTCTAGGCCTTGCTATGTGTAGCAGTCCTGTGACTCCCTGTGATTCCTGTGTTTGAGGTAGCTACAAGAAAACAAAAAGTTACAATTGGTTGACATTTCTTTTTAGGAGAAATGTTAAAAAAAATGAGATCGGTGTTATTTCCCAATCTCGGCATGCCGAAAAAACCCTTGGTGAAGTTACAAAATCCTCAAACTGAAACAGACAGTAAGGCTGTGCATTTAATGTGGAATCAACCTCGACGTGAAATCCCCCCTGTACATTCTTTAGATAATTCGACCAGTGGCAGTTTTGAAAAGTTAGCCACCGTGACCCTTCTCATGTGCCTGGGTGTGGAGTAACACCCGTCAAGCTAGTGCGGCCTCCCTTTTAAGGTCTGACCTCAGGGCACACCTGTCCCACTCACCCCAGGGGGGGGGTCGTCAGCCGTGTTACTGTAATACACCAGCCGTGGCACACAACCCCCCAGAGCTTTTCCTCCGCAGACACAGGCTCAATTATTCATGAACGTATGAAACTTCATGAAATTCTTATCGCATGAATCACGGAGGCCCACATTCCGGTTCAGAAGGGAGTTTAAAAAGAACACCGGGGAGATCGCAGCGCCCGCCTCGGGATCTCATATCCGTCTCCCCCTGCGCTCTGTCGCCGTGATAGATGGTGTCCCGCCCCGCGTCTGTTCCCTGTAAACATCCACGAGTGGGAGTTGTGTATTTTCGGAGCCAGAACTAAAACAGCCCGGTGCTGCTGTATTATGCGTGCTGTCTGCGTATCTAGCTGGATACTTTGGGTGAGAGATGCTGTAGGCCTCGGCTGTGACGCTGCGGAGGTTACAGAGGAGTGAGGTGGTAGCCGTCCCGTTACGTCGCCCAAATGGAGACGTGAGGCCTGCCGCGACTGCATGAATTGCGCTTAAATATAAATAACCCTGCCCTTATCCATGAGCTACTGTTTCTCTGCGAAACTGAAATGCTCCAGGGGCTTGCTAGGAGGTATCTTCCTCTGAAGTTTTTTTTTTCCCTGTTTTCATTTGCTCTGTCTTTTGTTGGATTCGGTTCACGGTTAAAGAAAGGCAGTTTAAACATCTCTCTTTGCCTCCCCGAAGGCAGTGTGTAGCGGTTTTTTTTCGCAGGGGAGGGTAGCGGAGCCCTCGGCACATTTTTCCGTTGCTTTTGTCGCACGGTTGGTCTTGGTTGTGTTTGAAAGGGTCTGGCCTCGGTACACGTTTTGCTCAGGTTGGCTGAATGCACAGCCACCCTCGACGAGGCTGAGTGCCTGGCTTTACTCTCTGCACACACGACCGTCGGCCTCAGAGGGCTTTGTTTGTTTTTAGTGCGCGTCCTTGGGCAGGGGTCCTCTGCCCGTTGGAGTCGGTGTGACCGCAGCAGGGCTCAGGGCCGCCAGGTCAGGGCTCCTGACACCATCCACATGCTGACCTTGCTGCATGTGTCAATCACTGTGTCAATAAAATCGGGGATTTCAGTCAACTGCGGGACTGTAACCAAAAGGTTGCTGCTTCGGTTCCCCACTGGAGCGCTGCTGTTGTACCCTTGGGCAAATTACTTAACCCAGCATTGCCTCTGTTAAATATTCAGCTGTATGAACGGATAACATGTCAAAAAACTGTAACCTATGTGAGTCGCTCTGGATAAGAGCGTCTGCTAAATGACAATCATGTAATGTGACGTATGTAATGTGCATTTTGGGAAAGGCAGTTCTCCCGCTGCAAGTGAGAGCCAGGGCTCAGACAAACAGCCCACACACTCCTCTCCAGAGGAGACAGGGAAGCTTGGGGCTCCTCCGGCTCTCCCCTGCCCTGCCCTGCCCTTCTTTGTGTGTGTGTGTGTGTGTGTGTGTGTGTGTGTGTGTGTGTGTGCACGGTGAAGCGGAGGCTCAGGTGTCAGGCTGACCTATGCGGGAGCCGCGGCGTGCGTCGGGCGGCCGGCTGTAACTGCGCCGGCTCGGCTCCGGTTTCGCGTCTGCGCTGCCGGTGCGGGGAGATGGCGGTGGTGGTGGGGGGAGGGACGGCCGGGCTGTAAGGGATACGATCAGGGGATCGCTCACGCTTGGCTGCCATCTCTGTGCACTGGGCCCGGGCCTTAAAGAAGGCGTACTGGGTCCCTTAGGGTTAGTTCTGATCTACTGGGCCGCCATTGACCTGGTTCCATGGAGGTCTGTGTTCTGGACCAGATTCTCATTAACTCAATTAACGTTGGGGCTCAGCACCTTAGGCTGTGTGGTTGACTCTTGTCAGGTGATCTGAGTGCACCTTTATGGACAGACAAGGGAAATACAATACAGACATTTTCATTTACTCTTGTATTCATATTTGAGAGTGATTAACGGCATTATATTGTGAATGTGAATCCAAGGCTGTAATGAAGTGCAACTGATTCTGAAGCACGTGGCGAAGGTGATCCAGAGTCTGGGCTAAGCTGGCTAATGTAATTTGATACCGGGATGCAATATCCACTAAATTAAGTGTGAGACATATTTGCCACATTTGAGCCATAAATGAAATGTGGCCATGTGTCATGTTTTCAGACCATGATGCATCAGTGATTTTTGAAGTCCCAGCCTCATCATAGATGTATTTGTGTGTGTGTGTGTGTGTGTGTGTGTGTGTGTGTGTGTGTGAGCATGTCCCAGCCACAGTCCCTTGCCCTCCCCTTCTTTTCTGGCTAGTGTGGCAGTGTGTCAGCTCCAGCTGTTTGCCTGCCCTCGCAGGAATGGCTGCTGCAGTCTCCGCCGGGCTGAGAGACTTGGTGAAAAGTGAATGCAAAGCAGCTACCAGTCGAGGCAGTTTCCTCAGTGTGTTTAATGAGGGGGTGTTAACCAGATTCCCCATGTGGTCTGGAAATGTAAGGGTCTGAGGACAGAGAAGCGACAAGTATGGTCCCCACCCCGCATTCCAGAGTACAGCAGTTAGTCTCACAGTGCAGGACCGACTGCACACACACACACACACACACACACATACACACAGTCTCATACATGCGCACACACACGACACATACAATATAATGATGATGCCTTATTCCTCCCCTTTGTTTGTAAGGAACAAGGAGTTTGAGCGGAGATGCCCCTTTAAGATCCGCTCCAGATGGTGCTCATTTGGGATTCTTGTGAAAATTAAATCCACACGTTTTAATCTAGCAAAGACATGGCAAACTTTCCGTTTTCCACTATGCATTAATTAACCGTTTGCTGCTAGGCCATGTTTTTCATGCTCTGGTAGCTGGGGATTCATTGAGGACAAGATACTCGCGCCCCTGATTTCAATCCGGTCTGTAGCGACGTGCGTGTGGAATGCTGCGGCACCTAACTGTAAAGCACATCAGTAGTGCTTTCCACCCCTCCCAGCCCTGTCTGAACATCTGGCAAAACAACACCTCTAAAACTGTCTTTTTTTGCAAGGGCCATGTTGTTTTTTTCATTTGTTAAAAGGCAAACGGTGCTGTGCAAAATGGAATATTTTAAGAAAATACAGTAGAGTGTTTCACTCTCAGAATACCCCACTATCGCACTGTATTTCCTTCCCACGGTGCCCTGCTGCGTGCCGCTATACGTCAGACGCTCCCCGGATCTGGAAGCATGCGATCTTTTCTTGCGTTTGCTGCAGAAATCTCAGCATCCCACGGCGGCGCGCTGTCTCGGAGCGCTGCTTACGCAGCAAATCCTGTCAGTCGCGCGTGTTCCTCCCCGTCTATCCCACTCTCCCGGCGCCCTGTGATCCACTCGCTGGCTGTCACTCACAGTTACCATGGTCACTGGAAACGAGAGCACCCAATGGCGGGCCCGCAGTGGTTGCTAGCTTGACTAGCTAGATTTCCCACAATCCCCCCGAAGGTTCATTTTGGTGGGTGACCTTTAGCCTTTTGCAGCTGATCTCACGGCCTTGAAATTGGAGAGGCTGGATCCATGTGCACTGGAAACACCACAGAGTCAAGAAGAACAAATTGTTCAGGTCCTTGATTGTTGGTTTTTTCCCACATTACTGATTTACAAAATCCCTCTCCCTCCACAGGCTTTATGCAGGGCCAATTTTTTAAGCTTGAAAGTACTTTGCAGAGAGCTGTATGTAAATGAAGCTTTGATTTTTCTCAGAAATTAATATGTTCATGGATTTTCTGTCTGCAGCTTGGAGATGTGAGTGTTTGTGGAGGCCGTGGTGCACATGGAGCATGGCTCAGTGGGACCAACGAAGAAAAGGCCGGTTTGCCTCTGCTGAGTAGTCCCGGGTAGAAACTGGCGCTAGCCTCTCATTACAGCGGAAGCACTTAGCGGATGTATTTTTCATCTTAGCTTATTGGAATTTAACTGGCTAATGATATCGTTCCCCTATTGACAGCGTTTCAGTTACTATGTACCTGTAGAAAAACAGACAGAAAGCTCCACCAACAAACAGACCAAGACTAATCACTGAGAGATTGTCAACCTGAAAAGAACTGTGGCATCCACTTGTATGAACACACTGTTATGCTGGTGCTTACTTGTCCTCCATCGATGTGTGATGGCCTGATGGCTAGCTTTAGTGATGTAATCTGTGGAGATGATTGCAACATGCTGCAGTGACAGTCGCAGAATGTCATCCATGCACGTTTTTGTACTTTTCGAAAACGATTTCTTGTGTTTTGCTTGCAGATTTTGAGTGGGTGTGTTAAACGCCGGACTCTGATTGGTTAGTCACAGGCCGTCTCTCACAGCTGCTACTGGTCAGTTGCCCTGCACTCTCAATCGAAGTGACTCATCGAGTGATCTGCTTGGAGTCTGTTGAAATGCTGCAGCCCAAATTGACCGATTTAATTATTCACAACTGGTATTCCATCGCGAAATGTTTCCTGACATTTTGTATGCGGTATTATTAAAGTCACGGTGCCGTGGTATTGGTAATCGTTATAGCCTGTTAGAAGCATAAAAGCTGCCATTTGGGGGTGTGAAGAGAGTGTGGAGCATTTCATCATTTTGTGTTTGATAGTGACACGACAGCCTGTGCCTCATCATTCAGGAAGACCTTTAACTTACCACTGAATTTAACATGATGGCTAGGGCCTGGAGTTTTCCCCCACTTGCTTTCTTACATGTATTTCAGTCCTCCAGCACGTAGAGGGCAATGTACCCTAATTCTCCAGCCACTTGATGAAGAGTTATCCCATTGTGGTACCTCAGTCATCATCACCGCAAATTTTCATAGGGATGAAGGTTCAGAGTCATGTGTCTGTCTGTTGACACTATCCACATTCTGTCTTATTCTTTAGCGATACAGACAAATATTAGCCAGGAACATGTATGCAGAATAGTTTTTCTTTTTGTGACCAGGTGGGAACATACTGACTTTAGAAAATAACAACATTCGTCATGTAAACATAACATAACATACATTCTAACTTGCACACGCATATAATAGTATAATTGTAGTGTAAAGCAAAAAAGCACATAAACAAAGAATGAGCATGTGAATACCACATGTTCAGTTTGGGGGAAGAATATTGGAAATTTTGTGCTTAAATTCAATGATTGTCAGATTACTGTCTCTCCCTTCATTGACAATGATGTGTGAAAAATAGCCCATACAAACACACACTTCTCTCAGCATCAACAGAATTGGCAAAAACTAGTACTGTTTAGCTCTCCATGTTAGGCTGGGAAATGATATTTCACATTTATCCCATAATTGGCCATCATCATTCATGAGACCTTCCATTGCCACTTTATTTTGCATACGGTTTGTGTTTGTTCAGTTCAGATTTACAGCTCTCATGAAAACCAGGAATAGAATCGGGAGGGTTTCCACACCCAAACTGCAAATTTGCTTGAGGTCAGAAACCCCGAAAGCCTTAATAAACTTGTGAGCTGGTTGACCGAAACACGTTTTCCTCTTCAGTTAATCATGGTTGTAATATGATCACTGTTTAAGAAATGCATATACTTAAAGCACTTTTTTGTGATATGACAGTTATGCTACACATGCTGCCGATATCTTTAAACGTTGCAATATTTGTTGCAATTGGCCCAACACTAGTGTTGGGTGTAACGTCCATGTCTATGTCTAGGTGTTTTGAACAGTACTCCACAGCAGATTCCCAAGTGTCCCATCTTGTTTTATATGCCTCAGGACGGGGATTTTAATAGTAAAGGACAACTGTGCAATTGCATCTCTGATATATTCCTTATAGTATATTCTCCTGCTTCGAAAACCAGTGTGTCAGCTGTGGGAACATTATTTGCCCACATATTACTAGTAAGAGCAAGTATGTGGGCATTACAAGGTTGTCACTTGCTTAAAGTTGTTCTTGTAGCTCACAATGTCTAACACACAGTCAGGTTTTTAAACCACCTTCACATGCATTTCACGTTTCCGTTTGCTACCGAGGAGTAATTCACAGAGTTTAGGTGTGCTGTATGTGCCAGACTATCTCTCAAATCAGCCGTGATTGATTGTCTCTGCAAAGCAAACAAAATATGCAAAACATAACGATCCTTTGCATCTGTTGTTTTGCCGGTGACTGCAGGTACGCCATCAGTTGTTTTGGTTTTGATTTTAAGCGAGTCAGCACCGTGTGAATGACACGCCTCGGCAAGCAGCCTGGCTGATAAAATTGCCCTGCCATTTGTTGCATGCAGTTTAAAAATGCAGGTGATTTTGGCTGATCCTCTTTTTCAAGGGAAGTGTTTGTGCAGACAAAATACATCTGTCAAATGAACAACATCCAGATGCTCTCAGCATTCTTTCCGACTGTTTTTTGATGTTGGATTCTCTCTTTACTGCATCGGACTTTCCTTTTTTGGATTGTTGTTTGTTGTGATGCGGGTCTATTATCTTTTTGCATGTGATTTAATTAAATAATTGTTGTGCAATTTAGTTGATCAGCTGCAAAAAATAAATTAAATCTGTCAGTATATTGTACCAGGGAGGTACCATTTCACTGTCTGACTGAGAGAAAAGCTTTATTTCCTTTTCCCTTCACCTGTAAACACATTGTAGTTATTGTTTTGCACCAGTGAACTGCTCATAATTAGCCATTAAGTGTATAATTACTTGCATACCATCGCTGAGATTGCAGTGCCCAGAGGGACACCTGGAGGATCATGACTGGAATTGAGGTTAAAAGGCCTGATGTGTTATGGTAACATGTAGGTGTGGGTTGGCTAAGGTAACAAGCGGTGTAACAGTGTAGACCAGTGTCTCTCAACCCTGCTCCTGGCGGCACCCTGTCCTGCATAGCTTCTATCTATCCTTGCTGCTTGATTAAATCAGGTGTGCTCAGCTAATAAAATGTGCCACTGATGAGTTCAGTCAGGTAGGTGGAGCAAGGATAGATAGAAGATATGCAGGACAGGGTGCCGCGAGGAGCTGGGTTGAGAAACACTGGTGTAGACAGTGGGTGCCATATGCATGATTCAACAGCTACACTTTATGGGTCTATCAAATAATTCACCCTTTATGTAGGGTTTTCCCATGTATTCCTGGTGCTTGGGCTGTTTAAGTACCACCAGCCTATTATCTGCTCGCCACTCTATCAGCGCGACCAGTGTCACTGACACAGGAAGCGAAGGGTTAAATGCTTTTATTGGGATGTACAATATTGACTTTTTAAAAATTTTACTATCGTTATATTTTCAATTCAGTCAGGCACATAGGGCTCAAGATGCTTTGATTGTGACAGACATTAAATATCAGAGTTCTTGACAATGTGGAAAGACACCCTCCTGCCGGTGGTGTCATCACCCTTGTCAGTAAATTAGGGGGCTGTGTCAAACCGTGGCAGCCGGTAAGTGCTTCATTACCTTGTGTTCGCCCCGGCCCGCGCATCAGGCTCAGAATGAATTAGGGGGACGTTTTATTTTCCGTCTGGGCCCGGGATAATGTTCACCAGTGCCTCGGTAATGGAATTATTGATACAGGCCGCCGATGCAGCAGTTTGACAGGACGCATAAGTGGAGTGCCGAGCTTCACGCTTCTGCAGGTTTGGTACACCTGCAGTCGTGATCCCAATGTTTTCTCTGTTTATCTGGATGTGTAAGTGGAATCGAGGTGCAGAGTGAAAATCAAGGAAGGTTGCTGAGGCGGGTACACCAAGAGCATGCTAAATCAGTGACCCTGACTACTCTTAATTTTTAAATTCTCGGTATCTCCCAACCAGACACTTTCTGTGGATTTCATTTCCTCACAGAAGTACCCATGGGGGCCTCTTAGGCGTAAGAATCATTCTCACTCCAGCCCCTGGAGTGTATGATAGGGAAGTGTGTTGTCTGTGTGTGTGTGTGTGTGTGTGTGTGTGTGTGTGTGTGTGTTTACGCACCGGCTCAGCAGTTGCTAGCTCTCTGAGGAGGTGCACACCTCAGCACCGCGGTGGAGCTGAATTCCCAGTCTGGAACCTGGTGCCCTCGGGGACGCTTCCAGAAGGCGGGCGTCTGTTCCCGAGAAACGGGGATGTGTGGCGGACGCCGGCCGGACACGGCGAGAGGCTTCACGACGCGCTGCAATCGTTCCAGCGCGCGTCCCGGCGGCAGGGCGTCTCCCTAACACCAGCCATATGTCCCCCTTCCCCCCTTTCTCCCGGTAACGGAAAGGTGGCTTCAAGCTGGAGGCGTGCAAGCAAGCGCTGTCGAGAGGTGTTTGGATTATTAAAGCTTGGACCCGGGGTTTGCAGTGTCTCAGAGCAATTTTCTGATTTGATGAGAGTTCACTGGCAGGGGTCCCTGTGTATATTGACTAGAGGCTGGTATCGGGAAGATGGCCTCATTCGTCCCGCTCATCATAATTGCGTTTGGTAATGTAATTGATATCCCGTAATGGAATCGATCTCCTCCCAGTGTCTCAAGCGGTGATTACAGCGCAGCGCAAGCTGGAGCTGAGGCGGTCTGATCGGAGTAATGGCGCCCTGCTTCTCCTCCTGTGTACGTGTGTGTGTGTGTGTGTGTGTGTGTGTGTGTGTGTTTTCTCCATCTCCCATGGGTGGTAAAGGAGATGACAGTCTCTGTCCTCAGAGGATAGAGCAGCAGGGCAGGAGAAGGGAGACAGGGAGGAGGAGGAAGTCTACCAGGCTCAAGGGAGATTCTCTCTCTCTCTCTCTCTCTCTCTCTCTCTCTCTCTCTCTCTCTCTCTCTCTCTCTCTCACTATTGCTCTCTCTCTCTCACACACACACACACACACACCTGCCTCTCCTTCCACACTGCACCACAGTGGCATTTTACATTACACAGGAAACAGGAAATAACATGGAAATTTTCCTGTGACACAGCCATCTACCTAAGAAGAATACAGGATGCATGCTATGCATTTTAAAATGCGTAAATGCACTGTTTGAAAGTGGCTCTGGTGGTCTCGTTTATGAATAAGATGTGTGAAAATGTGTTGTAATGGATTATCTTTATTGAGGAAGTGGCTGTGTCCCTGACTCTGACGCGCGTCTCTCCCTCTCTCTTTATCTCTCTCTCTTTCCCAGTTGCCCTGGGCCGCAATCAGCCTCTGAAGAGAGAGAAGCCCAAATGGAAGAGTGACTACCCCATGACGGACGGCCAGCTGCGGAGCAAGCGCGATGAATTCTGGGACACGGCGCCGGCCTTCGAGGGCCGCAAGGAGATCTGGGACGCGCTCAAGGCCGCCGCCCACGCCTTCGAGAGCAACGACCACGAGCTGGCCCAGGCCATCATCGACGGGGCCAGCATCACGCTGCCGCACGGTAGGAGGGTCCCCACCGCCCCGTCTGCGTGACCCCCAACCCCTTCTCTGTGTCCTCTCCGCCCTGTCTTTTTCCACTGTGTCCCCGTATCTGCAGTTTCTTCATCTCATTTCTCTTCTGTTTCTCTCCAGTTTCTCTAGCCTCTCTTTTCAACGATGCGTATCTCTCCACTTCCCTCACTTGCTCCCCCTTATTCTGTTCCTCTGTTTGTCCCTCTGTGCCGCTCCTTTACACATTTCCCTACTGTTTGTATCTCTCCATCGTCTCCCTCCACCTTCCCACTCACACCCATCCCCTGTGCCGCGTCTCTGTTCCGCTGTAGTCCCCGGCTCCGTCTCTCTGATCGGCGTCCGCGGCTCTTCAGGCAGGCAGATAAACGCAGCAGAGCGGGCTCACTTCATCTCTCTTCAGAAGCCCCCCCTCCACCCCCGGCTCAAGGCAGCCAGCACGTCGCGTAATAGAGGGATAAATAAATAAACACACTCACGGGGGCTAATAAAGCCGAGAGAGGCGGCAGCACGCAGCGGGCGGCGGGGAGGTGGGGATGGAGAGACGGAGAGAGTGGGTAAAAGAGTGACTGCAGAGGAAGGCTGCCGTCTGAGAGCGGCGGGGGCAGCGGAGGGGCCGGGGCCCGGAGGCCGCGGGCGTCCGACGCGCCTCACCCAGGGGCGAGCGGGGTGGCTCGGCCAGCCGTGACCGCGCTAATGAAAGCCGCTCCAGCAGAGCACGGGGCCCTGCTGAATCCTCCCGCCCCCTCCAGCTCAACAGGTTAATAAGATCAAGAGCCCAGGGGGCCGACGGGACCCCTCCACCCCCCCCAGACGTACCGCCTACAAACCGCTCATAATACCACGGAATGGCTTCAGTGGAGCGTTGCCACTTGCAGAGGCTCGGACTGCAAACATCAAGAGGGAGTCCCTGGAGTGTGTATATAACATGAGTGACGGCAGGGCGAGGGTGTGTGAACCCTGTAAAAGGGATATCGTGTCGTCAGTGACTCGCTGGCCTGAACCAATCATAGTGTAATGCTGTGGAGAGTAAAATGATCTGATTGGTTCAGACATGTCGGTGATACACATGGTGGCTCCATTCTTTAAGGGGTTTGTGAGACCTCACTCTCACTCTTACTCAATAGTGAGAGCTTTGTTGATGTCTTCTGTCCCCCCTGACACCCAGATGTCCCAGGATGAGGTCAGATGTGGCAGAAACAGATTCCAGTGGCCTCAGTTGCCTCCACAAAACAGGCCCCGGAACTATATTGGAATAACTGATTTCTTATTTGACATTGGCTCTGACGAGAGGTCAGATCGGGAGATGTGTGGAGACTTATGAAACCCCATGTCCTCAGCGCACCCATGCCTTGTTTATCACAGAAATACTGGACCCGTGTCCTGAAGCCGACTCTGTTAGTGCTTCTTTTTGAAAGTTAGCCAGGGTAGCACTAAAAACCCAGAGAAAGTGTTGGATTTACCAAAAATTTATAAGCATGCCTTGTAAGGAACATTTCCCTGAACTGAAATATACTGGATAGAGGCATTGTGCATTTGCTCTTTGGTGCTGTTGGAAACCCTTTTTGGCTGAGTGCAGACAGTGTTGCTGAGGTAAACATTCACTGATATTGGCCGCCTAGCAGTTGCAACAGTATCAGCGCTGCCAAAGGTGATGTATTTGCGGCTGAATTTCAGATGCTTTACACAAGGTCACTTAAATAACTGGGCAGGCTTGTTCCATGGGCCGGTATCTCTAGCCTTTTTTTGCGCCACTGTCATTGTTTTCACTCAGTGATGAATATTTGAATATGTGGCCCAATGGTAAGAGAGAGGCACAAAAAGTCACTCAGAAATTGCCCCTACAGTTTTTAACAAACTTTGGCCTTAATGCATAAACCAAGTTGGTGTCTAGCTGGCGCATAACTGTATTTGTGTTGAATTACTCTTAAATGTTTGGAGAATTTTGGCACCGTCATTGAGTACTGAAATGTCGGTAACCTACAGAGTTCCTGGCTCTCGTTTTCTTGTTTTAAAGTCGAATAACATTTCAATGGCATTATATGTCTGTACCACATAATGTGTTGTAGAACAACCGAAGGTAATTACTGTTCACTTAAATACACTGTCCCTTGTGATCCACTAAAAATTGGATTGTATCCACACAGGATGCATCACGGCCATAATGGGACCCGCTCTGTTATGTTCTGTTTGTTCAAACATTTTCTCATCATTTGCTGCAAACACAGCTTTTTCTTTGTTCTCTTTCTCATCTGTACATGCTACCTGATGAGAGTGAAACCTACAGATGCTCTAATTTAACCAGCTGTAATGGAAAAAAAAAACACAATCCACCCATTCCACAGTCATTATTTAACAGTAATGCTGATTATTAAGAATGCCCGTGCCATTGTTCCTGCAGTTTGTTTTTATTATCGTCGAGCTCCTCTTTGTTCATTGCTCCTTTATGGGAATGTAGTCGCTTCCTGCTGAACGCGTCATTTCGGCTCTGTCTCGAACAGTGCGAGGACAGTGGGTGTGTGTTCCTCCCCTGAGCTGTGCATTTGAGAGAGGTGTAAAGTGCCAACAGATTGCAGAAGAATATGCAGTGTGTTTCTGAGTGATTGGGAGGTGTTTGCAGTGTGGCACAGTGTACTGTGCTGTCCTTATGTATTTGTGACTGGAAGGTGTTGCTGAGAGTTTGTCTGCACAAGCCCTGCAGGTATTGCTGTTGGGCCCCAGCTGTAGTCATACTGGTTTAGCTAGTTAGCTGGACTGACAGCTGTTTTTTTTCCATTTTAATTACTGAATAGGCTTCACCGATACAATATCTGGTCATGGGCACTGAGGTCTGAATGTGATCTTTTAAAGTGACTTTTTTAGTGATTTATTTTACAAGAAAAAAAAAAAGACTACTCTGCAGAGAAGCAGTTAGATAAATCTCCAAAATCATACCTTTTTGAGTGTGTGGCGGCATGGTTTTGAATAACATTACCCAAGATAAATGCTGTGTAGTTTGCAGATTTTGGACACGTATCATCATTATGTATTCCTGTCTGGAACAGGCTGTTTGCTCCATAGTAAATTCAACCTGTACAATAAAATTTTGTCTGTAGACTTTAAGGTTACTTGTTTAATTTATTTATTTATCGCATTCTTTATTTTGCTAGGCAGTTAAGGTCATCTTGGGGAATATTCATGACTTCCACTCTGCAAATGTTTTTTTTTTTTTTTTTTTTTTGAAGAGGCAGTCAGTGGAACTATTGAGTATATTGTCACAGTTGTGATAAAACTGTCTAGTTTTATCACAGTCTTAGTTTCACACTTGTGGGTGTAACCAGTAGGGTTGTCAAGTGCTCATTATTCTGTTTTTTTCCTATTATTGCCACTTGTAATGTGGTGTCATTCTTTTTGGGGTGGGTGTGTTTCAATATTAACATTAGAAATGGAGGTTTTTCTGTCAGCATTGATGGGGTAGTTTCCATGAGGTCTAGTTGATTGAGGATGAGAAAAGGATGTATTGATAGTGTTTCTTTGCATCATTTCACTGTTCTAAAAGGGTTACACTGGGGAATCTAAATAATTTTGTGTTTGCCAGTTGCTGGGTAATAATGCAAAATTGAGGAGATTTAAGGCAATTATTGAACTGCTCAGTCTCATAAATGCAGTGTCGTTATTTTCCATTATTTTATGGAAGCATAATCGACCTTGGACAATATTGTCTTTTTGGCAACGTCCTCTACCCCATAGTGTTATTGCAAAGTATTGGAGAATATATTTGCTGTGATATGCTTCACATGGTTTGTGAGGTGGTATTTCTGTGGCTTGTTGCTGATGATAGGGCTGTAATGTTTAAGTCTAGCTGCATAGAATAGACTTTTTGGTGATTATGCTTTTGTTTGGAATGAGGGCGCTCTTCCACAGGTTTACCTACTGCAACCAGAATGTTAACAGAATTTTCCTGCTGTTTCTTCGACAGAAATTCTCTGCCTTCCATCTTGACTGTCACAAAACGTTCACTCACTAGCTGATTAGCCCAGTCTGTTGAAACAGGCATTACAGCTACATTTTAACGCTGTCTGTTTGGCAGTTTGCATCTGTAACATAACAAATCACACACTCTGAAATATGTCTTATTTTTGTGTGTAACAGTAGAAGGGGCTGTCATTCCATGCTTTATTATAGGAGCAAGCTCTTTGCATGTTTCGCTCCCACTGTGTGGCCAGAGGCAAGGCAGAATGGTTGAGGTGGAGAAGACATCAGTGATTGGTCAACAACAGTCCACAAATTGTTTTCCCCTCACTTTGTGAAATGTAATACGACTTTGTTGTCAAAGCATGTGAAAGAGAACACTGTACAGTGTACACTGTACGCCACACAAAATTTCATGGTTTCTCCTTTTTTTTCCTCCCCTAAAGTTGCAAGTCACTTAAACATTTACTGCTGGTTCAAAATTTCCACATTGCGAAATGACCCCGTCTGCTCATGCAAACTTGTTGAAGCGCTGGTGGCTCCTGCTGGATAGAGAATAGCACTTTAAATGCACGGTTCTTCAGGAGAGCCACTGAAACTGTGGTGTCTGTGGAGGGGTTCTCTTCGGGCCTTTATGGCATGGCCCACCTCATGGCTTTTAGGGTCCTGCCTGGGTTTACACATGTGTGCGCTGTCATGCATTAATTTAAGCTTTGGTGAGGTATGTGCCTTCATTCTGGGTCAGTACAGAGGCTCAGCGCTTAGTGTCTCCCGACTGGACATGGGAACGGTGTATTGAATTGCTGGTGGTATCCACCACTTCTTCCCGCCTTAGAGTGGTGTTCTTATCTCCTTGGCGGTGATCGGCCTCCTCAGCTCCACGAGTGCGGCACCCCGCGGGGTGACTCACCCCAGCAGCCCCTCTCACGGGCCCGCATCTGTCGCCACGGCCGTGCCACGTCACGTTCCAGAAGGCAGGCGTCGGCGTCCTCCACCGTCCAGTCCAAAACAGGGGACCCATGTGTGCGGAAAACACACACAGCCCGAGCTGCCCGTGCAAGTTCCACCAGGGCCGCGTTAAAACGGTCACCCCGCGGCGTATAGAGACGCATTGATTAGTTGGCAGAAATGCTCAACGCACCTTCCCCCCCCATCCCACCCACCGCCCACCTCCACTTCCCAAGATGCACCACACCCGCAAACAAACATAAACTCCCCTGCTTTATAGTCCCACAGAATAAATGTCAAGCAGATGTGAACTTGGCTCAAGTTTTAGCACAGACTTGCACCAACTCTTTTTTTTTTTTTTTTCTTCCTCCCTCTTAATATCTCCAGTCTGGTTTAACTGCTCTGGTCTTGTCAGGGCCAC
Organism: Megalops atlanticus; assembly: GCA_019176425.1. Lineage (NCBI taxonomy): Eukaryota > Metazoa > Chordata > Actinopteri > Elopiformes > Megalopidae > Megalops > Megalops atlanticus. The sequence continues at coordinate 10,117,518 of CM032888.1, forward strand.
ATGGGGTGAGTCCTTTCCTGTCAGAGCCTAGCCGGTAAGTCCTGAATCACTCGGCTTGGCGGGGGTTGTGTAATCATTTCGCACATCTGCTAACGCGCAGCGAGGCAGCTATGTAGATTTCATACGAACGTGTAAAACAGACCCTCGGGCAGCAGCTGCTTGTGCACACGTCCAGAGCGCAAGCAATCTGTTGTGACATCTCTGAGAGGTGGGAGAAATGCCTGTTACTCTGGCCGTCCAACAGTGCATTCCGCAAAAGCAAAGCCATTGTAAGCTGTTTTTTTACATTGCTTCCAACATGCTATTCAAAGCTGGGCAAAGCTGAGTGCAGAAGCCCATCGGCTGACCTTTCTGTGAGGGTCTGCCCTCTTCATTGTTACTTTTGCAGAATGGCGGAGCAAGTCCTTTTTTTCTACTCCAGCTTCCTCATATTTTTTTTTCTTTTTTGTACAGTTGTTCCCTTGTTGCTACATTGTAAGTGATTGTAATCTTTGGGGGGAAAAAAATGAAATGGCAAGATATCACTAATCTGCCCCTTCCTATCTGTTCTTTTTGCTGCTTCAGAACGAGCTGACAAACGGTTATCTGTGTGTGTGTGTGTGTGTGTGTGTGTGTGTGTGTGTGTGTGTGTGTGTGTGTGTTTGTCTGTGTGTTTGTGTGTCTGTGTGTGTGTATGTGTATGTCTGTGAGCATGTGTGTGTGTGCATGTGCATGTGTGTCCATGACTCTGCGCCAGCGGTAACCTCATTAAAACCATGTGGGCAACATCCTGGGCTGAGACGAGCGCAGACAGACGTGGCAAGGTGGTAGGCCCGACCAGACCGCGCATGAGTCCTGCTGGCGGCCTACCCAGCTCTCTCCACCCGAGGCCTGCATTATGTATAAGGAGTCCAGATCGGGTTACCCAGCCCTCTCCTCCTCGCCACGCTTCAGAAAGGGTGGAATGAAGCGAGCAAGTTTCACGGTGCTGCACAGGCAGTTTTTGGAGGGAGCGCAGCCGGGGGTACTCAGGGCTCCACACCGTCAACAGGTCGTAAAACTCGGCGGCTTTTGGAAAACCCAATTAAGCGTTTAGGAGGGTGTGAGTCCTGCCATTACAGTCTCCTGGAAGGAGCGAATGCACGAGTCCTGCACTAGGATGAACTCAGTGCCCTGAAAATGTGTCGCTTCACAACATGAAAATCAAGCCAAACCAGGTCTCTGCTCATCCAGACTAATCACAATCCACACTTACCTCCTATTCAGACTACTCACCTCTTGCATATATCGTGGCATTCTGAACTTGCGCCGGCCTGTTTCAGTACAGAGAAAACGTCTCCCTGTATGAGAATCTGTGCTGTGAGGTGAACGGAGGGTGAGAGGGGCCCTGGCCTCGGGTCAGTCCCTGCAGGCCGCAGTCCCGCCTCCACCTCCAGCGTGGTCCGGGCTCGGGGGAGTGCTAACGGGAGCTGGAGGCAAACTGTGAGGAGCGCAGTGGGAAGCAGAGTGCCGAAAGGTGGACGTTCCCCAGCGAGGGGCCCGCTCAGGAGGTCTCGTCACTCACGTGAGCCCGCCAGGGGCAGTCTATCGAGCCCGTGTGACAGATGCCCAGAGACATTTGTGGCCCCCAGTATGGACGACACAAGAGGAGAAAAGGTCCTCCCTCTCAGCCTCGGGGTTGTGAATGAATGTGATATATATGTGAGTGTGGAGAAAAAAAGAAAAAAATCAGGTGGTAGCTGCAACCCATCCAGGAACAAGTGATCACAGTGAATTATTGCAGGATCAAATCCAGCAATTACATAATCGAAATGTCATCTGTTTTCCTTTCTTTTTTTCTTTTTGTTCCTGGTTGGTGTGTTACCGCTTCACCCATGTAGGATGATCACACCTGCGGGAGTCCTGGTTAGTCTTGTAAGAAAACTGGGAAAAAAAATGAGAACCCAAGAAGCCAGATAAATCACCCTGCTCCGGAGGTTTGTTAAGCTCAGGGGCCTGAGGATAGCCTTGAATAAAGGCTTTTCGAAGCTACGGTGCATTTGATGTATGCCCGGTAATTTGCTTGGCTTGTCAGCGGTTGTAAGAGTCCTTCGATTTGGCCTTTGTTAGATGCAGACAGGACAGATTTATTCCCTTTTTTTCCAGCGAGTAATGGGTTTACAGAGAAGCATTCGCGAGCAGGTTTGAGAAGCTCTGACACATCCGCACACCCTTGCTGCATCTTTCATTCTTTTTTCTTTTCATTATTTACACGGGCGCATTGTGCACTTCTCATGCGGAGATGCTCTCGCCTGACAGCCCCCCGGCTTCTGGGAGTATTTGTGGACTTGATCAATAGGTGGGAATCCAGTTGAGTCCCTCCCTGATTTACAGGAGACTGCAAGCCTGTCCCTGATAAGCTGGCACGTATTGACTGACCAGTCGCTCCCTGACAGGACACAGTCAGTAAAAGCATAGCATTCCTCCTGCCTGGGTCCTTTGCCTGCTTAGAGGCCGGATTCCCGAGCTATCCCGCAAAGCTTAAGGGGCTCAGTGACTGATCACTGTGGGTGACAATGCGTGACATTGCAGAGTGGCCATTGCAGGGACCGTGAGATGCTGCTGAGCAGTGTACTTACTTCTTAATGTTTCAGTGTAGGGTTTCCATTCACTGACAATCATCTGTCATTCACAGAATTGCGGAAACCTGGGCAGAATATAACAATAATAATAAGAGAGCATAAACAATTATGAATGAACAGGATAAAGATTTCAGAATAAATTTTCTTGTTTTTTTGCATTTTTGATTAATTCTAATCAAATTTCACTTTACATTTGCATAATACTTAGACAATTGACTATGATGTAGCTCAATGTTGTCATTACAAAATGTTCCATGTTTTCAACAGTTGATTATGTGTATTTCATTTCAATAATGCAAAACATTCTTTTCTTTAAAACTTCTATTGTGTCTGTGGCATTCTTGTTGCAACATGTTTGAATATTATTCTTAAAACAAATTCTTAACATACATTACAGAAAGTTTATAGCATCATGATCACTTGCCATAATGGGTGGCACAACCATGGGCTGTCAGTCACTGACATGTTTGAACCAATCAAGTCTCTCCTCTCCCACAGAAGAATGCCATGATAAGTTCAGATCAGTGGGTCACTGACGGATCGGGTTACATCCATACCTTTTCAGCTCATGAGGCCTCATTCATGTGAGAGTGTAGTAAAAGCCAGTGTGGGAAGATCTGTAAAACCTGTACTGCCTGCGGCTCCAGCTCAGCAATGGCTGCAGTCTCTCACTTCCATGAGGTGGTCTGAGACTCCAGCCAACCAAATTCCTTCCATTGCCTCACAAGCATTTTTTTTTTCCTGATGTTCAGAGGAGAACAATTTTGTGTGTGACGGCATGTGGGTCATTTGAATATTTCACCTCTGCCCAAAGCTCATCAGTGGGCGTGGAAGTGCCGTCAGGCTCCGCCCTAAGATAACATGGGTGAACTGCCGACGTGTTAGTATTCTAATTTCGAATGAGGTGGATGTTTTCCTGTGGACTTACAAAGCGCTCTTGCCCACCGGCAGCCGGAGCGGGTGATTGACAGGGCTCTGATCGCCGGTTTGCTTCCCTGTCGCGTGACGGTGACAAAGCCGGTTGCGGCGGCGTCTTGTCCCGTCACTCAGGCCGCGCGCACGGCATCGCCGCGAGCGTCCTCGGCACGCAGTGCATGCCAGTCAGCTCCGGTGAGCAAATACCAACTACCGACTGGCAGATCCGGTTAAGCACCTCGCGCTTTCCCACGTGTTGACTCAGCAGTACGGCCACTGTTAATTCACAGTGTCTGAATGAACCAAGAGTGGCTTACCTGTCTTAAATGGGCATCAGATAACATTAAATAGCATTAGCACTGAGTAAACATGGCGTGTGTGGGTAGATTAGCTGTGTGTGGCGATCTAGGATGTACCGCGCATGCTGGATTTAAGAACTCTGTGCTGAAGGAACGTACAGACCCCAGCATGGTGCTGCTGTCGAGCTGTGGCTGTACTCTGCAGGCATGCCTGAGAGAACGCTCATCCAGCCAGCATTGCCTGCTCTCAGGGTTTTTGAATGGCAAAATCTGGGGATTTGCATCTGTTTTTGCATGCAGCCTGTTCTGTTGAAAATCAGGGCCTGTTGGAGATAAGGGCTGATCTGAGAGCAGGGCAGCCTGTCTCTGGGGCTCAGTGGCGTGGTACTCACAGACGGTTCACTGTTACGCGTCCCTGTGTGTTCCCCGTGCTGAGGAACAGGGCATAAATGCACCAGTGCATGCTTTCTGAACCGGGCAGAGCTGTCTGTGTGTGTGTGTGCGCACGTGTCTGTTCTTTCCCTTCCATTCCCTTGTCTTCTCCTTCTATCTGTCCACCTCTGACATCCAGTGCAAATTTCATACAGAGTGAGGATTTGTTCAACAACAGCTCATAGATCCATCATGTATGTGATGGAAGTTTTTTTTTTTCCTTTCTCTCTGTATGTGCGTCTCATTCATACTTTATATGGCAGTGCATCTGTCTGCTGCCGGTGAGCCTTGTGCGGATGTGATTGTACAAGGTATAAGAGCTTGACACCTCTCATTAAGGTGATGTGTATCTATGGTCAGTGTGGAGAGTGTGAGTGAGTGAGTGAGTGAGTGAGTGAGTGAGTGAGTGAGTGAGTGAGTGAGTGAGTGAGTGAGTGAGTGAGTGACAGTGACCCCTTGTGGTTAGCTGAGAGCATTGCAGACTTATCTGTGTGTTTTTAATGCGGTATTAACAAGGTTTACGAAGATGATTATCAACATAAATGGCAACAAACAGAGCTGAAATGAGATTAACATATGTTACGCAAGGACCAGAGCTTGCATTTGTAAAAATAAACTTTAGACAACATCTTGTGACTGTGTTGTTAGAGCCCTCAGTTGTTATCATATTGTTTGATTATTTCTGGGCTAAATATGTGGGTTTTGTTTTAAGAATTTTATTTGTGCGTTGAGTTAACGTAATAGGGAAGTATGCAATTTAAGTCAAACTCTGCTCAAAAATGCTGTTTTCATGCTGTGCTTCCTGATACTAATCAACTGCTGACATGCTTGATTGAGCTTTCTGAAGTGCGCCATTGCTTCATTGTTTCTTTGTGAAAAGCAAGGCTTGCTCTTACAGCATATCACCCTCCCCTGCAAGGATGTACTTTAGTTTCATTCACTCCTCTATGTCATCAGCTGAAGAAGCGAGGTCAGGTTCCAGGCTAGTTTTGTATATGACTTCATTTTTTATGCATCTCTGTTTTCGAATCAACATTTTTGCATTTGGCTTGTTTCAAGCTCTGTGTGAGTGTGCAAGAGCATGGGGCAAATGCAATCCTCTACTGTGTCTGCACGGCAGAACAGCTGTTATTCACACCACAAGTCACAACATGTGATATGGTGAAGTGGGCACTCATTGGGGGATAGACATTCATCCACTGATATCGTAGCCACTCATTGGAGGATAGGCGCTCCTCCACTGATATCGTAGCCACTCATTGGAGGATAGGCGCTCTTCCACTGATATTGTAGCCACTCGCAGGTGCCTGACAAGCATGTTCGAGAGAACAGTGGAATAAGGAAGCTTGGGCCGACCTATCCGCCCCCTGTCCCTGGCGGAACAAAGCCATATTGTTCCATCCCTGTGGGATCCCGGTCACTGTCGGCAAATGACACAGCTGGTTTCACACCTTTTATCAAAGGAGCCTGTGTTCAAAGCTGACGTCTGACCAACTGAGCCATGTAGGACCCCCGGCATTTACATGTCTTAATCATACATCTAAGAGCTTGATACACATCAAAGGGGTGCCAAATTTTAGTTTTGACCAGAGTTCTCCCTTAAGGGAAATTTATGTGTTAGTGTTATCAGCTATAAACCCTTTACCATATTGCCCAGAATACCTCGCAGACATTATAAGGTAGCTCCCCTTTTCAAAGAATGGGATAAAAATACTTAAATGCAATTTATGAAACTTAAAATTATATAACATTTACTTGTAGAGTATGAAATAATCACTAGCTATGAGACCTGTACTGCTCTACAGGAAACCAATGCTGATTGGAGGATTTTGTGTTTTTTTTTTTCGCTTTCCTAACCTTAGGAAGTCACAGGTTTCTGATTAAGATATGACTAATTACGAAATTCCTGTGGAACTTGTGGAGCTATTTCAAAAAGACATTTTTGAAAGACATAAATAGTGCTCAGTGGTGCATTGAATTTCTGACAAATTTGGGTTGGATAAGCAGGAAAATAATTAATTTTAAAAGATCTATCGGCTGAATCCTGTCTATGCACTCACTTTGGCTAGGGGTGTCACCTTTCACCACTTTGCATTTAGCTTTAGCGGCTTTGATGTTCACAAATGCAAGGAGAGCTCCATTTTTAAAATGTGTGTTCTGGGGAATGCCTCAGTGTGCTGTATCTCTTTAAATTCAAATTGATTTGTATTATTGTTAAAGGGAACACTGTATATTTAATCTCTCTCTCTCTCTCTCTCTCTCTCTCATATATATATATCTCTCCCCCCCCCGCCCTCTGCTTGGTTTTTGTTCTTCTCTGTTACTTTAAGTTGCCCCAGTTACTATAGTTCAATCTACAAAACTGGCAATTGATCAAATAAACCCATATTTCATAAATGGCATGCATATTTACTAGCGTTTAGTCATATCTACACAAACAAAATTTGTTTGTGATCTTGGTTCAAGAAAGTTAAGTGACAGCGTGTCACTTTCATGTATTTTTCAGCTCAGTGGTCCATGCCAACAGTATAAAAGAGTGTGATGGTGTGACATATATAGAGACTGTGTGTGCAGGCGTGCGTGCATGTGTGTGTGCATGCGTGCGTGCATGTGTGCGTGCGTGTTATTGTACAGAGATGAAAGTTCTCCATCGCTCTGATAGATTTCCTCCATGCAGAAGGAAAAGGTTACTCTTGGGATTGATGTACATCCTCTACAATGCGATGTACAGTAAATGTGTATTTGATCTTGCGGATGTTTGGGCAGTTTTCAGGCCAGTGTCGCAGGAGACTGTTAAACCATGATCACACAAAGCATAATCTCTTGCACCTAAACAAGCTTTATGTCAGGGTTGTCCCACGAGCGGCTGGAGGCCGAAGGCAGCCCGGCATAGACTTCCTGTTGGCCCTTTGATCACTGAAAAACAACAGCAAAAATAAATAAACCTACAAATCCAGTATACATTAAAATCATGGCTGCTTTGAACTCTTGTATGTTATTCTGTTTGTCCAGGACAGTGCTGCTGTGAGTGAATATACTCACTTGTATCTCTCTTGTTAATATGAGTGGGTTATTCTGGTAAGGTTTACCAATTTTTATAGTTTACCAATTGTTATTGACTGTTCACCTGAAGCATTTATTTTTGCAATATTGTTTATTTTAATAAGCACCTACTTGTTCAAAATGGATTATTTACCACAGACAAGAAAAAAATAATATACTTACTATGCTCTGTGATGATGTCAGATATTGGGAAGTGATGCCATCTAGTGGCAGATTGGTTTTTCCCCCCTCTCCAAGTGTAGTCCAAAGAAAGAATGGTTTTTAAGTGCTGTGTGTCATAGCACACCTGTTCTGATCAAGGTCCTGCTTAGCCAGACTTAACATAGAACTTACATTTAAAATTTTTGTTTTGCAACTCAGAGAAAGACTAAACTTAATTAGTGTAGTGTCAGAAGCATTCCCGACAGCAACTCGTCCTGGTTACTTTGTTTTAGGTGTAGATGATATACACCTTCTTACACGTTTACTCAAACTTGTATTATGTTACATTACATTGCATTTAGCAGACACTCTTATCCAGGAGGATATTTACTGAGGCAGTCTGGGTTGAGTACCTTGCCCAAGGGTACAGCAGCAGTGCCCTAGCGGGGAATCAAACCAGCGACCTTTCGGTTACAAACCCTGCTCCTTACCACTGTGCCACATTGCTGCCCCATTAAAACCAATCATTTGTAAAGAATATGAATTTTTTTATTATTATGTTTTTTTCTTTTATATCATTTTTTTTCTTTTGTACTCATTTAGTCAGGGTATGAATACATATGGAGGACACTGTACCTGCTGTACCTGCTCACTGGTGTTTAATGCACTGCTGTTGAGCGTGTGCACTGTTGCCCGGGTCCCGGGTCAGCTCAGTCCCCAGCAGAGGATACTGGCTGCTATGTGGAGTAGCAATCAGAAATCACTTGACTGGTCACCAGGGGTGTAGTCCATGAGAAATCAAATCGCATTTTTTGAAGTGGGGGTGTAATAGGTTCATTTAATTTGCAAATGCAATTAATTTAGTTCATTTAATTGGTTAGCGTAATATTATGTTCCTCATCTTTTTGAACAACAAGTACTGTACGACCTGATCCTGACCCAGACAAGAATGTTCCAGTGAGTTTCCATATTTCACCATATTTCATAATGCTCTCTGGAGCATTGCATCTCACTCGCTCACTCTCTCACATGCTGCCGCAGCCTTCCTCTCTCAAACTGTCCTTGTTTGAGCACAACCGTCACAATGCACCAAATGTATGCACCTAATTTTGTGTTTATTTATTCATTATTAAATAATTAGCTAATTGTATATGTGTTTATATTTATTATTTCTTTATTATATATGTTAGCATCTTCTCATCAGAAATGGATTTAATCAGTTCCTCCAGCTGATGATGATGATGATGATGATGATGATGATGATGATGATGACAGCAGTGAGCAGAGGTTCACCCTCTAACCCCCCACCCCTCCCAGGTGCCCTGACGGAGTGCTACGACGAGCTGGGAAACCGCTACCAGCTGCCCGTCTACTGCCTGTCCCCGCCCATCAACATGATCGAGGAGAAGAGCGACCTGGAGATCCTGGACGTGCCGGACCCGCCCCCGAACTCGGGCCAGGAGTGCCAGCTGCGCCTGCGCCTCTCCACGGGCAAGGACCTGCGGCTGGCGGTCCGCAGCACCGACTCGGTGCACCACATGAAGCGCCGCCTGCAGGCCGAGGAGGGCGTTGCGCCCGCCAGCCAGCGCTGGTTCTTCTCGGGGCGGCCGCTGACGGATAAAATGAAACTGGAGGAGCTGAAGATCCCCAGGGACTACGTGGTGCAGGTGATCGTCAGCCAGCCGCCCCCGCAGAACCCCACGCCCGTGGAGAACTAGCGCCCCCTGCGGGGCACGGAGGGGACAAAAACTCTCAAAACACCACGAGACAATATTATTGTTCCTATTATTTTTTGCCTCTTTTGGAGTTTTGCTTTGTTTTTTTTTATCTTTTACTTCCTTTTACTTGTACTTCTTCTCCTTCCTGTCCTGAAACTGCACCCGTGTGTCCAACCGTGCACGTGGACGTGCTGGTCCCCGGGCCGAGGGAATTCCAGGCCCCGCTGGAGGGAGGAATGTGTCAGAGCGGACCGGGACGCCACGGGGGCCGGGACCGGCCCCCCCGATGTGGGCCACGCCAACCCCCGGCTCCACACGCGCTTTTAGGAAGATGTCTGTTTGTTTTGTTTTTGTTTGTTGCTGTTGTGTTTTTGAGGAAAAATGAACAACCAAAAAGATCTGGAAAAAAAAAAACCATACCGTAAATGGGAAGGGGGGGGAGGATGTCTCTGACAAAAATAAATGTTTTTTTGGAAGCTTTTACAATTTTTTCACCACTCAGAAAATAGGATTTGCCGTTGTGCTGAGATGGGTGACTTTTTACAGGGGCGAGAAGTGTTTTTTTTTAAACTTCACCTGTTATCGAGCCAGTTTTCCTGGTGACGCTAATATCGACAAAAGCACACAATGAGCAATCATGAACCAGGGCCTCTGTATCAGGGGACGCGTCCACTGCCAGGGGCAATCCAAGGGAAGGGACGGTCAAAATCGAAATGATGCTTCACCCGTCAGATGTTTTGGGCAGAAAACAGTCTGTCGAATCTGAGGGGGGGAAACAGATATTACACACAATTATTAACAGATTATTACAACATCGAGAGATCTCCAGGAAGTCTTAAGTAAAGACCTGTGAAGTTGTTACCACCAGTCTTACTATGTGCTCTGTGTTCTGGTCTGTCAGCGGTTGTGCTCAAGGGTGATTTTACCTCCCCCGCCAGGTGGGTCTGTCTCCTGGTCTTGTAATGAATTTGCTGTCGGTAAGACACACTAAATTATGCTGCTCAGGACCAGTTCACTATAGGACGGCAGGAAAAAAAAGGCACCTAACTTTGTGTTTGTTGTAACTCAGTACGAGCAATGTCTCTAGCACAGTATAGTACAATCTCCCCTGTAAGCAAATCATTGCCGTTGTGTATACATCCATGAATGAAGACAACCAATACAATCTATCTGTCGTGTATGTGTGAGGGAGAGAGTGACTGAGTAGGATGAGAGTGCGAGTGAATGTGCTTTTTCGACACACTTGCAGAGTGTGTGTGATTGAGTGAATGTCAGTGGATTGCGTGCGAGTGGTTGCATTAGCATTTGAGGGTATGGGGGGCAACCATTGAGAAAAATGAGGGAGTGTCCCAGTATTAAATTTGTTGTATGTGTGCATGTATGTCTCCATATATATGAGGTGAGTGTGTTTGTGTGTGTGTTGGGGTTTTTAAGGGTTCACAAGTACAGAGTCCTGATTGGTCGATTTTGGAGAGGACGGGCAGGCGTGGCAGCGAGGCAGCAGAAATCTTCTCTACTGTGAATGTAGCTGTTCAAATGGAATGATCAAATGTACAAGTCCCTCTGTCTGTGTTTTTATTTCTACGCTTTATTTTCTAATTATTTTTTTAAAGCGTGAAGACAAAACATCTGTCCCAGGAAAAAAGAAAATATATGTCACGAATGATTAAATATTTCACAGATGTGTTTTAAATTAATTTTTTGTTGTTCCTTTCCATTTTATGGGGATAACATTTTGGTATTTTTACATGTGCATTCCTTTCAAATTGTCCAGTTAAGACACAGGCAATATATAAGTCATTTTACCACTTAGTACATTTACTGGGTTGACCTTTTTTGAAGAAGGTGACAGTAACAATAAACATGATAAACACGTGCATGTGCCTTGAACAGTGTAGAATAAATGCTGTTGCTGGTTGGACTGGCTCGAACTCAAGACTTGTTTGCGAGATTTTTTTTTTACTGTCCTAGTCATATTGTTTTCTGTAATTATAATCATCATCATCATCAGACCAGCATTATTTTTCCTTTAAAACTGAATAAACAGAACGCATCCCAAGACTTTGGTGTGTCATTGGACAAATGTAGGATGCGAAGTTCTCCAACTGATCGACCGATCACTTTGGTGGTTTGGTTGAGTTCTGGTGATTCCTCTTCTCTAAAAGTCACAGAAATGCTCTGTTGTGGACTGTGTTTGTACATGCTGACCGCTGCGGTTGGGTTGAACATATGGTCAGCATCCAATGAAGTGCTAAGTGTTTCAGTTAGAAGTCCAACATGTAGGTCTTTTCTCCTTGCCCTGATAGTGCAAACACACAACTCAAATATGAATGAGCTCATTGTTAAATCTGTCTTGGTTTATTCATGTGAACAGGAGCTTACATTTCACAGCCTTTATCCTTTTATCCAGTTCCTTTACCACAATGCCACAATGAGGCCAGCGAACACTCATGTTTTTTTCTTTCATTTCTCTTCCTCAGTGGATATGTTGTCTGAAAGTCTTTTTTCTGTTTTATATGGAATTATGCAGTCATTGCGCAGTCAAAAGTTTTATCCTTCTTGATGTAATCCTGTTTTATGGCAAAGGCATGGTCAATGAAACTGAAAATTCACCACCGGTGCTTTTGCCTAAAGTCTGAATGTCAAATGTCAGTGAGGAGGCGCATAGGTGAATACCTTCTGTGGGGGAAAAAAATGGGACCTCTTCTGACCTCTAGTGGGGAGAAAAGAAAGATCGTCTCCCTCAGTGGCACGGTACTTCACATTTTTCACTGACACTGTTTATGAGCCTAGATTTTGCCCCATGTTATCTATTCGTACAGCTGGATATTAAATGAGGCAGCTCAGGTTAAGTACCTTACTGGGAGTACAACAGTGGCATCCCACATGGGAGTTGGATCGGCAACCACCTGGGAATTAACCTTTGGTTTGTAAGCGCTGCTCTTTACCGCTGCACGAGACTGCTGTCCCCAGTACTTCCCCATTAGAGCAGTGAGGAGCACCAGTGCACCACTCATTCTAGATGTCGAGCAGAGTCCTTCAGATGGATATATTCCCTTGTTCTTGTAAGTATCTGTGATTCTGAAGTCAAATGATGTTTCCAGTCCACCATTCGAGAGGGTTGTAGTCAATGCATACAGTGAGAAATGAAGACCAGATCATGGACCAATCGTATTTAGTTGGAAGTATCTGGCTACAGCTGCTTCATGACCTGGTGCTCACGGGACGAGGTGGGGAGGGAACCACAGCCACTAAGTATGTGTAGGGGAAGTGGGCAGTATCATGATAAAACTAGCCACGTGGGAACATTACATTACGTTAAATTACACTATTGGTATTTAGCAGACGCTCTTATCCAGAGTAACTTACATAGGTTACAATTTTTTACATGTTACCCATTAATACAGCTAGATATTTACTGAGGCAATTGTGGGTTAAGTACCTTGCCGAAGGGTACAACAACAGTACACCAGTGGGAAATTGAACCTTTTTGACCTTTTGGTTAGACCTCCAGGTTACTAACCTTTTCTTTCTCTCCAGGTTACTAACCTTTTCTTTCTCTAGACTATAAGATTTCCTTTCCTACAGTGAAAGACCTCCTCTCCTAAACTGGAACCTATCCTGGACTGTAGGCTTTTGAAGCAGGAGCACTCAGCAAACATCTCTGGATAAAAATAAACACTTTTGCTTACACGGCACCTCATGAAATCTGAGAACAGTTGAGCATTCGTCGGTATTCGTCACCGAAGCGATCACCGTAGGACTCCTTTAAAGACAGAGGCACGTTTACTTTTCATTTACTTGTCATTTGATAATCTGTGTTCCCTATACGGGGGATATGGGCTGTGTGTTTTATTTTATTGACGCAAGCGCGGTCGCTTGTTAAAGCACATCTGTCCTGGGGTTTCACTGAGTTCCACTGTGTTACTGTATCGCTGTGTTATTACAGGGTAGGTGTGACCCACCCCCCACCTCATTAGCGGCGGGAGAAACGGTTTTAAAATACACCGCTCTCCGCGGTCCAGGCCTGCAGTTGAAGATGGGGTGACATGGCCCGTCCCTCCCACTGTGCCAGTGCCAGCGAGAGGCCTCCATTACAGCCTGACCCTCTGAGTAAACTCGGTGCCTCCCCACAAAGGAAGGCCACCACTGTGAATGCGCATGGTGCATTAATGCTAGCTGGTGGCCGTAACCGAGCGGTTAAAACATGGAGGTAGAGACCATAAAGATAAAGAGAGTGTTTTAAAAGCTTATTATTACCAAATTTCAAACGGCCATAATGCTGTCAGCAAAACGTGGAAAATGTAGAGAATATTGAGGAAGTGTTTTCCTGCTGACAAATGATAGACGGAGAGAAATGGCAGATAGGTGCAAACAAGATGGCACCATCACAGAAACATAATAGAGGCTGGCTGCAAGCCTCACAAAGATGTGAGCAGAGGCTCCATTCATAAAATCCTTGCTTGGTAACACAATAGTGGGCCAGTAAACCACAGGCGTGCCTAAATAGATTACGGCTGAAGCGACACTGGCATGTGCTTTTAATAGCTGGATACGAGCCGCATACTAATAAGGGGTGAGTGAGCCGGATCCACCATCCCCATCATTACACAATTAAACTTCATTGAAAATTTGTTTTTTCTTTTTATTTAAATTTTGTTTTTTGGCAAAGGCAGATAACTCCAACAGTCATTTTTTGGCAAAAGCAGATAACTCGACATTTCATGTTTCAGAGTTAAACAAAGCCATGCAATGTTTCTTTTAAGTGCAATATTTAACATTCTTTAACATAAAACAAGTCGGTAAAGTGCTGAAAATTGCAACAAAAACAGCCCATTAATGGGCGATCTTAAACATTTATAAGATCATACCTTGGAAAATCCCAGCCAGACTACAAAATCCCTGAGCATGAATGTGCCAATGTTTTAACCCGCAGAGTGTCATTAAAGACCACAGCTGTCCTTTTTTAAAGAGCTACCACTGTGGTGACCAGACAAGCTCATTGCAGAACTGACTCATTGAGCCTAAAGTCTGAAACAGTTTTTGTTTACAATCAATTCTTTGGGAACTGCACTACCCTGGAAAAACATGAACTATTTTACAGTATTCCATAGTGTAACTCCATATTCCATGTTCAAACGTGTGAAAAGAGCTAAATGATCTTTAAATGTGAGTCTTTGTGTATGTTAGTGTGAACACAGAAGAATCAGGGACATTCACTCTCCATGTTTGTGTGTAGGTTGAATGGGGGACATTGACCTTGAAGTGAGACCTGCAACCAGTGGAGAGGGAAACCTTGCTGTGTGCTTTGTTCTCATCTGATTCCCTGAGAAGAACAGGGAAACACCTCTGTGTGTGTGTGTGTGTGTGTGTGTGTGTGTGCGTGTGTGTGTGCATATGCGTTTCATTTTATGCCTTGATTTCTTTATTGAAAGTACGAATGTCTTTGAGTCATAAAGAGGGGCTGACCCGTCGCTCTGCAGGGGACCTGTGTATGTTTTCAGTGCTTTCCTGTGCCCTTCAACACATGCCTGCCGTGCCAAAAAACCCTGGCCTCTATCACAGGCAATGGTGATTTGACTGAGGTGAGCGCACACAGCTTTTACCACATTCCATCAGAATGGAAATGCACTTTTTCCATGCTGTGCCTTTTTTTTCCTGCACCTGGCTGTCCTTGCACTCTCACTTGTCACGTCCTGCCTTTGTTTTTTTTTTGAAAGCGCAATCTCAGATAAGAAACGGACCAAAGGTTAACGAGACTTGAGCCGCAAAGGCCCCGTGTCATTCTTTTTTTTTTTTTTGTTCCTTAAAGTTTAAACGAAGGCCGGGTCATCTGCTGTGCAGGACTTCCCCAAAAAAAGAGCACGCTGACCGTCAGTATTGTTAGTTAGAAGACACTGAAAAGAGATGATAGTTTTACTTCTGAAGACCATCGAGGCGGTTATTATGAGATCATTGCAGTTTGAAGTTCAGTGAGGAGCTGTTTGAAGAAAAGCTGTGAGGCAGAGGAAATGACTCTTTCCCAATGTGACTGCTTCCTCAGCTGAAGAGGCGCTTTCAGTGTGAAGGACCAGCCTTCACATGTCTGGCTCCATAGGGCACGGTGTCATTTAAAGGTCACGTGCGATGGCTCAAGGACGCGTGCATGTAAGCAGTACCTCCAGTGGGCTCGAGCAGACTCGTCATGTTCTTCTCCTCCTCTCTGTATTACCAAATCCTCTCCACTTATGTTTCTGTGGGTTTCGATGAGAAAGCTTGCCTTTTGCTTTCCCCACTTGTCTGCTCTCACTTGAACACAACCACACGTACACATTCAACGTCCCTGCGGTCGCTGGGTTGGTCTCTGTACGTCAGTTTCTGGAGAAACCATAAACACACAGTGATGGGATCCGTATTGAATGTGTCTGAAACTCTACAAACAGCAAAGGCACTGTTGTGGGACAAAGGAAAGCCTGAACCTCAAAGCACGGTAGTGCTTGTATGGGGACAAATGGTAACCAAAAGAGCGGTGCCCTTTCACTGATCACTGATCTACTAATCTACAGGGTAATGAGAGAACATTCACAAATAAATGACGGCTGGCAGCTGCTCAGAAGTAGTTCAGTAAAGTAATTTTGTTAGTGTATTAATCTGTATATTAATCAGATATAATTATGATCTTTGAGGTTATTTACACAATTACATTCCAAAAAATGCACCCCTTATATTTACTTTACCTAGCTAGCAGAACTAACATATCTCACATATATTACATATCCTGAAATATTCTGAAAGGCAGTCCAGTTCTGCATTGATTCACATATATAATTTTTTGTCTTTTTTCCTAGTTCTACTTTAGCTTTCCTTCTTAGATTGTGGGAAATCACTTTTGGAATGTTCACAAAATTAGGTATTTCAGTGATTTCATTGATACACTCAAGGAGAAACTGACAAAAAAAGGACGAAGCAATAAGAGGAAAGTACAGCAGACAGAAGCAAAAGGCTAAACCTGGGTACCAATAAGTCTGCCAGCCCTGCAAGCGCATAAAATTGAATCCATTTAACTTGTGTATTATTGTAAACCACAGCTGAGGACACTTTCCAGTTTATCTAAAATTAAGTCCACCGACCCGCAAGGTTTGTTCCTAGGGCCCTGACTTCTCTGCATGCTGCCGCTTGGAGAATAAATGTTCATTTCCAAGCAGGCGATACACAGAGACTGTATGCATTGCTATAGCCTAGTGAAGATTTCCAGACTTGAAGCAAAAAACTTTAGATGATGCCTAACGCATTGATTCTAAATACAGACAACGCAGAAATGATTATGATGTCAAATGATGCCAAACGATGGCAAATTTGGTCCTTGACTTGGGCTGTGACTCAGCCTCTCTGAACATACTTAAGATCTTGGGGTTACAATTGACCCTGATTTAAGCTCGTACAAAAATATTTCGTGACTGGCATTTTTTCAACTCTGGAAATATTACCAAAAAATTAGACCTTTTCTTTCCAGTGGGGATGTAGAGAAACATTATTACACCTAGATTTGACTGTTGTAAGACCCTATTTTTAGGTTTTTGAATGAACCCTTAATGCTCTGCAGCTTGTATAAAATGCTGCTTTTAGAATCCTTATAAGAACAAAAAGTGACCATTTTACACTGATTCTAACATTGCTTCCTTAGCAACCAGTAAAATATGTTCTACCCAGGAAGCAAATGTAATCGCAAGTCTGGATTGAATCTCTGTTGTTCCAGTAGTTGTTGCAGCGAAACGGGTCTGTGGAGGAGGGTGGTTCACGGCTACAGACAATGTCTGCTGCTAAGAGGTGTCCTTGCTGTCGCGTCATTTCTAGGGGGACTGCTGTGTGTTTTTAGCAGAATACTGCTCTGAATGACACGGGACAGTCTTGAACTGTCCTGATGGCCATGAATCCCCATCTCACTGCTCACCTCCATTTGTATGTCTGCATAGTTGATTCTGTTTAGACAGGTTGCACTGCCCCTGACTTGCACTCTGCACCTACATTGCTTGGTGATTATGTTGTTATGTGATAACCACTACCCCCTACTCTCTCTCTCTCTCTCTCTCTGTCTCTGTCTCTCTCTCTCTCTCTCTCTCTCTCTCTCTCTCTCTCTCTCTCTCTCTCTCTCTCTCTCTCTCTCTCTCTCTGTCTCTCTCTCTCTCTCTCTCTCTCTCTCTCTCTCTCTCTCTCTCTCTGTCTCTGTCTCTCTCTCTCTCTCTCTCTCTCTGTCTCTGTCTCTCTCTCTCTCTCTCTCTCTCTCTCTCTCTCTGTCTCTCTCTCTGTCTCTGTCTCTCTCTCTCTCTCTCTCTCTGTCTCTGTCTCTCTCTCTGTCTCTCTCTCTCTCTCTCTCTCTCTCTCTCTCTTTCTCTGTCTCTCTCTCTCTCTCTCTCTCTCTCTCTCTCTCTCTCTCTCTCTCTCTCTCTCTCTCTCTCTCTCTCTCTCTCTCTCTCTCTCTCCTTCTCTGTCTCTCTCTCTCTCTGTCTCTCTCTCTTTCTCTGTCTCTCTCTCTCTCACTCTCTCTCCATCCCTCATTCCATCTGAGGAACAGGTGCTCCCGCAGTACTGCCTCCTGCTAATTCACCTGCCTCATTATCATTTACCTGCCCCAATGCACAAGATACCTGGGTTATCACTGCAATATCAGACTTGTGACATCCCTGCCCAGGACACTGTTGGATGGAAGGTCTCCCTGATGGCCTGAGCCCACCATGCCACCCCTCAGCCACAAAATCTCTAATGAAAACTAAGTGATGAAAGATCTTGTGTCAATAGGCTCAGATTTGCCAAACCACACACCACAATGAATGTGTAGGTCTGTACAGTTTTCCAGATGCCTCCACCAGAGCTGAAGTTGTTATACAGAAAAATGGAAAAATGAAACAGATATAAGAAAGAGAATTGCTGCCTCATTCAATAATTCCCCTCTCCTTATTTTCCTTTTTTTTCCAAAGTCAGTGGATTAAAGTATTATTGACAGCGAATGGCTTGTGATTTACTATAAGGTGGCATTGATTCTTCTCAATGGCTGGGTCACTGAGATGGTATGCAGTCAGGTGATTTCCCATGGTTCTCTTTGATAAGAGGTCATGACTTGGGGGAATTGCCAGGTCTCTGTGACAGGTTGTTTGTCTTATTTCAGCACTGGAGTGCGTTGCTGAGATTAGACCAAGGCCCTGTTGAATAAGCTCAAGGAAAAAGTTTATTAATGTTTATTTTTTTCCATTGCAGATGTAATACCTGGGTTGCTGAAGTCAAATCAAATGCAGAGAATTTACAAATTAGTATTGTAACAATAGTGCATTATAATTTACTATAACTGATTGAAACGTATTTTTGTATATTATCTGTCTTTAAAAAACCTTTCATAAATGTCTATAATGACAGCTGGTTATCTTAAAAACACACAGGGCAGAAATTTAACCTTTTAAATGATCATCTCTCAGCATTTACTGTTAGTTCGTTTGCTTTATAAATCAATCAATTTGTCAAGCAATTACTTAACTGAATACCAGTACCAGTCAGCAGCTAATTACCTATCTGTGACATTGTGTTTTTCTGTAAATTTCTGTATGTCTTGTATATCTTTTTCTATATTCACAGAGCAACAAATTGACCGCGTGGACAGACACTCTTAGTTTTCATCAATTAAGACAAGGCTGAGCAAGGGTTTGTGCAGAATACTTTGGATACTGCAGAATCAGTAGGTGACCATTAGTCACATAAACCCCGTGACTACTTCTACTGCATTTTAACAAGACTGCCAACACTGCGACTGAGGCTGCTGGGTCTTTATTCCACTTGACAGCGTTTCCACATGATCATGGTCGTATCAGATCCTCTTTTTTCGGGTCCCTCTCCTCGCAGCTTCCTGTTTTACCGCCAGAGACGAACACTTGCCGAATATCTGGAGTGACAGTAACAACTCAAATGTGCCATGTGATCTCTGAGCCCTAACTCTGACGCTGCGGGTCTTTTCTTTCTCCTCCCACCTGCAAAAACGGCTCTGCGTCTCCTCCCTGTGCTCCAGTCCCCTAGTCAGCTGTGTTTGATAAGTAGCCTTGTAGGATGTTCCGCATTGTAATTATGCCAGAGGTGACTGAACGATATCTGGGAATTTCACGACTGTTTTTTTTTTTTTTAATTGGCTGAATAGGTTGTTTGTTTTGGCCATTTTCCCTAAACGGGGGAATCAGGGTAGGATTGCACTTTCATAATGAAAATGCTATCTCTTTATATGTCTGTGGATCTATCTGTCTATTATGATAGAACAACAGACCGATAGACACATTATGAAATATTCTTAATTTGTAATCAGAATATGAATGGCATATAGTATTCTCTTCAATGCTCTCCTTAATGATGATTTGCAGATTAACAATAGATTAATGTGAGGACCTCTCTGCCTCTGTGATGCGAACGAAGTGCCATCGGAAATTCCAGTGTTGGTCTTTTCTTCTTTTCCCTGCTCCGTTGTTTTTGTTATTGTAACTCTGTACCTGTATGTCTCATAGACCTGGTATCTCACAACTTCCTTTTATTTACCTCCGCAGGTCAAAGAGGAAGCTCCTGTAGTGCTTTTGTTTCCTTGAGTTACATCACTGGAATAACCATGCTGGTAAAGCTAAGGCATGCACCAGGCAACGGCAACAATGGATTGTACGGTTTTGTTTGGGCATTCAAGTCATAGGCTGAAGCCGCAATTATAATTTAGTGTAAATCACATCACCTAAAAACACACCACGTCATTTCTATTTTTTCCCAGCTGTGTACCCATTTCATTTGCACGGTCGTTCTTCGTTTACAAAAAATTCTTTCTCAGATTTTTGACTCTGCATGTGTTCGATTCAAGATTAAGCTACGATTTGTAAAATCACCTCAAGATCACCTTTAGCTGGTTCGTTTCTACCTCTTTTTTCTTTTCACATCCATTACATCGGATCAAATAATTGCATTCTCCATTTTATTGCATTGTATGCAGATGGCCCTGTTAAACCCCATTGAATTTACTTACTCCACTTACTTGGATATTGCATTTAAATTCATAATCTGTACTTTGTTAATATTTTAGATTTATATTTGACATATCTAAATATCTAACAATCCTCTCCCAGTATATTGATTTTCTGGATGTCAACAATTCTTACAGTGTTTCGATTACATAATAGGAGGAATCTAGAGCAAACTAAACAAAGTAGTTGCCCACTTTACAATGTAAGCATTAAATGTGATGCGTGAATATTAAAATATTCAGTCAAGTATAGATGTTACTTCATCCAGCATACAGGATGTAAGGGTAATTTAAGAACACTCAGTGCAACTGTGTTTGGTCTGGTCAGCTACATTTTTCTGACTCACAAATACTATACTGGAAACCTCTTTCTTTCCTGAAATGAAAATGTCAATAGGTCTGAGACAGCTGGACAGTACACGGTCCACACGGTCCACATACACGAGTTCACTTGCCCCCATTAGTTCCTCTATCATAATGTAGCTGGGATTTCTGTGCTTCTGGGATTTTCGCCCTTCTGTTTCACTCATATATAAGCACCAAGTGTTCACACATGACAACAACAAAAACTTCACAATCAGGATCAGAAGCACATGCATATCTCTGTAAAGGTAAGCTCTATTAAAATGTAAATGGTACTTTTATTTATTACTTTTGTGTTGTCATGATTAAAGTTGAGTTTAATGAAATAATTGAAAAGTACAGTAAATTATTTAAGATATTGTCTTTGAAGAATTACAAAGCCATTTGCATGAACGTTTTAGTTTAGTTTTATTAGTTCATTTACATTTATTCTCTGCTTTAGGGAAAGACAAATGACAAAAGGCAATTTTTTTGGAAACTGAAACATCTAGTTTAATATTAGTTCAGTTTAACAACTTTAAACTTTAACACTTTACATCTAGCATTATAATAGTTGATATAAGCATCTTAATATAGCTGCCATGTAACAGTGTGATAGTTATCTTAATTTTTGATAAGGGAAAGAGATGGCACATCTGTTTACATCTGCTTAGTTTGACAAAACCATTTAGTCTTACCATCTAGGCATCATAGCCTGATGATAGCAGTACTAATACCCAGGACAACCTTTTTAAATGCCTTAATCTATGGCTATGTTACACAGGCATATGTTGTCCGTGTGGAGTATGTCTATGTCTGTTCTTCTGGGTCTTTTAGCAGGGCAGAATTTTCTTCTTCTGCAGTGACTAAATGCTGTAGCAATTTGGGTGAGACATTTGAAATGGAATGCGAGATTTATTCAAAATCTCAGAGTGCTGTACTTGTTGCTTTCTTTTTTTTTCTGTTAGATGAATTTGGTATTAGTGAGCCTTTGTCTTCTCACCCTGCAATCTGCGAAGGGTAGCAAACAGCAGACTCAGAACTACTGGGTACTTAAACCAAATGGTATGGTATTTTGTTTCTTTCCGTTTCTGTACTTAGATTAAAATCTCTTTGTCTTGATCTGTGTCTGTATGTAGTTCAAGCGTTACATTACATTATTGTCATTTAGCAGATGCTCTTATCCAGACTGACTTCCATAGGTTATAGTTTTTACATGTTATCCATTTACACAGCTGGATGTTTACTGAGGCAATTCTGGGTTAAGTACCTTGCCCAAGGGTACAGAAGCAGTGCCCCAGTGGGGAATCAAACCAGCTACCTTTCCATTATGCGCCTTGCACCTTACCACTATGCTACACTGCCACCCCAAGCATTTATGCTTGTACAGATGTATGTCAGTTCCATACTGTGAGTATTTGTTTCTACTGTAGACCAAGTAGAAGCCATGCAACTGACTAAATGAGTGATTACTTTATAGCTTACCTCACTTAAATCTGCTAGCAGATTGTATGTTGTACGCCCTGTGCGTGAGACCAAACTGCTCTTTCTCTGTGCTCCCAAAGTTATCGTTGTGGACGTGAACCTGGCCCAGGCCATCTCCAAAGTCGATGTCCCGTTGCGGTGCGGGGACGCCTACGGGGACGAGGATGTCGTCTGGAGCAACAACGGCGAGCAGGTGGGGCAGGGGAACCAGATCGTGGTGACGGTGGAGGAGATGCTGGGAGGGAACTACTCCTGCCACAGCCACGCGGGGTCTTTCCTCAACCACACTCTGGTGCTGGTGCAGGGCACGGAGAGGAGAATCTTGGAGAAGTCACATGACACAGGTACCCTGGACAGAGGCTGGGGGTGGGGGGGGGGGGTCCATGGTCAAGACAGATCTTAACATGAGGGGTCTGGACACATTTCTAAATGGATTGGAGGTTGAATCCAAAGTTCGAAGGGAACTGCTACGCCCTTTAGTGAGATGTCTCAATAATGACAGCATGGACGGAACAAATGGATGGAAAAATATGATGTATCCTGAGTCATTTTGTCTATCAGCCAATATTTAATCAAAAGAATGTCTCCGTTGCATCTTCTACTTTCCTGGATTTTTTACCAGATGGATGCCATGCACTTGGACATTGAAGAATCCGCTCACAGCCATTTGCTGTGAATGATTAGATGTTTATGTTTGTCTTTTTGAACCCAGACTACATTCAATGTTCATCAAGAAATTACAGCGGGGCTTTTCAATGTTCCTGGAAGTGGAGTCGCTCCAGAAATGGGGATGTTGTGCTTGTGAGAGCTACTCGGTGAGCTGTTTTATTAAGTTTTATTCATTCAGGTTTAGGCATATACTGCATAAAAAGTATTCCCATTTTTAAAATATTACATAGTAGAACATGTGCATTGATGTGTAAGTAAAAATACAATGAACGCCTGACCCTGCATTTATTCACAGTGTGATAGATGCATAGTTATTATCTCTGTTCTATTATCTCTATTCTGTTAATAACTAACGTGAAGATGAAGTTAGGAGTTAATGCATTTAAGCTGGTCGTTTGAATAATGCTAGCTCTACCCGTACCCCAAACCCAAATTCAGTTCAACTCAAACTCAAAACTCAGCCAACCCAAATGAAGCACTTCATGTAATTTTACAAATGTGCACTTGTACTGCGTTTACACTGCGCTGGCTCTGAGTTAGACTTCACTTAGTGAGTGGTAGTGAGTGCTTTTCCTCAGTCATGCTAGTGCACCCTCCTGTGTACAATCTAAGCAGAAACTTGAGGAGTTAGACACAGACTCAATCTCCTTTTGCAGCTCCTCTGCAACGAGCAACATCACCTGCTCTCTGGATAAAGGAGGACTTTCCATCACCTGCCAAGACCGCACCCACTGCCCTTACGCTGAGGAGACGGAGCGAATCAACCTAACGTTGTATGTTAAGAACCGGTACAGGGTGGAGGAATATTCCCAGCGCTTCTACATCACAGAAATAGGTGAGCCATCATTTTGCAAAATGACTTAACAATCACTTAACCCAGTTCTACTACCACGTTATTGCATCGATAATATGAATCACCTATTTGAGCAGTGCTCAGCTTAATCCATGATTGTTCAAGCTATCTCTCAAAGGGCTTGGCACATTCAGAAAGTTCATAAATGGTCTGGTATTCATAACTGGAAGCATAAAATTCACACCTTGTAATTTTTGTAGTACTTTCCTAAACAGAAATATTCTTTTAATATGATGGCAACAAATTTCATACACAAGGTGGTAACAGGAATATCTTTGCCTAATTTAAACAAGTACCACAGATTCTCATATTTGTTGTGTGTTTGTAGGTTTATCTGAGTTTTGATCAGTCCCAATTAATCCAATGTGAAACCATAATTTTTGTCCAGTTGAATATGAGTGTGATGTCTAAACATAGCAGCATGTAATCATTTCACAAAAGTTGCTCAGCAGACACCCTTGTTCAGAGTGACTTATCTAACTAACAGTGTTTATGGTTATCCATTTATGTAGCTGGACAGTTGTTTACCTGGTTTGCCCAAGAGTACAAAAGCAGTGCCCCTTTGGGGAATCAGATCCATCACTGCTCCTTACTGCTACACCAAACTTTGCATCTTAACACACTCTGATAACTGCTTTTAGTTACTGTTTTTTCACATCTTTCAGAAAAGAATTAGTCTCAGCGTGTTCCATGCTTTGGTTATAGAAAAAAATACGGCTGGAAAAAAGGTGTTAGTGCATTCGATAAGTGCACGCTGCCACATACACACGTAACAGGCCATTAAAGTATAATGAGGTGACACTTGTTCTCCAAATGCAGTGCGTGGAGCCTGTGTAGTATGTCTCCTAATTATGGATGCCAAGAAACGTGCTCCAATGAGGTTATATAGAGGTCAGGATAAGAGCCTACTGTCTTGCCTCATGTTGTATCAGTGAAGCCAGACAAAATCAAGATCACAAAAGTGGACAAGAGCACCTTTGAGTGGGGGTACCCCGAGACGTGGAGCAGTCCCAACTCCTACTTCCCCCTCACGTTCCAAGTGAAAGTGATCCCCCGGAAGAAGAACTGCGAGTGCGAGTCCGGGTGCCAGAGGAACAAAAGAGTGGAGGTAAGGATAACCAGGAACAGAGAAGGGGAGTGCTCGATCTCTGAGGAGCTCTGAAGTTGGATTGTGACCCATTTCCAGGCTTTGCTGTCATGATGGTGCTGGATATTATTTTTTTAATCCCCCTCTCTCGCTGTTTACATAGCTACATACCACAGAGAGCTGCCGGTGGACAGTGAGAGAGGGCTTCGTCTTCTGCGTCAGGGCGCAAGACGCACTGTGTAACTCAACCTGGAGCGACTGGAGCCAGTATAAGTGAGTGGAGGGTTGTTAAAATGACAGGTAACCCTCTGGGTAACAACATGGGAGACAGTTGTTGACACAAGGGGGTCAATTATTAAACGTGTCATAGTTAATTCTTCGACTTCCTTTAGATTTATATCCAGGGCCCAGCCATATATTTTTAGGATGGGACATCTGAGTCACACACCAGTTCATATTTGTTTCCACAAAAACAAGGATTCAACCTATGGTAGAGAATTAATACAACACTACTGATTCATCTCTGGATGGGGGCACAGTGTTATAGTCATGAAGTCACCAAACACTTCATTGTGTGTAGAAAGTACTTTCCTGAAGTGGTTTGGAAAAAAGTGGTCACATGTTTTTTTACATGGATTATAACTTAATCTGTGAAACAGGCAATGGTACCAATGGGGGGATGAGGCCTCACGGACCTTATAATGAGCTAACATGAACTGTCAATCATGAAATTGTGTGAACCAATGAGAAGACTCTGTTCTGCAGAGTAAAACACTGTGATTGAGTTAAATCAATGAGTTACTGATGACATATGCATGCTACAGTAGCTCCATGAATTTTGTGGGTTGTGAAGCCTCTTTCACCAATTTCTTGGCGAACATCCACATATAGAGGTAGTTTCATTCACACAATAGGTGTTGCTCATTAACCCCAGGTTTTATGACTTCCTCATTTTATCCCAATGTGCTTTTTAAACCAAGATGCTTACAGACTTACGGCCAAATAAAACACACACTACAACATGCTTTTGACTGTGAAGGTAAACTTGAAAAAAAATTAAATAGAATATTACTGCTCATTTCTGACCACTATATATTTTCATATTTTGAAACTGAAAGCATACAATACACAATTTTATAAAATTCAGCATGGAAATCATATTTCTGTATGAGTCAGTATTAAGCGACCTGATAATATATTCATTGTTTCTGCATGCAGCAGTTATGAAAGCAAGGGACATTCATAACTGGAAATGGACATCTCCATTTCATTTCTGTACTGAATTTTGATTACATTTGATATTCAGATTTATGTACAAGGTGGTGTTAATGGAAGGTGTTAGTAGCCACAAAGAGTCAGATGTGGATCATGGCAAAAGCACATGTAACTATTCAGTCTTCATTCATCAATAATCTTCATCTCAAAGCAGCAACAGTGTAAAGCTGAGAGTAATATTATAAGTCAGAAATATTGTAAACACGTTTAGTGGAATGCAATATTTTATCTGCAACAAGTCTGATAAGTTTAATTACTTGTATTCAGTGTAATTCTAGTTATTAAACTCTCTGATATTTTTATTCAGAGAAAAAAAAACAGAAGACGGCAGAAATGGAAAAAGCTGAAACTCAAATATACATCACTTCAAATAGTTTTTTGTTTTCTCTATACTGTCTTGGATATTCATCTCTTCATCCCATCTCTTTAATTGAAGTGAGAGTCTTGTGGTTTCTAGTTATTTCAAGACATCATGTTAGTGCTTGTTATAATTGAAACATTGTGTAACATCTCATTCTTTCTTAAATGTTAATGGAACCACTAATACATATTCAACGTTACTGAAACAAAATTAATGCATTGTACAGTTGAATGTCACTACTTTTAATAGGCTACTACTCTGAGCTGGCTCCCAACATTAGCCTCTCTTGTGTGATCTGCAAAGACACCGTAAATAGACATTCCTTTTTAATTGGACAGCTAGCATTTCAAAAGAAATTCTTGCCACCTATTTTCTGCTGAAAAGTGCAACGTCTCCAAACACTGAGAGACTACTGTGAGCCATTGTCATAAAAATAGAAATTCTGTAACAATATCCTTGCTGATTTTTTTTTTTTTTTTTCTTGAAGATGCATTTTGTTCAGTGTGTACCAAAGTGGTCCCACTACTTCTAACATTTAGCAGATTTGGCGCATAACTAATTTACATCACCAGCAATGTGTAAAGGTGGCAAAATGGTAGAAGCTTTAAATGGAAAAAGGGGCACAAACTTGCAGTGCTGTGGCAAATCTCAGTGTTGTGTATGCCACACAGAAGACACCAACCTCCTAATGTCATAATATCATCATACAATGTCATAGCTCCCTAGAATATTATTCCTAATATTCCTATTCCTAACAGTGAACAATCACACCTTTTGGATATTGATCCTCTTGCGTTAATACATGTCAGCCATGTTGTTTTGAGGGTTACCTGTCCTTTTGCATTGCCTTGGCTTTTGCATCAGCTTGAGCTGCTATGGGCCAGAAAAAGATGTGACAGTGGAACAGAACACAATATTAAAAATGCCACAAAATTGGCGATGGTGCTCAAGGTTTCTCACAGCCCCTTAAGTGAATGTATTATCATCTATTTGTTATTGAATCACTTGATTGTGTTATTTTAATAATGCAACAATATGCGTACCACCATTAATTGACACGGCCCTTTATTCAATTCATTAAATTCATGAACAGTTAAGAAAAGACATTTGAAATTAATGCTTTAGTATTCATTGGGGTCTTCCAGAAAGCTTGGCTGGCAGGGCATACTGCTTCATTGCAAAATCAAATAATTGTTTTCAGTGAAAATGATCCACAACCTTGTAATTGTAAAAAAGGATGTGATACTTCAGTACCAAAAAAGTAAGTTGTAAGTGGAGGATGTACATAATGATTATTTTCACTATCACCACTATCACTTACTCTAAATCCTTCCAACTTTTCTGTTTTTGCACTGTTTTGTTTTTTCATGTACAGGAAAAGAAGAAGTATGGGTAAAAAAATCCATTCCAAACAGAATAAGGCTCGTAAACCTAGTACAGCAAGAGAGTGACCAGTGCTGGTTTTATATTTACTACCATCTGTTTTGTGACATACAACTTCGGTCATTTTGTCCATAACCAGAGAAAAATAATTTAGAATAATGTATTCATAATTTGTATATGATACACTTACTCCAGAAATAATAAGACAGTGTTATATTATGTACTGTATTGAGGATAATTATGACATTTTAGGAGAAAAAAATGCCTATTTAATTTTCCTGCTCTAAACAGTGCAAAATCTGTTGCAGTAGGAAATAAGCTATAAGGAGGATGTGAAGCTTGGTTTGTGATTTAAATTAAATGTACTTCCATTATTTTTCTTCTACGTCAGACAATTGTTCTCTGTTTAAGTATTTTAATTTATTCTTATTGAGTTATAAACTTCATCTGTTTATTTGATATGATATGAAGAACATTGTATTTAATGTGATATTGAAATAAAAAAGTCAACCTTGAAAAAAATCTACAGTCTGCTGGTCATAATGCCATGATTTTTTTTTTTCTTTTTAATGAAATTAAGTGCCACCTTTGCTTGTCTGAAAATTTACACCTCTTTGTGAAAGTATATCCCAAGGCTAGATTTGAGCCAGTTTTTTTTGAAAGCACATATCTATTTAGCCTCATCTGTTGCACTGTCTAACTGAGAGTGCTGGTGCCTGTGTCACAGTTCCATCACTAATGGGACTATCTGAGTACTGCACTGATGTGTCAGCTGCACAGATGAGGCTGATACCTAACTTCATTTTTGACCAGCTGAATGTGATTTACCTCACGTATACCTGACATAGGCAGGCATTGGCCACTGGTTCTCCTCAGCAGGATAGCAATATAGCAATATAGCAATGATGAATACGAATGGAAATGAAACTATGAAATATTGAGTAATAAGTAATAGTAAGACAGAATAGATGAAAACAAACAAGAGGACTTTTGGACAACAATTGTTCATGCCTACAGTTACACTTACAAATATACAACATGCAAGAGATCATTGCTGATCAAATGTTTTGGCCGTTTACAATCAATAATATTAATAATATTAATATTGATTGTATTCGTTATAAGGATTGTTTCAAAACATGACACAGATGTCAAGCTGCTGATTAACTTCATATTTCTTCATTCATTGTTTTTTTTTTTTTTTTTTTGTAGATTTCAGAAGACAAAGACCCACTGTGGCAAGAGACGGCATTACGCTAGCTTTGTCCAGTCCTGCTATCCTGTGGGCCTCAAATGGTGCTTTACTGTAGAGTCCTGGAGTGGATAGAACTCTACTGTGTCCCGTACTGTCTGATGATAATGTAAGGTACAGTTTTATGTCTAATGAAGCTCAAAGACTACAGATTTTTCTATACTCTGCAGTGTGTAAAATCAGCTAAAGCCATGGCTAGTATACAATGTTTGCTCAATGAGACTCTTTTGTAATAACTAAGCTTGACTAAGTGTAAATGCTAGGCCGGGGGAATGAGTCATTCATGTTCATATGTGCAAATAAGGATATCTATGAACACAGAATGCAATCGGTATCAGTGATGCCAACCATTTGACAATGACATACAGCAAAAACCTTGTCTAAAGGATTACTCCAGGAAATGACGGGCTTGCCAAAGACCTCGTAGCATGACTGTGGAGGATTCCCACATACAATCCTTCTCATTCAGCCAATTGAGTGTGCCGAACACGGCCGTGGCTGGGATCCAGGCCACAGTGAGTGAGAGGAGACTCTTTCAAATGCTGAGCTCACTGCCGCCACCTAAGGGTTTATAGAAAAGCCACAATTTTAGCATCCCATGTTTCCTCACATAGTTGGTATTTTGAATGACAGTTATCTTCAGCTAAAGGACTGTTACAATTCAATTTATTTTATTCTTAGAAGTAAAATTGCTAATCATATTTTATATACAAATGTATCAATGTATCATTTATATACAAAATGTATCACACAATTAACTTAGTAGTGTGTGTGTGTGTGTGTATGTGTATGAGTGTGTGGGTGTGTGTCAGCCAGTCGTAGGGCTGGCAGTGTTGAGTCACTTGAGGAGCTGAAATATGTGCTTGAATTTAGAGCAATTACTGTCATTTCATCTAAAAAATCTTTATACTTTATACAGTTCCAAACACACATACTGTAAAAATTGGTACAAGTGATGTATGCGGCGGGAAACTTGACATAAATTTCTGTTACATTGTCATTTTCAGCCAAACTCAGTTATAAGTCCAAGAAGTCCAGTTTATATCTTTCATATATTTAATAGTTTATATTTTGTGTGCATGTTCCCTATAAGCCACTGGTACCCACTATGGTATTATTATGCCAGTAGAAGAGAGAGAAACATTTTCTCTGTTGTAATAAACCATCTATAAAATTGTACACATTCCACCATGCCCACATCCCATTAAAAACAGATATTAATCTTATGAATTTCTTAGTATCACGCTAAATCAGTATTATAATCATGCATAACAGAAACACCACCTTAAGAAACCACCCTTTGACAAACATTATTATAGAATGCTACCATCACATGCACGTTCAAACTACATGTATGCATGCATACACCAAACATACATTTATTTTGGGCATCCCATATTGTGTATATGAGTGATCATTAAATGAATTGTGTTCTCTTTGGACCTGGAACATATTGCGTATTTATAGTTTTTTTTTTTCATTTTTTATTCATCTGATTAACTTTTTTGTTTTATATTTTCCCTCTTCATTGTCAGTCACAACTGATGGCAGTTGCTGCTAAAGTCTGAAGAGGAAGGTTCTTAGCATGGTTCATCCCTGTTTCAAGCTTTAGGCCTTTCCATAGAACTTGACTTTAATAATAAATATTTACCAGGTGGATCCAGTTGCAGCCACTCCAAAGCAGGGCCACACAAAACCTGTCACATTAACTGTGTTGACGCACAATATGACGCCCTGAGTCCTTACTTACTGTAGATTCAGTATCTCCTGGAAATGTGCCTCACGTAAAGTGTCTCAAAACCCGACAGTATGGAAGCAGTATTTTCTCCCTGTCACCAAAGAACAGACTGACTCAGGGCCCCTTTACTTATTGATGATGAATGAAATGATTGATGTGTCACCATGGAGTCGTCTGCCTGCAACTAAGCATATGAATGTACAGTAGGAACACTTGGGTACATCAGTAAAAAATACAGCATTCCCAAGGCTGAAACCCAAACCATCACCTGTCATCTAGATGGCCACTGCAAGTAGCTCATATACTTGAAGCTAAAAAATCCCACTTGTGTGTGTGTGTGTGTGTGTGTGTGTGTGTGTGTGTGTGTGTGTGTGTGTGTGTGTACATAATCCTTTCATTTTATTGCAATATTTATTAATAATGAAGTGAATCATAAAGTGAATGTAATAAAAAAGGAGCAAAAGAAAATAAGGAACAGAAAAATGTTAATATACTACACCATAACAAGATCTTTAACCAATTAAATAAGTCATGCTTTCACTATTTTAGATGCTGTGGCAATCTACAGATTCTTCTTTAACTGATAGGTAGACAGTATAATCAATATGGAATAACTTCAAAACTTAAAATGTTTTGCTTTTTGAGAAGTATCAGAAATAATAATACCCCCAAAATATGCTATGTCACTTTATAGCTGAAAGGTAAGTTTTTTCGAACACATAAAGTCAGGTCTACATTAACACTGAAAAACATACATGTATGAATACATGAATAAGTGATAATCACTGCATATGAGCATGTAAAAAGAATATTACATTTATATTAATGTTATCTTTAAGGGGTATGTATACAGAACTAAGCTGACTAAGTGTATACAGAATTAAGCTGATGCATGTTGACACCTGTTTTATAGTGCTGTCAAACAAGCCATGTTATCACAAAAATCCATGCTGAATTTCAACTTTGAAGGTGCTTGGCTAAGCAGTTTGCATCATGCAAGTGAAACCACCTCCCTTTTAAGAAAAACCACAGTAGTAGTCAGAGATTCAAAACAGACCACAGACCCACATCTATGTATGGCCAATGTAGTGTCAGACGTCACATACAGTGAGGCTTTTTGTGCCAACAAAATATAATATAAATGTACCATTTAATAAAATGGCCCAAGGGACACACAGTCCTCCAAAACAAATATCATGTAAGCTTCTATCAGTGTAACTTCCACACTAAGCTCCCTTTCTGTATACTGTATTCTGTATTCTTTATTCACCGTAACCATGTCATTAACGTTGAGAAACAAAGTACATTTTATTACATCAAACATTTTTTAAAACACTGTCAGCATGTAACTAGCAAAAAAATA
Organism: Megalops atlanticus; assembly: GCA_019176425.1. Classification (NCBI taxonomy): domain Eukaryota; kingdom Metazoa; phylum Chordata; class Actinopteri; order Elopiformes; family Megalopidae; genus Megalops; species Megalops atlanticus. Next base: position 10,149,505 of record CM032888.1, read on the forward strand.
TTAATACTTCATAGTGGTCAGACAGAGGCTTTAGTCTTGCCTATTGCCTTTAAAGAAACATAGAAATCACCTTAGTAACACAGTCAGGGGAACAAATGGGGATTCAATCTCAGCAGTGATTAGCACTTCAGTATCGATGTTTCCCGTAGCAGAAAGCAAAAAAAAAAAAAAAACCTACTCTCAGCTAATTCTCAGCTCCTCCCTATATATTTCTCACCTGTGGAATGTACAGTACGGTTTTGCTTTATAATTCATTGTGTTCTAAAGCTCTTCTCTTTTATGTAAAAGCATATGACCAACTAAAATATACATCTGTTTCAAAGCCAGAGAGTTCAGTGAACCACAGTAAGGTATTTACAAAAGTATTTCTGTTCTGCTCTGTCAATGTTTCTACTCTGTTGGTTTACCTGGTGTTTATGTCGAACAACCATCCATTATTGTACATTTACACAATACTTGTTCAAAATTCTTTATTACTCCTTCTTTTCATGGTATACATTTACACCTGTAATCAGTCCATCTCCTGTATAAGCAAGCAGGACTGATGGCATTGCATAGATGCCTGCACGAAAAGAATGTACTTTGTGTCAGAAATCCATGCAATCTAACTGGAGTGTGAATGATAGCCTATACAGGCTTTGAGAAAATTTCAGTAATTTGGATATTTAGTTTATGCTCTGTCTATCAGAAAGCAAACGACACTTTCTGAGATCGGAAAATTGAATAACATGGCCGCACATCTCTACCCTTGTTTACAGTGGCATAAAACTCTCCACACAATGTTCAGGGGCAACGAATAATCCAACAGGGAGAATAAGAGATCTGATGCAATGTGATTAATAAGCGCAAGAAAGCTTTGCCATTGCACAATAGGAGAAAGTATGATTTGTGAGGCATTCATTATCACTGTGCAGTTTTTTCACAGTGCTGCCTGTCAGCTCGGCCAGGCTGCCTGCCTGAATGAATTTACCACGAGGAGGAAGTGGGCGCATGTCACCACTCTTGGCAGAGGGAGAAAGAGGAAGTGGCAATTTGTTTTACAGCCTCACATGCCTCTGGGGTCATGCCTGCTCCTTTCCCAGCTGAGGTTTCCCGCACCGACGCGATTCCGCAGGTGGGCGGCTGACGCCCTGACGGCTGGTGGATGGATGACGGGCACGTAGTTGTAGCAAGGGCAGGCTGCTTGAGACCTGAGGGTCATTAGGGGCTGCGGTAGCCGTGGGCCAGGAATTTCACCTTTGTTGCTTCAGGACACATGGGGGACTGTGGACATAAGGTCCCTGAATTTGTCCTGGTTTGGGGTGTCCGCTAAGCAATAAAATAAGTGGATCCAGGCACAGAAGAGGTTAGAACTGCTGTCCTGCCTAATGATCATAATATTTTCTGGTAATTTATGTTTTTTTGGCTTTTGCAAATATGTCAATATGGTCCTGCTGTCAGTCAGGCATCTGGATCCCCTGCATTGTACATCTCGCTTAGATCCACTGTACCTGTATCCTGCATTAAGCACTCCCCCTACTGGTCAAAACACGTGTCCAAATCTGTGCAGCAATTCATAACACTAAAATGCCTTTAAAAGATTGAATTAATATTTTCATTTGAATCAAATTAACAGGCAGTTTACATAAACACAAAAACATTTAGAACCCTTAAATACTCAGTGTTACCAGTGAATTAAACTGAGTAAAAGGTTAAATGGGCAAACTCGGGTCTATCTGATTTATCATTTCCTTGTTGAACCCTCTGTTTACTTATTGAGTGCCACACTTTGATAAGGCAGATAGAGGAAAGATTAAAAGGGTTCATGATTAGATGAACAGTAGTGTTCAGAGCCACCGTGCTCACTGTTAGAAACTCTATGCCCTTGCTTTATCACCAGCATTGGTGTGGCCTGAGTGAGGCTCGTGTATGGCACACACATCTGTGAGCATTCATGGACGCACTGTAATCCCCAGCGCTTTAATTCGTGTGAGACAAATCTGACATTAGACGTGTTTTTATATACATTTTCCCTTTATCTACACAAGCTGCTTATTCTGCTGACATACAAGCAGTCACAATTTCACAGTCCAGGGTAACTTCACACATTCTCCGCGTGGCTTCCATTAAATAGGTAAATCATAGGCATAGCACAACTGACACTTTCATTTATATTAACAAACAGCGTACATTTCTATCTATGCTTACATACTCGCATTTCAAAGAATGCCAGGGCGGTGCACGGGCGGCAGAGGCGTGTCATAGGTCACCTCATGGAGCAGGAGGAGGGCGGGTGACACCCTGTCCCCTCATAACTCCTCTAGCCTGGGCTCCGGCAACATCCACCTGAGGTGGCCCCAGATCGGCAAGGGCTATATCACACAGATGCCCTTGGACATGCAGAGGGCCAAACTGCGGCTGGCCTTCCCGGTTGTGGGGCGAGGTTATGTTGCTGACCTTCAAGGAGGACCTGAGCTTAGGAAGGACCTGGGCTTTGGAACAAGCCAGTACCAGCCTGGTGGAGGGAGAAGAAGAGGGGAAAAAAAATCATTATAGTGTGAAAAAGTCCACACTGCTGTATCAGTGAGTCACAAACAAGAGCTTGATGTCTGTTGATAGAAGACATCACCTGTAAACCTATTTTTAGTGGCGCCCGTGAGTTGTTTCCAATTTGTCATAGTTAAGACAGGATTTGGTTTGAGGGAGGTATTCTGTGTGCATTAAAGGTAAACTCTCTGCAAACTCCGCTCTGCCAAGCACTGGCAATTAGTCCTGTCCCCGGGCAGTTGTCAGGGAAACAGCATGTGGCAAGGTGAAATTATTGACTTGTCATGCCTGTCATATGCTGTTGTGACATTTCACAGAGGAGCCTATGTATGGAAAAGTCAGCTGATCAGCATTGATGTGGAAATGCCGTCTGCTAGATACATATGTGGCTCCTCTGAATTATAATGCAGCGGTGCTGATAGTTAGAGCTTGCTGTGTCCACCACAGGAAAGCACCTTGACTATCTGCAGGACTTCAATGGCTCTGGACAGGCTTTTGCCCATGCTGAGAATAAGCATCTTTGACCCTGACTCTCACCCGATTACGGCACAGCATTGTGCAATTATCAAAAAGCGCTAGGTAAGTGTTGGTACGTTCCATGTAGCTTCAGGTGATCTGACGTCTGCACAGCTGTTCAAATGTCCAGCAGTTATGGCGGACATAGTCTCAGCTAAAGCAAGCTTGTGTTATTTCAGTTCATTCTCACCCAGCAGGTGGCAGTGCATGAGGTCAAGCCCTGGGCCTGCCTCACTCCTCACAACCAGGCTGTGGAACTGGAGTGGTTGGACAGGAAGGGCATACAGAAAATCAATGGTAGGCCTGTTCTAACTTTGCCAGGGTCTGCGTGCATTCATTTAAAGCCAGCCTAGGGATAATGCTGATATTGGCACCAGCATTCCATGTTGCATCAGTGATTTTTCAAGGATACTTTTATCAATTATTCATTAATTTTTGTCATTGAAACAGTCAGTGTTCTGCTGTTTTGAGTTGTTCAACTGGGAGATGTTATCTGCTTCCGAAGTGGGCTCAAAGGGATTGTTTTGGAAGCACCTTACCTGGTGAATACTGGGAAACAGAGCCAGAGCCAAGGATTTTAAGCTTTATGTTTTTGTTTCAGATGTCTAAGGTAAATACATATTGAAGGCAAAGTCGGAGATTTGTGTGTTTCTCAATGTTTTTGTTCTGACTTTACAAATGCATGAGGAAATAATGGTATTTCAGACAGAAATTTGGCTGGGCCACAGAGGATTGGGAACAAAGCGAGAGTCTCCTTTTGAGCGTCTGGCCTTTTGTGGCCCAGCACAGGCAGTTTTCAAAGTGTCGGTTATAATTGGAGGACGGAGACAACAAAATCCATAACCATTAACTACAGAGTTTAGCAATGTACTAATTCTTCTGTAATTCAACTTGAGCATCTGAGTCACTGTTTGTTTTGTGTGTGTGTGTGTGTGTGTGTGTGTGTGTGTGTGTGTGTGTGTCCATGTACATATGCATGTATTTGGCAGGTGTGTGTCAGGGCTCTTTCGATGCCATTTTGGATTGAGTTAGACGGAAGGTCAACAGCCAGGGTCAAACCGTCTACCAGTTCAACACCTACTTCTCCAGCTCTGGGTGGTACTGGTTGTATGAACCACAGCAACCGAATGTACTGTGGAAACCCCCTGCCCATCAGTCTGGGCTGGAGGGTCATTACCAGCGAGGGCATCGATGCCTTCATCCACATCTGGACCCGAAGCCAAGATGCCCCGTACTTCTTTGAAGGTACAAAAACATGATCTCTGTAGACTCCATTCTAGTGAATTTCTCAGTGGCTTAAATGTCTTTATGAAGAAAAGGGATATCTAAGCATGGTATAAGTCCAGGAAGTTTTCAGCTTTCTTTAAGCTTACTCATAAATGGAGAGGGCAGCTAAAGAGGTCCAATCATGATCACTGTAATATTAATAATGTGGTTAATTTTCTAGCTGGACCAAAAATCTTGTCACTGTGGTTGTCTTGGAATAAGGTTGGATATTATATTTATTCATATGATGTTTATGAAGTCACATTTTAATGCAGCTCTTTTCTTATGGATACAATAGCAGTGTGAACCACCTGGATCCAAACCCACAACATTGATATGGAGTGCAGTTCTGTACCATCCGCTATCATTGGGGTACAGCAATGACAAATTATTGAACATGGGGCAACAAAGACAAGAGTGCTAGGGTCCATTGGATACTGAATTATTAAGTATGCGTATTATTGTGTGTAGGCATTATTGTGCAGGAAGTGTTATAAATTTTATGTCTGAATATGGTATATGTAAAGCAAAGACACATTTGTGCTGAACAAATTTGGGTTGTTTCTGTCCTCAGGTACCCAGTACTGGTGCTACAACCCTGACTACAACATGTCCTGTAGCACAGACTTAGATGGCCAGCAATACCCCAAGCTCATCTCTGACGGGCTCCCTGGGGTACATAGTCCCATTAACACAGCTCTCTTTGACAGGAGAACTCGCTATATCTACTTCGTCAGGGCCTCTGAGGTCAGTTGTTATATTTGGCATTTAAGCCTGTCAGATTCACACAGGTTACCGAGTCTGAGTGTCTGGGTGTTCAAGGATTTATTTCCTACAGGACAAAGCTGAAGATATTCCATTTATGTTTAAGATACTTTGACATCAGTCGCCTCCCTTCTCTGTTGAAGTTTCCATTTAAGCCTACACCCTTTGTTTTTATTCATAAGCTGTCATGCCTGGAATATATTTTTTGCTATGAATGATTGGCACCTATAAGGATTATTGTAGATCTCTACACAGATTAAAATTAAGTTCAACAGTCTAGACATGAAACAGCAACTTTTAATGCAAGTGCAAAGCATGTGATGTCCTGCCAATGGACTCAGCTCAGCATGCTACCAATGCTTTGCCTTAGGTGACAGCTTTCAGGGTGGACTCTAGGAAGGTGATTGTTGGATATCCTAAGCCCGGCATAGATGAGTTCCCACCAACTCCACCCAGGAGACCACCCATATGGATATTTAGACTTGACATACTTTTCCTACACCACCAACTCCATCTACCTCATCAAGGGGGTCAACTACTGGAAGGTCATCAGTGACCAAGACAAACAGAGTAACCTGTCCTATCCCTATAATAGCCTCCTTCCTGTGAGAAAAGTCTCCAGCAACTGGTCTGACATCTGCGATGTCCACTCATCTGCTTTATTGATGGGCAGCAGTTGAAAATCAGTCTTCCTCAGCTCCCATAATTCCATCCGACAACCCTGTGTTGAAATTCTGCTCCTGCCTGAATCCCACAAAGGGATATAGCCGAAACACTGCAGAGACAACCTCATCTGGTTGATTTGTAATTGTCACACTGAGACTCATTAAAACATTTCCAGACAGACTCAGACATAGCCCGTTAGTTACCTAGCTGTCAGGGACCTCTTTGAAGTTTCACTGGAAACCTGAAGAAAGACTTGAGGAAAAATAACAAGCCTAAGTAGTTCAGTCCATGTTAGATGAAGACCAGTGCTGGGGTGGTTACTGAAGACCACGGCAGCAGTAGAAAATGTTTGACTCCATAAATTGATTTAGTTATAGTTTTACTGTATTTTTCCTGGCAGTGTGACTCTGTAGGGTATAAATCTGTGCTTGATGCATCCCTCTGGTCCCCTTGAGCTGAATTCTGAGGGGATTCACCTGAAGTTATTTCTGTTCACTACCTATATTGGTGTTCAAATGGGTGAGGCGGGGGTATTTTCTCTTATCTCTTCACTTCACTGTGTAACACTTTGCATTAGAATAGAGTGCATCATATTGAGACTTTCAGTATTGGGAATTTTTCTTTACCTAAACCATCTGAAATATCACCATAGTACCGTGTGGGAAATGAAGGGGAACAACAGTAATTTGGTAGTCCTGCTTCACTGGGTTTGATTAGGGAAACCTTTTAAACCTTTATATCCCTGCTGGGAAAAAGGTATTTACATGGTATGATATGGATATGTCTAAATTGGTATGTAATAATATAATATGTGTTTTTCAAGACACATATTATATTATGTATTATGTGAAACACATTTTCAATATGTACTTTTTGATATTGAGGGCTTAAATGAGGGATGATAAATTGATTTTATTTTAATATGTGTCTGAACTATTGATATTAAATGTATTATGTATTAATGACTATTTACCTGTTTAAAGGTAGTACACAGCAAAAATGGTTCTTCAATGTTAATGCCAGGTAAATATTTGTCGCCTTCGCTTATTCACGTTTTTCACATGTATATGTGAAAACAGAGGGGAGAGGCACTGGTAGCATAAGTCAGGCTGTAATCTCTGTGGGTTTGCGGTAACAGTCCATGGCCCAGTAGAGGAGTCATAATCACATTTTCTAGTCGATTATACATATGATTATACATATGTAGAAGTTCATCAAGTAAAAGAAAGCATTAGTCTCTGACTGAAGGCAGGCAGGCCTCGCTTGAAGGAGTAAGATGGGAGTTTGGGACACTTTATCTCTTGACACATTTGTCTTGTGGTTAAATACAGGCATTTCATTAATCTTGACCAGCATCTGCCTTTGTGTTTTATTTAGTGTGTTTGTGTAAAGAACCCATTACCTCATTTAAAACAGATGCTGTGCATAGTACATTCGGACTGTGGTTGTCACTGAGAATTTGGATTTAGGTGTGGTTAGACATCAGTCCCTGCTTACGAACGCTTTGGAATATGGGTCTGTGTTTAATGAAATTCCTCAAGCGTTCAAGAAGTGATCGCGCACATGGAAACTCCTATGTAAATGTAACCTTGTTGTCACAGTTGAGGTGTACATTGTCAGCAGTCAGTCACACAGTCAGCATTTGCTGGCCACAGGCCACTTCCCCCTAGGAACTGGAATGGTTGCATGATGTCAGCTGGTTCTTCACAGGCACCTTACAAAGTTGAGTCTCAAAACAAGAATTCAAAAAAATATCCCTTGTAAAATGAAATCAGAATCATGTGCCTGAGTATTTCCAGGCTAATAAACCCAAGAAAAAGTACATATGAATGCACATGGGCTCACACACACACACACACACACACACACACACACACACACACACACACACACACACACACACACACACACACACACACACACACACACTCTCTCTCTCTCTCTCTCTCTCTAACCCCTTTTTCAAGATTCAAACAGGGTTGTGCGTCATATTCCTTTGTATAATAAGAATAAATATGTAAATAATGACTAGCTTTCATCAAAATTTTATTTTTTTACAAGTACCCATTTTAAATTTCAGGTCTTTAGTGGTTGTCATAATGACTTTCAAGAGACAAGTTTTTTGTTTGTGTTGTTTTGTTTTTGAACACGCAGCCCAAAGGTTATTCCGTTATTCTGACAAGTTTCACAAGGCCTCTCTCAGCACAATACAGGAAACACCCGCCTCACTCAGAATACCTGAACTTTAAACACTTCCCTTTATTTTTTATCTTTGAACTTTTAAAGAATCTTTTTTTTAGACTTTCAACATTTTGAACTCTCATCAAGGAAAAGAATGTCTAATATCGTGCTCCAGGTAAACGCTCATTTTAAGGACTTGTTTTTGTATATTCTTTAATTTTTCTTTGAAATGCTTTTGGCTTTGAACAAATTCTTCTGTAGGCCGAAACCTTGGGTTTGTTCAGCCATGCTCTGTTCACAACACCAAGCTGAAGGCCACTAAAAGGGTGAAGACACTATAGAAATAAACCTTTGAAAGAAAGTGTTTACCTGGTGTGTGTCCTTTTTTATTTACTTCATTTAGGATTTGGCACTAGTAGAGTCCCTTGTTTTATTTTTGTGAGATGAGCACTTTGTAAATTCTTTTGGCTCGCTTGGGGACTTCTTTACTTTGAATAGACTGCTTACAGGTTTCTCTTCATCTCATAGTGAGTCACATGAGTGAAGTCATAACAGTACAAAGAGTAACTTTTAGTGAAATGAAAATAATGATTCTTAGAGTAATGTCAAGGTTATATTTAGTGTTTTGTCAAGGAATTCAGAATTCATGTTTCAATATGTATGGAACTGAATATATATTAGTCTTATATATTAGTCTATTGACTTGGTCTCATTTTACGAAACCGGTTGATTACAGTCAAATATCCCATATCAGGTATAACAGTATTATTATAAGTTCAATTGTAAATCACAGACGGTTGGTCAACATAACAATTTCAACCCTGTGTGATATAACTTACAAAAAGGCATTCTTACAGACAATTCAATGTAATGTTAATTGCACATGCAGGGGTTACAGTCTGTATGGGGGACCGTTATTTCAATTTCATTTCTGATGTTAGGCGCAGATTATGTCATCTTAATAAAACACCACTTCAGTTAAACAAATTCTGAAACAAGCCCTTTTTTGGGACATCAGTTCCCCCTGGTGGATATGCACAGAACAGCACTAAGGACAGATCTTAATGACACCAATAGACAGCTACTAGAGATGAGCCAGTAAATGTATATTGTTTTTTAAACAATAACATAATAATAAAAAAGCTTGAATTGCTTTAATCTCACTTCAGAATTCATCTCTACATATATCTTTGTAATAGGATCAACAGAAATAGGGTGCAGTGCCTTTACAGGCTGCTTATGTTAGCAGTGCACATGTGGCATGACCTAGCCCAGAGGAGCCTTATTTTCTTCTATTATATAAATTGAAGGAGCTGAATTTATTTAAAAGTACATCTTGAATAAATAAGGATGTTTTGCCAAAATTGTTGATGATGTATTCTGAAAAAGGCAACAGCAAGAGTACTCAGGGGTTTATGTGAATAAAAAACTACGGATGAAGAGTGATGTCCCACTCAGAGAGAATCTCATGTGGTGGCCAGTTAGAGGACATCCCAGTGCAAATCACAGGACCACTGTGGACACATTGCAAAAAGTACACATTTCAAAACAGCATAAACATGTAAATTTGAAATATTTAAAATATCCGCTGGGATTTCATACAACAAGCAAGGAGTTACTGGTTAATTGGTTCATATTAAAAAATAATTTGTCCACACATTTTTTTCTTCCTCAACGATGCTGACACCCTGTTGTTTTACCAGCAAGGGGGCCCTTGGCTTCAATTCCCTGTTGTCTTACACCAGCTGACCACAGGAGGGCAATAGAAGGTAACCAGCCATCGATCTTTCAGTTTGAGTATTTTACAGTCCAACACTGGGAAGCATAAATGGGGTAAAATTCTGAGATTTCGAGAAAAAAATTCGAGATTTCGAGAATAAAGTCGTAATATTACGAGAAAAAAGTCATAATATTACGAGAATAAAGTCGTAGTATTACGAGAAAAAAGTCATAATATTACGAGAATAAAGTCGTAATTTTAGGTTACGTGTTATTTTAGAGGGGGAATATCATAAGAAAACTGCACAGAGTGATGACTGATGTGTAGCACGGCACTACGCCTGAGACAAACAGCAGTTGCCAGAAGCAGACTCGGGCTGCCATTGTATGAGGGGCGGTTTAGGAAATATTTCAGACTTTTGTTACACATACACATATGAAACACGTACGCATGTGAAACTTTCACACACGCATCCACACTACTGAAAACTCACACACATATATGTGAAACGCTCATATAGACACATGTGAAAGGCATTCACACACACATACTTATGAAATGTTCGTACAGATACACATGAAACGGGCGCATTAATACATAGGCTATGAAACGCGCATACAGACTCGTAATATTATGACTTTTTTTCTCATAATATTACGACTTTATTCTCGAAGTCTCAGATTTTTTTTCCCTCAATGTGGCCCTAATACTCCGTCGTAGAGGCAAGTTATACCACGTGTCAATGCAATATTGTACTCAGACGACCAAAGCAGTTAATTTTAATTTTCACATGATGGGTTGATTTATCTAGAGCTAAACCATTGAAATTAGGTTTTATGATCATGTCATTCTTGGAATGCCACTATTTGTAATTGCCTGGTAGCTCAAGTTGCCTGTCTATATGCTTTTGTTGTCTCAGCACCTAATTTAAGTCTTGCATAATCTCTTGTTGTGGGTGTCTTTTGAATCATGAGGGAAAGACAGAAACTGAAATTGCTTGAGGTAAAATGAGGTGACTACAGTGGTCTTGACCCTCAGGCCAGCACTGTGCATACAGAATCTCAATAAGAAAGTGTGCAGCAGTCTACTGATCGATAAGTCCCTCAGAGCTTCAATCTGTCTGACTGTGCACTATTTCAGTGCTGCATGTACAAATCCCATACTAAACAATGCATATGCAGACACAGAAAAAATATCTAAATTACTGATTCTCATGGGTTTACATTACTGTAGGTATAGAATAAACAAAAAGGTTTTGAGCATACAGCGAACATATATCTGAACACATGTAGTAGGACTTGAGCAACTAGGGGATAAAAATGTTTAAATAGTATTACATATTCAAGAATACAAAACAGTACTTCTGTATTCAGACCAACTGAAAAATATTAGCAATAGAACCCACAGCAGTCTACTTTTACTAAGCCAGCCTTTGCCAGCATTTGGGATTTTGCTTTGGGAGGCCCAACCTCAAGAGCAGACAACTCAGGTTGGAGGCTATGGTGTCTGTCATCTTGTCAACTGACATAACTCTAACTTTACCAAATGCTAATGAAAAGCGCCATCCAAGTTGCAGATTAAAGATTAAATCCCATATCAATAATTTATACTTTAGTGGAATCTCTTCCATTGCTAAAGGCGATCAGTAAAACTGTCTGCGGCTTCAGATACTATCAGGTTTGGCATTTGATAATGTAAGCTTTATTTGCAAATCGAATGATTACTGAAAGCATGTTGACTTATACATGAAGTAGGAAAACTGGCAATAAACTGGTCAATTTAACATTACTCCAAATAAACGATTTGGTGTGTCTTGTTTTATACCCTTTTTAATTGTTGTCTCAAACCTCTACATAAGTTATAGCCCGTTACTGACAATATTCATTGACAAACTCCTCACTGAAATGATGTAAAATCAGCTGACAAGTAAATTCTTTATCGAGTGTTTTCCAAGAATCTTGCATTACATATTTTGCATTCCTTCTTCACCAAGTAGGGGGGCTACTAATACAGTATCCTCACAAATTACAAAACTATGAGCCTCGCCTATGGACGCCTAAACCATTCAAATACATAAACTGCACACCGAAAATTTTCAAACTGAATGCTTTCGTTAAACAGTTATCCCATTGACAACGTTAGGCGTCGAACCAGATTTCAACCAGCGCACAGTGTGGAGAGCGTTCAGTTTGCACTTGGCACGCTTTCGCGCTCGGAGCGCTCTAATCCGCTCTCAGTCATACACATGCTCAGTGCGGCAGTGACAGCGTCTGTAATGGCTGCGAGGTGGGATGAAGCAGAGTCCGACTTTCCGTCTCCTCTCCGTGGAAATTGAGTCAAATCCGAAACCGTTAAGCGGGGCTCACGCGAACTAAAATGGTTGATTATAAACCGGACAAGCTTCCGCAAAACCAGACAAACGGAGTCAAGTGAGTCTCAACCGAGCAGGTAGGTTATTTTTATTATCACTGTTTTGAAAAAAAAAAGACATGACGGTGAAGCGGCCAGCGAGAAGTCTATTCGGCTAAGCAGCTAGATGGCTAGGTCGCTTCCATACCAAGCGAGCCATCGTATTGTTTGATTGCACGAACACTTTCCACTGGCTAGTGACAGCAGCAAAGGCGCATCTATCGGTAGCTGGGTTACCGCAGTTCATTTGAGCAACAAAAAAACAACAGATCTCTAGTTAGGTCATAATCGATTTTGTTTTCTCCTTTTGGGAATTGGAATGATTTATGTTTTAGACGATTTTCAGTAGACAATTTATAGGTGGCTCGCTGTAAGTGCTGCAGTGTTAGCTGGCTGTCTAGGACTAGGTAAACGTTCACCTAATGTGGTGTTCTTTAATTTGCTAGTAGCTGATGTGATTCAGATCAATGGATTGCTCTGTGTGCGTGCACTGTTGCTAGCATATGGACCTTAATACTTTTCTTGTGTAACGGTCGCATGAAACCAATGATTGGTTTTCTTCCCAGGTCGCGCGTTGGTATATTAGCAAGCTAGTGTATAACTAACGTTACAGAAAACCAGTCCTATGTTGGGTCTGGACTCACTAAAATCGTTTGGGAAATCGTGCTGATGGCGATGGATGGAACAGCCGGGCGGTGTGCGGCAACAACTAGACAGATAGCTAAAAGCTTTTAGTTTTTACCAAATAAGTAAAATGGCTGTGGTATGCGTGCAATTCGAGCTCTTGATACAAGCTCGTTTTTTTAATCACCGACCTAGCTTCCAAGCTTATTTCGCTGGTTAGCCTGCCAGCCCTGAGCACAGGCGTCAATGAATTTTCAATGAGAGCGAGGTTACTGCAGTTCACGGACTTGGGTAGCAGCCTGCGCGAGCTTTGTCAGCCTGTGAGGCATAGGGGGGCACGAAAGACTTAATAAACCAGGTAGCTTAACATCAACCTCGCATAGATGGTTTGTGGTTTTTTGTAAGAGGTGTTTTGTAGTTAGACAGCTAGACGTTTTTTTAAGGAAAAACAGTAATGCCGGTTTGCAAATGATCCACATCCTCCTGATGTCTTATATTTCGTTTGGGCAGATAGTACACAATATATCAACGTGATAGGTAGCTAACTCATTTATAAATGGTTAAAGCTGGCAAGGCAAGTGTGTTTCTATGAGGTCAACTCTGGTTTTATGCGTTCTTTACAAATACATAAGACCAAATAAATAAGATTGCAGGATAATGTGCGTGGTAGGGGCAGGGGTTAAGGTTAAGGTTTACGTGACATGGGTTCTAGCATACAACTGGCAAGCAATTGTACTACAAATGTAGTGCTCTTTGGCTCCGGTGGAGTTTTAGTTGTAACGTCTAACAGTGGTTACATTGGTCACATCGTTACTGTGAAAGTCCACACGGACTGTCTTTTAAGTGGTAAGATTTAGCTACCAGTTATACTACTGCCCGTGAAAGCAATGGAATGTAGTGATGAATACAACCTGCCAACAAGAGACAGTATACCAGTATTGTCAATACCGTGTATACAAATCATCAAGCAATATTCTATAGGAGCCCCAGTAAAATATTTTGAACTGCAAAACAATACATCTTTCAATGTTGAAGTTATCCCAGTAGCCCAGCTTAAATATTACCAGCCTTTTAGAAAATATAAACAAGACAACTTTTCAATACTGTGTTTTCTGTGCTTGGAAGAATGGTCCATTTCTCCAGTAGTGATAAGGTGAGAACCGACATGATCTGTTTTCAGGTTTCAGTAGCTACATACTGTGTTGTGGGCAGGGAGTGGTTTGCTTCTGGTGAGAAAGTAGATTGAAATTCGGCCATCCTGGGAAAGCCTTAAATCATGGCTTGAGGGCTTGAATTAAAGGAGAGTCAGATTTCACTGTGCTCTCTCCTGCACAATATCAGCACTGCCCTTGTTCTTTAAGGGGAAGCAAATCTAGCCTCATTCATAGCAGGTGGAGAGCCAGGCTTAAGGCAGCTTTCACACTGCAGGATAAACACTTGGCTACGTTTCCCATTTACAGCCTGGCGAGCTTGGCTAGTTGGCCGCCTCAGTGGTTAAATGGTGGCAGGTGAAGACCTTTGAACGGGACCAAATGTGAATCTCGGCTGTCCCTGCTCTCCTATATTGTGTGGACTTAGTTCCAGCCTTTTTTTTTGTGCCAACAGCATAGCGACAGAGAAGTTGAACTCTGTCCTCACTGATGTGACGGTCCTTGCATCTCCGCCTTTGCCTCTGTGTGCAGCGTTTGTCCAGCTCTGTCAGCTTCACACTCTAGTGAACGAAATTCTCCAGCTTCACTTCATCTCCCCCAAGCAGCCTTTGGTCAGAGCATCTTCTAAAACATTGTTTCTTAACCTTTTTCATAACAGTTCAAACTCACGCTGGTTTAAGCAATACAGAAGCCCCCACTCAGGAGGAGGAGGGGGCTTAAAAATATTACATGCAACAGGCGACTAAAAGTAGTGAAAGCTGTTGTCGCAAATTGGAATATCCAACCATGTTTTGATGAATAGGACCACTCAGCTGTTTGGGTTTGTAGATTAGCAGTGGTTACACATGTTACTGTTTGGCCATAGCCAACACCAGTTGAAGACATCAGCAAAATGTATATCCCAAAGTGAACAGTACAGTTCCTAATACACTAGCAACTTTCTGTCCCATCATTCCTTGGCTGGTCCACCAGTCATAATGAGGCATGAGCTGTGCAGCAGGGATGAATAGCCAGAGGCATTCCATGCATTCCTGAGGCCCTGGGTGTATGCCCGCAAAGCAGAGCGCTGGAGGAAGGAGCAGTATGTAAAGCCCACTGCTGCAGTGGGTGACAGTGTGCTGCTCTGATCATTTGTTTCTGAACTTACACACATAACCCCGACCTCCCGCTTTCAGATTCGATTTGAAAGGCTCTGGGGAGGTTTGTGGTGTAGTCAGAACCTCAGTTTTAGGAAGGAAGGCTGGGCAAGGTGTTGTAATCGTGCTGTTGTGGTTATGTTGAATCGTGTTACACACTTCAAGAGTGTATTGTTATTATTGTTTGACAGCAGATATTCTTACACAGCTTAGCTTTATTTATATATATGTATATACATATATATAAATACATATACAGACACACACACACACATAAACACACACTCTCCTTTTATACTTATTTGAAAGTCCTTTTTGGTTACAGTGTCACCCCACCTGGGATGTGAGCCCACCTGAAACCCCTGTCTATCTGTCCCCTCCTCAGTCTGTACTGAGCGCAGTGAAGCACTGGGCCGCAGTCCTGTAACCCCTGTCTCTCTGCTCGTTCCAGTCTGTACTGAGCGCAGTGAAGCGGGGGCCCCATGGCTCTGAAGGAGAAGCTGGAGGCGGTGCTGAACGTGGGGCTGCGGGTCCCCAGCATCATGCTGCTGGATGTGCTGTACCGCTGGGACGTCAGCTCCTTCTTCCAGAAGATCCAGCGGAGCAGCCTCAGCAACAACCCCCTCTTCCAGTACAAGTACCTGGCCCTCTACCTGCACTACGTGGGTGAGTGTTGCTGTCCCGGGAACCGCGGGCCTCTCTCAGGGGTTTGAGGTCATCGCAAGCGGAGGTAGCGATCGGTTGATTGAGGCTGGTAGTTTAAATGGACGTTGAAGATGAGGGTGATGAGGTCGATGTGGTACATAAGCTATCTTTTACTGTGTTCCATGCTGTGTGCACAATTCTTTTTCATTTCCACAGCTAGCTAAGTAGTAAAATGTACGGAGACATCATGGCTTCATCATGGCTTCATCATGGCTTCATGCAGTGTTTGATATTCACCCAAGAAAGTGTAGACTCTGTGGTGTTGGGAGTGGGTCGGACGAATGTGAGGTCACATGGAGTCATAAGACTGCACCTGTGTAATTCAATTCAAACAAGTGAGGACAATGGAGGTTGTCACTACAAACAGGGAAGTGTTGTTTCTATAAAATGGCTGTGCCTTTTTCTTAGAGGTAACTTAGACTGTGTGTGTGTGTGTGTGTGTGTGTGTGTGTGTGTGTGTGTGTGTGTGTGTGTGTGTGTGTGTGTGTGTGTGTGTGTCATGTATTTGAGAAGGGAGGCAGGAAATGTGGAAATGGCTTATCTCTGTTTGGATGTGGACAGTCTTCCAAACAGACACTTCTTTGTCCCCACCTCTTATCTTTTTCGTAAAGAGAAGAGAGAAGAGCCGTCGTTTTTCTGTGCACAGAGATTAGGCGTGCTGTAGCAGAGCTAGTAACGGTTATGACTGGGGCAGGGCAGCTTGAATGACCATGAGGAAGTCTCTTTTTACTTCAGCAACTGGCTCCACAGTTTGTCTCCTCTCTGTGCAGCTGTGGAAACTCTTCATCACGAATTCTATATTTAAAATAAAGATTTTACTGATTTTTGGCAGGTGTGTGTGTATAATTTGTGTCTATGTATGAGGTCAGAGGTTTGAACAGTGGGGCAACGTTGAACCCTCCCCCATCCGGCTGCGGACTTGAATCCCAGATGGTACCCTGACGGCATCTCACCTGTGCTACTGCAGTGAAGTGGCAGGTGGCAGAATCTACCACAGACTGATTCTGAACACGTTTCAACCGAATTGGTAGCGAATCATAATTCACCAAACGCGGTGGCAGAAGGTGTGACTTATTGGCTGCCGGAGAGTGATCGGAGCGCCGTGGGCCGCCAGGGCTTTGGACTCGCGCAGGAAGGGCATGCGGTCATTAAAACCGTAATTATAGCCTGAGACATCTGCCGCGGTCGCAGCCTTTTAAGGTCAGCTCGTAAAAGGGGAACGAACACTGAAACAGTCCATTTCCTACTTAGCGCTGCACTAACAAGTGTTTTCCCTGCACATATATCATTTTGTTCGTGATGTCTCCTCTTTGCGGTTAAGGAGGTGCTCCAGATGGGGCTCATAGCTGTGACCTGCTGCACCAGTGTGGCTGTGAAGGGGACAGGTCACATTGTGGGTCTAGTCAAAGTAATAGGAGGAGCATGCTAAGCTCCCTTAGATAGGACAGCCTGAGTCAGTGAGGCCCAGTAATACATTAAGGAGACGGAACACTCCCCGTTGTTCTACAGCTCTCTTGAACGCGTTTTCGTTTCGCATGGTTGGGTTTGTAATAATTGAATACTTTTGCTTTATATAACAGCGAGCCATCAACAGTAGTACCTGCTCAGCCAGATGGCCTTTACTGAGCAGAAACTTTATGGCAAGATTATGGCTCCGTTTTATTGCTCTATTTCTGAAGGTTCTGAAGTGCTGTTAGGGACACAGCAGCACTTGGAAGCTGTTGGGACAGCAGTGAGCGAATCAAAGCGTGCTTCAGAGCGAACAGAGTTCCTGATCTTAAAACTGTTTTTTTTTTGTGATAAACACACTTACCACTTTCAATAAGGATTCATCTGTCAGCAGCTGGTTCCTCTGTACTAAATTCCGTCTAATACGGTTGCATTACCTTTGTGTGGTAATTATTAAAAAAAGAGCTGTCACGTAGACCAGTTTTGATTGTAAGTCAGATAAAGTTTCAGCTTCAGATGCCTTTATTCATTCTTTCCTGCTATAGCTGTAGCTACCTATAATATCCATGCTCTTACTGAAATGGTTAGAAACAGTGGTTACCTGACTATCCAACTCAATCAGTAATGAGCAAAACATACTAAGCGTTGCTAGTTCGCTAACATAAGTGCTGCTTAGGCCCGAGGCAGCTAGCAAGCTAGCTACCCAGGTTTTCTTATAAATGTGGCTCCTATGCTCGCTACATTAGTAGCTTGCCCATGTCACAAATGCTTCAATGGTTAGTTCTTATCAGCTACTTAAATTTTACATTTAATTGCAGAGAATCCCAAAACCCATATTCCTGATGTAACTTACATAACTGATATAAAATGGGGACACTGACCGTCATCTACCTCAGTAACCACCGCACACGTGGGTTTTACAGCTGAAAAAGCAATCTGCCATGAAGCAGGACAGACTGTTTGAGGCTATTATCAAATGCTCAGTGACTGCAAAACCATTAGCATTCATTTCAACCAATTTGGCCAATATGTACATGGTGAACTACCTTGGTGTTCTTCAAAACCCTCTGGCCAAGCAACCAATGCAGCAATATTTTGAAGTAAGGAAATGAACGAAATAAAGGAATTGGCCCGTATGTAGAATGTTTTTATTTTATTTTGTTTTGTTTTATTTGGGACGGGGGGCATTTAGAGAATCAGTGATGGAGTGAGTGATTTCCCTGATGGTTTGTTTACCCTGTTATTTCTGCTGACTGGGGTTGGAAGAGAAACAAAGTGGCCACTGTGAGAGGCGCCTGGCCGTGGAGGCGAATCCCAGAAAAGCATCCCGCTTTGGGCTTTGAATGGGGGAGCTGGAGCGTATTATCAACTCTGATTCATCTGCTGCCTATTCACAAAGCCGCGGCTCATGGGTTATCTGCGGGCAGAGAGACTGTGTGTGACTCTGGATGTGTGCGCACGTGTGTGTATGTGAGTGTATTTCCAGTGGCCCACACCAAAGGTCTTTTCCCCAGGATTTGGCTGGAGACACTGGCCGTGACAACAGGAAGGCCACATGTCAGCGGGTTGTCCAGTGATTTTGTGTGTGTGACACTGGGTATGTTACCAGCTCATCACAGAGAAACATCAGCAGGGACCTTTAAAATCAGCAATCAAAGTTTCTTCCCGTTTCTCATGTCGAACTGTGGGCCTAAACAGTCATATTTTCAGTATAGAGACTCATGGTGCCCTTCCTTTACCTACAGATCCAGCAGTCTTTTTGTGTCCTCTTGGACAATAAAAATGAATAGCCTATATTGACTGGTTGCTCTAATGAATGCATTAAGAGCAAATGAAGATGTATTCTAGTTTTAATCTTTTTTTATCGGAAGCTTCAAACACCTAGGAGTTAGTTGCACCCAAGGCCACAGGACAAATGCCAAGTTTGTCGCACAGGCATTTTTCTTGAGTTGAACACCGTTTATTTTATGACACGTTAATTAGGATGTCTTCAGAAATACAATAGGGTCTGTTTCAGCACAAACCCCTGTCTGAACTTTGAGCACCATTGCAGTGAATGGTGCGCTCTGAGCACAGTTGTTTATTGTCAGCTAGGAGAGGACAAACCTGTATGCTGTTACTCTCGCAGGTCCGCCCACACACCTGTATCCCAGCATGCTAGAGCGGTTTCATGCTCACAGCAGCAGTGCTGTCATCTGTACTCAAATGAGGTTACAGCTGCGGACATAAGCAACGCTGAAACTACCGATGCCAGCGTTGATCAGCCGTGTGTACCATGCGCCATACTAAAAAGAAATCTGCACCTGATGCTTCATTCTTCTCTTACTAAGATGACGGCTGTTTTGCAACTGTATGGCAGTGAATCAGACACTCATTACTGTAGTTCAGATCTGTGGTCATTATGTTCTGTCAGAGAGGATCTTTTCCCCTTGGATCTCAGAGGAGGCAAATCAGCTCCTCACATAGGAGGGCAGTGCTTGAGACATGAATAACACCAAACCTTCAGAGACATCAACGTCAGAAGTCCAATAATCGGGTTAATGTACCACATCATTTTTATTGCAAGTCTCATTGATTTTTTCCTCTAGGTATTTTTACAAGGAATTTTTCAACTTTCACAGCACCTATTAGCTCCTGCAGTAGCAGACGGAAGAAATAACAAATCCTGCCTTCTCTCCAATGCAAACATCTCCGACACTGCTGTCTAGATTGGAGTCCGCAGAACAAGACATTTCTAAAGGCAGAAACATTAGACAGCCAGATGAAAAAGTAAATGAATGTCCTTGTGGTGGTATCATTTGCTCATAACCCTACTGTGGGTAATGTCAGAATGATAAAGTCATTAAGTCTGCACCTTGAGGGATGGTGTGTCAGTAAAGATTTGGTTCCATTTTTCCCCGCGCCAATGAAAAAGGGGTAAATCAACAGCTGAAATCCCCATCGGACTGTTAGAACTCACTAGTGTTGTGTTTTAACTGAAAGGCCTGGAAAGATGAATGTATTTTCTGTTTTGCATATGCCCTGTTTAGCAGAGATACAGCATGGCCTCAAAACAGGGTCAACAAGCCAGGAAAGAGCTTTGTAACAGGTGAGTGCAGTGCATTCACAATGGAAAATAGCTGGGGAAAGCTTTTAACACAGGTGTCACTGGGCCCAGGCAGACGTACTATGCCCTTTGCTGCTTCGTTGATTATGGTGAGGGAGCTCATTAACCTACAACACTCTCGATTTCAGCAATCAAGTGTTTGACACGTTGGCTTCCCAGAAAAGCAGATAAGGCAAATGTCTGTACTGATGGTTATAATGATCAAGCCACATTGTGTTAATGTATTCTGCTGTCTGGAGGTCTGTTCTCATGCATATCTGAGTGTTGAAAAATCTAGGCATGTTGGTACACCTAGCAGGCTACAAATGCTGAAACTTGAGCTCAGTCTTTCATCACATACCAAAAACCGTAACCTTTGTCTGATTTAGGATGGAATTCAGTAAGCTCAGAGTTAAATTTTTGTGTTGTATCAATTAGAATTGGTAGTTCCTGTAACTGTTGAAACAAGCTATGATGATATCGATGAGGTGTGTTGGTGTGGTGTAAGTATTTTGGGATCCTTTGTGCATGGTCTGTAACTGGGGAACACAGTTTAGCAGTTGTTCACACTATTTTAAGTTAGATGTTGTTGCCTTTACTGACAGAAGTGTAAATGGGCTAGATCTCCATAGTTAGCACAAATGCACCAAATTATTTGATTTTGTACATGAGAGTCTGTCATGAGGGTGTGCGTGTCTGTGTGTGTATGTGTCTGTGTGTGTGTCTGTTTGTGATTCAGGGAGCGTTACTTGAATGGCTAACAGGCCTGCATTTGTTCAACAGCTGAAGAGTCAAGCTGGAGTCTAGACATGCACAAAGAAAGCAGAAATGATAAGCCTCTGAGTAATATATTACATTTTTTTATTTCTGTAGTGAGTCATGACATAGTCTAGCTGAGCTCCAGCCTTCCACTGTCAAAATAATGCTTGAGTGCTGAAATTGATTCTCTTTTTTCACCAGCCTTGCTGTGGTTTCAGTGGTATTTTGTTGAAAGGATATTACCACATGCCCAAATGCAAGATTGCGTGACCCTACTTGTGACAACCCAGTCAGTACTCTCTTGAAGAACTGCATTAATCAGATTTTAAATAACTTATTCTGCTCCAAAAGAACAGGTGACACAGAAGGAGGCAAATACTTGATACCTTGATACCGACTAGATATATTCAAACACAGCTAATTAAAAGAACAGAATGGCTAGGTTAGAATGCCACAGTGTGCAGTCACATGTTCAGCATTTAGGCCATACATCTGGTTTCACTTCACTTAGGGAACTCCTGTGTATTAGTTTCTTTTTCTGTCCATGCTCATTTTGTGATGTCTGAACTCATTTATGGCTTTACTGTACATAAATCTGGCACAGAAGCGCCAGGGATTTCCTACTTTCTGCACTTGTGCATGGTGCAATTTTAAGCCTCTCTGCTCGCCCCGGTATTGCTGAGACTGAGAGAGCGAAGCTCGAAAGCTGGGCCCATTAACTTGTTGGCAGGCGCACCTCATCGGCCCCTAATTAACTTTCTTTTCACTCTCTGACCATTAAATATTTAATCTGCTAGAATACTTCGCAATGGCAGGGGATTGCTGAGTTTCCATCTCCCATCTGTAACAGATGTGGTGCCAGAGGACGAAATGGCCAAACTGTGTTTCCAGCTCTGCAGCCCTATATTGAACACCCTACTTTGTCGCATTGAATCTTTGTGTGTGTGCATTTGTAGGGGTGCATGTGTGCATACATGCACATACACATTCGTCTTCATGTATGTGTGTGTTAGTGACAGGGTTTTAACCTGGCCACTGCAGGTTATGTACAGAGCTGAGCTGGAGCAGTCCTTAGCAGAAGCATTCCTGGTAACCTTTGAGTGAAAGACTATACATGACTCAAGGCTTCTTTGAGTGAAGATTTTAGGTGATTCTTCAGTAGTTCCTCTGTCTTGCAATGCTGTTTGTGTATTCACTGGCTATCTTGGAAGCCATTTTGAAACCATAAAGTAAGACATCAATGAGACTGAGTAAATGAGCTGAACTCCTGACACACATGTTGAATATCCTCCTTCAGTTAACTTTGTTGGGGGATAAGATGAAGGAATGTAAGCAGCAATGGTTGAAAGTTAGTATACTTCCTTTTGCTCTTTTGGACAATCTGTTGAATGATACAGTGACAGTGTCTTGCATCACCCAGTGAGGAAAAAATATTTTGCTTTCTGTTATGCTCTTTATTGTACAACTGAAAGAAGGCAAAAGAGTAAATCATCTTGCACAACAAATCTCAAAGGACCATTCCAATAGCTTTCAGCCAAAGCAGGATGACATGGATATTGCTGGGGTGACTTACTGTTTATTCGTAGTAAGTTTGTGCTGTCATGAGCTTTTTGATCTTATTCCTTTGTAGGTTCACTGTCTGAAGAACTCCTTTAAATATATTATTCATCCCCTGATAAGCCATTCAGATGTTAAAAAGCTTGAGCTGAACCTTTGCAGTAGACAGGTTTTGTATGTCTGAAACCCCAGTGACCCTATACGAGTGGGCCTTTACACATTCCAGCCACTACATTTGGTGCACAGGCTCTTTTCACTGCATAGTAAGAATGCTATGACCTGAATCCTCACCCTCTGAGGCCACCATACGTGACGGCCGCTCCAGCATGTACAAGTCTTGCACAACATAAATTTGTCTATTCATCTATTCATTCAGCTCATCAGGAGAGGAAAGCCATTGTTTTGCAGCAGTATTTCTCCTCCCCACTCTCCCCCTCACTGTCAGCTTCAGCAGAGATGAACGCTTGCCGCCCATGTAGCTATGCTTGAGGTGAAGTGCAGTCAGATAAAGGGCAAGCCAAGGCAGGACAGAGATCGGGGAACAGGGTGCCATAACCCCATTCGACAGCCAATCAGGAGGTAGGCTCTGCCTCGCTGCCGCTTTGGGCAGTAGCTGGCTGTTGAGTGCTGTCGAGTTTCTCAGAATCCAGCACATCGTCTCTAACTGTTCAGTTTTGCCCTCCTCACAGCTCTTCAGCTTATGAATGCAGGGTCTTCAGTGCCTAAGTCCCTCTCTAAATATGAAATTGGCTTCTCAAGTGGCAGTGCTGTCAGATGCAGAAAAATGAGAATTGAACTCAACGCTGTAGCAAGTCAATTTGAGGACCCAGCTCAGAACTATCTGAGTGTACCAGTAATAAGTGTGTGTGGCAAGAACCAGAGTAATCCAAAACCGTGAAAACAGGTCAAAATTGAACATGGATGGTTTGGCTAGGTGTTTCACCTTTAAGACTTGTAGCAGAGTTTCAGGATCTGTGGAGAGTCATAACAGGTTCAAGTGTGGGGCAGGAGTTTGGTCCACACTTAGACACATTCGCCTTCGCCCCTAATGATGTGCTCAACATGAAACACCGAGCTATTTGAATAGGTTAGAAATGTTCAGGGTCTGAAAGTAGTGGTCTTGTGTAAGTAAGGGCAAAATGACAATAGAATGGATCAACGATTAGGCCATTTGTGAGCAGCCTCAGCCTGGAAGTGTTTTCATTCGCAGGCTTTGTGCTTCCCGCGGCAGAATGACTGCAGTTAAGCGGGTGCATTAGAGGGGAAGGGTGGCAGCTGTGTGGAGTGTGAGCATGAGTGTGAGTCTGAGCGTCTGAGAGCCCTGCGGTGTTGGTCTCTCCTCGTGGCCGCAGTGCGCTCTCCTCTC
The DNA here is from genome assembly GCA_019176425.1 of Megalops atlanticus. Classification (NCBI taxonomy): domain Eukaryota; kingdom Metazoa; phylum Chordata; class Actinopteri; order Elopiformes; family Megalopidae; genus Megalops; species Megalops atlanticus. The sequence continues at coordinate 10,173,386 of CM032888.1, forward strand.
CGAGTCCTGTCGCGCATACAGATCGTCTGGCCCCTCCCTCAGTCCCCCTCCTTCCTCCTCCTCCTCCTCCTCCTCTTCTCCTTCCCTCTCTTCATCTCCCTGCCCGGCTGCTTCCCTTTCACCCGCACCCGTTCTACTCTTTCGCTCTCCTTCTCGGCTCTCGCCTCCTGTCAGCTCCCTCTGTCCCTCCTGATCCCAGCCACCCCTCTACCAACCCCCTTTTGCCTTATTTTCATCCCGTACCCTCATTGCTGGAACCCGAGGCACAAATCAGCAGGGTATTTAAAGTGCCCACTGCTAGATGTGGTGTCAGCATTGCATTCCAGGGAGTCTTTCAGAGGGAAAGCTAAGTAACCGGGTCTAAAGAGAATGAACTAGAGTGCACACTCGCAGATGAATGGTCAGATTGATACAACTGTTCCGACCTGTGAAGTGAGGAGTGGAGAAGGGGACTCGGTTCAGAGCACTTTCTGTCACAGCCAGTTACATAAAGCCCCTGCTACCTCATAGATATACTCAAGCCTCCACTTTGTGTTCTGCGGAGGGCACAGGACAGGGGAGGACCGGGCTCTGCCCTGGCCCGTTTGGTCTGTAACCCCTGCTCCGGTCCGCGTTGCTACACTGTGCACAGCTAAATGAGCAACTGTCAGGAGCTTTCGCAGGTGAGGAGGACCGCTAAATATAACCAGGGATTACGTAACAGGAAGGATCGGCCAGCCATGTCTGCGCAGACAGGAAGGATTAATCTGCACCGAGCACAGCCTTAATCATCTGCTCACGTCAAAGAGCCATGTTCTGAGAGAGGGGACACACACACGCACACACACACATGCCCTCGTAGGCTACCCACATGCTGCCCCAAACACACACACACACACACCCACACATACATACACATACACACACACACATTCATGGGCTGCCCACACACTGTGCCAAACGCACACACACTCATGAGCTACCCACATGCTTCCACACACACACACACACACACACACACACACACACATACTCTCCCGCAGCCATACATATGGCTGCTGAAACAGGGGCATGCACAGACGGGCTCACACACCCACACACGCTCCACAAGCAGTGAGAGACTCTTCTCTCACACAGCCCCAGGAAGAGGCTGCTCTGAGAGGGAGGAGGTCACCTCCAGTAACATTAATAACACACCGAGAACTGAAACAGGAAAAAGAGAAAAGCTAACTTTATTATTGGTTAAATCGCTTAGTTTAGAACTATACACCTGATGCGTAGAAAAAGTACATAGCTATAATTAGCTAGGTGACAGAAAAAGTTCCTCCTGATGATATCAGTAGTTGATTTAAGATTGAAACTAGTGTTGTGTGACAAGTGATTTTGAAAAGAAAAAATAAGTAACACGTGCAACTGAGGATTGTGGTATTATGCAAGATGATAGTAACTGGGTACATCTGTACCTACTGGCTTTTTCCAGTATGCCAAATTTCCGTTTTAGGCTCTGTGCAGATGTACACGCTAACCGCTAACAGCAGAGCCCTCGGTGCTTTTCAGTCCTGTTGCTTACTGACGTGTTGCGCTGTGTCTTGCAGGCTACATCCTCAGCGTGGTGCTCCTCACCCTGCCTCGACAGCACCTGGTCCAGCTCTACCTGTATGTCCTCACGGCTCTGCTGCTCTTCGCCGGGCATCAGATCTCCAGGTAACTGCCAGCATCACAGCTACACACTGCAGTGTTTTTCTGCTTTGTTTTGTTTTTATGTCCTCCAGGCAGGGGTGCCATCTTTGCATGTACAGCTTGAAGCAGGGGACTTCGCTGACACCCACTATTCAAAATGTCAGCGGGTGACTTAAAGAGCCAGAATGATTAACCCAGAGATGTAACTGACAGAAGAAAGCTTCAAATTCTCATACGGCATGTACCGCTTAATATGAGGCCTTATGCAAGATGACATACATAGCTTGCATTTATGAATGATGCATTTATGTAACAGGATACATGCTGAATTAAGGTTAAATACTGTGCTCAGTGGTGTAACAGCCAGGCTGCTCTACTTGGAAGTGGGCTGTACTCACAGCCAGTGGCTAAGAGGCCTGGAAAACAGCATTGGGTGGTTGGCAGTGAGTAAATGGGCCAGTCCTGAACAGTTCAGGGTGGATAGTTGATGTTAATCTGTGCTCACCCAGGACCAGAAGTGACCAGTGTAACCATGTACAGACAGCGCAGTGTGGTCGGGTGAGTACACCCTTTGACAGGCAGCTGGGTAGTCTGCGATTGAGAGGGAGCTTTTATCTCTTATCTCCTCTTGCGTTGCTGGGTTTGCAGGCATGTCATAGACCAATTAAAACCTCCAGAGCGTGTAAAAGCCATTAGAGCAGAGTCACAACACACACCTGGCCACCATGGTATTCCTGGTGAAAACTCTAGGGGGATCTACCAAGTTTTACAAACCTGGATTCTGTGTGTGTGTGTGTGTGTGTGTGTGTGTGTGTGTGTGTGTGTGTGTGTGTGTGTGTGTGTGTGTGAGAGAGGGGGGGGGTACAAAGCTAAGAGATATTGTGTGTTTTATGTGTCAGAGTGTGAGAGGGGGCTTGTTATTTGAGTCTAATGTTGAAGTTTTTGTGATGCTCTTTGTTATTGTAACCTTGAAGGATGAGTTTTCCTAAAATGTTTCATACCTGAAGGTAAGTGGAGGATAAAAATACACATTCAGATAAACAGTGTGAAAAGAATGACCAGATACATATTCATGGGGTGACCACAGCTCGGGAATGCACCATTGAAAATCAGTATTTACACTCTTAAATGAATGATTCAAAGGGGATGTTGTCCTTATCTTTCATGTACAGGCAGGGAAGAGGAAGGAAATGTAGTGTTAATCTGTATGTGACAGTTTCTGATAGCCTTGTGGGAACTGTGCTTTCATTCAACAGCTTGAATAAAATTAAATGGAAATGTTGTATCGACTTCATGGTCACAAAACATATGTGCAGCATCCAGACAACAGAAGTTCAGGCACCAGGTGTTGAAATTTTAATGTTGAACTAACTCTCAGGTCAGCCTTTATCTCTGCTCACAGAGAAATGTGAGGGAGCCTCTGTATGGAAGGGATTGCAAACAGGAAGTTACTGAAATGATAGAAGAGTAAGACTTACAAAATGAGCAGGCAGCTCATAAATGAAATGCAGTACTGCCAAACATAGAGTTGTAGAGATTATCAATACCAATGTACTGTAAGGCAAGAACATGTGGTTAGACATGGGAGGTTACATTTTGTCTATGGATTGTCTTATACCACGTAAAATGAACTATAAGCAAAGATGAGCTACGGTGCTCTGAATGACGAGTGTAGGGGTGTGCGTGTAGGACTGCATCAGGCACGAGGTCACGTGTTTCTACAGATGGGGTCAGTGTTGTTGCTGTCATGGTTATCCAAAGGACTAGAACGCTAATGGCGGGTCATTCTCGGTTTCAGGGATTACGTTCGGAGTGAGCTGGAGTCCGGGTACGAGGGGCCTCTCTATCTGGAGCCGCTGTCCATGAATCGCTTCACCACCGCCCTCGTCTGTAAGTACCTCTCCTGTTTCTCAGCTCAAACAGTAACGCAACTCAGCCAACACACCGTCATTTTACTTGGATCATACCTGAACGTCACGGAGTGCGTCACCTCTTGACTGGGGTACACCCTTAAGAACCGGAGAGGATTGACAGGTGGGCAGAGGGTACAGAGAGTTCATATTGGTGGCAGTGTAGCATAGTGGTAAGGAGCAGGGCTCATGACTGAAATGTTGCCAGTTTGAGTCCCCGCTGGGGCACTACTGCTGTACCCTTGGGCAAGGGACTTAACCCACAGTTGCCTCAGTAAATATCCAGCTGTATAAATGGATAAAACTGTAACCTATGTAAGTTGCTCTGAATAAGAGCATTTGCTAAATGACAATAAGGTCACAAGGCATATTCATTGTGTTAAATGCTGTGACCATATTTATTATGTGTTATTCTGCCAAAAGCATCTGCCAAATGAATAAATGTAAACATAATATCGCTTGCTGAGACTCACATTGAACATGAATAATATTAAGTAGCAGTTCAACTGATTCAGTTTTATAGGGACTGTAAAAATGAATCAACTAACTTTGCTTAGTTGAATTGGCCAGTTCAAAATTTTAGAGGGAACATCCATAAATATTAAGTAGAACAAAGCATTACTTTTAACTTTGCATTAGCACAGACACCTCCAGCAAAGTGTTCTGGTTCTGAAGGGATTTATTGTAACTAACTGTGAAACCACGCCAGCTCCAGATCAGTGTTTACTTAGCATCTCAGTCAAAGCAAATTAATCAAGCCCGGCTAGAAGGAAAAACAATGTGGGCACCCAGGGCCAAGATTTAGAAACGTCCCCAACGCCGCCCGTTCGGTGAGGTCAGCGAGAGGAGAGTCCTCCCGGAAAGCATTGTGCCAAGGTAGTCTCTCGGCTGGGTGTCAGCGGTGCCGCCGCAGAGTGAAGTTTCTCTCGCCTTCCCGGGGCCCGCGTGGCTGAAATCCTCTCCTGGGGCGGGAGGTTTTGGAACAGGGTCACGCAGGGAGGCGGGCCGCGCAGCGACTTGAGCCCGCCGCTGCCGTTTTCCGGGGGCCGTCATTATCTGCAGAGGACCCGCAGTAGCTAATTAACAAGCGCTCGCAGGGTAATTAGAGTCTTTGAGTGGGGGAGATGCTACAGGCGCGGCGGAGGAGCGAGAGCACAAGCTGGAGAGAAAGTGTCTTTCTGCCTGCTTTCACTTCTGCTAAAAACCTTTTCAGACAGGCTATAGTTTCTAGCCCAATTGTTACCTCTGAAGGGTTTTTTTGTGTCTTTGTCAGAAGCTTGGCAGTAGTTTCAAAGGTGGGTGTAACTGTCTTTATATGTCACTGGTTTTATATTGCAGGACCTGTTGGTCCCTCTCCTAAATATAGCGGGACTCCCAGAGCGTGATTCGGGGTGCGCTGCTGAGCTGCATAGGAAGAGGAAGTAACCGGAGCTCTCTGTGCCTCTCATTGTTGTGAATAGGAAGCCTGTGGAATGTGCTGACCTCCATTTACGCAATGAATAGCTCTCAGGATGTATAGTTTATTCTTCTCTGGGAGTTGTTTAACATTCAGGACAGAATAGACACTTTTCTGCGCACTTCACTGGAACTGTGTAGCAGGTGGGGTGTTTTTTTGTGGGGGGGCGGGATTGGGCATCCTGTCTTCATCAGTTAGAAAAGATTCGCTCTTCCGTCCACGCCATTGTGATCTTGGCTCTGAAGGGAGCGTGCTGGCTTCTCTCTGACAGCCCGCGTCAGGCGCCTCGGCGATGTCAGATCAACATCTGAGGACGGTGATGGAACGAGACATGCCGTGCGGTGTCCCACACGGCTCCCACAATTCAGCCTGACACATGATTTTAAATATGAGCGCTACGCTCAGCTAGATCTGAGCCCATGCAGTAACCCCTTTGAAAGTGCCCTGATATATGTATATTTAAATCACAGTGAATAATGTATATAGTTTCAGAAAATGTAACCTTTGATTAGGCCTTCGAAGGCTCCTTATCTTATTTTAGACAAGGTGCTCTGCCCATTACCGGATAGGCTAACCTAATTAATATGTTTTAGAGCATTCAGGTTACTTTTAATAGTCTAATTTGTTTCAAAATGAAAAGCAGGAGCACCACTTGGTCAAGTAACCAGAAAGAAGTGAAACATCAAAAGCATATTTTTGGGAAAAGGGGGCCCATGCTTGTTAAGAGTAACAAGGCTACTTGTTGTTTCATGACCAAAAACACAAGTATTTATAGGAATTAAATTAGGCGCAGGGCGCACCTTTTGTTAATCCCCCTTGCGGAATTGGCATGCCTGCTGGAAAATCTGACCGTGGTGCGCCGTGTCAAAGCAAATGAGCTGGCTTTTCCGTAATGGACGTGGAGTGCTTCTTTTTGATTTGAGACCTTCCGAGCCGTCTCCCTTTCACTCTCCACAGTCGATTAACGGCGCCTCCACGGCAGACGAGCCTGGTTGTTAGGACGGTTGTCTCCGTGGTGACGGTGTCCGAGTAAAGCGTCCCTCTTCTCATGTGTCCTGTCACAGATTCTCAAAGATGTCACACGCTCGCGACGATTTGCAATAGCGCGCGTGTGTTTATTCACGACATTTGGCAACCGGGCCCTAATAAAAGAAGACTTTTCTCTGAAACGGCACTTTTGTGTCAAACATATTGAGTCAATTGGTGCTTAAGGCCTTGCTAACCCCTAAGAAGTGGTTTGGAATTGGTTTGAACCTTCCTATTGAGTAATAGAAGCACTTGTGCACTCAAAAGTTCCCATGGTCCCTGTTCTAATGGCGAAGGCGATGCCTACTAGACTAGATTGAAGTGTCTCAGTGTAGTGTCTGCGGCAGCGTTGTCGGTCAGTGTGCTTTGACAGTGTCTCTGGTGTTGACTGAGCAAAGTGTTACCCTCTGCGTGTCCCCAGGCCAGCTGGTGGTGTGCACCCTGTGCTCCTGCGTCATGCAGACCAAGCAGATCTGGCTCTTCTCGGCTCACCTGCTCCCCCTGGTGGCCCGTCTGTGTCTGGTGCCCCTGGAGACCATCGTCTTCGTCAACCGCTTCGCCATGATCTTCACCGGCCTGGAGGTGCTGTACTTCCTGGCCTCCAACCTGCTGGTGCCCTACAACCTGGCCAAGACGGCCTACCGCGAGCTGGTGCAGGTAGGAACCCCGCCACATTGCTGCCTGCAGGCAGTCCACTTCACTACTACTTTAACCCTTTTCTTGTTTTGCACACATCAGGTTTGAACTGTTGATAGATTGGTAGTAGGTATCATCAAGTGTGTATATCTCCTTTATCCACCCCTCCTCTCTCTCTTTCCTTCCTTCTTTCTCAATCCCTCTCAATGTCCCTCGCCCTTATCCAGGTGGTGGAGGTGTATGGCCTGCTAGCGCTGGGGATGTCCCTGTGGAACCAGCTGGTGCTGCCGGTGCTCTTCATGTGCTTCTGGCTGGTTCTGTTCGCGCTGCAGATCTACAGCTACTTCAGCACACGGGACCAGCCCACATCCCGCGAGAGGCTGCTCTTCCTCTTCCTCACCAGGTGAGGGCGCACTTTTATGGGTAGGGGACTGCTTTGGTCATCAAAATTGGTACCACAGTGACCTGATATAGGTTTCTCTTGTATATTGTCACATATTTTAACTGGGATAATGACAGAATTCCTGGCCAGAAGACCTCCCCTTCTTGCCAGCAGAATGAAAATTGTGCCATTGTGCTGGTCAACAGTAAGCTTCCTCAATCCAAATCCTTAGCTTAACCTTTCTGAGCTATACAGCATAACTGATCTTGGACCATGATTGCCACAAAAATGAAGGCATAACGCTGGGAGGCTGAAGCAAAACCGAAATAAAATTGTTAGTCTGGTGACAGGCATTCATTAAAGCGATCAATTAAATTATCACTCACATAAGGTTCAACAAATTAATTGCGTTTACTTACTTATTTAACAGCAGTATAGTTAAATGTAACTCAGGTTAATTTGTTGTCAACCTTGCTTGAGGCTCAATCAATAGATGTTCTGCCTTTCCTCAAGCTACGGAAGCAGATTAAACATTCCCGCTTACAGCTAGGAAAAATGCATAAAAGTGTGTGCACACATTAAAATAATAATCATTGATTAATTAATAATTATTAAGTTGCAACCAAGTCTATAAAAAGAATGTTACTAATGCTAGGCTAACGTGCTGGAAGGGTGCCTCTGAAACACCTACCTGGCCTACAGCCAAAACTAGCTAGGTCCTTAAATAAATAAAAACAATACTATTGTCCTACTTCCACAAAGGCCCCAGCTGGCAAATGAAAAATCCTGAGTTAGTGATCCTCTCCTTTATTCAAAGCTTTTTGAGTTTTCTTATCATATTCATATTCCTTCTGCTGTGATTGTGCCACCTCTCTCTTTTCACAGTGGCGTAATAGTTATCTGAAAACACTGAGCCTCATTACATTACATTACACTCATTTAGCAGACACTCTTATCCAGAGCGACTTCCAGCACAATAGAATGAGCAACAGTGGATCAGTATGTGAAGCTACTGTGCATGTACAGTGTGAGGCAATATATATTGCTTTGAATAAAGATGTACAGAAGTCTGGCTGAGTAAGGGCCCATGCTATGCAGTTCTGTGTGTGTGTGTGTGTGTGTGTGTGTGTATACGTGTGTGTTGGTACATGCTTGTGAGAGTAGTGAGTTGGTGCATGCGTCCTGACCTTCTGACACCTCTGTCTCCCCAGCATCGCGGAGTGCTGCAGTACCCCGTACTCGCTGCTGGGCCTGGTCTTCACTGTGTCATTTGTGGCGCTGGGCGTCCTCACTCTCTGCAAGTTCTACCTGCAGGGCTACCGAGCCTTCATGAACGACAACACCATGCACAGGTGTGTGTGTGTGTGTGTGTGTGTGAGAGAGAGAGAGAGAGAGAGAGAGAGAGCAAGAAAGAGAGAGAGAGGGAGAGAGAGAGAGGGGGAGAGAGAGAGAGGGAGAGAGAGAGAGACCATCACAGTGTATCACCGTGTCCTTGTGTACTGCATATATACCGTATGTGTACAACATCATTGTGTGAGTATCAGTGCGCATACAGTATCATGGGTCTGGCCATATTCACACTGTGTGCTGAGTATATGGGGGTGAGTGTGTTCTCAGTGACAGCATTGGCATCAGTGTGAGATTACCAGTGTTGTCAGTGTTGCTGTGTGTGACCTGTCTCTCTGTCTCCATCTCCAGGGGGATGACAGAGGGGATCACTCTGCTCATCCTGGCGGTGCAGACCGGCCTCATCGAGCTGCAGGTCATCCACCGGGCCTTCCTCCTCAGCATCATCCTCTTCATCGTGGTGGCTTCCATCCTGCAGTCCATGCTGGAGATCGCTGACCCCATCGTGCTGGCACTGGGGGCCTCCAGGGACAAGTATGGGTCGGGAGGGGACTCCCAATCACACCCTACCCGCAGAGACCTGCTGAGTCTACACCGTTAGCACTTAATTAGCATCAGCATCGAAAATCAATCATGCTGAGCTAAGAATACAGCAGCGATGTTATCCTACACGTACTGCCTATCATTTATCCTCAAGAGCAGCACGCGTACACCATGTTAATGTGCACTTAGATCCTAACAATGGCCTGTAAGAACAATATTACTTTACATCATACCAATATACACACAGTGACTAGCAATACTGAAAGGGAAATATTGCAATCTCTCAGTTTTCACTTATGGACGGAGTTGTCCTGTGCATTGGAGGCAGCATCTCAAATGTTCCATGCTCTGGGATAAACATGTTTTTAATCAGTGTTGGAGTGGTTACTTTGTAGGTCATTCCACCACTTGGGGCCGGTAAAAGGGAAAAAGGATGTTGAAGGTGTTTTGAAGCTGATGACCATCTGCCATGTGCCTTTAGTAATTGAGATGATAAGGCAGAGCAGCGTTTCACCTGCTGTCTCCGTCTCCTGCAGGAGTCTGTGGAAGCACTTCCGAGCGGTCAGCCTCTGTCTGTTCCTGCTGGTGTTCCCGGCCTACATGGCCTACATGATCTGCCAGTTCTTCCACATGGACTTCTGGCTCCTGATCATCATCTCCTCCAGCATCCTCACCTCTCTGCAGGTACTGACCACTCCTCAGAGCTCTTCCCCTTAACTCTGAGTATATACTGAACTATGAATTTATATTGCTGCTTAAAGTATTTATCACATGAAGTATTGGTCTCCCTTTAACTCTGAATGTATACTTCTGCAGACACTGAATACACACTACAGAGAGTTATCTCTGAGTGTGCACTGTGCTGTTTTTGAACCCAAGAGTGATTGTTAGAATCTCCTGCAGTTGCCTTACAAATATAAAAGCTGGGCACACCTGATATATCTCCATAGCTCCATCTCTTCACTGTGTTATTTTTTGTAGATATTTCTAACTACTACTTTTGTAGTTATTTCTACTCTCTATACCTCTCCCTTTGGCTTTAGACCAGTGTGGTAAGCCCTGTGCATACAGCTATGTACACTGCCATATTAGAGAAATGGCTCCCCCTGGTGGAGCTCTGATTTCCTCGTAGGTGCAGGTGGAGAGGTGGTAATGCATGTGACTGCCATCAACATTATTGCCATTCCTGTGCGCATAACTTAATCTAAGTGCAACTATTTAGAAGCGGCATAGTGCCAGTTCTGATAATATTGATGTGAGAGGCTGTGCTTGCAATGATCACAGCGGTCGAACCCGTCCCTCTCAACAGGTCCTGGGCACGCTGCTCATCTACGTGCTCTTCATGGTGGAGGAGTGGAGGAAGGAGCCGGTGGAGAACATGGACGACGTCATCTACTACGTCAACGGCACATACCGGCTGCTGGAGTTCCTGGTGGCGCTGTGCGTGGTGGCCTACGGCGTGTCGGAGACGCTCTTCGGCGAGTGGACGGTCATGGGCTCCACCATCATCTTCATCCACTCCTACTACAACGTGTGGCTGCGCGCCCAGCTGGGCTGGCAGAGCTTTCTGCTGCGCAGAGACGCCGTCAACAAGATCAAGAGCATGCCCACCGCCACCTGCCAGCAGCTGCAGCGGCACAACGACATCTGCGCCATCTGCTACCAGGCACGTACACATGTTTGTGTGCGTGTGTGTGTGTGTGTGTGTGTGTGTGTGTGTGTGTGTGTGTGTGTGTGTTTGTTCATGTTTGTGTGCATGTGTGTGTTCGTTCATGTTTGTGTGTGTGCGTGTGTGTGTGTGTGTGTTTGTTCATGTTTGTGTGCATGTGTGTGTTTGTTCATGTTTGTGTGCGTGTGTGTGTGTGTGTGTGTGTGTGTGTGTGTTCATGTTTGTGTGCATGTGTGTGTTTGTTCGGGTTTGTGTGTGTGTGTGTGTGTGTGTGTGTGTGTATGTATGTGTGTGTGAGTTTGTGCATGTATGTGTGTGCATGTATGTGTGTGTTCGTGCAGAGGTGTGGAGGAATCAGCATGGAGTGTGATTTCTCATGTTTTTGAGGATTTTTGGGCTACATGTTCAAGTAATGTAGTATTAAATTTTCCTACTGCAATTTATTACTTCCAGATAAATTTGGCTGGAATTAGTATGAAATGTAAGACTCAATGATGCAGTCAGTTGTAGTTATGCAGAGTGGGTGTTGTACACACTGGAGTCATCTGCTGATTATATGTAGGAGTTCCATATGAAAGCAGGGAGGGACTGTTAAGCTTCATCATCATCCATCTCTGCACAGACATACTACTAATCATGCTGGCTGTAAATCAGAATATGCTGACTGGGGCAGACTTTCAGCAGGTCCTGAATCAGCAGGATGTTAACACATCGTCTCTCTGTCACCCTCTACAGGACATGACGTCTGCTGTGATCACTCCCTGCAGCCACTTCTTCCACGCCGGCTGCCTCAAGAAGTGGCTGTATGTGCAGGAGACCTGTCCCCTCTGCCACAGCCAGCTCAAGAGCCAGCCCCCGGCCGGCAGCTCCGTCACGCCTGCCCAGGACACGCCCCAGCCCCCGCTGGCCAATCAGAGCCAGGAGGAGGCGGGGTCAGTGGAACCAGATGTCTCTGGGGTCCAGGGGAACGCTGAGAGCCTGGGAGAGGTTGACCCTGACTCCCAGGCTGAACCGGGCGCCCAGCGGGAAGACCCGGTTCTGCCCCCGGCCCCACGCCTGGACCCTGTATCAGAGGACGCCCAGTCAGTGGACAGAGGGAGCTGGGAACGGCAAGCTCCTCCCCCCATGTCAGAATGCCAGGCAGGCGTCTGCAGTGGACAGCCCCCACGCACCCCTCTCCCAGCTGGGCCTGGTCCTCCCGCCGCTGCTGACCCCCAACAGTGAGGGAGCGTCAGCAGCCGAGTTCACCCCACTTACAGAGCTGCCCCTGCAAGTAAAACTTTCCTGGGTTTGAGGTCATTGAGTAAATGTTGCCCCCCTCCTGACACTTTGTCCTTCAGACCCTTCCATATACTTCCACACCTTCTACCCTCACCCTGCCTCACCCTCTACTCTCTTCCTACCGCACCCTCCATAGTGGCTGTGCCCCAATCTGCATTTTTTCTTCACTAAGCACTGGCACTGAGTCACGTGGTCAAGGCTATCCCAATCCACAAAAGGAACTTTCACTCACACTCAAGTTGCTCCCTCTGAGTGAGTGTGCAAACATGGACCCTTCAGGCCTGGTGTAATGTCTGAGAGTCCATTTCAACCGCAGTGATACAGAAAGTATGCAATATTAAATAACGTTTACCGCGGACAGTGTTGAATTTTACTGTATGAGTGAATGTTTCTCATGCCCACTCATGAAGCAGTGATAACTCTGAGCCAAATGTTAACAGTTCGTTTTAATTAGAAGTGATCATAAATTGTGAGAAATGACTGCATTTGCATTTATTCACTTGGTAGGCACTCATATCCAGTGAGGCTGACAAAAAATGTGTGGCAGGGTTTTAAGGCTCAGACTAATCACTGTGATATTAATCTGGTTATCAAGTGGCATTTGTCAAGAGGTGGAAAAACAAAACGTACATCAATCATTAGTCTGTTTTGCAGTAAAGCCAGATTTGGAGGTGACCGCCCTTTGCTAGTCTAGTTGACTTCAGTTATAAACAGTGTGACAGCTAAATTATTGCATTTTTAATACTGGAATGTAAATTGCAGCGGGATTCACATGTTAAAGTGATGTTTTGCACTGTTATTGAGATCTTTTTTCCACATCTAATGTTACCTCTTGCAGATATAACTTCTATGCTGTCCCTCAATATCAAAATGTTACATGTGAGTAATAGGAAAGATCAATGCACAAGAGGACTTCATTTTTCAGATTTGTATTTAATGTTTCTCAGCACTGTTAGCATTACGATTCCAGCGTGATTTCTGAAGTGTTACCACTTCTCCTTTCATGGTTTCATGTTGGTTTACGTTCATATCAATCATACCGCATACATTTTTTGAGCCACGTTTCACCACGAGCCACAGCTGAGTGTTTCCCAACCGCTTCCCCAGACAAAACCCGCCTATGTAATGTCACGTGCGTTACGGATTAGTTCACTCTCTCGCCTCACTCACTTATGGATTGGGACACAGCCTCAATGTTCCACACCCCTGAGCCTTTGTACTCCATCCTTCTATACTTTCTACACTTACCCCACCACACCCTCTACCCTCACCCCTCCACCCGCCTCTACCCTCTCTGTTTCACAGCACCACTCTCACCATCATTATTGCCCTTTGACCTCCCACTCCATCCCCATGTGCCTGCACTGCTTTTTACATTAACCCCTACTCTGCCATACAGTATGCAGCCTCCTCCAGTGCCCTGGCCCACTCACATCTTCCATGCTGTTTTCTCTTAATAAAATCCTCCGCCATGACTGTTAAAAGGAAGGTCAAATCAGACGTCACCAAGAACCTAACTGGGTGTGATGAAGTAAATTTTTTCCCCAAGAGAAGAACAGCACTCAATGTACTAGAAGCTTTGAGCACGCTTCAGCTAGCACGCTCTGTCTCGTAGTAGTTGTAGGGATTTTTTTTTTTCTATTTTGTATAGATATGCCACTGCATTTGCACTAATGTAATTTATAGCAATGCTCCAAAGTTGTCTTGTCAGGTACCAAATATCTTTGGTGTGTATGCAGAAAACAAACTATAAATAATATAAATATATATATACATACAGTATATGTAAGGGGGTTTTGATATGCTACACAGTGTTGAAGCTGCACTAGCCAATGTGAAGTGGACAGAAGCTTGTGTGAACACTTTATTATACTCTATAGGTAAAAGTGGGAAGAGCTTCTGGCCATGGATTGACAATTAGTGCAAGTAACAAGTATTGATTTTACTTCAACAGTATTATTTGGCATTTATTGAATTTGTGAGAATGAATACATTGAATAGTGTATGAAGAAATTCAACAAATGCCTTTTTTTTATTGTTTTGTTGCAAATTGGTAGCTTTTGCACATTTTTCCACAGAGGAGAAATTTTACAGCAGTAATTGCGTCTAGATTTTTTTAGTATCTTTTATCATTTGAAATGTACTCTTGAAGAGATTTATTCTTTCTTTGGCAACGTGGCGAAATGCTTATATGAATAACATTCTATTTTTATTTGTTTTTAATACAAAATGAATGAGAAGTTGTCATGTGAATGCAAATTTCTGACCAATATGCAGCTGTGATCAGTAAGAGAATTTGCCCGAGGTGTCATTATTTTACAAAACTGAATGTCAAAATAAATCAAAACGTACAAGAAAGATTGTTTTTGAGTGGTCTTGTATTTGCATATGCATCTTATGTACACACTCTTGTTACACCCTGTTTGGATCCACTTTGCTCACTTTTGCAACAAGGAGAGCAACACAGCATCAAGCAGGAAAGAGAGCTGATACAAGCAGCAAGGGATTGAAATGAGGATAATCTCCATCTATGGGAGCCGCAGGCCCATGATCCAGAGACTTCAAGCAGAGAATTCCACTAGATTTTCATTGCCTTTACCTTGTTTACATTACATTACATTACATTCATTTAGCAGACTCTCTTAGCAGACTTATGACTTACACTTATGAACATAAGTGTGTCCAATCAAGTTGAAAACATCAGTGAATCATATGGTTTTTTGGAACGAGTTTTCTGTGATTCCCCACAATATTTGGATGCATTCAGCGTAGCGCACAACGTGATGAGTTCAGATGGACACTTCACCTTTTTGTGGATTACAGAGGGAGTTTGTCAGGAATAATGGAGTCCCTTCAGTGATGCAAACAGGCAGCCAAGAGTCTTTGTGTAGAGTGTTTATCGTTTCACTGAGAAGCTGTCATCACATGAACCTTGGATTGGACATGTCTGATCTTACCCGTGTATTTGAAAGACGAGTCTGGCTTTGAAGAGGAATCCTCAAACGGATTATCTTATTTACAGTCCTAAGAGGGCATTAAGTACGATCTGCAATCTAGCCTTCCTTCTGTGCTTTTAGCTGATATAGAGTGATGCTGCAACATAACAATGGCCTGCTAAATATGATGAATGAGATTACTTTAGTGTGAAGAAGGCATTAACTTTCCGTTCTTCACTTGTTTGACTTCATATGCCAGCTGTGTGTGTGTGTGTGTGTGTGTGTGTGTGTGTGTGTGTGTGTGTGTGTGTGTGTGTGTGTGTGTAGGGTGTCCAGGTGTTCCAACAATATGTTTCAAAAAGGGCATTTGTGTGTGTGGATACAACATTGCTATATGTGATGGTACATAGCTTCCATGCATCCTTATAACTGTCCCTGTCCTGTAGCTTTGTCCTGCTAGTGTCCAGCTTGCCCTTGGAAGAGTGACACGACGGACACAAAGAGGGATGGCATATGGACAGGGTTTCCTGTGAGAGATCAGAACTCCCTTTAGTGCAGGGAACAGGAAGAGAAAGAGCAGGGAAACAGCAGTGAATCAGAGGGTCCCCCCCTCAGCCTCACTGGTTAAGTTCAAAGGTGGCTTTGACTCAGACCTTTGTAAGAGATAAATTAAACAGGAGTGAGAGACTGGGAGAGGGAGAAAGAGAGAAACAAGGTCTTTCTGGGCAAATACTCCTTTTGCTCCCCTCCCACCACCGGTGCACCGGAACTGGCTCATAAATCGTACTATCCTCACAGCCCTCGGCCTATTCCCACCAGGGCTGGATCTTCCTGTACCCCCAAGGTTGCATGTACCAGCAAACTCCAAACAGGCGCATCATGGAGGTTTGGGACTGGGACAATTGCCAAAGAAAAAAGGTAATTCTTTGAAATACTGTGCTAGTACATCACGCTTACATGACTAACTGTATTTACCTCGTAATGTGTTGGATGTTTTAACAAGAGAAAAAAATGGTGGACACATATAAACCTTCTTGGCTTCCCCACCAGAGGACGCTGTTACTCCACTAGAATAAACTGGGATCCGTAAACTAGGATTTTCGCACGATAGTTTACATCTGGATTTGTGGACAGAACTTGTCGCTTTACAACACTTTTCATCTTAGCTAAGTCATTTATTGTTTAAAAAGCGCAGCATTGCTTACAGAAGCCTTTAAAACATAAGCCATTGAATATGCAACATCTGGACGACTTTCTTGGGTAAATTCCAGGTTAATCTTGGTATTAAGTCAGCAAGCTGTATTCCAGCACACAAGTCTGGCAATAGTAAGGATGCGTTTTTCAGCTGAGCGCTTTTGCTTATTATACGTTATTGTATATTGTTGACATAATGTCAGTTTTATTTGAATCTGCCGAGGTGTGGACCATGGCAACGTACTCTCTTCCAAACAGCCTCGATGTACCGCCGCAGATCGCAAGAGGGAGCAATTGTCGCGTAATTGATGTTTATGTGTTTACAGGACAGAAATCTCGTGTCGAAATGCACACGTCTGTGATTTACGAAAATGTCGGTGGGTGGTCATCATGGAAGAGAAAATACAGGAGACGTAATTTCGTAAGCACACTTATCACCAAATAACTAAAACAACTGACAGAAACCACAGCAGCATGAACTACCACAACAGTGGGCCTATGGTATAGTATAGTTTACATGTTTATGTTTAAAACAAGTAGCCTACTATAATTATACAAAACCGCAGTAAATCTGAGTCGCAAACGAAACAATTTGAGTCTATGGACCGAATTTAACTTCACGCGTAACATGAGATTTCCTAATCCGTGTACTCGAATAGGCTACAAATACGTTTATGACAAAGTACCATTAAAAATGAAATGTGGGACTTATCCGACAGAGCGTTTTAACGTTATTCATTTATAAAACAGCTCGGTCGACATAAGGTTTAGGAATTAAAATCTAGCCTATATCTTATTGTGACATGTGTCTCATTGTATAACAGGCATCTTTTTACGATTCTCCAATTAATTAAGGTTATTACTAAAGCATCAACATAACTTCGTGATTTATATGAACATCTGTTTGTTCAATGAATTCCAAATTTCAGATGTAGTCAGATAAAAGACAAGATGCTTAATTCAGAACAGGGCCATTAAAGGACTTCACACAGACCAGACCTCAGATGTAAAATGATTGCATTGTGCAATATCTCACATTCCCAATATGAAAATTATTTTAAAATAAATAAAATAAAATCCCTGTGCACTGTGGTATTTAGAATGTAAAGTGAAAACACTTTGTATAATGCTATATCTCTCTAAAGAACTTTTTTCACAAAATGATCGTTTTCAGTTCGGTTTTCCAAAACTCCTAACCAAAGCATTAAAATAGACAACAAAATACACACAGGATGGAAAGGGAGTTTGGTTACACAAAGTATAAAAGATAGCAGTGGTAATAAAAATCACTTGCAAATCAGAATCCGTACTGCACTTCAGTGTGTACATCCATGACTTCTAGGGGACTTCCCTGGGTAGGCAGAGGAAGGGGGTTCTGCCTTTATTTTTCGGGAGTGCTGAGGTAAAATTGCTCAGGAGAGACACCGGTGAGGCACAGAAATTTATCACACGCACCTCGGCGAGCTCCTAATGAACTCTCAGAAGGCCTCGTGTCTCCCGTAGCCTGACGTGGGACAGGTTCATAAGGAATAATGGATCCGCACATTCGCCGAGTCTTTTTCTGTCTCTCCTTTGAGTCTGTAGCGGTCCCTCCCCGACTCCCCGGTCCGCTCGGTCTTTCAAGGGTAACCCAGGTCGAAAGGGAACGCAAGGCTTAATAAGAAGAGACAATTGTTGACTTAACTTCAGGCTGTAAATTTATAGAGGGAGCACTGCATGACGAAAGAAGCGGCTACATGTTACAGGTGATGATTACATGGGGATGCGTGTAAACGCTATCATAATTTCTCAGCCATTTCGCCAGCAACTTAGTCCCTTGGACGTTTGCCAAGAATCAATGTATAAATATATGAGAGTTGTATGTGTAACGTTTTCATCAAGTTTGTTCAGTTATAAAGTGACATAAATTGGCTTGAGTGTGCTGTTCAAATTACCTGTCACTGCACAGAAAGATTGAGAACACACAGGTAGGACCTAATGGGTGGTTTTTGGGTACTGTGTGTGAAGGGGAAAAAGGGGGTTCTCTCTTCACCCCAAATAACAGTAATACCTCCCTGTTTTAATTTTAGTACTGATTGTATGTGGAACTGATGGATACGGGTATGTTGGTGAATGCACAGAAACCAAAGAGCGAGCAAGTGCACAGTATATCAAAAAGCCATTCGTACGAGCAGAGGGCTGCATTAGCCCCAGACCCCAGGAGGCTGACACATGCTGGGTCCAACGTGCTTTAAGTGTTAAATCATCAGGCCAGAGTTGTCTGTAAATATCTTTGTTATTGAATTCTGAGATTCCTTTTATAGTTGCAGTATCTCTGCCTGGGCTTCATCTTGGCCTGAGGATATAAATACTGAGGGCCCAGGGGGCCTGGCCACACTGCTGTCTGTCTGTCAGTCAGGCCTGGCAGCTCACTGTGGAAGAGAGGGGAAAAAAATCAAATGGCCACGCTGAAGGACAGCCTGGGAAGTGTGTGTGTGTGTGTGTGTGTGTGTGTGTGTGTGTGTGTGCGCACGCATAGTTGCGTGCATGTATTTGTGTGAATGCATGCATGTATGTGAGCATGTGTGAATGCACATGCATACCTATGTGTGTGAATGTGTGTGTATGTCAGTGTACATGCAAGTGTGTTGTGTGAGCATTTGTGTGTGTGTGTCTGTGTGTGTCTGTGTCTGTGTCTGTGTGTGCTTTTGCATTTTGTTTGAGCGTATCTGTGAGCGTGGTGCATATGTACGCATGTGGGTGTGTGTGGATAGTATGTGCGTCAGTTCTCACAATTGTTATCCATCTCTCTATCTAAATGCCTGTCTTTCAGTATACCTTCTTGTCTGCCATTCCATCTGAATGCACATGTAGCCATCCACATATCTGTCTGTCTATCAGTACAGCTAATTGTTTCTATATTTGTCTTTTTCCATTTGTTTATGATTTCATCCCTAAATATACAGACATACCCATTTCCCTTTTCCTCTCCTGTTTCTTGTTTCTCCTTCTCTTCCTCTCTCGCTCTCTGTAATATATATATATATATATATATATATATATATATATATATAAATATATAGTTGTGTCTACCTCTGCTCCTCTGCTGTATATATCCTCAGTGTTTTTAAACAACAACATTATGACGTTACATCAGTTTAGTGCTGTCTTGTCATTTACTCCCTTTCTAGTTTTTTATAATCTTCTGTCACTGTATCTCACGTTCTTCCTTTTTTACGCCCTGTATATATGGGTGACTTAATGAGAGTGCCCCGGACAGGTGTTTTTTTTCTCTTCATCAACTGTGCAGATGTCCAAATAACATAAAATATCCGTGCTACTGAAGTAATATTGATTTTATGATTTTATAAAACCACCAACAAGCAAAGATGGCAGATTTTATCATATATATAGATAGTAGGATCACAGGTTACGAAAAACAACGATATTTCAGAACCCCTAACGTGGTGATTCGCGACGGAAGTGTCATTTATTAGGACTTAATGGGGCTTGCCGATTGCAGCTTTAGTGTTATTCATAAATTCACTATCACAGGGCAAGGAAAATGATCTACCTACACCACAAGTTATGTGCTTATTTGTCTCTGCTAAACTGGTGTTTTGTGTACAGATTTTAGAGCAAGAGCTGGCTACATCTACAGTTTTTAGGCATACCCCTTCGAAAATCCTCAATGTTGAAATACATTTATACATATTTGCATATTTATACATAAATGAAATACATTTATAGATATTTGCAAAAATGACTTGTGCAAACAGATCATAGTCAGATTACAACCATATTCGTCTCTTGATAAAAATAGATAAATATTTTAGTATTTTAATAGTAAGCATACAGTCTATCAAGATTTCATCTGCTGTTGCAGCGGATATATTTTGCCGGAATAATAAAACAAGCAAAAATACAAATACAAGTCAAAAAACAAATTGAAAGGCATGCGCTTCATTGTTATTTAAAACTATTGTTTCATTCAGTTTTTTCTTTTGAAAATGAATTTGTTGTTATAATTGTGTAATGATATTTTTCCGCGGTTAAACTGGCGTTCATAAATTAGAAAGCTTAATAAAAACAATAAATTAAATCATACAGAGCGACGAAGCTGTCCGATGTTTTGTTTTATTCTACGACCATAAGGAGGACATTTATTTCTGGAGATACAAAACGGTATTTTAATCGTCGCCAAGTCATTGAAAGAAAGTAGATTTCACCGAACAGAACATATTTTTATGGTTTATCATCAATATTTCCTTTGCATTACTTGCAAGTTGTCCTTTACTGTCCCACACACTGTTTATTTTATTGATTTTTTTTCATCTGATTTTAAGAAACAACTTTTCAAATTACAAAAAATAAAAATGAAGAGCCACAGTCGTGCCATCTAAAAATCGTTGTCACGGAGTAGCAAATGTAACTGGCAATAGTAAGTCTTACACAATTACTTGCACGCGCTTGGAAAATCATATCTTAAAGCAGAGAATCGAGATAGACAAGGCTAGGTCTGTTCCTCGGGGCAGCAGGAGAAAGTGCAACTTTGACATATTTCGTGATTGATTGCATTTGCCTATGTGAGCGAAAAGTAGATGTCAAAGGGGAAAAGAAGCAGAACGCGCTCCGAGCTCTCAAAATCAATGTCTCCAGAACAATTCCCCCTGTGGAGTGTAAATGGGGATCCTAGACTAAACATTTGTGTAAAAACGCGTTGCCAATTATAACGCAAACGCCGCTTTAATAAAATAACGGTTGATGCTCACATTTCACTGGACTTGCAGTCAAAGGTCGAACTGTTCTTTTAGCCAAAGGTGAAACTGGCTTTAACACATGGAACGAGAAGCGAAAGTTGATCCAAAATCATAAAGTGAATGCCAATTATGATGTTTAAAAAAGTTTAGGTTCTGTTGCTTGTAATATTTTAAGACATTCCATATTTTAGTGGTGAACATAAATTTAAACCTAAATGCGGAGAAGATTTGCGAAATCAAAATCTAGGTTACATAAACCAACAGCAATTCAGCTACATAAAGTCATTCCACTGTCCTTAGCCTATAATTTTGCCCCAGATGCGACATTGTTGCTTTCACAAAAACCGTTTCACGGCGTGCAAGTTTCACCCGAACATAAATATGACAGAGGAAACAGGCAATCAGTTAGCACATGCGGCAACTATATACTGACAAGTAACCCACGTTGTTGTGCACGGATCCATTATGCATTTCAATTAGTCGGACGGCTATTTGAAAGTATTAATACAGACTTTGTTGAATTGTGATTCACATCAAGCGAACGAAAAATAAATGCTCCAAAGGGTTCCGAGAATCGGCAGAGAAAGAATTGTGTTGGATGACGATTGCCTTCACTCAGTTGTCGGGCTGTCGAAGGTACCGTTGCTGCTGATGCTACCGCTCCCGCTAGTAGGATGTTATCTCGGACGGGGTAGCAGTGCAGTTGCTAATGCGATGTGTCTGGACAAATTATTAAATAATCACGGAGTACAGGTCGTCTGAATGCGGCGCGATTCCGAGGAACTGGGTGTACAGTTATCTCAGTGACATCTGGCGTCAAGAAACTTCATTTTTTGGCGTTCTTTGACTTGAAATGCTGCTGTTTGTTAAGTGGAGGGGGCGGGCTCAAGTATGTAATTGGGCTGCGTGAACGATGGTTGGCTGATCGCGAACCGAAGACTGGGCTTGCTTGTGTTTGGGGGCGGTCTCCCCACGCACAGTTACTCCCTCTTCCCTTTGGGGTTAGTGTGCTTGTGTTTAGTTCCCAGAGATAGCCAAATCGGATTCCTTAGGGAAGGGACACAAATCACTCCCATTTTAACAAGGGGAGCAACGCGGGATCTGCATTCACAAGGGTCCACCTCTTCTTCTTGATTTCCTATTTCTCATTCATTTGATTTGAACACAGAAAGGTCTTTGGTGGAAAAATTGAAAGAAGGAAGAAAAAAAAACTTGTCCGTGGATGATGACATTTGATCTTGCCCAGACTGAAAGCTGTAGTTGATCCTATTGTTACTTAAACTGACATCAGAGCTTTTTTTGTACTAAGCCTCCTCCTTAATACAGAGGGGACATCGGCAAACCTCTAGTGAGCGTCTCTTCATTTACGCTCATCTGCATTACATTTTATTTTTGTTGTTCCTGTTGTTGGTGCTCCCGAATTTTGCACCTAAACCTGGATTCTGACAGCTCGCACTTCCACTCACACTTTGTTTCTCTTTTTGTTTTTTTGTTCCTGAAAGAAAGATAGGTGAGCAAAAAAAAGGACACCTGCACATAGACATTAATCTCGTCCACGCGCTGCAAATCATTTTACCGGCGTTCTGAAGAAACGGGGCCGGGGAGTAGCAAAGCAGACAGAGAGTGAAAGACAAAAAGGCGGTTTTCATGTTTGGGATTCAAGAGAGCATTCAAAGGAGTGGGAGTAGTATGAAAGAGGAGCCCATCGGAGCCGGGATGAACGCAGTTCGAACATGGATGCAAGGAGCCGGGGTGCTAGATGCAAACACGGCCGCTCAAAGGTAAGCCCGAGGCAGTATCCGCCGCTCTGCTCGGCGGCTCCCGCAGAACAGAGAGACGGATTGTTCCTACGCCTTTTTGCGTTTTAGTTATTTATGGCAAAACTCCTTGGACAATAGACCAATCAATTCTGTCATTTCGAGCCGTTTGGGTTCTCAGAGGTCTAGTATTAACTGTTCGATTAAAGTTGCGACGCCTCGTTCCAGTGATGAGCTCAGTTCGAAATGCTCCCGCTCTCTCTAGCTGACTACCAGGATTTAAAACGCAAATAATAAAGTGAGCTCCTCTTTAAATTCTTAGTGTACATTAACAAGTACTACTGTTGCTACTACTACTGCTGATACCATCACTACAAATAACAATAAACACACTGATAACAATATATGAATATTAACAACTGCTTATGAAAAAATAATTATAGATTTCTTCTGCAAAAATAAAAAAAATGTTCTTAAGAAACCTGAAATACAAATGTTAGGTTTTTGATAGTAACAGAAATGTATATGTGTATGGACAGTGAGCAAAGCAATAAAAGTAATTATCAAATGGAATTTTAAAATCATTCATTCGGAATAAGCTGTCACTGCTAACATATCTTTTCATAGGGTATGATTAACTCTCCATAAAGGGACCAGTGTTATACAAATCCACGTGGTGAAGACATTCTGAATAATTATTTTCCTAGTCTTTCAACATTACACATAAATAGTAGGCTACTTTAACTCCATGTATAGGTTTCACAGTGCAAATATGTTAACATGCAGAAAGTGGAAGTCAGTTCGGAGCTAAAAAATAAGGAATTAATGAGTGTTTTATCAGTTTATTTGATACTTTTTAAAAAACAATTAACACAGGTGTTCAGAGGTCAAATGACAAACGTATCCAAAATGTTAAAGTATTCTTCTAGCAAAATTAAGAAATGTAAGATCATATCGTGGAGAAATAGTGGTGTTTTAAATTGCCCCACAAAATATAAACAGTGTGTAAAATGAGCCGGGTGAAAGTGAAATACTATCCCTTTTTACAGGCAAGATCTGTTGGACAGAAAGATATACATTTTTGACAACCAGCAGTCGGCAAACCCAAAGACCAGGATACATGAACACTATTGAATAGAATTAAACGGAATCATATTTGAGGAGACTCATAATGGTCCTCTAACACCTCGTTCTTGTATCCGCAGTGGAGTGGGTCTCGCCAGGGCGCACTTCGAGAAGCAACCGCCGTCAAACCTTCGGAAATCCAACTTCTTCCACTTCGTTTTGGCTCTGTATGATAGACAAGGTCAGCCGGTGGAAATTGAAAGGACCTCTTTTGTTGGCTTTGTTGAAAAGGAAAAGGTAAGTTGTGTCAATTTACAACAAATATATAAAGATTAATGTTTCCAGCGAGATCACAGATCAGTCCTTTATGAAGTCACCTTGCTTGATTAGAGGAGACACCGCGTTATTTCATTTGTATTTTTTATTTCTCCTTCTGTACACAGAAGCTTTAAATCTAATTTCCCCATATGGAGAGTTCCGTTTTGCATGGTATTTTTTTAATTGTTGGGCCCTCGCTGTCATGTGTGAGATGAACTAGAACATTTGTTTTGAAAACGACTGTAACTGGCACGCATGAAGTTAAAAATAACTTGAATTCTCTTAACACATCTTGTTCAAATGGGTGTTTTTTTGTGCGAATACATACATAGGTGCATTTTCACTTTATTTTTGTTTGGTCTACATTTATGCATTCTGCTCTTGCACGCAAAGCTTTTTATTTGATACGTTGTGCTGCATAAATTATTTATTGCCTGCCTCCATAATTTTCTTAAAAGCCGTTTCAGCTGCTTTTGAAACGCTCTATATTTTCATCCCATATGAACACAGGTCTATGCCTTCACGAGGAAACAAAAGACAAACTCAAGAGCACGATGCATTTGTTTTGTGTATAGGAAGTACGCAATAGCGTTTATTATTATCATAGATTACGCCTCGGCCTCAGTTTTAATTACTGGTTGTCTATTATCTCTCTTCGTTTAAAATTTGCTGTTGATTGCATTATGTTATCGGTTTAATTTTACGTACATTTTTGTGTTTGAATGTAAGTTTATTTTTGAAAAAGCACCTGCTTTTTATGGCAAATTTATGAGACTGTTTACTTTGTCATTGGTCGGTCACGCAGTTCATAGCAATCACATTTTAGAAAAAGGTTTTCGTTTACCAGCATTAAACCATGTGTTTAACCTGTTCACCGGAATAATACTCAGTTGGTAACGGAGTCACGTGATCACCAGATTTATATCTGTCCTGTGTTATTTAGTTTCTGAGTTTAAGACTTATCAATTATAAAGCAACTAATTAGCGAATGACAGTTGAATAGCCCATGAATTATAAATGCTGTCATCCCCATAAAATCAAAAGATGCATGCCATTTTACGGGACACTATTTTCCCCTTATTTTAGCCAAACAAAAAGTTATAGGTGGATCGAGAAATGCGTTTATGTTAGTGTTGTTTACTTTTTTTATATGTGCATGGACTACCTTTAAAAACAATTCATTTGGTTCTTCGGGTTTGCCTTATTGGGAGTCAACGCGGACCCAAAGCCTGGGAAATGTCCTATTTGTATATTTATAAATATATAAATATAACTTAAATAATTGTTTCTACAGGAATCTAATGGAGAAAAGACCAACAATGGAATACATTACAGACTACAACTTCTCTACAGCAATGGTAAGTGTGACATGGGTATATCTTATCTGCCCTGACAGTTTCGTTCACAGACTTAGCAGTTTTATTTCGCATGAAAGTCGCAGCCACAGATGACATTTGCATAGATCTGTACAGAAATAAAGCGACGTGAAAGCAGGTGCGAATGATTCTTGCCAACATTTCCACTACAGAACATGGCAAAGATATTGTCATTACTATCGACTATTAATAATGATTATAATCCTTTACTGTAGACACACGCACTCACGCACACATATAGTGTTCGATTATAACGTTGTACAAACGACTCAGTATTAGTATCGCGAGGTCATCACCTAATCTAAAAAAGTAGATACTTTAATTCGGCGTAATTGTAAGTTAGAAATGGTTATTATTATTATTATTATTATTATTATTATTATTATTATTATTATTATTATTATTATTATTATTATTGTTGTTGTTGTTGTAACTCTCTATAACCAGCTAATTTGCCAGTCGAAAGTAATTTACAGTAGTTTTGGCGAGTAAAAGGGTGTAGTCAGCAGTCATTAAGCAGCGGCTTTTTAATTGACAGCGGATCTGTCAAATTTCAGCTCAATTACTCAACAGCCACGCTTGCTATTAGTGTCTAAATATCTGCTTAAATAGTCGCTACCTTATTACATATCAGCGACAACATATTTTTGATAAACCCTCCGTTTTAAACTGCGCTATAACATGTCTCTTCATCCGTTATTCACTTTCTCTGAATAGTTGTTGATGTGCGCTTTCCCTCTTCAGACTCCAGATTTGGGAAGTACAGATAGCAGCTCATTCGCGTGACTTCCTGAATAATTTATTGCATGAGTTTATTGCTTCACGCAAAGACTCGTTATTGGCAAGGGTAGCCAAGGCTAACGCTGAGATTAAAAATAATAAAAATATAAGAAAACTATCTGTAGAACATGTCAACACTATTACTGTTATTGGTGTTAATACTAAATACTATAATCATACATATTTAATAGTGTTTCTTCATAATTTTTAAATTAATGACAGAACGGAGTCCATTGTTTCCTGGTGGGAAAGATGGTGGTTGCCTGAAAAATAAGAATCACAAATGCTTCCTAATGTTTGCACGCTCCAAAAATGCAATATATATATATTTTTCCAGAATATTAAATGTATGTTAATAACAAAAATAGTGCCGTTTAGAACGAAAACAGCAGTGAGAATAATGATGATTATACAGACGGGTATAATTGCATTAATTTATTTTTGCTCCTATATGTTCTAAAGAGGATTATTGCCATCCAATATGGCATGTTGTTTGTGAGCATATTCAGAGCTCATGGTATGTTGCACTGCATAATCAGTTTAATGTATCATTTTTGAGGAGAATCACGATGAGTATTACATGCCATGTACTGTACAATTAGAAGCAGCAGAGGAAAGTTTGAGTTCAAAAGCAATCCAAGCATTAAGAGAGAACAATTGGAAATGAGTGAATACTGTGTCTTACACAAGGACGATACCACTTATCAGATGCATTAACCATTAGCATCTGAAGAGGGGCACACTTCATAATGTCAGCATGCTCAGTTTGGACAGAGATTTTCTGAGCGCACTAGCACTATATAGCTAAGAGAGAGAGAGACAAACCACCACTTAGGTATCATGGGAGAGCTTGCTGTGTATGTGTGTGTGCGTGCGCGCACGTGTGTGTGTGTGTGTGTGTGTGTGTGTGTGTGTGTGTGTCTTAAACAAGGAGCTCTGTACTCTATAACTAAGTTTTAACCTGATCATTTTTACCATTTTGATTTAAATGCTCTCCTTAATCTGCTCTCTGGCAGGTATCAGAACAGAACAAGACTTTTATGTGCGGCTGATAGACTCCATGACCAAACAGGTAAGGATTTTGTTTACTTGGGCCTTTCTGTCCCCATCCTTGTCTCAAAAAAACAACTTCCAAACGAAGAGAACATTGAACAAATACAAGGAAGTGCGTGTGTATATACATACACGTGAGTTAGATAATGTGTCTTAGTGTGAAGCTGTATTTAGTATATAGTTGTGTAGTTGTACATCTGTGTGTGTGTGTGTGTGTGTGTATGTATGTGTGTGTGTGTGAATGGGGCGTGGGGTTTTACAATAAGCCCCCGGGGGCATGTGGGTAATGTCACATTTAGACATGGCCTCTCACTGTGGGAGCAGTGATACCCTGTAGTGACTCGCAGCATGTGTCTGACAAAGGGGTGGCGGCTCCATTGAAGTTCCTCCGCTGAGCCGCTTCCTGTGATGTGTCTGAAAGGGGGCGGGAGGGGTGGGGCAGCAGTTTAGGTGGGTGGGAAAGAGGGTGTCACTGTCATTTTGGCGCTTCGCGGTGCTCTCCGCGGGCAGTCAATCACGTTTCATGCAAAGTCGCCTTCGCCCGTGAAGGAAAACGGAATCACTTTTGTCTTAGCTCATTTAGATGTCATCCCTGCGGCCTCACGCTGTTCCCATACAAGAGGGCAGGTCAAAGTTTGTGCGCCTGCTACACCAAGACATTGCATCCCCTCATGAGGGTGTCTTTGTCCCTTGCTGAGATCCGTAAGCCAAAATCTTGCCAGAAAAACAAACAAAAATACATTTGTCAAACACCAGATTCCTCATCTGCAAAGTGTTCTTAAAGTGTGAACCCTTCTTTCTGGGTGAGTGACCTAACGCTGGCCTGTATTATTAAGCAAATAAATAAACGATAAACAGTCATCCACAGTAAAATGCAAAATACGACTCACAATATTGACAGGGCAGTCTCCCCGGGCCTCTAGCTGCAGAGCGGTGCCCGGCAAGAGGATGGATGGAGGATTTTTATTATTTTTTTTGTCAGGTCCCGGGGAAAAGGTGTGCGAGGATGCTGGGTAATTAACCGGCGCTGCGTAATGTCACAGCACTCTGAAGGAAGCAGGGCGCGCGGCGGGCTCCGAACACTTAGCACATCATGTGTTGTCAGCGCGCCAGCGTGCTCCGATTGCGCTGCGCTTCGTCGCGGGGAATATCAAAGAACCTCGGAGAGAATTAAACCCAGTAACAGGCAATCCGGCGTGTCAGAGCGACAGATTTATCGGGAACAATTTTTTTTTTCTCTCCTAATAAACAGTTTTGTCCGTATTGCTCTTCCCCAGTAGGTGGGATGATTTACAATTCTGTGGCATTGATATTTCCCCCCCCTGAAGAGGGCCGCTCACATGTAATAAGTCAGGGATTTGGTGGATGATGTGTCTTGCAGTTAGGCTGCATGAGGTGTTAATTCACTGATACTGCAATGGTCCAACATAAGTCAGACGTGTTTTACCATTAAACAGCATGCAACATATATGGATAACATGCATGTCCCTATAACATACTGAATTGAAAGAATATATAATTGCATACTACGTTACCAAATAAAGATATTTTCCTTGTGGTCGGAGTTTTCAGGGATTAACGACATACAATGTTTTGGTATATCTAATTATTTCACCTGGATCGTAAATACAAATTAGCATCAGCAGATTTTTGGCGGTCATTAGGTAAGCTGTCATGTCACTGGCAGCATTTGACAGAACAGTGAAAAGGACCCAACCAAAGCAAACGTCTCTCTAAGGTGCATGAGTGTGCAGCCTGCGTTCAGAAAACTGGGAAGTGAGACGTGCAGCTCTGACGCGCAGACTCTTACAGCAGTTAAGAATGCGTTTTGCAGGACAGATTTATGACTCGGGGGAGAGCCAGGCGGGTTGCGTTTGCGAAGTATGTGCGTCTTTGATAACCCTGAAACGAATACGGCGGCTCTGGGACAGACCTGTCTCAGTTTTTTTTCGGGGGGCTCGTCTCGGGTAAGAGAGTCGCTTGTGCTCCGCGAGCTGTCAGAAATGTGGAGGGAGGGCATATTTCATCTCCCGATTCGCAAGGGGTACTCCTGTAGACCGCAGCGCAGTCTGCGCAGTACCTGTTAACGATGCGGCGGGGAGGCGAGAGGAGGGTTTGGCAACCCTGTGGACACGCTGGCACGGTGCTCGCGTGGAGCCGAGGAGAGGCCTGGATTGAAAAGCGGAGTGTTGAAGAGGTGCTGGACGCGAACGTCACAGCCTACAGAGCAAGCGGAGTCCCAGTAGCTCCCAGTCCCAGCATCAGCTGCTCAAACGCCACTCTGTTTGGTGAACAGAATAATAATAATAAACAAAAATGAAAGGAGTGATTAAGATCTCCAGGCTGAAGCACAAGTGGATGCCCCCACCCAGATTTTTTACTCGAGGCCTCTGATTACCAGTGTAGAGATTAGGCCCATATTAAATGTAACCGCTCCGTGGTTTGTGCTTAACCTTGAAAAGCAAAATTTAGCACGCATTAGCTTTCCTCTATGACTTCCACATTTTTTCCCGCTAACCTCAGTTACTGCCAAACTCATAATGTAGCGAGCGCAATGAAAACGTGAGGTCTTGCTTGAATTTGATTGTCAAAGTTGAGGACAAACCGCAAAATGGGAGGACTGAAACCAGTGCAACTTTATGAGCAATTAAAACCCCAAGGCTTAAGAGAGTTTAACTCTTAGTGGGCGCCCTTGGTCTAAAATTCAAATTGTCGGTCGGAATCGGGAGATTATCGCTGCTCTCCCCCCCAGCCTCTTCCTGTTACAGAACAGCACCAGAGCCCTGGAATGCGTTAAGGGGCCGTCGAACACGCAGATCTCATAAGAGGCAGACAAAGCAGCAGACCACAGACGCTGCTGCTGTCCAAAGCCGTGGAAGTAAATAATAACTGTGATAATAACCATATCTCACTGTGAGCTACACACAGCGCTGCACAGACACGGCCGGCATTCCATCTATCGCATCTGCTAGAGTGACATCAGCATCATCATTATCATCATCATCATCAATAATAACAACAACAGCAATAATAATAATAATAATAATAATAATAATAATAATTTAGTCTAGTAATGACAGTTTATTTGTGTAAGAGTTAAACTTTACTTGTAGGATTTTAAGATCAGGATTTGTATACTGCTGTAGTTACAAATACACAACTGACAATAATAATAGTATTAAATAATTGATACTATTAATACTGATCATGACACTGGTGATGATTTTGATAAGCATAACAATAGCTACAATTTCAAAAATAACAGACCAAGAAATAATATTAATAATAATATTAATAGGCACACGGATGAGCGCGTACACATGCGCACACACGTGCGCGCGCGCACGCACACACACACAGGCACACACATACAGGCACGCACTCACGCGCCCGCGCGCGCGGGGCTGGCGGAGGCAGCGAGGGGGCCCTGGGTGTCAGACTGACAGCCGTATCTGTGATCAGCGGCTCCGTCGCTGACAGATCAGATGAAGACAGCGCAGAAGCGGGCCTCTCTCACCCCGGGTTCGGCGCCATAACAGCTGAGCCGGGGGAACAAAGGAAATCACAATGCAATCACGACACCCTTTAAAAGTGGCGGTGCAGCCGGGGAAGAAAAGCAGTCGCACTCTCGGTGACACGCGCACAGATGACGGTAACAAAGAGGGAAGTGTGTTTTCATGTATTTATAGCAACTTGTTTACATGCCTTAGATGCAGTTGTCACATCAAGCCCGTTGAAGAAAGCTGCAAATGAAAAATGAAAAGTTACTTCTGCAAAATAAAATATGTATTAAAAGACATATCAATGCTCCGCGCTTGTTAATACGCACCATGTTTGGCTTGATATAAGAGGCGGTTCCGGGTGTCATGAATGTTTCCTAGCTTAAACAGTTTTTTTTTTTGGAGCAGTTTTTTTTTTTTAAAAAGGTGGTCTGGACTCTAGGATGAGAGATTCTGCCTTGAACGTTTTCTCTGCGCCCGGATTGGATGCTCTTTGGAGACGCTGACAAATTGCGCAGCGGCATCGCCCGCCAGGTTAGATACAAAGGGGAGGTGTCGTATTTCCTCGGAAGTCAGACAGCGGCCCTTCCTCGCTTTCCAGCCCTCCTTCCTGAGGCGGCTACTTGAATGCTCATTTTCCCCATCAATTATATCCAGGCCCCATTCATATAACTTCCATACACCCATACACGGAGACAGTTCACTCATCTAAACAAAATGCGCAGGGGCATGAATCTCCTATATTAGACATTTCCTACAATCGTGGCCTGTTTATGGAGCTTGATTATGTAAGATAGGGGCGCGTGAATGTGGCTTTCTGTTCCCTCGAATGTTGGGACTTAGCGCGGGCCTGTACGAAAATATTTGGACACGCACAATCCCCGAAAGAAGCTGCGCGGGCTCATTCAGCACCGTCCCCCTAATGAAGGAAAACAGTGGTGTCGCTTTGCAGGTCCCTTTTAAAGCCGGACTGAAAGACAAGCTAGGAATACCGTCACGTTCTTTTCTCCTCGCTGTAATGAGCCAGCTGGGTTTTTACCCTTTTGCTCCTGCTCTTTGTATTCCCTGGGTTTTTTTTTGGGTTTTAAAACTCTCTCTGCAGAATTAAAGCTTCGCCGAACAGTAATTGTGCCACTTTGTGGAAAACCGAAGGATGGATTGACACAGATGAGACTCAGAGAGACTGGAAGTCTTTTTTTTTTTCGTTGGTTGAGATTTTTTAGACGGTGCTCCTTGCCATCCACTTTTTGATTTTTTAACAGTTGTCTGTGAGGGGAAGGCCCCGGCAGCGATTTTGGACTCGAAACTGGGGCAGGATCGTCGCTCTGCATATTTCTGAGCCCTACCTAATTTCAGGTTGCAGGCGGTGAGATTGCGCCAGGCAATGACGGGGTTGCGCTGCTCGCGTTATTTTTGGTGGAGTTTCACAGCGTTATCGTTCCTCGCCCTGCGCGATTCTCACAGTGGCGTGATGCGCTGGGTACATCAAATATCAAATATCTCCACTCGTCCTCTCATTATGTGCGATTCGGTCCTGCTGAAGCCCGGCCGACTGGAAATACCCGTGTCCTCACTGCCGTAGCTGTCTGGAACTGTACAGGACATTTCACCAGGCCCAGTTCAGCGTTCTCCTCCATCCTGCAGCTCTCTGTAAGGTCACAGAAAGACTGAATGGATGAAGCACTGTGGTTTAGGCACACAGACAGTGATGCATACTGTTCAGTTTTAGAAGACCTTGGCCCTTATATTCTCAAAGTGAAACACAACTAACAAGGAATATCCTGTCCTGGACACAGAGATCAAAGTAAAAATTAAAAAAAACTTTCTGAACATTTCACACTGAGTAAATACTTTTTTGTAGAGCCTTCCCGTGAGTTCAAATGATTTATCATTGTATTTATCATTATTTGTTTATTATATTTGGCCTATTTTATCTTTCATACACAAAGAAAGGAAATCATGATATATTTATCCTTTTTTATAGTCTCACTATAAAATCTAAATATTCCATCAGCAAAATCTATGTGTGGATCCAAGTATTTCTGCATAGGTGGGTGTATTACATAACATTAAAATAATAATAAGAAGAGAAAAATTAGGTTACACACATGTAAGTAGATAATGTAATATGTATATGTACTTGTGTATGTTCTTTTTTTACCCATGTTCAGGGAGTCACTGAAACCAATGTTAACATTACTCACCTAAATTTTTGCTATTGTGCATATTAACTTACGCACAACGTGCATCTGATTTCAGCCAAACAGAGCCCCGTTTCTGGGTCCCGTTCTGGCCTGTCATGGGAAAGGGGGGTGCTGACAGAGAGACGCCGTGCGAGCGAATCCGGGCTGTGTATGTTTGGGGAAAACGGGCGATTCATAGCGCTGAAAAAAACGTGTTGTGTGGAGCTGAAGGGTGACAACAAAGCTGAGGTTTTTGGAAGGAATGGAGAATGGGCCAGATGGCTTGCTATACTCCAGTCTGGCAGCCCAACTGCTCGTGCCCCCCACACCCCTCCACCCCCAAAACCCCCCACTCCCCCACCAAACCCACCCCTCCCTCTCCTCCTGCCACCACGGTATGACATACAGCCATTTGTTTGGGGCTTTACATGCCAGAGTAGATACTGTGAGAATGCAAGTAAACACCATTACACTCCGACAAACAGACGCAGCAAGAGGAGGAGGCCGCTAGCCTCACCCCAAAACCGAAACACAACAACAAAATTAACAGAGCCTCTCTGTTTGCCTCAGGCACTCTGCAGCACGCATCCTAAATACAGGCATGGTATAAGGAGGACAGCAGTGCGGCAACCATTCAGCATCTGAGTATTTCAGTCGAAAAGATCAACAGCCCCATTACTACCATATTGTAAAATTATATTTCAGTTTATTTTCCTATTAGGGTTGAACTGGCTCTGCTTCCAAATCGCCATCTCGGCCTCACGCCCGGCGTAGCTCGGAGTGCGGTGGTGGGGCTCTGAGCGAACAAGTGACCCATTCAATTCCCGGCAAAATTAATATTTTCCTTCATGCTCTCTCAACAATCAATTTCCAATTGAACTAATGAGCTACTAATTATCTGACTGAATCTAAATGTATTTTTAGTGAGCGCTACTGATATAATATGTCAAACGCTTGCTTTGCGTCTATATCTTAGTTTGTTTATTTGCATGGTTTATGTAAATGTGATGGGCAATTTCATATTTATTTTGAACTATCCTGATGGGATGTGCTGTAGCTTTCCTTCAGGGAACCACAGTGGCCCCTACTGGCCCAGTGTAGGCCTTGTGCAGTGCAGGCCGAGCCTTGGTCTGTCCTCCGGATTTTGGCTCCCGCACCCCACATGTGGTTTCCATTGCGGTGCTATAACACTGCACTCGGTGTCCAATCCAAACACCAGGAAATGTTATGCCATATACATCTCTTTTTTAAATTAGAAAATAGAATTAAAGTACAAGTATTGAGTGTTTCTTTTTTTTTTTTTTTTTTTCTCGGGCGAACGGCACTCGAGCAGACATCTCTGACGGATGTTTAATCGGTGCGGTTTTCAGGGCTCACAGTCCCCCTCGGCTGGCCCGGCGCGTGATGGGTGTTGAAGGAGACTTTTCACTCGCGGCCCGTGCAATAAACAGATGAACACTCAGGCCGAATAGCTGCACAATCCCTCCAACAGAACTGATTGAATTTAAAAAAAAAAGAGAGAGAGAGAGATCCTTACGTAATGCTCTGTACACTGTGCATAGCCTGTGAAACTGCCTCAGTCATCGCTGAACAGATCGTTCTCGGCCAGAAATATTGGAACGGTCCTCTCGATTCCCGTGACAAATACGGTCATTCACCGGAGCCCTCCTGCCAGATGTAATAAACTCTGCATTAAGCTCTTAGGGTCGCTCTGTGTATGTTTATCTTAAGTGCAATCTGAAGTGAAATGTGAAAGGGGTGATTTGGAAGGTGGAACAGGGAGTTTGTGTGAGAGGGTTTGGGTGCCCAGAATTTTTTTTCCCTTAATGTTGTGAGTTTCGGTGTAGTTTAAATGCACTCGATCTGTAATCTGTAAGTGATGTGTTTTGGGAGTAGACCTCTTGGTTTGATGCATTGATCATTGTGTGCATTTTTGTTGTGCATTTTGCAGTTAGAGGCTGCATGCAGATGGCATGTTTCAGAACAACTTTTAAGTTCTCGACAAGACTATGGGCAAAGTCATACTTCTGTCACAGTTCTTTAAGTTGGTGGAATAATGTTATGGAAGTGGAGCAGTGACCGGGGTGCTGGACTACCTGCCAACAGGTTGTAGGGTCAAATCCCACATCAGGTGATACTGTTGAACTCTTGAGCAAGGTCATCTTTATACTGTAAAGCGCTGCACCTAAAACCCAGCTGCATTAGTGACCGATACAGGAGATGCATGCTACACAAGGCACTATGCAATTACAACGCTGCTAATCAGACCTTCTTATTTTTTAAAGGCTATTATTTACGAAGGTCAGGACAAGAACCCAGAGATGTGCCGTGTGCTGCTGACCCACGAGATCATGTGCAGGTAAGATGCGGCCGCCGTTTCTCCTGCTATGCCCCCCTCCTACGCACCTGCGGTGCGCTCTGACCGGCACGCTGCCCTGTGCTCCCCCGAGCCTCGGCCGTCGCCGTGTTGGCGTACCGGAGCGCTTGGCGGACACCGCTGTCTGTTGGCCTCGCACACCGACACCACCTCCCCCCTCTACACGCATGTCCCAGCAGCCCACTGGGGCTCGGAACTCTGAGTGGCAGCTCTGGCAGTCAGGTGACGGAGCATGGCACTGGATTTAAAGACCCCCTCCGAGAGTTCCTGTCTCTCCTCCATTTGTATCCCATCCAGTCTTTCCCCTTTTCATCTGTGTGGCACAGAGGAGAGCGCACATTCCAGGCTCTGGAGGCCGATCCTCCCACATTTCCTCTCTACCCTGATTAAAGCCCGGCTGCCTCGTCGAGGTAGCCAGAAAGCGGACGCTCCTCTGTGAAAAGTAACATTAAGAAAAGGGCATCGGTCAGCGCCTTCGGCCCGGAGGGTTCTGGAGGTTCGCTCTCCCGCGCCACGCTGGCGTACATATTTAACGATGGCGGCCCCCGATGTCAAAGTCAGGCCGCTCTGCCGTGATACAGTGTCCCCCGTAACAGTCGCAAACAGTCCCCGCGCGCTGCCTAACCAGGTCACCCCTGTGTTCCTCAGAGGAGAGACGGAGCTCCGGAAAAGAGAGAGAGGAAACAGGAGGAAGATGAGTTGCTATCAAACGTTGCTCCTTTAATTAAAATCAAAAGATGAATATCTCTCGCTTAAAACTGGGTTGTGAAGATAGGCTCTCATCTATTTTTGGGAATGCTGGGGAGCATTTTAACAGTTTTTCTCCTAAAAATATCCCACTCATGCTTGGTTAATTAGGACAAGCAGAAACTCATTACTCAATATGAATTTTCTTGTTATTCTTTGGGTAACAAATGCCATTTGCTTTGTGTCTTGACGATGAAATATATGCAGGCATGCAGAGACACACAGACGCATGCAAGCACGCACATACACACTCTCTCACACACACACACACCCCCACACACACACACACACACACACACACACACACATACATACACTCACATAAAAATGAACTTCAGTAGTGAGGGTTTTCTCTCAAGTGTATGCAAAGGCCTTGGCGTGGGATGAAATACCTGCTCAGAGAGGTTGAAGGTGAAGTCTTTCAGACACTATGTTCTTCCTGTGTTCCCAGAATTCCTAGGACAGAGCTCTTCATTTCCCAGGGGCTCTTTTCTTAAAATAGACTAACAAAGGCAACACAGGGAATGAGTGAATAAGAAATGTACATGTATGTGTTGGGGTTTTGGGGGTCCCCCTCCCTCACATGTCCCCCCTTCTCTTGTCCTGTGTGTCTGTGCTGATTCTGCACTGGGGGTGCAAACACAGTCTCAATTATAAGCATAAAATTAGAGTCTGTTCACCATTAATCAGTACTGTTAATTGCTGCGCTCTACCATTAGCCATATGGTGCCAAGCCAGCTTGCAACCATGGGACAGAAATGCTTAGTCTTTTATTGTCAAACATGGGCGACAGAAGAAAAGGGGGAAAGCATTTCAAAAGCTATTCAAAGCAGGGGAACTTTATTTGAAGTAGATTTTAGATTTATGGCAGCAAAAAAAATATTTCGTCTACAGAACAAATTAAGAGGTGTGGAAATTAATCTTCATCTAGTTTTTTCATCTCATAACGTCGGATTTGCTTCAAATCATTTTCAAAAGGTTAGTGGGAATAACTCGGCAAGCGGTTTATTTATGTATAAATTATGTCGCATCTATAAAAAGCCCAGTCCAGGTTGCGCGAACAGTTGTGTCCAAATGAACGCTGGAATCGCCATGTCTGGTAATTACATGAGGCAATTTAGATTAAATTTCTTCAAAAGCTTTACCAGGAAGAAACCGTCGAGATTAAAGATATGACTTCCTCAGATGTCCTGCGGGACAGAATTGGAATTAACAGGAAAAGAAAAAATCCCCAAACAAAGCTGTTGTATGCGTGTACTAATTAGCATACTTTTTTTGTGGAGGTTGGGGGGGTGGGAGAGTGTGCTGCCTCCCATGGGTGCCGGCTGATGATTGGATTATTGGGAAGTGGCAAATCACAGCAGTCCGCACCCCATCCCCCCTCCAACGCCAACCCCCCCCCGGCTCCTCTCAGTTCTGATCCGGTGGGACCGCGCTGTGACCCACTTCCGAGGAAATAACGGAACATCGGCGAAGACGCGCCCGTTCGCGGAGGTGAGGGAGAGAAGTTGGAGAAAGACGAGGAGAGGGAGCGGAAGTTAGAGTGCGGCGCTACCGACGATGGGAGCGAAGAGAGGAAAAAAGAAGAAGAAAAAAAAGAAGGGAAAAAGAGAAACGCTGAATCAGCTGCCGCCTCTTTTCTGGCGTTTTGAAGGAGAGAGGTAGCGGAGGCAGATGACCGGGGCGGAGGGACGGTGCCGGCCAGCAGCGCGCTGGGCTCCTGAAGTGAAACAATGCGGCCGGTTTCAGGTGACGGCGTCTTCCCCCGCCTCATTCATACCCCCCTCTGCCATCTGTGCGGAGGAAACGTGAGCCGAGGTTTCTCCCTGCTGTTCAGAACCCTCGCGCCCCCCCCTCCCTCCCTCTCTCCCCCCCTTGCCCTGCCCCGTTCCCCCCTGCCTTTCCGTCCCTTTGACTCAGAGCGGGTGTCAGGTGAGCACGCGGGCCCATTACCTGCCTCAGGTGATATCAGAAAAGAATACCTCAGCCCCCTTGTGTTTGTCCAATCCCCTCTTCCACCCCCCAACCCACCCACCCCCACCTCCTCTGTCCCCCCAGCTCCACTGCCCCACACACCTGCCAGCGGCAGTAAGCTGTGCGCTGGATGCACTGCCTTTGTGACGCTGTAATCAGCCCATATGTGACAGCCGTAATGAGGGGGACTCGGTGGCAGGCTGTTCCGCTCAGCCCCCCCCCCAGCTCCCGGGTTATGGGCGGCTCGTGGCAGAGGGGACCGGGATGAACGACGTGGCCTGTAATTGGTACCCTCTCCCTCCCCTCCCTTCGTCTAACAGCTCGCCCTGGCTGGGGTCAGTGCTGACATATGTAAAACAGCACCAGGTTAACAGTTCTCTCTTTCTTTTTCTCTCTCCCTCTCCCCCGCCTCCCTCGCCAGCCGCTGCTGTGACAAGAAGAGCTGTGGCAACCGTAACGAGACACCGTCCGACCCGGTCATCATCGACAGGTAAGGGGCCTCCGTGTCCGTCAGTGCGTCCTGACCCCGCCCTGACCTTTTTATGAACTGATTATTACCAGTGCGGGCTTCCGCAGCCTTAAGACTCTTGGCCGCTGTTGCCAAGACGATGGAAAGAGCATGCGTGTGTAACGGGGCCCGTTGCTTTTGCTGTTTGGAGCGAGTGGGAAAATAACTTGAAGCGCCGGTATTCCCGTGGTCAGGGGAGCTGAGATGCAAAGCCATCTGCTTGGATCTTCTGTGTCTTGCAACCACAGAGGTGAAAGATACAAGGGGAAATATGCATCTAGAAACACATGCGTCTTAAAGCTTTGTGATCGGAGGAATTGGCAGCAGCCCCGGGGGCTGCGAATGTGTGATCGGAAACTGGGAGGGGATGATCACGAATCTGCTACAGCGCTTCCTCAGCGCTCCCTCTGGTGTTACAGTGTGTGTTCTGACGGGCCAGAAATATCCATCGAGAGATGTAGAAGTCAGTCGGACGGTTTAATCCATACCGTGCCAGAATTTGTCCTGGAAGAATGACCTCATGCTGGTAAAGGCTCCTAAAAATTGTGATAGGCAGGCAACAGGCTGAGGGATCGGCTGCTGCTTGATGTCTTTTGGCATACGTGGTGCCCCTCTGGTATAAACAGCGACACTTGTTTTCTTCTCCTAATTTACTAACTCCGGTATACCCAGCGTACATTGACTTCAGTGTAAAGTGAGTACGGTGTAAGGGGTCCGGGGCCGTTTGTTCAGATTGTCTTGCACCTCCAGGGGCAGAGAAGTAGAAAGGATCCTCTCCACTCTCGTTAATAAAACCCACACGGATAATGGACCGCGAAACAATAGGTGCCAAAGAGCCAAAGGCGCCTCCCTCTCCTCCTTCCCTCCAGGGCTGAGGCGCACGGGAGACGTTCCCTGCAGCCAGAGCGCCGCTGTGGTCTCCGTTCGAGTGCCTTCCTTCCTCTCAGATAATCACGGTGATCGTGTTAATCATACCTGTCATGGTGTCGGCAATGATAAGAATAACGAAGACAGAGAGCATGATGGGTATTGTAATGAGTACACTAGGCCTCAGGCTGTCGCGGATCTGTCTGTGGGGGCTGCACGTAGCTATCCCCAGGTGCTGAATGTTTGCGACGCTGAAAGCGAGAGCAGCTTCACTGAGGTATGGAGAATGCAAACCTGGACTGGAAGATTTGGGAATCTGATTGTGTCAAAAGAAGTGTGTGCAACTCCTCTCCTGGTGGTCGGAAAGATCTTCATTCCATTCAAGAACTTCATTCCATCTGAGCCATAATGCAGTGATCGGTTATGGCCAACCCGTTCTTTTGGCGTTAAATTAGCAGAGACGCATTTCCAGAACCCTTTTGGACCGTGGCCCTGGGCAGTGTCACTCCCGCGTTCACTCCTGCGGTCAGGAGGCTGAGCTGTGTGCAGTGCATCTGGGGGGCGTCTGTGACCGGCCGCACGCCTCACCCTCTGCCGGGGGGGGATAAAGCGCCGCAAATCAAAAGCCCCTGCAGTTCAAAGAATTTACGATCAATCGAAAAGGGAAGAAAAAAAAACAGGCTTTGGATTTATGTGGGCGAGAAATGCATTTGTTTACACAAGAGTTATTGTTTAGCGGCGTGGCCGCCGCGGTCGGCGGGCCCCCGCTCAAATGGACGGGGTGAGCGGAGGTGGGCGGAAGTCCTTTTGTGAAAACGAAACCCGGAGGGGAGGGGATGGCGGTGCATCGCACGCTCCACGGAGCCGCTACGTGGGCTTGCCGCGCTGCTTAATTTCTCTGCCCTCGGAAATAAAAACTTGCTTAACGTACTCTTTCATATGCAAGAATGAGCCGTCTGATAGCGATGAATGAATAACGTCTTGTGTTTTCTGAAGGAATGTGTATGGAGTTTATGTGAAACTATGTCTAGACACTGACACTGATTAGACATTCAGAGACAGATCAGACACCTGTCATGATGCAGAATGATTCAGAATCTGTGTGGGAAGCCATGTTTGTGCGTCATAGTGAGAGTGCATGATTGTCATTGTCTGTGTTTCTGTGTGAGTGTATATGTATGTGTGTGTGCATATTTGCATTGTGTATACTGGTGTATGAGTATGTGTGTGTGTGTGTGTGTGTGTGTGTGCACTAGTATGTAAGTGTGCGCATTTGTGTCTATGAACGTTTGTGAGTGCGTGTGTTTGTGAGTTGGTTTCTCAGTGTGTGTATGTATATTTTTTTGTGCATGTGTATGTGTGTGTAGGTGTGTGTGTGTGTGTGTGTGTGTTTGTGTGCCTTTGTGTGTGTGTAGGTGTGTGTGCGTGCATGAGAGTGTGTGTGTGTGTGTGTGTGTGTGTGTGTGTGTGTGTGTGTGTGTGTGCCTGTGTGTGTGTGCCAAGGCCTTTGCACACACTTGAGAGAAAACCCTCACTACTGAAGCTCATTTTTATGTGAGTGTACGTGTGTGTGTGTGCCTGTGTGTGTGTGTGTGTGTGTGTGTGTAGGTGTGTGTGCATGCATGTGAGTGTGTGTGTGCCTCTGTGTGTGTGTGTGTGTGTGCTAATGAGTCACTGACCTGTACTGTCAGATGAACACAGATGCGGATCAGCTGTCCTGAGCTCCGCGCGCCTCCATCAGCGGCAGACTCAGAGCGGGCCTACCTGGCTCCCGTGTCCGCTGCACCCGGGCCTCTTCCGCTTCGCTGGGCCAGAACGCTTCAGAGCTCCCGGAGACAGCTGCACCCCCGCCACGTGGCTTCAACTCCACTGAACAAACACCGCGCCATGACCACGGCCTACTGATCACTCTCAGCCTCCCCTCGTTACTGCCGAGCTCACGCTTTCAGAGTTTAACGATTCCATCCTGCCTTTCTGCTGACTAACATCAATACATAATGTTAGAGTAACGTGGATGTGAAATTTGTAAGGAGAGATAAGGCATCCACTGGTGTAGGTTGCTGCTATTCCATCCTCCTGCTCCTGATGGTTTAACAGCTACACCGTCACCCCTCCCATCCCGGTGAGCTCCCCCAACCCCCCCACCCCCAACCCCCGGCCAGGTTGGCATGGAAATCCATGGCTCAGGTGCAAGGGCATCATTAATTGACGCCAAATTAAAAATATTCCTTTTCCTTTCCCTAACGCGTTCCTTCAGAACAGGGAAAATAGGTCATGTGAAAAACAGGGAATAAAAGGGAAATGAAATTACCGGTAAACTCATTTTGTACCGATATCTCCTTGGCAGTATTTTCTTTTGGGCTCCCAACAAACAAACAACTGCTGGCTGAAACAGACTCAATTATAAATTATTATTTCCCCCCGAATACATTAAAAAAATAACGTTTCCAACCTCTATCTTTCCTTGAAGTTATTTAGTTCAATAAATAAGAGCTCATTAGGGTGCTCTTGTTTCAAAGAGATGATTAGATTTTACAGCAGTAATTAGCCAGGCTAGCGCTAATTCTTCTGGATGAGTAATGAGAGTGATTTCCTAATTAGATTTCTCTCATAAGACACAAGAATAGGCCACTCCAGCAAAACCTAAGGAATGTTGAAAAATAAAGTTAACTAATGATCGCTTATTATATTGTTAAAAGAACAAATCTCATATTTTCTTGGGATTCTGACTGCAACATGCAGGCACACACGGTGCTACATCAGTTCCCCGAGAAAAAAAAAAAAACATAATAGCTACACTCAAGTCATCAATTTGAACCAAGTATATTAGACCCCTGAAGATGAAATATTTCCATCTAAATTTATATTGGTTCCCTTTTGTAAGCTTTGAGCACTGACAGGAAAGGCTCATTCAGTAGAGGTATAAATCATGCTAGACTGAGAAGAGTGGATGTGTGTATGTGTGTGTTTGTGTGTGGTAAGTGCAGTGTTGCATGTGCAAGCGTGTGTGTGACAGAAAGAGAACTGTCCTGTCCTCTCTGCCCCACAGTACAATAGGAGCTGAAGTCCGCCTTTGCCATATGCTCTGCTCTCCTCTCTCTCTCCCTCTCTCTCCCTCTCTCTCTCTCCGACTGAGACCTTTCACTGCCTCAATAAGATTATTTCAAATACCTTAATCCGCACTCATTGACATGGACACAAAAGCCCACTGACATCTAATAGATGCCTCTTTGCTCTCTCCTTTTCCTCTCGTTTCATCTCTTTCAGGTCACCCCCACCCCCCCACACCCCCCGCTCCCTTCTCTGCCCCCCCCCACCCCCGGCTCCTAAACCCTGGTGCAAAGCGTTATTGTGTGTTGGTGTCTCTTTTCCTTCATTTTTTTTTAACACTTCCTTTGTTAAAGCTCAGAAAGCGCATTAGCCTTGCTTTGTGCGTGCGTGTGTAGGGGTGGGCGGCTGTGTGTGTATGTTAATGTGTTTGTGTGTGTGCTTATGTGTGAGTGTGTGCATGTGTCCATGTGTATTGAAAGGTGGTACAGGCCACTGCTAAAAGAGAAGATGAACTGTGCGGTCTCTGTGACAGTGTACAGGTTTGACTGTTCTGTGCTGCTAGTGGTCTTTCCAT
Source organism: Megalops atlanticus (assembly GCA_019176425.1). Lineage (NCBI taxonomy): Eukaryota > Metazoa > Chordata > Actinopteri > Elopiformes > Megalopidae > Megalops > Megalops atlanticus. The sequence goes on from CM032888.1 coordinate 10,216,294, forward strand.
AGTTCTGGCTGCCCTCAGACAAGAGTGTGATTTTATGTGTTTGAGTTTTGGTTAACTTAGCATAAGGGATACTGTACCACACCTACCCTCCCTACTCATTCTCAAATGAGCCTAATATTGAGACGTTCGGCATGTTATTTGGGGAGTGGTGCATCAGTTTTTCCCTACCTCCGCCCTCATTCTCACCCTGAGCCCTGTCTTCAACAGTTGACTCTGGAATTGAGCGAGGGATGTTTTCCCTCGCGGGGGAAGGAGCACAGCTTGTGTCTCTATCGCCGTGGATGCCGCGAGACGCGAGCTTTCAGCCGAACGGGGCCGAGGGTGGAATGTGGAATCCTGGGAGCTGAGAGTTCCCGTGGTTACCGTGGGACTTCCTGTCTTTGGCTCCTTGGCACTGTTCTCAGCCCCTCTGGCTGGCCTTATTCTCCACACATTCCTCAACATCTGGATTTTTGCTCAAAAAAAAAAAAAAGGGAGAGTTAATAAAAGCAACGCAATCTGGGTCATCATGCACCCTTGTTGAATCTTTAATGGCAGCTCTTGGCAGCCGCCCCAAACAGCAGTGTTGGGCCGGTTCCACCCAGAACTCAAACACACACACACACACACACACATACACACACAAAAAAAAGAGAGGACTTCCTTGAGAAGGGCAGGATAATAAAACAAGGAACAGCGTATGATCGGGATTGTTATCATAACTGTTATTTATCTCCCGGCTGAGAGCGGCGGCCGGTTGTTATACGTTTGCATTGTCATCCTGGCGAGTGTGAGAATAGGAGTGAGGGAGCAGGAGGGTCGGCGGCGTGTGAGAGTGTGACAGAGTGGCCTGGGCGGCCGGGGCCATTTGGGGCGCATTAGTGAATTAGCAGGATCACTTCCTCACGGCCATTCACAGCCTCATAGCTCCGCAGGCTTATCTTAACAGGGGTGAAGCACCTATTGTTGGAGCAAGCCTACTCAAAATAGGGGCCCATTATGAAGCAATTAAAGAGTTTTAGAGACACCTGGAGGAGAGCGAGAGAGGAGAGAGAGAGTGGGAAAGAGAAGGAGAGGCCGCGAGAGAGGGAGAGAGAGAGAGGGAGGAGAGAGGACTTGGCTGGGCTGAGCTGTGTTTTATATGGGCCCCAGCCGCCAGCCAGCTCTCCAGGCAGGGCTGTCAGAGCCGCTGAGAGGCAAGGCGTGCGCTCCTGTGGTGACAATGTCCTCTCCGGGAGAATGCGTGTGGCCCACTTAAGCCCGGAACGGAAAGGGAATAATAAGAGGGCAGCCTCCAACCTCTACCTCTCCAAGTTAATATAGGGTTAACGATATGCAGCTCACTGTCAACAATCCTATCACGCGCCTGGTTGACTCCAAAAGAGGTGCACGCATTCGTCCGTGTGTGTCCCCCCCACAACCCCCCGCCCCCTCCTCCCCTCACTCTACCTCTTGGTCTCCTTGACTCTCTTCTCTTTTTTTTCTGCTACTGCTCAGTTAGGTTTTCTCTCCTATCTCCTCTGTCCCTCTCTTCTTTTCCATCACTCTGTTTTCTTAGCCCCCACCCCACCCCCTCTTCCTCAGAGCCTGGGGGTATCTGCAGTCCCCCTCTGTCCTCATGACAGATCTGCTCCAGTCCTGGGGGCAGGAAAGGCGCTCATGTGCATCCTCTTGAGGTGCGAGCAGCCCCCCCCCCCCACCCGGGGCCCCAGAGGCTTTTCGGGTGCCCCCCTCGGGCAGGGCCAGGCCCGCTCGGAGGAAGGAAGCGCTCACTCTTGACAGAAATAAGGGTACTGTGAGGAGAGCCGGGGGTCCCGCTCATCACAGTGATAGAGGGGCAATGAGAGGAGGAGATAGTGAGGGAGAGAGACCCTTCTCCAAATTAATTTAGGCCCGCCATTGTTGTTTGAGGCCGTAACCTGGGGGCTCAACACAGGGGCTGTGTCCGTGGGATCGGTTCTCATTATTTCCTCTGATGAAGTTGTGCTCGTTGACGTGAGTCGCGCGGTTCTTGACAAGACGGCACCACACGCCGCCAGCCGCCGCGCCCCCGAGCCGACACGGACAGTTTGAGCCGTGACGTTTCTGAGGCACTGACCGATTTTCTGGAAGAAATGGGTTAATGCTCCTTCCCTGTAAAGTTCATGAAATATTGATGCTCGGCAAACACATTAATTCTCTTTCCCGCTTTCGTAATACAGATTGTCTCCTGGCCTGTTCTGCCGAGGAAACTGCGCGGTTCAGCTTCGCTCGGGAGAAATGCAGACGGATAGTTAGTAATAAAGCAACTTATTCAATTACACAGAGCCCAGGCATACTGGGGAGTGAGGAGAATAATTTTGTTGTATTAACCATACAACTTTCTCCTGGCAGTGTCTCATATTAATATGCTGCCTCACATACATGCTAAGCTTTCATTTGTACAGCTCTGAAGTGATGGAAAAAATCTGGGTCCCATGTTTTTAATAAAACGAATAAAACTCACTTGTTTCACGTGACACAGCTACTCTTGACGGACTTGAGATGAGCTGAGGACCTCAGTTGTAAAGTTTTAGTCTGCCAGGACTTTCACTAATTTAGATAACTGGATATCGGGTGAGGGGGTTGTCAGCATGCTTTTGTTGTTTTTAGATGAGGGAGTGTATGTGTGTGTGTGTGTTTGTGTGTGAGAGAGAGTGGCAGGCAGTAGTGGGATTTAGTTGTTGTTTTGAACACCAGGGTGTGGGTGTGTGTGTGTGTGTGTGTGTGTGTGTGTGTGTGTGTGTGTGTGTGAAAGAGAGAGGCAGTGGCAGGCAGTAGTGGGATATAGTTGTTGTTTTGAACACCAGGGTGTGGGTGTGTGTGTGTGGGTGTGTGTGTGAGAAAGAGAGAGACGGTGGCAGGCAGTAGTGGGATATAGTTGTTGTTTTATACCAGGGTGTGTGTTTGTGTGTGTGTGTGTGTGTGCGCGTGCGCGTGCAGGCACGCCTGTGTGCGAATGCTGCAAGGGTAGTTGATGTGTGCTGTTTCCTGGCGAGCGCGTTTGTGTCTTGAGTGAAGAATGTCAGACAGGAAGTGCTCCTCCCGGGGAGGTGATGTCACCGCGTCAGGGGCGCTTCCTGCTCTGAACCAGCAGCATGTGGGCTGCTTCAGGACTGGGGGTGTTACGGGCGCTCATGGTTGTCCTGCTCCGGGACGGGCACACCCTGAAACAGGGGTGCGGCGGGGGGCCGAGTGGGGCAGAAGGGTTTGTTGTGTTGTTGTCACTGTGATCCACTTGCTCTACAGAATTCAGTGGGTTTCACATCAAGCGGAGGCAACCACAGTGAATTCTGATCAGTCAACATACAGACTGATGCTATGGATAGATTGTTTACAGTCTCTGCTTCTTTGTGTGCAGCATCGCTACAGTGGGAACGGCAATGTCTGGAAAACAAGGAACAAAAACTAAATGCTTTTTGTATCAGATGTTGCATTCAGTTCACAGTTTTTTTGTTTTTTTGTTTTTTTTTTGTAACGAAATGTATTCAGAGTTGGCTTGGCTTGAGTTTGATCATGGAGCTGTGTCACTCTTTCTAAAAAGCCTCCCTTATCAAAGCAACATTCACATAATGAAAAAGCTTCACTTAACAACCCAGTGGAACCGCTAGCTGCTTCTCTGTGCTCGGTTCCTCTCTCTTTCTCAAATGTACGGATTTGAAAATATACAGTTTTGAAAGGTCGGAGTGGTAGTGTTTTGTTTTGTTTTTTCCCCACACACTCACTCTCTGCACAATTTTCTTTCATTTCAGACAGACTCCTCACACCAAAGACCGTCTCTAATTACCAAGGTGACGGATTTCTCATCCTTATTTTTGTCAGCGTGGACGCGTTTGCAGGAGGATTATTTTCTCTCGTTCTTCAGGGCAAGGGGGGGTTGAAGACTCGCTCAAATTGGAACCAGCTGGAGCCCGAAAAAGACCCCTGTCCGGGGGAATGGGGCAGATCCCCCCAGTCTCAGGTTAGCTTAAAGACACAGACTCCCACCACGCTGTAAACAGGAGCGCGCCAGCATCGATATTTAAGAGATCTGACGACACTGGATCACGTCAGCCAGAGAGCCCTATTGTACCAGTAAATGAACCACTGTTTCAGGTCAAATTGCAAAAAAAAGTGACTTTTTCAGGCTAATTGGTTGTGGTTTCTGTGTCATAATCCGCTCAAATATTCTTTCCTGTTTCCCTGCTTAGATTGCACACTAATTTGTTTTGCATAAATACATGGCGGTAATTAGATGCCACTAACATTATCATAATGGGGTCTGATTTTTTTTCTCTCCTCCTTTCTCTATTGTTTGTGTCTGGGCGTTTTGAGCGTCTGTAATGACAGAGTGATGGAGACCCGGTGTCAGTCTGTAGGGCTCCTTTTGTGTTTGTTGACTGGTGTTCCTGCTCCAAAGCTCACAGCCAGACAGCAGTGTGGAGGAGGGCTTCGTTAAGGGTTTTAGGCCCCTTCAGGACACCGTAGGTTCGAGACCCAACATCGGACGTATCTGTTCCAATGGCAGACGCGATAGTGATGTTGTAAACCTGATCCAGTGAAACAAATCCCGGATGTCAAAAGGAAGAGGTTATTCCCACGCACCATTTTTTATGATCAGATATCTCTGTTGTGTTCCCCCGGGCTCCTGGCCAGGGGGTTATTGGTTTGCATCTTGATTTGGTTTGATTTGTTTTCTCGACTTGCTTCTTGGGAAAAGCACCTTGGAAACAAAACTCAGGGAAAGAAACATTCACAAATCAGTCTGGTTAGGGCCAATGAACAGTTCAACTAAACAATTTCCCTGGATTTCACTATCAAATGTTCATCAACTCTTTTCCTTAATACTTTAATGCTACAGTGATTTCAAGTTCCAATACATTTTCTTTTTCTGTCAGGAAAACTACTATGTTTTTTCAGAGAGCAGTCTTAAATGTCCCTTTAAGATTATTACTGATGGTCAGTTTTGTTCCTTTCATTGCTTTCTTCTAGATGAGCACCATTCAATAGTAATCAAGGAAATGTGAATAATAATAACAGTAGCGCGATGACACCAGTAATGACAGTGATAACACTAATGACATTGACAGCTTGTCTTGTAAGGAGCGTCTGATCAGGAAGGTCACTCGCGCCAACTGTCTCTCCTCCCTTCAGCCTGGTCTGCGGAAGGCAATCATCCTCGCCCCTCTTTCTTCACTGATCTCTGGTCCTGGCTCAGCCGCACAGCAACCCCCCCAAATACCCCCCGTGATACCACCATGCACCTGGGGCTCACTAATCTCATTAGCTCCCATCAGCAGCACGAAATCACAGAGCCGTACGGCTGCGAGTGGAAGTCGCAGCAGCAAGGACGGCGTCCGCACTCATAATCCCCGCGCTCCCTGTGTATTCCTGCGCGGTCCGCTCTGCTAATGATTTACAACCGGGGGATCACTTCTGTACATCGCTGTATGAGCAGCATGTGCGATAAATTAGCAGCGCTGGCTCAGAGATACATGTGCGTATTTGCGTGTGCGTGTGTGTGTGTGGTTTGTGTGTGTGTGTACAGTTGTGTGCTGCAGTTGTATGTATGTGAGTGCGCAAGCGCGCATGTGTGTGGTTGGGCGTTCGTGTGCATGTGCATGCACGCGTTTGTGAGTCCGAATGTTGTGTGTGTGTGTGTGTGTGTGTGTGTGTGTGTGTGTCTGTTTGACTCAGCATGTGCATGAGCCAGTATGTGACTATGTAGGGTGCATATGTACGTATATGTGTGTGATGACATTTACTACTGCACACAAAAAAGCTGTGTTTAAATGGGTTTTTGCACAAGGGCAAACATTACATTGCATGCATATATCCTGTATGTATATACCGCATGCACACGGTTGCGGGCCGTAGGCAGCAAGCCGGAATTGGCCCGGTAATTGATGGAATTCTTTCTTGCGAGTATGGCCCATTATTTATTTATTTATGGGAGTATTTGGGTCTGAACTGTTCCATATGTACGGAGCAGTGGTGAGCCGAGCGCGGTGGAACCCCCCTCATTGTTGTGTTTTGATTCCACTTCCTGTGGGGAAAGGTCAGCGGCGCGCGCGGGCCTGGCCGGGCTGAATTATTCATGCCATTGACTTTGTGTCAGCTCTCACAGTTGTGCGGAGGGATGTTTTATTCATTTATCTCATTTAGGGTCCCCGGCTGCACCTGTTCTACCATTAAGCGCCCGGGCATTTGCATCTGATGCTAATTTGGTTTACTGGCGGCCCCTGGTCCCCCCCCCCCGCCCCTGTTAATTTCATTTTCATAGAGAGGACTTTTCAGAGCCTGATCTCTTCTTATAAAGAAGTAAGACATTTTTCTTCTATGTCTGGAATGCGTTGTGTTTTGGTGTTTGCTGCCAGGCTTAATCTGAGGAGGAATCATTTACAATAGAGTGTTCTGCACAATTTTGAATGTCTTTTTCCTGTGTCTGAACCTTCTGCACCCCACTTTCTGCTCACTCTTTTTGGCAGACCATGTGAGACCAGGAAAGGGGTGTGCCTGTGTTACTCTGTGTGTGTGTGTGTGTGTGTGTGTTTGTGCATCACTGCTGGGGTAAATGGCCTTGCCACAGGGCATGTTTTGGCACAGATGTTCCCCTTTTCTTGTATGCCGCACACCCCAAAATCCAACCCCCCACCCCACCCCATCCTTCCTGGGGATCCCCTACAACAACAGAGATCTCGCATCATTCATCTGCAGTCTACAGTCTGCCGGATTATCTGAGTGAAAAAAACACTCTCATATGTGCTGAGCTATTATATAGCTTCTGAGCTATTCCCTCATGCAGAAGCCATGTGCAAAATAGTATCCCAAACAATAAATCTATCCAAAGCACTCTAAACAACCTCATCCAATACAAAAACCCTAGTCATGATCTGGTGTCAGTCATGAGTAAACCGTGACTCTGTTTGGTTTATTAAGCACAGAGTGTATGACATGTGTTGACCATGTTCCTCAGTGATCATAGCACACCACAAGCCTCAGTGCTAATTCCAGGCTTAAGAGGAGCCAACACGGGGCCACAGCTAGGCCAGCGAACAGACCCCGATGATGAACCCCAGCTCCTCTTCCCTGGCCCGTTCCCCCTGCCCCGCTCACAGCAGTCAGCTGCTGGTGGTGTGTGGGGTAGCCTCAGGGCTCCTGGTTGGTTGCTGTTGGAGCTGTGGTTTTTTTTGGGGGGTCCGCCCCGTAAACAGAGGGACTCTCACTCAGTCTGCCATTAGTGCGTCGCGCCCCCCCCTCACCCCCCCAGCGTCCGACCTCAGAGCGTGCCCCGTCATGAATAGCCCTCTGTGTCACCCCCCCCTGCCCCCACCCACCCCCCTCTGTCCAGCGAGTGTGCGTTTCATTAGGGTTGTCATTAAAGGGAAAACGGGGTCTGTTCACAGGAGAAACTGCCACCTTCTTAATAGAGAGTCAGTTTTAGGGTTTGTCTCTACCTTAGTGTACTGGGAACGTCTACCCTGGCATTTCTTGTATGTGATTGGTGGGAATGTAGGGGTTTGATGAGATGGTAGGGGAATAAGCCTGCCCTATTGGCTGTGGGTGCACAAGCACTGTGGGAAGTATCAGCTTTCGGGACAGAACTGTAGGATCAGTGGTTCCCTCTGGGACAGAGCTCTGAGCTCTCCCTATCAGCCTCATATTCCAGTGCAGCTGCAAGCTCTTACCTTCATAGGAAGCTTTTCCAGAGTGGTTTTTACAGTCCCCTTCTATGCATTACCTATATCCACCTCTGCTCTCATGTACATTTAAACAGGCGTGATTAAGCAGAGGTGCGCTGCTACTAATGATGGTTCTGGATTCAGCACAGCAGACCCTTTGAGGCCTGCACGGGTCATGCGCCGGTACAGTGGTCACAACCGCGCACCTCTGCCCCAGCCCTGACTGACAGGCCCCCCCCCGTCGGCCAGAGCCTGGCCCCCCAGGGGTGGGGGATCGGAGCACTGTTGAGGGGCGGGCAGCCTGTGACAGGGGACTCGAGCGCGGGCCGCAACCGCCTGTCACCCGACACAAAGGAGGGCAGCGCTATCACACTCCCCAAAGAAGAGGAGGAAAAAAAGACTGAAAAAGAAAAAAAAAACTGCGGCTCCCTCCGCTCTCCCACCTTTGTGGTTCACGGACGCCCTGGGAAATGAAACACAGGAGAAGGTGGTACTGACTCTGTGAAACCATGCTACGCGGCTTTAGCAGAGGTGAAACATCCTCACACATTCTTATGCAACCCGGTGGGTCATGTTTTTTTTCCTCACTCTCTCTCAGTAATGCCATCAATAAGGAGTGCTTCAAGGGCCAGTAAGGGCCAGTAGGAGATTGACACAGTGGGGCTTTGCCTAGGTAAGGAATGGGGCTGTGTAATTGATGGGGAAGGCAGCCAGAGAGGTGTTTCACAGCGGAGTGAGCGTGGCCTGTGTGTGCGTGTGTGTGTGTGTGTGTGTGTGTTGTGTGTGTGTGTGGGGGAGTGTAGGGGGGTTGTGGGGGTTGTGAAGTTGTTATCACGGCCCTATCATTACCATGCAGCCCTCAGGTGCCGGCCACTTCACAACAGAGGCCCGGGAGCTCTCAGCGTCTGTTTTGTTCTCAACATTTTTTTTTTTCTTGGGCCAAGGAGAAGTGCCCTGGGGGACTGTGGGTAACGGTGATTGACAGGCTGAATATTTGGAGGTCGAATCTGTTTTAAAACGGCACTGACTGTCTTCGCACCCCTCCTCCTCCTCCCCTGGACTCCGCTCTGTTCCCGTTCCCATTTTTAAAGGATTTATATAATATAATATATCTATTAATGGGCCGTGGCTGAACTTTTCACGCTCCTGTGGTCGGTGGTTATATAATTTTGCAGTTTTTTTGTTTTAAATTCCTATTACCTCCCAATAGACCATACATAATTATTCACAGCACATCTGTAAAATAGAATGGAATAAAAGGGAACGACAGAGACTAAAGATTAAAGTTGAATATGTTAGCACTCTGCCGGTGAAGGCAATTATGAATGAAATGCACTTGGGTATGCAAATCGCTGGCAAAGCTGCTCACCGTTGCACCGGAGGTCCGCACGAAAAAGATATTCGCAGGGCGAACACGCTGGTACCGGGCTTATTTTTAAAATTTTTAGTTAGCATTGTTATTATTTGTTTTATAATTAGCGTTGTTGACAACATCAGTCAAGCGGTGTCAGTTTGTGACGGAGGCCGAAGTCTGTGGCGGCAGGGGTTGGAGGGGCGGGTGCTGGTGACTGGGATCTCTCAGAGGTGCCGTTGTAGGTAACGTTTAATTAGGCCTCCGCTCCTGTCCAGGGAGCCCTCAGATGAGAGTGTGGGCCGCTGTGTCTCTCTGGACAGTGCGGGCTGGATGGAAGGGCGTGTGTGTGTGTGTGTGTGTGTGTGTGTGTGTGTGTGTGAGTGTATGTGTGTTTGTGTGTGTGGAGAGGGTGTGGGGGGGGGCAGGCTAATGTTTGTGTTGTCATTAGCAACACACATCGGCGTTTCTCGCGAAACGGAAAAGCTCTGGCTCCAGATTGTCGCCAGTGAAAGCAGGGAGACATTCTTCTTCTTCCACGTGTGAAAGGGGAGGAGAGAGGGAAAAAGGGAGGGAGAGAGAGCAGAGAGAGAGAGAGAGAAGAAACAGAGGGAGAGAGGGATGGGGGCGGGAGCAGAATGTGAGGGGTTTGTGTGATGCATTGAGGTAAAAATAGATGAGGAACAATGGAGCACTAAACAGGAGTTTGAGGATTTTGAGGGTATTCAGTGTGCATGTCTTAAATTTGGGGAACAGATGGCGGAAAAGAGAGAGATGCATTTTTATCAGATGATGCGATACAGGAAGGCGTTTAGATACTTCACTCCATTCCATTAACACCATTTACAAATCATGTTTCTATTCATTACTCTGCCTTTTTTCCTCAAGTGTAAAGGGACTCCTTTGATATACTGCTTGAATTCAACTTGACTGAAGATCAAAGGAACGTTTGAAATGGCTACTCTCTCTATATCATGTCCAGGAACAATATTGTCATTGTTGCGACCCCTCTGTTACCAGTAGTTTTTTATTGTTGTTATTTATTTGCCTACTTGACAGATGTCCTTATCCGCTGCGACTTAAAGAGCATCCCTGTAGTTAAAGCCAACACATGGGTCTATTTCTTTCCTGATCCAAAAGGACTGGATGCTTCTCTGGTGGTTTTGCCTCCTCTTTACGACTGAGCTACCAGGAGCCCAATAAAACCGGTTCAGCGGGAGCCAAGCGAAACATCATTTGTCTGTTTTCCTTTCCCCGCGTAATTGCATTCGGTGTCTTAATGTTTGACGTGAAGGAATGAAGCCAGGAGGCCGACGCTGGAGAAGACGCCCAGAGTGCCCGTTGCCCCCCCTCCCGGCTCTTATCCTTCTGAAGGGGGGCGAATCTCTCTCCAGCGAGGCTGATGACCGGATGGGCGGAGCTGGGAGTTTCGGCCCGCCTCGGGATCAAATGCCGCAGATAAAGCGCCGCTGTTTTGACGGCGGATGCCCGCGGCCAGCAGGCCCCTCTCTCCGCCACGGCTGTCCTGGCACAGGTAGAGTGCGTGGCTCCGGGGGAGAGCGGCACTTTGTTTTGATTTGTCATTAACTCTAATGGAGTTCCTCCCGCTGACCAATGAATACTTCAGCGGTGTGGCATGGCCGGGCACACCTCTGCTCATTGGCTCAGGCGTTGAATGTGCGACGCCCCCCCCCTCTCAGGGCAGGCGCGCCCGCAGAAAATCACTCACACACACACATGTGGGAGGAGCGGCCCTGCCGCCATTTTTTTTGAGTGATATTATCGCGCCCTGAGCTTGGCCTCTGGGCCCCCTTTTCCCCGCAGAGACAATGCCAGAGGAAGCGTGAAGCCGCGGTACGGCTGGCCGCCGTGCATCGTGGGTGCGCGGCCCACAGGAAGCGCGCGAGGGGGGGAGGGCGGGGGAGGGGGAGACCCGCAGCCGCACATCACTTCATTATTAATGGCGGCGTCTAAATAAAACGCCAAGCTTGTCAGATTTAACGGATGGCTGCGTCCACGCCGCGCCAGCGCCCGGGAGGGGATGGAGAGCACGGCGCCGTCTCGCTGCCCTGTCACATGCTGTTACCTCACCAAATAACACCTAATCTGCTGTAAATTAACCTGATATTAATATTGATGTAACTGTTTAATATTTGGCCTAACATAACAATATGGTGGGCCGTTCATGGGTAATTTGTATCTTTGGCGACTCACTCTGAATGCCCATTGTTCTGTGTAAGCGTGCGCAGGTTGTCTGGTCCATTAGCAGGAATTTAGGAGTACCGTTTAATCACGTTGCACAAGCCAGGGCTCGGGTTTGACACTGGCATTCGGTGTTCTGCTCCAGCTTTACGTGGAGTCCCAGAATGCCCTCTTTCTCTCAGAAATACAGCACATGCCCATTATCCCTGTGAATGAACTGGGACACAACAGAAAAGGGCACGATACTGTTCTTTCACCAATGTACGGGGCTGCTGGAAGAGCAGGGAATGATTAAGTAGTCAAAATGCCAGGTGAAGCATTAACATCTCCGGGTGCTGTAAGTGCAAGTTAAAATCATCTGTTCTAATACAGCTGGCATAGCTAGGTAATCCAACAGTAGCTACATGACAAGGTGGTGCTATGTGGTGCGTTGTGGGTATTCTGAGGGGGAATTCAGTGTTTTACTGCTAGCGTTGTGCATTTGCCGGTTTCCTTGCGGCCTGCGCAGGGCTTATTTAAATCGTCCCTCCCCTGACACCCCTCTCGCCCCTCTGATGTGAACAAGGCTCAGTAGAAACAGAGCCGATGGGAGCAGGACCTGGTTCAGTACTGAAGTGCCGTGTCTGGGTGTGTGGCACTGGGTTGGCGTGGCCGGCCTGGGGCGGCCAGCGCAGGGTGATCAGCTGCAGAGAGTGATCAGTGACAGGCCACAGTCCTGAGGAGTGCTGCTCACCTCAACAGATGGATGCTGCTGCGGTCAGTCAAAATCCTGACCCTTTCTTCCTCTCCTGTCCTCTCTTCTCCTTTCCTCTCCTCCCTCTCCCCCTCTCCTCTCTCACTGGATGTTTTAAGCCTGGCCTTCCGGTTCTATCCAGTTCACTAGCTCCTCCGCTCCATACAGCTAGGTGCTCTGCCCTTCCCCAAAATCAATATGTCATGGCTGTGCTCTGTGGGAAAAAATGTCAGAACATTGCAACAGGGCATCCAGGCTGGCAACGTGGTATTCAGAGGAAATGACGTTTAGAACCTCCTGTGTGTGTGTGTTAGAGTCATAGTGAAAGCGAGAATCAGTGTGTGTATGTGTGAGAGAGGGAGCCTGTGTGTGTGTGCGTTTGCATATGTGTGTCTGTGTTTGTGTGTACAAGACAGAAAGTGAGTCAGTGTGTGTAGCTGCATGACATGAGAAGATAAGCATTTTATAAATAGGTGTCACCACTGCTGTTTCATTTCGAGGATTTGACCAGCAAGCGGCAGCCCAACCCTGACTGTGTGGACGGAGGTCTGCGATAGGACGCTGATGTCAAAAGCGATTGGTCATCATCCAGCTACGGGGGCGTGCTCCCTCATCTCCCTCGCACCCGCGCAGACTGTGGCAGCCGGTATCCCATGCCACCCCATTCCGCCGGCAGCTCTTCAACGCCGCCTCGGAACACGAGAAACCAAACCCCGCTTCCAGCTGCGCAAGAAAGCGCCGTTATGGGAACTCGCTGCGAGCCAGCAAACCCTCATTCATAAATCCCGGGACACTTTCCTTTCACTCGCCTCCTTTCCCTCTGGTTTTGTTTAGATTGTTGTTTTATTTTGTTTTATGGGGCCTCTCTGACCGCAGTCAACAGCGTCACGGTTCTGTGCCTGTTAACGTGTATAGCGTGGGACATTTTCCTGGCTAAACTACGAGGGAGGGAGCAAGTGCCCACCTCATTTGTCATTGAGAGTGTCACTGCAGCCCATCCAAGCCTATCAGTGCATTAGGCTAGGCATAACATTGTGATGTGTTTTGCGGACAGGCGTTTACATGAGGACACAGATAACTTGGCTGGATATTTATTGAAGACATGTGCTCAGAGGATAACAGCACTGCCACAGCCAAGACTCAGACCTTTAACCTGCTGGCTTCCAGATCAGTTCTCTAACCGGTACACAGCTCTTTATACGGTGAAACAGCAAGAGATCTGGCCAGTTAGATGATTATTAGATTGAAAACTCATTAATTAAAAATGAATTACTTTACTGGCCTAGAAAGCGCAGATCAGATCAGGTCAGATCATCCATCTGGGAACAACTTCTCCTACCCTCGTGAACTCTAGAAAGTTCAACTGATGTTACGCACTCAGTAGTATCACTGAGATTCTTTAGTACCACTGCCATTCTGTAATATTCCATAGCATTAGCGGCATTCTGTATTACCATTGTTATTCTGTAGAGCTACTAACATTCTATAGTAGTGGTGATATTATGTAGCGCCACTGACACTCTTTGTACCACTGACACTGTTTATACAGTGACACTCTGATGCTCTGTAGTAGCGCTGGTCATTGCAAGCAGGGCTCCACTGCTTGCAGGTCTTTGTGTGGATCAGTGGGATGTTCCTGCTGGCCGGGCCGTGCGGAGACCGGGTCGTAAAAGCGCACCGAGGGGCGCAGAGCACGCCAGGAAGAGCGTCGCAGCCTCCCACTGGGCCTCGCATTGTTATTCCCCCCCCCACCCCTCCACCCCAGCACAGCCGGCCCTCCTCTCGCCCCCCGACCGCACGCAACCGCGGCGGAGAAAACAACAAACCGGCCTGTTTGTAGCCTGGACATACACATAATCACACATACACACACGCGCAGAAAAACATACAACCACAAACACACGCACAGACACACACACAAACACACTGAGGATAACACACAAACACAAACACACAGAGATAGTCACACATACACACACCCACACAAACATACACACAGAGAGAACATATTTACAAACACACACACATACACACACACACACACACAAACATACAGAGAGAACACATGTACACAGACACATGCGCACACACACAAACACACACACATACACACTGAAGTAGAAGCAGAGATATGTGAAAATGTGCAAGTGCTCAAGTGTACCCTGAGAGAGTGAGAGGGAGAGAAAAAAGGAGTTTATTTCATCCCCAGCCTGATTTCTCCAAGCTTTCAGCTCAATCATTTTCACTTGCGTCTGTACGTGTTAGACTGTCATATAACAATCACAGGCTTGGACCGCCTCATTGCCTATATTTAGGAAAACAGTGTTACCCCAAACTGCAAGCAGACAAAAATACAGGTTTTCAGAGTTAATTAGAGTCTTGGCAATTGTATTAGTGTGTTTTTTGTGTTAATTGTAAACAAACAGACAGGATGCATATTAATAAGACCGCTGTTAATGAAAGCCCAGCTGAAGCTACTGTAGTTTATTTCCTCCTTCTTTATGCGGGGGATTGGTGTGTGTATACGTCTGTGTGCATGTGCGCTTGTCTGTGTGTGTGTGTGTGTGTGTGTGCGCGCGCGTGTGCTTGCGTGAGCGTTCAGGCGGAGGGACTGCTGTTCCTGGCAGAGGCCTCACCCCGGCTCTAACCTGGTTTTAAGAGGAAATTGCGGCGTAACAGAGTTAAGCCGGGCCTTGTGTGAGACTAATACGAGGGGCGCAGGGGAGTGTGTCAGCGTCAGCCCCTCGGAGTGCGCTAAACTCCGGCCCCCTCGCCGCGGGAGGGGGGGCGAACGACCTGCCTCCACTCCGGCCATCAAAGAGGGGCCCATAAATCAGCGCATTAATCCTGATCGAACGTGCCATCGTGATCCATTACTCTATTGATATTTTCGGATTTCCAATCATTTAAATAGCTCACCTAATATGATGCATTTGATCCTGCGTTTGGTAATAAATGCAAAAAATTAATTCAATGGCAGATCGCGTTCTTTCGGTTCTTTCAGTGCTCCATTATTTGTTGAGTGCTTTTACGAATTGCACTAATTTTGATTGAATCCGAGCACCGACGAGGGAGCTCTGCGTTTGTCTGTCTCAAACCCGTGTCTGTGCCGTTCCTTTGTAATGGCGTCAGGGCCATTGCTACGGGCGCCCATTTGTTCTGAATTAAAGATGGTTTGTAAATTAGGTGAGCTTGTCCGTTTGAAGGGCCCCCCAGGGAGGAACCCCTGTGAGCAGCATGAGACGAGGTGACCTTCCCCCTCCTCCCGACCCCACAAATCCCTCTCCCCTCTGTCCTCTCCCCAGTTCACCCCCCAAACACATAAACACACACCACCAGGAGCCACACCGATGTCAAAATAAAGGACCGTCACTGACCAATGTCCAGCATCTCACTCTCTCTGGGCACTGTTTTATAAAATACCTTTCCAATGTGTTTTTAAGCAGATATTGTTTAAATCCGCAAAAGGAGCTTACACCAAAAAATCGTATTGAAGATTAAAGGTTGGGTGCGTGAGAAGTCTTAAAACCGTGCTTTAGGGTGCATTGTCCTTATTGTTACTGTTGTTATTTTTGTTTCTTCAGTGGAGTTAGAGTTATTGTAATAGTGGAGCAATTGCTAGTTCTGTTGTCCAAGTTGGACTGGTGACTATACAAGGCATTTATTTTGCAATTTACCCCTGCACAAAATGAATAGTAAGACACAAAAAAAATTCCAATAAATGCTATGTATTGATATGACTGTTGCTTTGTCTACACTATTGGTGGATAATTAGTTTGGATAGATGGATTTATTGGTTAGGCATTGTGCCTTCTGCATAGGATCTAATCAATCCGAGCACAGAAGGTCTCCTAAATATTTAGACGTTGGAAAACTAACATTAGCAGTGTACGTAGCTGTATTCCCAATGCCTGACAGTGCAGCGTTAGAATTACAAGCATTGCCCCAACGTTAAACTGATGCATTTTTCTCTCCTCTCTTTTTTTCCCCCCCCCGTTTGTTGTGAGAAAACGACAAATTGCCCTCCTCTCCGAGGGGGAGAGGCAAACGGCACAATTTTTTCGAATTCAGCCGGATAAAGCGCTCCTTTTGTCAGCTGTCAGACAGGAAGCTCGCAGGCGGGGTCAGGGGTCGCGGCGCTGCTTTCACGAGAGCGCTAATCGATTAGCCGTCAAGGCGCTGCCGCGGCGCTCAAGTGGGGGAGAGGAATGGAGGGACGCCCGGGTTCCATTTCCATAATTGCTCACCGCCTTGAGAGCGGCACCTTTTAGGAACGGGGGGGGGGAGGTGGGAAGGGGAGAGAGGGAGAGGGAACAACATAATACGCACAAAATAAATAAATGATAAATATAGTAGCAGTACACGCATGCGTGCTCCTCCACGCTGGACTGTATCGATTAGCGATTGAGCGCCAGTTATTCTGTCAGAATTTATACGGTGACCCCTGCGAGGTTAAACAAATCTTTTTTGCCTTCCCCTCCTTTTTCCCGAGCGGAGTGATTTATTAATAACCGAGGTCAATACCAGCAATTTAGAGTTGAGTGAGAGCGCTCAATCAAAAATGCTGCATGTGGAAGTCTCTCCAATCACGTCCTGACATTGGATAAATATTTATTCCATGGTTGCCATGGACCGGAAAACAAGGTTGAAAGATGAACGTCAGACATCAGATTTGAAGTCTTCCAGCGTGATCGCGAATATGATGGTTATTATTTTGCTGTGTTTAGTGTTCATCTCTTCACACGAGCATAATTTCCTGACCGTGATATAATTGTAAGGATTAGCCTGAAAAAAGGAGGTCAACACTAGCTTAAGGTATTAAATCTTTCAAAGACCTCAGTACAGCAAGTGTGACTTGGATTGTTGTCTGAAACAGATGTGGTGTAAGATGGTATGCAGAATGGCATGCCTAGAGTGCGCTGGTACACCCGCCCCTGAGTGCTGATTGGCTGAGCGCTGCAGAATCAGAGCTTGTCTGTTTACGCTCTGCCTTATCTGTGGCCAGAGGAAAAGGTCAGAGGTCACAGCCAGAGGTTCTGCCCTGCTTGGCCTGTAGAATGTGATTTGGCACGAGGGGACAGGAAACGGAGAACACCTCTGTCAAGCTCTCATAGGAACCACTGACCTCTCTTCATTACTAATCTACTAATCTGCACAGAAAAACTGCGCCACTGAAAGGAAACAGTAAAAAATATTGTAATAGCTACATTGGTAAAGAAAAAAACAGTATGCTTGCCTGAGGCATGTCTGTAATTTAAATAATGTAGTGCCACAAATGTAAACTCAAATTGCTTGCTATTGATCCACTGTACCTCTGCATATCAGCGTTCGCCGGTACACGTGTCGTCGTCCTGGACCCTGGGTCTCCAAAAATGACAGATTGGTCTGTCTGGTCAGACAGCGCGATGCCGGCCGGCGGAGGGGGACAGAGCCGGATTAGGCGGCGTAATGGCTGTCCCGGGTCCTCCACGCCGCGCTGAAACGGAGACACTGATTACCGGTGATTTAGTGACACCCCCGTCCGCGTGTTAATGGCCTCGGGAGTCGGAGAGTGGCCCCCCTGCCCGTGGGGATGGGGGAAGCAGGCGCGTGTTTAACTGCGTTATCTCCGTCTGTCCATCATTATTCTCCCCGCTGATGAATGGGAGGACGTTTGAAGCCGCCGTAATTGATGTGAAGTCCCTGGCTTTTCCCAGAGCCAGCGCGTGCTGTAATTCTACCTCTTTCGGGGCGGCGGGAGGGGCGGGGGGTGGCGGAGGAGGGGGGCTGGGAGGTCAGGCACCGGGAGGGGGAAACAGAGGGGTGGAGGGGTGCGCTTATTTCTAGAGCGCCCTGGTGTATGTTATTCCCCCAACACGCACCACCGGCTGCACTGGGTTACTGAGGGAAAGCAGACCTCTGTGCATGATACTGGATCTCAGAGTTAGACGTGTTTAGCTGAAGCCAGGACTCCCTGTGTAGCTCATTGAGTATCTGTTGAATTATTAATCATAAAGCATTAGGAAATACTATTGCAAATGTGAACTGATATGGAAGCGGACATGGAATAAATGGGTTAACAGGATTTTTAACCCCACCCTGCCCCCAATAAGAGGGAGGTGTCACTCACTCATTTCCTTACCAGCTCCGCCACAACAAAGACAGGGGGCCTTTAACTTGTGATGCTCTTTATTGAACCATCAGAGGTCTTCATACATCATTGTAAAGGTTCAGAGAAAAAGGTACTTTATCAGACAACCACAAACACAATGTACCAAACATCCTCCACCCACAATCATATTACAATAAGACCTCCCACCCAACCCAGAGTCTTTGTCTACAAGATCTCCCCCTGCCACCCCACCTCCTCCTACAAAGGGAGAGAATCAACGGTGGCCCTACCAGAAGAGGTCCACCATTTTTTTTCTGTAAGTCCTACAAAAAACCACCAGGGATAGCTGATATCAAAGGGGGTGCCACCAAACATTTAGTGATCAGCACCCTTCTTCTGTGTGACACTGTAATTTCGTGTACGGAAGGCAACCAATAGGAGTGCTTCCATGCAACACCATGCATTTACAAGAGAGGAAATTCAGGCCTATGCAGCTGTATCATCAGAGGTGTATTTGACCTTTATCACGCAGGCCATGTCTGAGGTACCCCTTCTCCTGTCATGACACAGACCAGTCTTCTAAGTTTTTGAAAGAGGTGATTTTCTAAAAAGCAGACAAAAAGCACAGAGAGTGACAAAGAGCTGGATGCAGAACAAGCACTGAGAACATGGTCCCTCAATGAAGAGTAGGTGATCTGTGACCTTCTCTGGTCCACTGGAAGGCTGTAAGTGATGGCTGTGTGAAATGGGGGAGTTGGCCATGTTTCACCAAAATATACAGCTGTCACAAGCCAATGGCCTGGAACTGAAGAATAGACAAAGTCTATAAATTGTCATATGTTTACGTCAGTCATTTATAATTTGGTGATAAAGATGATGACAGTTATTATTATTATTATTATTATTATTATTATTATTATTATTATTATTATTATTAACAAGTAGTGGATATGCCTATGGAAAAACATATGTATCGGAAATGCATGCTCGACATTCTTCTGCTATTTTTTTTCCCTTTTTTTCCTTTTTTGCAAATGTATCTGGTTTTGTGAGAGGAAATGATTCAGATCTCTTAAATAGTTTCTTCAGAAACACTTCCCCATCCATAATGCGCCTAGTTAGGTTGGATTTACCGGCTTTCGCCTTTTCGGAATTGCAAATGAGAGGTCGTAAATTACCAGTCTTATTTTCCAGTTATGTTTAATGTGCTGTAATTTAGGTGGCCAGGCACACGGAGATGCTAATTAGTTAAATTACTAAAAAAGAAGTGTGCGGGATTTATGCGCACACTGTGGCTCAGAGTTTGCGGGCTCACGCATTTTTTTCCCCCCCGAAATCTGAACCGAAAAGGAAAAAAGAAAAGTAAAATGCAAGCGCACACACAACGCCGGGTAAATAAATAAAGAAATGGAGGGGTGATTTATTACTCTGCTGGTATCCTTGTGTACAAATGCAGGAAATTCTCATGACCTGGATTCTGGAGAAGAATATCATAAATTTGATGTCGTAACCCCCACCCTCCCCCCCTTGCCTGCCCCACCTCCTTGTACATGATGAGTAGCAAGGTAGTAGGAAGTGGGGTATGGCTTTGAGTCAGATTGGGTTGGGGGGGTGTGTTGCAGAGAGAGAGATTGGTGTGTGTGGGGGGTATGGGGGGGCGAGGGTTGGGGGGGTTGGGGGTGGCGGTTTATGCCTCAGGATTCCCTGTGCTTTAAGTTGACCCTGGAAGACGCGTTCAATTTGCTTTTCAAATGAGGCGTAAAAAATCCCTCCATTAGACTCTCCTGTTGCCAGTCACAATGCCGTTTTGTTTTCACACATCTCTGATTTGTTTGGATGTTCTCCTTATGAATATCGCCTCCTAAGTGGTCTGCTGAAAAAAAGGGATGTAGGCGAAGCGGGTAACCGCGCAGACAGCCTGTAATTGAGCAGCCTCAACTCACACTACGCACATTTCAAAATGCCGCGCTGTCTGGCCTCCCAGTTTTCAAAAGGCGAATGACAGAGCACAGTCACAGACTGGGGGGGGGAAACCGGTGCAGACAATGGTGGGCCTGTCGATCTGTGTGTGGCGAGAGGCAGCTCTTTAATTCATACGCTCTTCAGTAGCCCGACCCTAAAAATAATGAAACGGTGAAATAATAATTGCTATGAAATCAAAATAGGAGGCTTTAACAAAGGCCTCGCAGGCTGGTGTCAGGAAACAATGGAGGCGGGACGAAAATAAAATCCCAAAATAGAACGAAGGACGAGGCAGGGGTCCGACCCTCAGCATCACTGTAGATGTGTGGAGAGGAACCCGCCCGTCACAGTACCCCCACTCCCCCCCAGCACTTCACTACCCCCCCCACCCCCCAAGCCCCCCCACCCTAAAGAAAACAGGGGGTGCAGCAATGCTGTCATCACATGCAGGAAAACTATAGGAGGATCAAAACACACATGCAGTGACAGAGGGCTTCCGGGCTGTGAGCTAACAAAAATAAACTGTGGGAGGATGCAGGCCAGTGGTGGTGCTGGGATAGGTGGAGGGGATGGGGGAGGTGGGGGGTTAGCTGCTACTGGGGGTTCCAGACCTGTGCTTCACTCTGTGAGACTAGGGCACATCTGGTCAGACCTCACTAGAGTCTCACAGTGACAGGAAGTCCCTCTGCCGGCAGCTTCCTGAGAAAAACACACACACACACACACACACACACACACACACACACACACAAATGCACACTCCCACACAGACACGCATGCATACATGCTTGAATGCACACAAGCATATGTGCTCACACCTTTGCACACAACCATGCATCCATGCATATACCCTCCCCCACACACACACACACACACACACACACACACACACACACACGCAAACAGGTGGACCCACTCACTTCATCTGAAGTTAATCACGCATACACACTCTCTCAAAGGAGGTTCATATTTGTCCCTGTATCTCTCTCATAATCTCCTGCTTGTGGACATTATTATGACCTGAGCCACTTGAATAACTGAGTGGTAATTACCCCCCCGGTCCACCTGTGACTCACTGCCTGTCCTTTCCAGTCAAGAGATAGAACGAGCCATCTCCTCCGAGCGCCAGTAATCCCAAACTCCCAGAGTCCCATCCTCTCTCCTCTAGTGTGGATATCCTGCGGAGGCCCAAAGGGCAGGCCCATTGCGAGATAACTCCCCGACAGGAGGCGGGGTTACGGAGGCGAGGGGATCTCAGGAGCATCAGGAGGAGCGGACGTGTCTCCGGATTGCTTCCTGCGCAAGCGGACCCGGGTTCGGAGTCAGCCCCGCACGCTCGCGGGGGGGAGGGGGGGCCCGATCGCCCCTCCGTCCACTAAGTGAGCAGAATGTGTGTCTTGAGGGAGAGACTCGGGACTGCTCTTTCCTCTAACACGCTCGTGTTTTTGCTATGGGGCCATTTGTGTTTGGGGATCTTTCAGGGAGTGAAGCAAAGAGAATAACACAAACAAATGATCCCAGATCAGGGCATCAGAAACACATTTTTATTGTAGGGCCCTGGTGAACGCAATCTGTCATGCTATCAGATTCATTTTTTATATATATGACTCAAGTGCGCCTATGTGTTATTGGCAGGAAACTCTGTTCCCAATTTAACTGCCAAAGCAGTTAAAAATAGTACATATATCTGTAAAATCGCTTTGTTGGTGTGATGATGTTTAAGCGGTACACAAAGCATTGTCAATGTGCTAGGATGTAGATGAGAGAGAATGGCCAGACTCAGATATTCCCATATGTCATTCTTTATTTGGGTGTCAGAGCTAGAACAGTATGGAGTATTTTCTGCATGTTTCTTTGATCAGCGCGTGGTGCGCGCGTGTGCGGACTGGACACAGGTGGTGCTCAGCAGGCCCGTCAGGTTGCGCAGGAAGTCATCAATCGTGCCGCTGTCGGTCCCGAATGGTCCGACCCCGTCAGGTCCGATCGGACCCGCGCTCTTTTGCGGTGGCGCCGGGCCAGGCCCGCGGCGGCTCCCTGTTTCCTGCTCTCCGCGGGGGAGACCTGGCCTCCACAAACACAGGTCTGTTTAAGGGGGATAAATCAGAGGCCCCGGTGCATTGTGGGTATTGTTCGGACGTGCCGTCGGCTTGCAGCCTGAAGGCAATGCGCGGCGTTGCTGGGTCCCATTGTGTGCGCGCAACCGTCTGCGGAGAGCTCGTACCTCCATGCCACCTGCATGCCCCTCTGTGTGCGGGACCAGCGTGGCTTTCCTCTAGCGGTTCACCTGGCCTCCCAGAATCCGTACTGGGGTTCCCCCCGGCTCGTTGCCTGGAGGCGCTGGGAGCGGGCCTGCTTCTGATTACAGCTGTCGCTGGGCCGCTGTCAGTCGCGGTAACACCCAGACCCTCGCAGGGGCCCCGCTCTGTCGTGGAGCTGTCGAGGGACTGACGCGTGCGGTCGCCCCGTCTCACGCCTCGTTACTGCCAGAGAAGACGCGGACGGGAACGGGACGGCACGGGGTACCTGCTTCCTCCTTCTCCTCCTCCTCCTCCTCCTCCTCCTGCTCTTGCTCCCCGTTCAGTTGTTGTTGCTTTGTGTACCGGCGCACTCGCAACTCAGTCCTCCCTTTTCTCGGATGTGTGAGTCCTTGGCAACCTGTTGGCCCTCCAGAGAGAAGCGGAGATGGCAGAACAGCTTGGAGTTGATGGATTTAAGGCGACAAGGGGAAAGACAATAGTAGGTGGAAAACGCAAAGAGAAAACAGACGTACCGTGTAAAAAAGTCTAAGCTCCGTCAAAGGAGCCCGGGCACTGCAGCGCTTTGTTTTGTTTTGCACAGGGTTTTTTTTTTTTTCCGACCATGCCGACATTCCTTTCTAAAAACCCCTCAGGTCGATGTGCCCAGCAGCTAAAGGCAGGGCGTGTAGATTTCTTTTGTTTCTTTTTATAATTTGTCCCGGAAACACCGACAATCGGCCCGCGGTAATGAACGGCGTTATCAATCTCGGGGATGACAATAGTAGGAAAGCGTGTGCTGTGCGCCGGGCGGGAGGGACACAGCTTCCCCCAGCCGAGGGACTGACCTTCACTTCGCATGCTTGCTGCCGTGGACACAGAGAGAGAGAGAGAGAGAGAGAGAGAGCGAGAGAGAGAGAGAGAGAGAGAGAGAGAGAGAGAGAGAGAGAGCGTGAGAGAGTGAGAGAGGGAGAGAGAAAAGGAGAAAGAGAGAGAGCGGGAGAAAGAGAAGGAGAAAGAGGGGGATAGAGAGGGAAAGAGAGAGACAGAGAGAGAGAAAGAAGTGGAATGAGGCAGTTGTCAAAGGCCACCCACTTCCCCTTTTCATTCCTCCCTAAGTCAACAGAAAAAGTGAAGGACCAGGCCTCCCATCTGAGTGTGTGTGTCATGGAGTATATGAGTGTGTGTGTGCAAGTACTGATGTATGTCCATGTGTGTGTGTGTGTGTGTGTGTGTGTGTGTGTGTGTGTGTGTGTGTGTGTGAGTGAGTGTGTGATTGTGCGCATGTATCCATATGTGACTATGTATGTACGGTATGTGTATGTGTTCCATTCCTTTCATAGCACACATGGAGCCGTTCCAAGTCCAAATCTTTTGGATTAGATTACATAGGGAATAAAAAAGAAAACACGTTCTTCAGGAGCTCGCAAATACACAAATAAACAGAGCGATTAAATGGAAAGTGCCTTTTGTGGGAAGCTACGCGCACCAGGGCTGCATGTTTATTTGCGTTCTGGCTCTGGTCAAAAGTCTGCCCCAGAATCCTGCTCCATAGCCCACTCGCATCACCACAGAGCAGGAAAACAAAGCAGCCATCAGTTCACATTAATCACGGTCCGCTTGATTGAAGGCCTTTCTACATTCGTTTTATTTACTTCGTTTGATTCATTTCAAATTATTTCGCAAGATGTCGTGAAATATGTAAACCTGTTGTTTGGACAGTGTTCCCTTCCCTTTCCAGGTTTTTTATTTCTCTCTCTCTCCCTCTCTCTCTCTCACACACACTCACTCACTCACTCACTCACTCTCTCTGCCACCCTGAGTGACAGACTACAGGAGAGAGAGGGAGGAGGTGTGCGTATGTGTGTGAGAGAGAGAAAGAGAGAGATAGAGAGAGAGAAAGAGTGAGAATGGAAGGTTTTGAGAGCAAGGAGAATGCTGTTCTGTGCGAGGGCCACGTCCGGGGAGTAAACCCATGCAGATTTATTGGCCTCTTACTCACTTACTGCTCCTGTTGTATCTCCTCAGATAGTCCTGGGCATGCTGTGCCAGTTATTTATGGACACATTTGTAAAGCATTTGAGCTAACCCTTTTACAGTAAATATGTTTCAGCTCTGTCAGATGTCCCCGTTTTTCCCACACGGGCAAGTCAATCAGCGTTTTAATGAAAGCTGTAAAATATTAAGGGTTTCATGTCTTTAAACCAAAAGTGAGCACGGAGTAGTCCGACCTCCGACCTTCAGCCTACTTCCCAAACCTCCCACACAGAGTGCATGGTAGCAGATGGGCGGTTGGAGTCAAGGCCTGCTGTGTTGTCAGAGCCTTGTGTAGTAATACACTCTGGCTCCGCTCTGGCAGCAGGTGTACAAAGGAGAGGGAGACGGTTTAATGTCTCTCCTTACAGCCACAACCGATGCCCTGGTTCCTGACGGGAGTCGAATGCATTTGGCATTCTGAAATAAAGCTCATTTATCCAGCATTTGGGCCTGAAAGTCAGGGTCAGTAAAGTGCACCCATAAATGCACCCTCAAACGAGGATGGCGACACAGGGGTAAGTCAACACTGTGCGCCTACTTTTTGCTCTGACGCAGACTTCAATGTCCTGCATTTCTAATTAACTCTCATACATACATGAAACTATTCACAGAAAAAAAAACCCTTAAAAAGTCCTCTGGTATATGACATGATCAGTCAGTGTTGATTGAGATTGTCCTCAAAACACAACAGTCATGAGCCCTACTACTTTAAAAAATGACAGTTTTTGTATTGCCATAAGAATCTGCTGCTAATTTTAAATTTTAGTTTTCAGACCAAAGTGTTGCCCCACGGGAACTGGCAGTGAAGGAAATCATTAAAAAAGCTGTCTATATCAGAAGACAATTACAGTCAAGACAGGTCCATGATCAAAGAACTCAAGAAGCACGCCTTTGCCAGTCGAGGTGATATTTATGTATTCTGTTTACTTTACACTAATTATTTACCCATAAAACTTGAATGCACATCACTTTTTATGTCAAATATTTAAGCTACTATAAAAACACATGTGTTTTTGCAACCGCAGAAAAAAAGCCGAGGAATCATAGCCACCGGACTAAAAACACATTTTGTTTTGCTTGTTAATTTACTTTTGATACGTGCCGTAATGCTCGTAAGTGTGTTTGTTTGTTTGTTTGCTGGCTGGCTGCGGAGCAGCTGTATGGTTTAACTGGAATGGCTATGAGCAGTGTGTGCAGAGGGGAGAGTGGAAAAGCAGGCCTCTCTCCCTCCTGCTCTCTCTCTCTCTCTCTCTCTCTCTCTGTCTCTCTCTCTCCCTAAAAATTCAGTTCCCCCTGGCCACAACTCTCCCAGCCTGTGTAGTTAACAAGAGATTATTTTCTATGCTTTTTTAAAAGTTGCATCATATCTCCTCCGCTGCCTTATTTTCTAAAGAATAAAAAAATATATCCTGGAGGAGAGCAGATCTGAGAGGTGTATTATCTAACAGTCAACCCCGGCAGGACCCCGCTCAAACTGAACTGCACCTCTGCAGCAGATCTCTCTAACGCAGCAGAACCTGTGAAACTGAACAGAACCTCCATAACTCAAAAGACCCCCCCCCCAAACAAAAATGGCAGGGAAAGCTCTCAAACTCCTATATTCTGCTCAGTCCTCTGTCCCCAAGAACCTCTGTCTCTCTTAGAACAGAGCAGCAGTAGCTGAAATCATGAGCCTCCTACCTGCTACGAAACTGATTTACATGAGGTGACATTCTGCAAGGCGGGGGCTGCCGGAGTGATATCAAACCATGCCAACTGTGAACAATTAATACCGCTCTCAGCTCTGGGAGCGAATGTCAAACTTGTTAGCAAACTGTTAGCAAACAGTTTTGAAAAAGGGTAACGCTTCGGTGGAATATCGGTCCACAAACAGACCGGAAATGGCACCGAAGACCCAGCAGAGAGCAGGCCTGGTCTCGGAGAACCCAGAGCTCATAGCGTGCACGTGTCTCATCCAGGACTAGCTGCGCCGGGGCTGTTTCAACTGGATGTGGAATGACAGCGAGGCCCCCCTTCCCCCTTTTCAGACAAGCTGAACCAGGATCAGCAGAGCTCTGGTAAAACATATTCAGGGATCTTCACATTTGGTTCCTCTTAGTGATGGCTCATAACAGACTGACCTCAGACAGACTGAAGCCAGAATTGTACATCAAGGAAATGAAATAATAAAACAAACACACAAACAACGACAACAGCAAAGAAAGCAAAAAGAAACGTGCCGTAATTAAGCAGCTCTTTCTTCTCCGCCGTGAAGCGCTTTGCCATGACAAGATGTTTACACGCACAGACATGCTCAGAGCTCAGATCTTGATGGAAAGCAAAGGGAATCTGAAGCAAAAAAGAAAAAAAAAAGCAGAAACAGTAATCGAGCCGAAGAGCAGATATAAAGTGATCGTGAGCGTTTGGTTTGGTCTGCCTTTGCTGTCTTCATTTGTGGACAGCTTTCAAAGCGCCCCTCGGCGCCTTGAAGTTTGTGGCTGGCAACAGAGGGAATGAGGGAGAACTGCAAAAACAGAGTAAACAACACTGCAGTGTAGCGGCCTAGCTTAGCCGCCTCTCTGTACAGCCGAAACGCTCACCTGAGCGCCCCCTAATCCCTGCGCGAGGAGCTGTTCTAATAGCTGAAATTATGAAAACGGTACGCGTTTTTCGTAGCTTGTTAAAATTTGACTGTGAAGGAGGAGCCGCGTTTGATGAGAAAGCTTCCCGGCGGCGTTAGCGCTGTTGTCTTCTCATCAAGGTGTTTCATGTGCGATGAGGGTGTCTGCGCAGCGCGTGAAGTACAAGGCGTCCCCCCGATTTCCGACCGCGATGCGCCCCACTCCATCGCGAATCTCTTCAGGCGGGAAGAGAGAGGACGCAAAAAAAGATCAGCTTGAATTTCTTTCCAAATTTAAAGAGAGAGAGAGAGAGAGAGAGAGAGAGAGAGAGAGAGAGAGAGAGAGAGAGAGAGAGAGACGGATCATGTCGGTTCTGTTTTGAGGGGAAAAACGAGCAGCTTGGCTCTGTTTCCTTAATACACATACTTCTCCATTAAAGAGCAAACAACAATGGGCTTATTTACTGGGCCACTTTGTGCCGGGCTTTGGTTTAAATAACAGCCTCTGTCACACACACCGCCCCTCTCTCCGCTCTCTGTCTCTCTCTCTCTCTCCGTCCCTCAGCCATTGCCGAGGGAAGCGCGGCTAAATTGCACATCTGAATTGTTTGTTTTCTTGGCTCCGCAAAAATAGTTTTCAAATGACAAACACGTCAAGCCTCTGCCAAGCATTATCTTCCCTTTGGCCTCCTTGCTTTGTTTAGCCGAGCACCAGCGCTCCCCGCAACAAAGGCTCCTTCGGCCTCCCTCGGTTTTTGCTTTTGATTTATGAACGTTGCGAAGGAAAATGCAAGCTTGTTGTCTAAATTATGGCTATTTTTTCCATGGTCATAAAGTTGAAAGACTTCAACCCCAAAGGGGCACCAATTAGATCTTTCCCCTCCCGTTCTCTCTTTCTATATATATATATATATATATATATATCTGTGATTGCTAGGCAATTGACAATTGTGTTTCCCATACCCAAGCAGAGAATTCAGATTTGATGTGGGCAGGACTGCAGGAGTTTTCAAGTTTCAAGTTTTATTGTCAGATACTTGATAACAGTGCAGCATCATTGCCAGTACTGAAGAGGAAAGGAAGGCAGTGGGATAAAATGATCAGCCGCTGGTGTCATCCAGGTCATGATTAATTAACATGAAGCCCTCATGCCCAAGTCCAGCACATTGTAGCTAATGAAGGTTACTCACATTTTTTTCCTGAGTTTCATCAATTCACCTGTTTCGTTCCCTCTTGTACCCTTCAGTACCTCACTGAACAATCCTGGTGTGAATATAGAATTTATTCATCATCCACTTTTATTCTAGAAATTATTCAGTTCTTAAATAAGGAGAATGAGTAGGAAAAAGACACATTGAGAGCTGTTAACAAGATCTGAAGACTGAACGAGACAGCATTTGTCAAATAGCTGCAAAGAAGATATATGACTCTTTTTTTTCGCTCCCTGGGAAAAGCATGACTTCTACTTATTTATTTTATTTTTTTTCGGCAGACGCCGGTTTGAGAGCGCGCTGATAATGGAGTATGTGAAGGTGCATTCTAATGACCTCATTTGTTGGTTTTCCATCCTGCTCCGCCACACGAGTCTAAGATCACAACTGTCCCATTTGCTCTGCTCTGTTCAGGCCCTCCACATGTTGCATTGGGAGAAAAGAGGAGGAGGGGAAGGGAATAGGCTGAGATATCGCCCCGCTGTGTTCCACTGATCGAAAAAGGGAATGCAATATATTTAAGTTTTTTTTTTTTTTTTTTTGTAAAGCACATCTATTGTTAGTCATTGTTGGTCAGGTTAGTGTAAAATCTATAAAAAGGATCCAGCATCATTCTCGTCCCTGTCACCTCCTGGAGCAGGTGTATGTTTTCTGCGATTGGGAGGTCAGAATAGCGCAGTGCAATCATGCAGGCCTGGTGGAGTCAGAGGCGTGAGGGTTTTGGGGGGGATTTACAGTGCGAGAGCTTAGCTCAGTATCGCCTTTGCCGTGTTTCTTTGGAGCATGCCTGCACTTTATTGCGGCTTCTGCATAAAGAAGCGCGGATCAATAGAGCCAAATCGCAAACGCTGGTGGTATACAGCGCCATAACATGGACACGGGGCAGCTTAGCATTAGCGTTACAGCATGCCCAGGAGGAGAGAGCCCCCAAACCCCACATAGACACACACACACACACACATAGACACACATACACACACATGCACTCACACATACACACACACACATGCACACATCTTCCCCCGCCTCCTTCTCTGCCCTTCTGTCTCACTTTACTTATTCCTCCCTCCCTCCCACTCACTCTCGCTCTCACCTTCTCTCTATCTCTCTTTCTCCCTCTCTCTGTCTCTCTCTTCCTATCACTCCATTTCTTTTCCCTCTCTCTCTCTCTCTCTCTCTCTCTATCTCTCTCTCTCTCTCTCTCTCTCTCTCTCTCTTTCTCTCTCAGCTTTTCTCTCTCACTCTCTCCCTATCACTCTCTCTGCCTGCCTCCCTCTCTACCTTTACCTCTCGGACGCTCTGCGTGCTAAATCAGCCCGGAATACTTCCACTCAATACGGGCCGCTGTGTGTTTCCGAGGCCCTGTGCTGTGTTCGTTTGTGCATTGTTGTACCCACACGATAATTAAATGTGCTCCCCAACAGTATCGAAGGCAGCATTCTTCCTGCTCATGGCTTAATTAGTTTAGCTTTGTGTCTGGTTGCAGTCCCATCACCGGCCAATCGATAGCACTCCGGAGAACACTCCGCTCCTATTGGAAACAGATACCGTGGCTTGTAGATGGCCCCCCTCCCCTGCTCCGGAGTTTGAACTGGGGAAATCGTCACAGGGCGAGAGAGAGAGAGAGAAAAGTAAATAGTTAATTATACTGATCCGAATCCCTGATAAATGAGCTCTGTGAAGCCCAGTCGATGTGTGACCTTGTTTTCTGTGATTCCTTGCATTTGTGTGTGCGTGTGCGTGTGTGTGTGTGTGTGTGTGTGTATGTGTGTGTGTGCGTGTTTGTTAAAAATTTACAGTGAATATATTACAGTGAGCATATTCAGAACACATTTAATTTTTATTTTTCCTTTATTTTTTATGTTAGTGACTGTTTTTGAATTAGCTGACACGTGCATTTACAAGGATGGTGCATTACTGTGAAGCTTGAAAATTAGGTGTGTTTCTTAATCGCATAGATTTGGTTCATAAATAATATACATATTTACATATGCATGATATCACCATTTATGACAGAAGGAAACAAATTACCACCAAAAAAAACACACTCTTCCATTAATTACACACATGCACATTTAAGGTTTGTTATATTTCCACTTTAAAACAAAGTAGCAGCAGATAATCACAATCCTTCATTCTATTAGTTAAACATGCATAATGTTACCCCTCAGAACATTAAATGGCAGATGTAATATTTTGTTCCTGTGCTCATTACCTCCGTATTTTTTTCTCCCTCTTTTGACCCTCTAGCAGAGGGGCCTAGCTTTTCTAATGAGAAATGTAAATTACTGTTTCAACTGCTTGAAGAAATAAGGCAGAATTTATTTAGAGGCAGTTGAAGTACAAAAACGAGATTATCACAATCAGGAAATGGCAATGGTAACAGTAAATCTAAGGAAAATAAGTTTTATACAATCCAATTTTAGGAAGAAAATTGTTTTGCAGGAGGTGCCTCGCTAACAATGTTAGCATTCTGTTTGGTACAAGCCAGAGTAGTTACAATTAATAAGATGCATGGTGTGGGGTGTTTTGGAGAGAGCTGTGTGCTCCAAACAGGGACAGCTGGCTGTTTAGCCAAGGAACTCAAAGGCAACACTGGCAACGAACAGTCAGTGACTGCCACAGTAGGTTCTCAAAGGTCGCAACCAGCATTCTTTGAAAATGCCTGCATTTGGCCTCTAGAACACTGATGTTACGGGTTTCATGAAATGTTGGCGTAGTCTCTAATCATAGCCATTCCTGGTCAAAGAAAACACAGGCCATTGCAGGTCTCCGACCGGTTGGTCGGCAAGCAAGGTCCGCCCTGTGGTCTGGAGAGGGGCCGTGCGGGAAAACTCGTTCACCCAAAATCTGATCTCGGTGTCTCATTTCGTCAGCATTTTTCGCTCCTCTTTTTTTTTTTTGTAAAGGCGAAGGACGGATGGCTCATTCTGAACCCCATTATTAAAAAGCTCGGCTTGGACAATGGAGAAGTGATTTGGAATTTCTTGGAGCCATTAGCATTTCTATAGAGGCATTAAATCGGTGCTGAGAGTTAGGGAGCGAGGACGTTTTACTGTTACCGTAGGATGACTTATCCACTCAGCTTCGGGACCCTTAGCCATTTCAGTCCATTTACGCGCTGCTCTCAGATCCATTTTACAGCTCATAAGTGGGAAAAGCCTGATGCCTCTACAGATAATATGTACTTATTCCTCCATAACAGAGTTTATCAGTCCGGTGATCATAACTGAGCAGTGTTTTATTCCCAACGAACATGGTGAGGCCTGGACTTGTTTGGAGTACTGCGCAGTTAACCCTAGTCTAATTAGCGAACCATGGGGGAGGCATAGTATACTACTTGTCAGTCATTAGCAACCATGAGATAATAACAAAACCTCTGGGAATAAGGTTTCCCACAATGCATTTCAGAGGACAGTGTTCTCTTAATGAAAGAATAATATTGCTGATCAATGCCAGCCTGATCCTTTAACAAGGGTGATTTGATCATTGTCTGAGGGTACAAACAGGGCAAAGAAACCATACAGTGGGGATTCTGTTGAGTGAAGCGGGTTATGGGTAGTGGTAACTATCAGTACGGTCATAGTAGATTGTGGGTAGTGGGTAACGGCTAATAAGGTCTAGTTAATGCAAGCAGCTGGCGTTGGTGCACAGATACAGTATGTAGTGATTTTGGGATTGGGATTTTGGGATTTTAGTGATTGTGGAAACTGGATTGTAACTGCCGGTAACAATAATACATAATGACTTTGGTCAGTGACTGTGGGTTCAGCTTGTAGCAACTGTGGGCAGTGGATAATAGCTGTGGCTAGTGATAGCACACAGTGACTGAGTAGGTAATGACTATGGTTAGTAATAGCATGTACTGCAGTGACTGTGGGCCGTGGTTGGCGACTGTGGGTAATGACTGTGGTGGTGGTTGGTGCCTGTGCTCGTGTGACATTCCTCCTCTTATCCAGTATATGGTCTGCGCATGTGGGTGACAGGGCCCCTCAGCCAGAGTGACACAGCGCTCACTCCATGTGGTGTTCCACGGAGTGCTGGCACCGCATTCTTTAGTAAACAGCTCCAAGGCTGGGTTTGATAGCCGCTAATGAAGCGGCAAGGAACACATGCTACATGAATGAACAGCAAACATAAAGCAGAGAGAAGAAACCGAACTGAAAACACGCCGGTTTACAAAACTGTCTTTTTTTTTTTCCTCCCCTTGTTTTCTTCTCTCACTTACTTTCTTCTGTATTCTCAACACCCGCCTTTAATTAAATTCTCGAGGTAATAACGGAGTCCTACAGGGTTACTCAGGCTCTGATGTGCCATTGACAACTCTTTTTTCTCGTTGTAACAGGATATGGCTGCCTCGTCAGACGAGAGACAGTGTTAGAATAACCGTGAGCTCTTAATGAAGCCGGCTTCACTCTGAGTCTCTGACAGAGCGGCATGATCAGAGCTCGCCGGTTCTGAATCACAAGCCGACGCGGTAACAAGCCGCGCCTTCCTGACAGCCGCTGCGATCTCCGCGTTGGGAGATTGTCCACGCTATTGCTGGCAAAAGGGAGCTGGACTGAGATATTTCACCTGTGTATCTCCGTTATATATGTATAGAGAGGGGCACTACAGGCCCCGGAAGGGCTTAGGCCCACAGGGGTGACGGTGGCTGTGCAGGCAGGGTGTGACACACCTGGACCCGGGACCACCCGGCGAGTCGCAGACTGTGCCACACGCCCTCTCAGAGAGCCGCTGCGCTCCCCTCCCCAGGCAGACCATCCTGCTCGGAGCAAACAATGCGCCTGGCTCCCGGCCCAGTCTCGCTGCGCCGAGTGGCACTTGAGATTTGTATGTAGGAGGACGGACGTGCCGCTGGAGATGATGGGCTTGGCGGAGGGAGGGAGGGAGAGAGAGAGGGAGGGAGGGAGGGAGGGGGCACTGGGGAAGTGGCGGAGTGTTTACACAAAGAGTCATTACCGAGAGTCCGGCGAGTGCTTCAAAACACGGCCTCTTGCGCTGGCCGCACAAAGAGGGAGGGGAAACTGCTGCCATTGTCCGTCAGCCGTGCGCGCACACGCATTCACACACACACACACGCACGCATGCACACACACGTCCACTTCAGACCACTCAAGCAGAGGGCTGTGACACAAACAACGCTCCAGCTGTATTTAACATGTCGGGGGAACGCCCGGGTTATCCGGACGAAGACAGGGCCCGAATTAGAATGTCACAGGCGAGCCGAGCGCCGAAAGTTTGTTTGAGAGCGCTATTGAATTAAGAGGGCTGGAAAGTGTAAAACGCCCCCTAATAAGAAAGCGAGGAACATGAAAGGCGCTCTCAGCCAAGGTCTTTCATTTTTAAACCCTGTCAGGCCCTTTGAAGAGGGCTTGAGAGAAGAAGGGCTGGAAGAAAGAGGGGAAGATGCAGGCAGGATTTCCTCTGAGAAGTGGGCGTCCCGGGAGACTGGCAGGGAGCGCTTGTGTAACGCTATCTCGGGCAGACGTTGCAGGAGCCCGGTCGGGGGCGCGCGGGGGGCGACGCGAATCGGCAGGCTCATGGAGGGGCGTGGCGTCTGTCCCAGACAGTGACATCACTGGAGCGTGGCGCTTCACGGGGCCATACCTTTTCACCTTACGTGTTCGCCAGACACGGCGCGGCTCGGCCCCGGGCCCCCGTCGGCCCCCGTCGGCCCCTTCCAGCCCCCCCCAGCCAGGAGGAGTGCGCCGGCTACGCGTTTCTCCTCATGTATATTTGATGGCAGGGCCCGGGCCTAATCGGCCAAAGTGCACTTCGCCAGCGGTGTCTCCCGCAATGAGCTCCCGCGCGCCCCGCGCGAAGGGGGCGAAAAATCAATAGTGATTTATAATTTACAATCGCAAAAACCTATCACTTTTTATGACCCTCCACACTGCCTCATCAATATTGCATTAAGATGCACACCCCTGCGGTGGGGTTGACGGGGAAGGGGGGCCTGAAGGGTGAGGGTGTATGGGGTGTGGGGGAGAGGTGGTTGATCAGGGAGAGGCTGTAAAGCACAAGGGCTCCCTGGGGTACACCTGCCCAAGCCGAACAAAGGAACGCGGCCGACCAGTATAGCAGGGGTCCCGGCAGGAGATCCCCACGTTTCTGCATTGTGGTTGGGACAGACACACATGTGCGGGAGAACAATGTGGCAGGAGCTGCCGGCCCAAATTCCCCCCTCCATACACACACACACACACACACACACACACACACACACACACACACACACACACACACACACACACACACACACACGCACAGGCACACAGCATTTTTGTTAATGCCTGTAGATTAAACCTGTTTGAATTCAACACTGGGGCTTCTAACTCAGGCCTCCCCTATTCATACAGTACATATCTGCAGGCGCTGGCATAACCAAACAGAGAGGGCTATTTTCATAAATCATTTAAAAGAGGAGTTAAGGGGCCTTAAAAAATACCCTGCTCATTTAAAAGTCGAGATTTGTCCTCTTATTATTCTTTTTCATTCTCAAGTTCAGCGTTACGCTGCAGCTCTTTGAAGCCGTACGGCTCATCTTGTATTTGTTTTTTTTTTTGTTCGTTCTTGAATTATTTACATCTTGTTATTTTTTTTTTTTTTTTGGAGCCTGGAGGACAAACCTCGGTAGCCTCCTGTTCGGCAGCCGAGCCTGGGAGGTGTAGCAGCGCTTAATTACCCAGGGAAGAAGCGACTGCGTTCGGTCTTCATTTACGCCACGGCTCCATTATTAATGCATATAAACCCCTTCTCACTGCAGCCTGAGAAAGGCCCTTCCTGGATGGAGAGCAATATTAACATGCGCTCGCGCTTTTTCATTACTCTTTTATTGCGTTTCCCGCAAAACGTCATTTAAAAGTAATAACAACAACCAGCTAGTTTGCCTCAATCGCGTAATAAGTATAACAAATAGTATATTATTTAAAAAAAAGAAAAAGGCCGATGAACGCGGAGACAACGCGTCCAATTGAAAAAGAACAAATAATTAGATGTTTGTTCATGATAAAAAGGAGGGGTATTGCATGTAGATGTGGTATCGAATGTACTTGGGAGTAAAACAGAAAGCAGTTTCAGAGCACTTCGTTAATATATGGTTTTGCACAAGAAAACTGGGCTAAGAACTTGGCAGCCAATGAAACAAATTTAAGCGCTCTTATATGGGGCCGGAGCGGTATTCCGGACAGGCGTGTAATGGTCCTCATTTGTATGTTTCATCCGGGGCGCAGAGAACGTTCATGCGTGCGGTGCCGCCGCCGCCGCGGAGACCGTGCGTTCTCGCAGGCCGAAGCACCGAGAGGAGCGCGTGTGCGAAAAGGGGCGCGTGTCCGCGTCGAGGCGTCCGTGCCCGGGCCCGGGCCCGCGAACCGCGCCGCGGGGGCCGTGATTGGTGTGCTAAGAGCCCCGCGAGGCTGAGTGACAGGGCCCTATTGATTTTCGGAGGCCCCGGCCGTCATCAGTCTCCAGCCTCCCGGCAGCCCCGCGCGGGGGTCAGGGCGCTGCAGGGTTCATCCAGCCAGCCGGCGCTGTCCACAAGCGAAGGGCTGCTGAAAGAAAATCAATCACGTCATAAGTGGGAGCCATCAAACGGCAGCCTCCCTCTCTCCTTCCTTCCTTTCTGCTCTCCCTATATATATATATATATATATATATATATACACACTCACACGCACACATATCACATATACACCTTCCATTTATTCTTCCAGCACTTCCAGCTATCCTACCTCCCCATCCCCCTGTCATGTTCTCACAGGGCTTGCTTATAGTATGTCTCAAGGCCCAAACAAAGAAGCCTCACTGCCCCCCAAACCCATAATACACATATACATGCCCACACACCACACACACACACACACACACACATATACACAGGCACACAGGAATGGCTTTTCTCACATTCCTTGATCCTCCAATACATGAGCAGGTTGAGCTGTGAGATGGTGTGTGTGTGTGTGTGTGTGTGTGTGTGTGTGTGTAGAAGCAGGGGGAACTGTAGAGATCAATGTAGGGCATTGTCATGGAAATGCAGAGCTATGTTGAAGGTAAAAGAGGGATGGTCTCAATCAGTCACATGCCAGTCCTAATTAACTCCAGGGCCAGAGTGCATTGATTGAAGCAGAGGCTTCTTTGTTGCCAAATACAGTACGCAGGACACTAACCGCACCCAGTATAAGTTGTGTATTGAGTTTTTGCAATCACTCAACTCTTATTTGATCAGAAACATGTGAATATCAAATTAGATACACAACTCTGGAATTTTCGAAGCACTAGGCAGATAATTTATCATGAGCAGCGTCATGATTTATTGTGTATCTATTGGAAAATTGTGTTTGGAGGGACATACATGCACACACCCAGATTTGCACACAGACTTTCCAGCTGTGCCTCTCTCTCTCTCTCTCACACACACACACTCACACACCCACACACACACACACACACACCCGCACACACACACACACACACACACACACACACACACACACACACACACACACACACACAAACGCGCACAGGCATGGTGTCTCCTGGGACAGAGCTCATGCAGCTGCTTCCCTCTGCCAGGGAAATATGACAACACAAACCTGAACACTTTTAATGCCGGGGAATTATTAAAAAAACAAAAGCAAAACGCTGGTCCCTGAAGTATGCCATAAGGTGTGGGCTGCGGTGGCAAAATAAGGAAAAAAACACGGGGTACATCAGGAGCCATCACCCTTTAATCGCCCTGTTTTCGGAGCGGCGGCAAACGAGCCCCTCTCGCGCTCACGTCTCCAGATCCCTCCACAATTCCCCGCGCCTCAGGTGACGAGTGTCGCCATGGTGACTTCCGGCCTTAACGAAGAAACACCCAATTAGTAGAGAAGCTGTTGATTGGTTTGCGGCGGTAATTAACACAGGTGATGTTAATTAGTTCCCATGAAACCAGCTTTGGAGTGAAAGCGTGTGCGTGCGCGTGTGTGTGTGTGTGTGTGTGTGTGTGTATGTGAAGCAGGGAGGAAAAAGAGAGGAGAGAGAGGGATGGAAAAAAAAAACATTTCAGATTATTATACCATGTTACTTTATTGCTTGTGAAACTTCTGGAAGGTTTTAATATGCATGGCAGGGTCCCTTGTGAGTAGCGCAGTAGATGGAGGATGCAGAGAGGAAAATAATTGAATCAGCCTCATTAAGGAATCGAGGACAACCTGAGCTAGGTGTTCTTCGTGTCAATAAATGAGGGAGAGAGAAGATCTGGGTAGTTTTTTTTCTTCTTGTTCTTTTTTTTTCTTTTTTTTTTCCGCTGGGCGCAGCTGCGGGTGGACCAAAACGCACACAGCTGGGAGAACTCAGAGCGCCTCTGCCCAGTCACACCTGCAGCAGGGGCACCTGGGTAATCCACTGCACTCTGCTGCGTTGTTCCCCCCTGCATTTGTGGGGTGCTGGGGGTGTCCCTGGAACCCTGTCGGTGTCCCTCGCTCTGTCCCTGTCCGTATGTCTGTGCCACCTCTCAAGGAAGCCTGGTGGCTTGTCCCACCGGGCCAAGTAGAGAGAGATGTGGCTTCATCTTTTGGGTCATGGATATGATGGGGCAAAGCAAGGCTGTGAATTTTCTTAATGGAGACAGTAAGAACAGGGCAGCTAACTTCAAAACACAAGAAAACCCCCTACACAGACTACTGTAAAGGAGCCCATGACTCTTGGTCCATTTTGGCCAGTTCCTACACACCTCTCTTCTCTCTCTGTTTAGGCCCCCAGGATTCATCCCCCTTTTCCGCCTCTCTCCTCCTTCCCCCTCTCTCACCCCTTCACAACCTCCTTCCTGTAGCCACACGTTACTGCCACACATTTGTGTCGTCGTAATTTGGTGCGCTCTGCTTCGTTCCATCCATTACCCCCTATGATTGCCGGGCCTCTTTGTCTCTGACACCGAAGGCCCCCACCCCCTCGGTCCCATTTCCCCCCCTCCCCACGGGATGGTCCCCCTGATCATCCCATCATTTGTATTAATGGCCACCAATTTTGTAAGTTCAGAGCCTGATTGGTCCGCGGGGGCCGGCATTAGTCGGGCCAAAGTAAAACAAGATAACATAAAGCTGTCGGAGCAGAGAACGGCCATGAATGATGCATTACCTGCTGATGGAAGTCCTTCCTGTCACGCCACTCACACAAAGTGATGTTAACTACCGAGTGGCAGCTCAGTGTCTGATGGCAGCGGGTCCAGGCAGGTGATCTTCTGCCCAGAGCCCCCCCCCAAGCACCTTCTCAATGCACCACCCCTATCAACACACCATCACCCTTTCAACACACCTTCACTGTTTCAACACACCACCCTCTCAATACGCCACCCTTTTACATTACATTTACATTACAATACATTAATTTAGCAGACGCTGTTATCCAGAGCGACTTCCAGCACAATAGAACATAAGTGTATCCATTCAAGTTGGTTCACACACTAACTCTTTTAACACACCACGCTTTCAATACACCACCTTGCCAATACACCATGCATTTAACACACCTTCACAAGATATTCTTATCAACATACCACTGTTTCACCTCTCCTACTGCTTGAAGAACCACCCTCTTAACACATCATTGTCTCACATTTTAATGAACCTCATTCATTCATATATTCATTCATTCACCCATTTATAGATTTCAAAGATAACTGCCTCTCTTCCAGGAAGAGATTGTTTTTTTTTTTTTTTCAGTACCACATCGATTACTGTGGTGTCAGTGTTTGAGAAATCTCACCACAGGGTGAACCTGGTTGAAATTAGATGGAAAATATACTGGTACTTCCCATTCTCTCTCTCTCTCTCTATCTCACCCTCTCTCCCTCTCTCCCTCTCTGCAGTATATAGTCTTCAGGGACTGGTGTGTGCCATTATAAAACTGTGATGTCAGTGATGGAAAAATCTCTCCTCGCTGGACAGGGGAGTGCGGGGGCTTTAAAATGAGATGGAAAGTATATACGGTCTACCCCTCTCCTTGCCTCCGTATATAAATCTATGTATCCTGTAGGGATTGGTGTGTGCCTGGTGTAACAATGGCCGAGGCTGAATAACAATTCGGCGCGGACGGCTGACACGCCATGTCCCGCATCTCATTTCCCATTTACCTTTAAATCCCCATTACCTTTAAGACCCGTCTGCCCGGAGACCAGGGGAGGCCCAGGGGCCGCCCTATGTGGCAAAAAAAACACGGCAAGGGCAGTGGATAGGAGGAGGCCCCGGAAGTCCCCCGCCGCCCCGGCGCCGACGCTAACCCTCCCCTGGCCGCGTGATGGATCGAGCAGCCTGGCAGTGGGGACCCAAATTATCATATTTAAAAAGCGCCGATGACACCGTCACACCAATCGCCTTGATTAATTCGCTCGTTAGAATAGCGCCGATGGGCAGGTCTAATTGAAGCGCGGATCTCCTTGTGGTTGGAGCGGGGCCGGGCTTCTCAGAGAACCGCTTGTGACGCGATTCGACGCGAATCATTTTCCTCTGGCCAAGAACAGTCGCGGTGCATTACGCCATCCCATAATTCACGCTGCTTTTCATTCTCTTCTGTTTACGTTAATTGCGGAGTGTTTGTAAATCAAATAAATCTCATCGAAGTGATAATATCATGACCTTCGTGCCTTAAGTCAACAGCATAGTAATAGCCTATTAGTTCTGTAAGATGCAGAGAGGAATCATCTGCAAATTGTGGAGCAAAGCTTTTTCCTTTGGTCATAATTCAAGATGCTCATGTTTAGGATCAGTTGAGGCAAAAGAACCACGTTTATGTAGCAGCAGCAAATGGCATTCATGCAGCCTATGAGCGCGTAATTACAGGTTGATAGTATCCGAGGCTGACTAAGTGCTGTTCAGACAGCTCTATACCATGTGCTGTAATGGAATTAATGGACCTGAGCAACGAATGGATTCTCAATCACAGAACAGCATGGGGTCTCCCGTTCCATATTGGTACGTCTTCTCTCACTGAAGCGCCTCACCTTTGATCAACATAATATCGGAAATGTAAAAGAAAGACGCGTTCTTGAAGACAGCGGTTTTCGAGACAGATACGAGAGCTTCTCCCTGTCTTTTGTCTTCGCCTCTAAAGGGTGCTTCATTGGAGAAAACTGATGGCCTGTCACTTCCTGAGCTGGTGAAGGCTGCACAGGAAAGCTGTTAAGTAATGGAAGGAGCACGCTCCAAAAATACCTGCGCGAGCTAAATAAATAAAAAGTCACCAGAAGCTGGCGTTTTCCTGGAGAGTGTGAGTGCGAGAGTGATGCATTTTTCATGTTCACCATTTAAGAACAGCACGGCGCACGCATTTGCAACATCTGAGAGGCATGCGGTAAAACATCTCAAGAAACTCCAAACGCTGCAGTTCGAGGCGTCTTTGAAAGCTCAAACATTTGTTTCAGGTGAAGCCGGGCATTCCCTCCCTCGCTTGGTGTGGCGTACGCTGGCAGGAGGCCTGTGTCACTCAGAGCCGAGAGGAGGCCCAGAGACGGGAGGAGCCGATATGTAAAGCCCATAGGAGCGGCGGCTCCCCAGCCAACCAAAATGACAACGCAGGCAACACACATGCAATGCAATGCAAAGTCGTGCCAATGTTACGTGTTGCCTCCGCGGCGCAAAATGCGATATTGGGACGTCACAGGTTTGGGCGGATTTCCTTTCATCCCGTCAGAGCAGCAAGCTCGGGGATGAGCCCGAAACAGAGACATTCACACGGCTTGTAAATCCTCGCCGTGGTTAACGCGTGGCGATGTTGCGCTTAGCCGTTCGGCGTGTTCGCTGTCAGTCACGCGGGATAACAGCCTCTGCCAAGCAGATAAATGGTGAAATAATGACACGGTTGTCTCGCTCCACACTGTTAGCGGACATGAGCAGTTGGCTTCACGTGGGGAGCCCAGCTGAACTCTAAACGCTAACACATGACATATTACTCAGCTGATTCCTGCGCAAATCCGCATCAGATGTGCCCGGCTGCAGAACCGTAAAAGACAATGATATTCAGGTGTTGCGGGCTGATCAGCAATTTCGGGGCAAGATGAACGTGTTTAAGATATTATGGGCCACTGCCAAGTCCCACTTTCATGCCTCTGAAATGCCTTTCGCCAGCTTACTGGGAACAGAGACTCAGCGCCTGACTTTTACATCACAACAAAAAGGCGCTGGCTCTCTCGTGCAACGCGTTGTGCCGCAGTGCCTCGAAGGGCCTCTCTCTCTCTCTCTCTCTCTCTCTCTCTCTCTCTTGCATTCTGTTTATTTCTTCCCTCCTTTTGTTGCGTTACCATGGGTACGGCGGGGGTCTTTTGGGGGTGCCCGTTGTAAGACGGCGGTGCCAGGATGACAGGACGGGGCGTACGGGGAGTTGAGCAAGGTGTGGCAATGACGCCGGCGGCGGGGCTGGCAGACTAAACGGGCGTCCCACCGGTAAACATCTCCGTCAACAACACTCGTCGGTTAAAAACAACCTCCTTCCAGGTGCTCTAATCAGACTCCCAACCATAATAAAAAACAACCGCAGCTGATGGGGGAGAGAGGACTAATTAATGTATAAATATACGGTGGTGCGTTTTGAGCGTAATTCTGCTCACAAGTGCGTCCAAACATTTATCATTGTGGGGCTGGATATGATTGCTTTCGAAAGTGTGCGCTTTCGAATGAAATAAAAAACTATGGGGTTCACAACTTTAATAGCTGTGATTTTTTTTATTTTTGGTGGACACCTTCTTCAGAGCACTCTGAGGAAGGAGTGCACTGGACAATTGGGGAAATCAATCCAGCAGAGGCGAGTTTGTCCAATGCACCTGTCTCACTGTTTCTCTTTAATCAGTTCCTCATTATTTGTTGTGCTGCGGGGGAAACAGGGTGGGGAGGCCTCACACTGGCTTAGGAGTTCATTTTTGTCTCTGCGACCCATGCAAGTGTCGGTCCCTGCTTTTTGGGAGTCAAGCACTGCCTTCACTTCCCTGGCAGGGAGTTGAGTGGTGGAGTACTGGGTTCTACAGTTTCAGGGATACCAGTCACATCAGAGACCAGCTTAAAATAAGTGATTTAATGCCTCTTAAAGTCACTGTCTGTTGATCCAGCAGAGACAGTTTTATTAAGGTGTGAGTGTAGCTTCCTGGCACTGTATTATACCTGATGCAAAGAAGAAGAGTCTGACTACTGTGAAAGTAGAGGGTAATGGGCAAGAGAACTGTGTGAAATGGTGATTCTGTTTCTCCTGTTGGGAGGCTTGTCATGGGATAAAAACAGCATATCCACAGTGTATGTTTTTTCAGAGTTTAAACTGTATGTATTGTTATCAGATTTTTCGGAGACTGTGTGGCACAGCAGGTGTAGCAGATCCTTAATAGGTCCAGTGCGCCGGATGTCGGGGTGAGAGATGCTTGTCTCGCGAGTGAGGGGGGGTGCGGGCCGGCGGGCGGGCGTGTTACCAGCAGCTCCCTGATGCCAATCTGAAGGAGACAGCCTCGCCCATCCTTAAACTGCCGCTGTCGCCACCCGGTTGCTTTCATCCTCTCCCTCTCTCTCCCCCCCACTCTCTCTCTGCCTCTCTCTCCCGTTCTCTCTCTCCCTCTCCCCCTCTCTCGCTGAAAGCTTCCCAGAAACGAATCTCAATTAGTGGCCGGGCGCTAGGCCATCCCCCTGCCTCTTGCAGAGAGCTGCTGATTTGTAAAACGAGCGTTGCCGTAATCGCAGCGGCGATATCTTCCGCAAACATCACGCGCTCGCCTCTGAACTCGCCCGGCAAGCTGTTGCATGCAACAGTAATAATTAGATCTTTCCTAATGAACCAACGAAAGCATGAGAATGCGCGGCGTCCAGGGAGCCTTGGCCCAGCAGCGCCGTAATGAAGGCAATTGGCCTGCAATTTACTTATTTACTAGAGCATGAGAAGCGCAGATGTAGCCCAGCCTTGATGGTAATCTGCCCAATAACAGGGGGCAAGAAACGGGCACAGGGGAGGCACCTGCGACGGGGCAAGGGGCACGTCCCCCAGCTCCCAATTAGATGAGAGAGGGGTTGG
Organism: Megalops atlanticus; assembly: GCA_019176425.1. Classification (NCBI taxonomy): domain Eukaryota; kingdom Metazoa; phylum Chordata; class Actinopteri; order Elopiformes; family Megalopidae; genus Megalops; species Megalops atlanticus. The sequence continues at coordinate 10,259,396 of CM032888.1, forward strand.
AGGAAAAAAAAACAAGAGTTTTAAAAAATAACATCATCAATAATTGAAGTGAGTCTGTCAGCCCTCTCCTCTCACTGGTAGTCCAAGGCAGGGATGTTATGCGGAATTAACAAAGGAGCTAGGCTTCAAAGCAGTGTGTGTAAATTGTCACAATACATACTGGCCATGCAGAGCCGTAAGAATCCCACACATCTGTTTGCTCATAGATGTGTTGCTCATGGGTATAACAGCAGTGGTGGCCCTCTTTGATTTGAACCCGCAACTCCGGTACACAACATTTTTCTCTTAACTGTGACTGCTCGCTACCACCCACTTTCTGTGTCCCATCTGTGGTTGAGATGGTCAGGTTTGCCGGCAAACGTGTGGGTTATTTTTCTCAGTCTTTTGCACGAGAAATACAATTAGAAAATGAGCCTGGAATTGACCAGTTTGCTGGTTGTTTCATCTGGTCCTCATTACAGGAAAACGCTGCCGGGTCCACCGCTTTCAGCTTTAGTTGGCGGTGTCACCTGAATGCCTCAGAATGCGCTTAATTGAAATCAAACATGTATTTTGCAGGATTTTTACATTTTTTTTTTATTTTCAAAAACACTGTAATGGCGGGACCCTAACTCCATAAACCGTGCATTGTTTGTCATCAGTTTACCGGTGGAAAAGACCTACATTTGCAAATGAAAGCGATATCTCTCGGTACAAGGCGCTACAAATGTGACTGGAGTCGCCGGAAACAGATACAGACCCATCACGGCGGAGGCATAAATAGCTCCTCTTACAACTGCTGAATGCATAAACAGGAGAGCAGCAGCGCTCAGCTGAGCACTAAGTATTTAATCTCGAGTCAAAGCCAATCAGCTGCATTTTCCCAGCCCTTCATAACGTTACACGGAGACAAGTAATGGCAATGCATTAAAAGCTTTATAGATCTGATGGATATTAAGTTACTGCTAATAAGTGAATATGGGACAGACGCGTTCTTTCTTCCCCTGCTCCGTAGGGTGAATCAGATGCACACCGCAGAAGTGGGGCAGAGGAAGTGCTTAACGAAGGAGTGTAGAAGTGTTGTGTTTTCATATTTGCAGTTTCAATAATTAAAATGCATAAATTTTGTGGCTGCTTTAGTTGTAATTAATTATTCATTAACGACATGTTAATTGCATCCACACTTTTGAATATTTAACAAAATGAAAAAAACAACGGGAGAGAATGAGCAGCAGGGCAATATTATGAATATTCAAAACCTAAATTAAAAAATGGGGAGAAAAGGGAAACAAAAGGGAGGAAGAAGGGAAGGGGGAGAGAGATTTTTACCCGTACAAATTATTACACTGATCATAGAGAATATATGGAGAAGACCAATGAGTGAATGAACAAATTAAGGAATTAATGAGGTGGTGAGCAAGAGAGTTAATGAGTAAATGAATGAATGAATTAATTAATGAATGAATGCATGGATGGCTGGATGGATGGATGGATGACCGACTGAATGAATGAATGAGTGTCACCACTGTGAATCTTTCCCCTGTTGGACGAGGACAACCTGATCTAACCCCTGGATGAGCCCTGCCGGTCTTTCCCCTGCAGTTAATTTAACCCTTGCCAACTTAATCACTGTCAACTGCAGCCCTCTTCAGAAGCAGGAAACCCAGAACCCATTGTTATTTTGTACTGGAGTGGCTGCGAGAGTGACTGCGTGTGTCTGTGTGGGTGGGTGTGCGCGGGTGTGTCTGGTTGTCTGTCTGTCTGCTGCCCGTCTCAGTCTTTGTGTCTGTAGCCATAGCTCTTTGAAATGCAATAGCTCTGCTGGGGAAAGCTCAGAGTAGTGACCCTGAGTCCTGGCTCAGGTGTCAGTGAATCTGGGCCCGGTCAGGAGACGTGACCTCCATACTCCGAGACGGGATCCCCCACTCTGCCTCTCAGTAGAGAAAGACCTGGAGGAGCGTCTTTCTTCCCCTTAAATCTTACACAGGCCACCTTCTCCAACGGCCGGTCTGAAGGCCTCTCACTCATTTTAGCCCTGTGAGTGTGGAGAACGGTACCTCTTTGATGTGTTTCTTCATCTTCAAAAGGTCTTTTTACTCTGGTGAAAAACAAACATTAGCTTGACAGTTTTTGTGCTTTATTTTTCCAGGTGGCCATGTCGAACCTGATTAATGTAACGAATTAAGATAAGACAGGCCCGTTGTCCGTCTGCATGGAAATTCTACTTGTGCTGTCAGCGCAGCGAAAGCGTAGTTAAAGCCTCCAGGCGGCCTATTGCTACCATTGTAGTTTCCCGTCCTGTTTTTCCTCCTGGACGGATGCAGAGGCAGTGGAGAGTGTGCAGGGCTGTAGGTGGCGCGTGGGGAGGGGGTCTCTGACAGTCTCCGGACTCTGACATTTCACTGCTTGGATAACCATCGCGCTCTCTGTCTCTCCACCCATGAAGGGGGGTAATGTCAGCTGTCAATCACGCCATTCCCTTGCCCGGCCCCCGCCACTCTCCCTCCCGACAGCGGCTCTAGGAGCAGACAAAGAGTCCAGCCCTCACCCCTCGACCCCCCGGCTCACCCCTGCAGAGATGCACATGGCCACCCCCTCCCCACCCCCCACCGTCGCTCTCCCTACCTTTCCTCATATGCTTTGGTGTCACAGAATGTCAAAAAAGGTAGAAAGTGTATGTGCCTGTGTGTGTGTGTGTGTGTGTGTGTGTGTGTGTATAAGTGTGTGTGTGCGTGCGTGTGTTTGTGTGTGTGTGTGTGTGTGCATATATGTGTGTGTGTGCATGCGTGCGTGTGTTTGTGTGTGTGTCTGTGTGTGTGTGTATATGTGTGTGTGTGCATGCACGCATGTATGTGTGTGTGTGTGTGTGTGTGTGTATGTATGTGTGCATGTGCATGTGTAGATACTGGTACACTATAGCCCATAGGCAGTAGAAGAGGTTGACAGTGTTAGTCAATCATGCCTTTGATTTGATCCCTCATTAGCTTTGTGCCGCGCTTCCGCTGCGGTTGCGTGAGTAAGACGGGGATTGGCTTTCGCTTTGTCCCGGGGATGACAGCAGGGACGGCTGGCGTGACACCTCCGGCCTTTGTCTCCCCCCTGCCCCTCCGACGCCGCTCCTTTGAGGTGCTCCTCCGCGCTGGCAGCTCCGAGTCTCTCGGCTGTTCTGTTACCCCGCCGCGGTAACCCGAAGCCCGCGGAGCGCTAACGGCAGAGACGTGAGGCGGGGGGGGTTTAGGGGTGCGGTTTTCGGAGTGCGGTCCCTTAGGTGTGGCTGCAGAGCGGCCCCCGCGGTTGCTGAGTCACCTGGAGTCACCCCCCGCTTCCGCTCCCGCTCTCACCCGTACCAGCGCTCCAGGGATGTGGAGGAGTCCTGCTCCCCCGCGCTGCGGACACACTGAAGCAGGAGGCAGCAGCTTCAGTTAGAGAGGAGATAAAACCCCTCAGCACACGGACCGCGGGACGGTACAGTGCAGATGCAGGCATGGGAGAAGGTGTCCGTACCTGATCTCATTAAAGGAAACCGCCTTGGATGAAGTTGCATTCATTTTTTCCAGGCCTCTGTTTTTTATTTTTATTTTTATTTTATCTGAAGGAAATCTAAACCTTAAATGTGAATTTAAACAAAGCGAAAATCTAAGATGCCAAGGATGAGGCACATCTGTAATTCTAGGTTGAGACGTTTGCCATGTTCAGTGATTGAGAGCACCCTGTCCCTTCTCCCTTCTTCTTAACAAAAATTGAGGAAGAGAAGAAGAGGACATTTTTACAGAAGGGAGCACACAGTTTCCTTAGCTCTGCTCCGGTGACAGTTGCAATCGGCCGCGAGGAGTGACTGGTGTTTAATAGCATTGGCAGAGTGAAGATAGGGGCGGTATCTGAGGGACGTGCAGAAGCAGCAGCGGCGGCGTGCGGGGCGATGGGCGGGGGAGATAGAGCGGAAAGCGCGGGGAGGCCTCGTGTCGTCTCCTTTTGCCTCAGAGCTCAGGCAACAGGAGCGCGACCTGCGGTGAAACTGAGAAGAGCGGAGCCGTGATGGAGGCCGGTGGAGTGCGCTTTCACCACGCCCCACTGAGCATTAACCGCAAATACTCACCACGCCGCCACCACCGCCGCCGAGAGAGCGAGAGGGCCCCGGCTCGCCGGGAGGGGCGGAGTGGATGTCAAGGAGCCCTGAGGGGGGACTCAGAGCTGGGGGAGGGTGAGGGGGTCAGCGGGCTCAAGCCTCCCCCCTGCTGTGTGCTTTTGAGGGAGGCACACTTACCACCCAAGCCCCAGGCTCCACCTCCGACACACAGGCCCCTCTGTCTCGACTTGCAGACGAGTGACAGAAAGCAAGAGAGCGTACGCCGGGGTCTGTGTGTGTGTGAGTGCCCGTGTTTTGTGCGTACGTGTGCACAGGAGTGTGCTTGGACCCAAGGTACAGAGAGGCTGTTTCCAGTTAGTCACATTCTCAGAGAGAACAGAACGTTTTTTTTAACTGTTTAAAATGATGTGTTAAGTTGGACAGCAGTTGGATGTTGTGAAAGCTTAGCATTAAAACGCCCAGGTGTGTACGCAACCTCTAAAGTCCTGAATTATAGGGCACTGCATCTGAGTCATAGGGGGTGATTTAACAGAGCATAAAATCCCAGGTTTGTTGGGGGGGCTGTCAGAGGCCCCAGCAGAAGCCGTGCTTGGCTCTCTCGTGCTGGGCATCCAGGTGAAGGGGGAGTGAGGGAGGGCTGGGTCCTGTCCAAATGTCTACAGAATATTGGTCATGCGATTAGGTCAACAGCATAAACATTAGCTGGAATTATCCCGCTGGCCCCCTGCCGCCTTGAATCAGTGGCTCTCGATATCCTGTGTCATATTTGTGTTACTCCCACTTAGAGGGAGGACATGCTAAGGTCAGCCTTGGAGCAAAACTTCAGATGCACATGTATTGTATGCAAGTGTATCTTTGTGTAAGTGCTATTCGTCTGTGGATACTGTCACACAAGCAAAAGAATTAAGCTGCACTCTTTGCATTGTGCCTCAGAGGGGCTCTTTTAAGGGTTTATTCTTGTTCTGAACGCTCACCATCGTGGGCCTTGAGAAAGGGCCTGGTGTTAACGACCACCGTGGTCATTAGCCAGAGAACCAGCACAGACCTCCGTAACAGGAGCAAGTGGAAAATACCCGCTTATAACAGCCTGCCAGCCCAAGACTCGCCTAACAAGTAGCCTAATCTCTGCGCAAGCCTGCACAGTCTGCCAGGTTGAAAATCCCACACAGTGAACCGGGCTTAGGCGGACTGTGGGGAGAGAAACAGGGACGCTGTAACACTAGCAGGACAGCACAGAAAGCAGACAAGAAAGGGCATTGTGCTCACCAAAGTGCATTTTTACAAATCCTTTGGAGAGCCGGGGAGGGGGAGGGGCAGGGGGGATCTGCCTGTGATGACACTATAGAATAAACACATTTAACGGCACGGTGAATTGCTGAAGTATCAGTTTCAACAACCTCATTAGTGTCACTTAATTAAAACTCCAGCTCTTGACTTTGATGCTGGTGGAGGCAGGAAAAAAAAAGCGGCCATTGGAGAAACGGAAAATGCACACAGAGGAAAGCAGAAACAGGGAGAGGGAGAGAGAGAGAGAGAAAGGGGGGGGGGAGAGAGAGAGAGGGGCATTTTTGGTGATGGATTGCAGCGTTCACTAATGGACCCAAATTATACCTGTTTCTTGCAACTCTGATAAAATATTATTAAATACGCAGCAACTTTGCATAAAACAAATTAATCAGCTGCCCCTGCTTGTGTCTGATAATAATTGCCTTTGCTTATTGATCAGATGCAGGAGCATGTTTTTTTGTGCTCTTTTTTGGGGGCATTTGTTTTCGGGGTTGGGGGGGGGTCTCGTTAATGGTAGCGCGCGTGCAGCACGGATTGGAGTTGGGGGGCAAGAGGCGGGGGCCATAAGAGAGAATATGGAGCTGGCAGCATTGAAATGCATGCTTCGAGTCTTTGCTAATTAAAGCAGCAACTTCTGAAATGCCATAATAACCGTTAATTAGGGGGCTGCTATTTTCAACATAATTTGCTAATTAGTCGGTGAGTTGGTGCGGTGTATCTGGCTAATTATTGAGGGCTAGAGCCACAGACACTTGTGACTTGAGTGTAAATGACACTATTACGAGGTCCAGCAGCACCGCAGACCGGCCAGAAACTGTTAATTAGTCCCGGCCCGATCCAGAAGGGGGAACCTTTTGTTTTACACCCCCCCCCCCCTCCCCTCCACAGCCCCCCCCCCATCCTCCACTCGTCCATTTGCGTGGACTGGGAGCTGTTAGCTGCAGGAAATTCAGCTTCGGTAGTCAAAGGGAAAGTAGCCGTTGCTGGTTTACAAGCACACAGCTGCGGGTGGAAGCAGCTTGCTATGAGTGTGCTGTTTTCGGTGGAGGCTCAGCACTGACCGGCCCCTCAGCTGCTCGTACAGTCCCCTTTGTTTGGTCTGCACGAGTATGTGTGTGTTTGTCTGCGCTCCTGTGTGCCTGTGTGTATGTGTGAGTGTGTGTGTGATAGTCTCTGTTTCTCTCCCTTGAGTCAAGAATACTATCACGCCGACCTCTGACCTCCGCGTCCCTCTGTGATGTCACTCAGACCTTTTTGGAAACGATTCTCACTCCCGAATGTGGCGGACTTCCTCTTGTTGAGTGGTGGAAAGCCTCGACCTTGGCCCGGGGAATCTCAGAGCATCTTCCTGTGCTGGGGGGAAGAATGCATGATTCAGTGTAGCGCACGTTTTTGGGAAGGAGAGCTCAGACCTTCCATGGGAGCACAGCTCTCGCAGTGAGAGTGCGGGTTCTTTTAGCTTGCCTTTCTTTTTGATGGCTTCAAGCTGAACCTCGTTCCTGATGGAATAATAATTTTGATTTTTTTTTCTCCTCCAGGCAGCGTACTGTACGTCTGATAAATAGGCTCATTGGTTTCAAAGGCAGTGCTCTGAAACAATAAATATTTCAATAATAATAGTTTTCTTCATTCCAGTAGTTTTAGTTGTTTCCTACTGCCATGACCCCGCGGCGTCTGTCCGTCTTTATGTCTTTATGTCGCTCGATCTACAGGGTTTCAGGCCAGAGTAGCCAACAAACCACAGTGGCCATTCTGCAAGCCTTTACAACCAGTTGCGTTGTTATTGCTTTTTTACGGAAATTAATTTCCTTTTTTGGCCTAAGGGAGGTTTGTTTAATATTAGCCATGATTAAAGGAAATAAAATACATTCATTTCCTGTATGCATTACTGTCGTGTATTTTGGACTAAGTTGGGCAATGAAGCAGGGCATGGAAATGTTGTGCAGAATCTCTCCATGAGGTGTAATGCTGGTTTTGTCAGTTAGCTGATTTGGTTCCCCAGAACAGTGGGTACGACTGAATTTGCATGTTGTGGATCTTCATCATGAGTGACTCTGCCACCCACTCATTGACCGCACTTGACCCCTCACCCCCGGTAATCCGAACTGGTCTCTCGAAATCGGCAGCAGTTAGCCGCATGAGCCGCTGACTGATAGGCAGATAAGGAACTTTCATCCCCGGCTTTCTCTCTGTGAGGAACCGCTCGCCTGTAAAAAAAAAAAAAAAAAAGAAAAAAGAGGAAGTCTTCATTTTTCTCCTCTTTTGTGAATATTAGCTCTGTTGGATGGTGCACCGTGACGTGGCAGTCAGCGAATCTGAAGGCTGAAAGGCGGTTGGGGGGGGCGCGCTTTGATAAGCCGAATCCCACTGAATCATGTTGATGGATGGCTGTCCCGCTCCACTTATCAGCCGGCCGGATGGAGATTAATCGGGGGGCTGCTCGGCGCGGGCGCGAGAGGGATTCGTCTCCTCTCCTCCCCTCCGCCCCCTTCCCTCAGCAACGGAGCCGAGCTATCGGCGGGAATTCGAGCGCTCGTCGTGCCGGTCTCAGCACACGTCTCTCCCTCTCTCTCCCGCTCTCCGTCGGCACCACACTCTGCCTCAGGAACCGGTCGCAGCAGAACCATTTTTCCTCAAGTCCTCTTGTTTCCTGAAAGCACCCGTTGAGCCGGAAACGAGGGCCGGGCCGTGGCGACACGCTCCGTGAGGAGATGCTACAGAAAATAGGCTGCCTCTTATTTTTCCCTCTCTCTCAGGAGGCCGGGCTTATGGCTCGTTGATTGACAGGGCCTCAGCGGCAGAGCTCCTGTCGGCGAGAGGGAGCTGTGTGGTCGCCATGTCCGCCGCCGCCCTCTCGTTGACTAACCGCGCTGCCGTGAATAGGCCACCCGCCTGACCTAGCAGGCGGCCGCGGGACCCTGGACTGAGGAGGCGGGGACAGATTAGCGGGGTTTACCATGAGAATGGGCGAAAGAGGGCGGGGGGGCCGTGTGAGTGAAGGGTCTGTGAGGGGGCCGCTGTGACCTCCGCGACCCGCCCAGGGGGTGAGCACAAAGAGGCCAGGCGTATGAATACAGATGTGAGAGGAGGTACAGATGGGCATGGGGGCAAGTCCCCTAATCCTATCTCACGGAGCTCTGGTTGGACAGGGAAGTGACCCTCACAACCTGCTGGATCAGTGTGTGTATATGTGTGTGTGTGTCTTAAAAGACTTCTTTCTCTGAATGGATACTCAAATACAAATCCATTGTTTTCTGTACTGCTGCTTTGCTGGTTTCTCAAGCTTGACCTGTCCTTTAAAAGTGTTACTACTGTAAAATGGTGCCCCTTGTGTATGTTTCATATGTTGTCCTGTTTGTTCTCAACTTCTCATGCCACACTATTGGATGCACTTTGTAAAAGTGTCTGCTAAATGACAATAATGTAGCTTAATGTAAAGTTCTCGCACAGTCAGATTGATATGCATATTAATATTAAATTATTATTGAACAAAAACCTTCAGAATTCAGAAACTTAACCAATTCTTTTTTCTTTCTTTTTCCGGTACTGTGGACCTGTCTGGATGTCTTTGTGAACAGGTAAGAACACAATGTGTTGATGTGTTTCCTCATGCTTGTGTTTTAGAGCATTGTGAGCCTTTGGCAGGAGTCTTATAGACCATATGAGGGGATCTCCAGTCCTGTGGTTCTTCGCGTGGTTCTTACAGTGCGTTGTGATTGTTATTGTAATGTTAGGAGTTGGGTCTGTGTGGTCCACTGGTGCTGTCCACTCTCAGCTGGGCCTGCAGGGTGTTCTTACAGGACAATGGTAGCCCAGACGATAGGAGGCGGAGCTTTTCTCCATCAGGAACTGAGGGTGTGGCTTAGCTCTCGATGCAGGATTGATTACAGTCTGCCAATCAATCCAGTATTTCCAGCTGATAGGTTCACCTTGTCTTTCAACACTCCCATCCTGCCTACCCCACCCACTCCCCCCTTCTTCCACTACCCCCGCTCTCTCTCTCTCTCTCTCTGTCTCTCTCCCCCCTCTCTCTCACTCTCGGGTGTGCCCCTGCAAGTTGAGGGGACATTAATGATGAATACGTTATTCATCCCGTAGACTAATTAATGCAGGGGAGCACATCCTGTTGCAGACTCTCGGGGCGGGGGACGGGGGACGGGGGACTGGTGGGGGGGGGGGGTAGTCCCCATGTTATGTGTACAGGAGCTCTCTCTCTTCCCTCTCTCCTGTCCGTATGTGATTTTGCCTCTTTATCCAGCCCCCCATCCCCCCAATCCCCCTCTCTGTCATCGAGCAAAAGACTGACCTTTTATCAACGCAGTTAATGACCTACAAAGATAATATCAGCAGGTTGTCTTACCCTGGCTTACATCTCCAGACCCCATAACTGGTCCAATTAAGTGCCATCCCCCCTTCAGCTAATTTCCCCCACCAGCCCCCGGGTTGGGGTGTTTGACGGTAATGTTACATTGACGACCGAGCAAAGGCTAGCGCTATATACAGAAATGCATGGGAGCTCGATCGTATGGAGAGAGTCGTTAGCGTGGTGGTGCTACGGTCAGACCTGACAGATGATGTGGGAATCTGGGTCGACCCTGAGCACAGGTAGACACCTCTCTTTGCGCACCTGGCCCGCGTCAGTGCAGCGGAGAGCCAGAGTGCTTATATGAGACAGCACTGAGCCAAGGTCAAGGCAGCGAGCACAGCCGCAGGCGGCTAACGCTGAGCACTGCAGCCCACAAGCAAATTCATACACTATATAACCACTTACCTGCACATTACCAACACACTTACCCAACAGTGTTCATTCCATAACAATATATCAACCTAATAACAGCATATTAGAGCTAAGCTGTAGCAAGCCACTTACAACCCCACCCTCATCTGGACCAAAGCGAAAAACCACAACAGCCACATTGTAAGCCAATGGCACGGGCCAAAGCCAACCTCTTCTACAGTCATCACCTACAATGGTCACTCTGTCTTGTTTTCCACCTGCAAACCACAGAGGAGAAGTGTGTTAATTTATAAGCCTTTATCTCTGATTAATTAAAAAAACGGACCACAAGGTCTGGGCTGTTAAATAAGGCCGTTCCCGTTGTGTGACTGTCTCCTCGAGTTCATTAACTGCCCGGTATCAATAATTTAATGCAATATTCTGTGTTGGTCAGAGAGCTTAAGACAGCCTATATTCTCTCCGAGCTCCCTCGCAACACTAACAGTCCAGTGAACTTGATAAGTGTCCCATCATCCTGTTAATCAAATTACTTATGAACCAAAATTGACAGTTTTCATTAATTATAAAGGATTATTCTAATTGCAATTCAAATTTATTCATTTAGAACAGACGGCATTCAGTAATATTTCAAGAAATTTGCATATTAAATGGAGAGGGTAGTCCATTAGGTATGGTAATGTATGCATGTTTCCTTATTTTTAACTTCTGGGCCATATGCAGAACCGGCGCTTCAGCAGGTGAAGAATCTAGAACGTGTTTAATTTGTTTGACAAACACGGAGGGGGCCACAACATGTCCTTTGGCACCCACTGACTTGCATCCCCGTTCCTTCGATCCCAGCCACGGCGTTTGGCATGGAAACACCAGGGTGGCTCCTGGGGTGTGTGTGTGTGTGTGTGTGTGTGTGTGTGTGGGTGGGGGGGGGACAGTGCTGGGGGTAGGCAGGCACAGAGGAGACAGCTGTGTGGGATTCTTCCCCCCGCTCCCTCTCTGGAAAATAATGCAAGGTATTACACTTCAAAGCCGACATGTCTATTCCATTTGGGTTTGTTTTGATTTGTTTTTTAAAAGCCGTGATCAAGTCATTAGTCGACAGGGCCGGCGAAGCGGGCCGTTTGAAATTCCCCCGCAACTGCCGGCACTCTCGAATCCTCAAGGTCATTTTTCTCACAGACGAGGGGGGGCAAGGAAGAAAGGGAAAAAAAAAAAACAAAACAACCCCACCATGGCTCCCGGTAGGTGCTACCCAGTACAACACCAGCACACCATCAGCAGGGAGCTCTCTCTGCGCACCCCTGCAAACATTGAGTTTTTGTAAAATACGCCCCCCTCTCCCTCTCCTCCTCCCTCCTCTCTCTCTCCCTCTCTCTCTGATTTTTCCCATCCCGGCCCACATCCGCTGCGCTTTTTCGCGCATGCGGCTGATAAATAAAAGTCATTTGGAGAGAGGTGCGTGCGAGGAGCGCGGGTATTAAGCAAGCTGCTTGAACCGACATCGGCAGTTCATTTCACCAGGGAACGGTTTCCGGCGCTCTCCCCGCGCTAAATTAATTTTTGTTCCGTTTCATGCTAAATTTGTCCGACGCCTCCGCTTCCCGAGGGTTAACGCCGGAGAGCGGGCGCATTAATCCCGCGGCTCCGCCGTCCGCCACTCACCCCTCTTTTCCCTCGCCGGGACTCGCCGTTTCGGATGCGGGCGGCCGGGATTAACGGAATAATTCCGCCGTGCCGGGGCAGAGGCAAGCCACTCCGGCGTGATTTAATGCGGTGCTTAAAGGAAATAGAGAAGGAAGAGTGAAACGGGCACATCCATCTCAAAGATGTACACTGCTTACCCACTCGCGCGGTTATATGTTCTTCATCTAGCTAAATTTAGCCCCCTTCACCGAAAAGCCGAAAGACAACTGTATTAAATTTTCACCGTGACGCCTCAGGACAGAGCTGTATATCAAGGGACCGGTCGTGTAATAAAGTGCAATTAAATTTTATAACGGAGGCCAAAATCACTGGTAGGTCACAGAGCGACCCTTGACCTTTGCTCTCTGGTGTTTGGCCAGTATCTGGGAGCTGTCTCTCGTCTCTGGGGTCCCTGGTCCCAATTTGTCCCCCTCCTAACCTGCAGCAGCTGTTCCCTTGTATAATTAGTGAGCGCCATGATCAGAGGATTTTTTTTTTGTTGTTTTGTTTTTAATGATGTCTAAATGCAGGCCGTGTTCTCGGGTGAGTAATGACGCAGGCTCTCCCCGCGCTGTCCCTACATTGGCTGACGACAGGTCCATTTTTCACAGGATCGGACTGAGGAAGTGTGTGTGTGTGTGTGTGTGTGTGTGTGTGTGTGTGTGTGTGTGTGTGTGTGTGTGTGTGTGCACGCATGTGTTTGGAGGGTGGGTTGGGGGCTGCTTTAGTGACGGGGGAGGTAGCCCAGTGCCGGTACACGGCTAACAATTAGCCCGCTCTCTGGGACCAGTGACACCTGCGTGCCCCCCAGGCGTGCGGGCCCCCGGGCCCCCGGGCCCCCGGGCTGTCATCGCCCTCCTCAGTCAGATTTATGGAGCTCGGTTCAGAGGGAGAAGCGTTTCAATCAGCGGCCCTTGCCAAATGTGTCCATCACCCAGACAGCCACTTATTTATTACAACTGCTTACAGCTGCCCCCACACTACCCCCCACACACACACACAGACACACGTGCACTCACACAAACACATATACTCACACCTCTCCTTTAACAATCAGCCTACACAGGTCTTAGTTAGTCCTTTTATTTCAATTCTGTTCTCCCATGATCTTGAAGTAAAAATGGCAGTTAAAAAGTGTACTGGAAAGATTCTCTTTTTTCTTTTATTTTGACTAGTGTCTTCATTGCTTCAGCAGCTGAAAGAGCAGCGGGCATTATTGCAATATGTGAAAGGGAAGAGGGTCTCTTTTGAGAATTTTGTACTGACGTGACCTCCTGAAGGGGACGGCCCGGGACATCAGAGCAGGACAGAGAGCTCTCCCGGTGGCACCAGCAGGCCACGCCCCCGATGTAGGTGACGCTGACGGCACACCTGCCGCGTAGCCGCCTCTGTTTCCCGTGGCTCCGGGCGAGTGAAAGGCGAGCCTCTCCAAGAGGGAAATTAAATCACTCATTTGGATTTTTGAATGATCCCGGCGCTCCAGATGAAAAGGGGGGAGATGCGATTAGCTAAGACGCTCCGTTGCGTTCCGTGTCCTTGTGTATAAATTCACCCCAGGGTGGGGGTCAGGACAGGAAGCACAGTGCAAGGGACATTGGGAGCGTGCACCTCACCTGACTGTCTTGCGAGGTGTAGAGAGAGAGGGGCAGCGGCGGAGGCGCGGGACTCCATTTGTTCTGAGAAATATTTAAAGGCGGCGAGAATTCACAGGACACGGCTAAGATTAGGCGGAGAGCGCACGCCGATAAATTTTTCAGCGCGATGAGATGTTGCGACTAAATAAAATATAGGACTTTAAATAGACATGAGCCAATATTGAGGTGTTCCCAGCCACTCTCCCGCCACCGGCCAAACGTCCCGCTGGCTGAGGGAGTGATGGGGCCGTCCCAGCTCCACTTCTACACTGCGGCTACATGTGTTACGCTGAAATCGCACCATGAAAATATACATGATCACAGCATGGCAGCATTACTGCAGGGCCTAGCTCTGTGTATCTGTCATCGTTTATGTCCTTTACACCATTGTTATGTCTTTTGGTCTTCAGTTCATTTTTTAAATATCCCTAAAAAATCTCAAGAGGTTTCATTTATTGTTGTAGCATTGCTGTAGGCCTTATCATTTATGAATGAATTATGAAGTACCATTCCTTTAGTGGCAAAACACATACAGCTTCCAAATTGCAGAGGGTGTATCTGCACTTGTGATGCAGGAGTAATTCTCTTAGATATCAGACAGTGGCTAATGCGCAGGTTGTTATCATTGTGGGTATTAGCATGCCAGGGCACGCTTGGCTCGGTTATGACCAGACACTCAAGGCAGTTCCTGAGATTCGGTAGTTGCCCGGGCTCCGTGGCAGGGGCCTGGCGGCAGCTGTGGGATGGTGTGGATTGGAGGCCGCGGACGGCATCTGGTGCCGCTCATCCATTACCCTCTCTCTTCCCCCCGTCAGCTCTCTCTTTTCAGCCCCCCTCGCCCGCCCTCCCGCTGAAACACACAGTAGCCGTCCCTTCTGTCATTCGACGGAGACCGCGGCCACAGTTGGGGCTCAGGCCCGGAGACGGGGGGCTCTGTATTATTAATGGCTTTTCCTGCTGGCGCCCTGCCCCCGAGGGTCAGCCCGAGCGCTTCCTGGCACGGGACGCCGGCTCATAAATCTCCTTAAATAATACGGCAGGCAAAGGTAGGGGTCACCACGGAAACAAGCCAGTCAGTCTGAGCCCGAGTGTCAGTGATGCATGGCTGGAGCGCCGCAAGCAGGTAGAGCTGCTGTCCACACACACACACACACACATACACACACATACACACACACACACACACACACACACACACACACGCACGTACACACACTCACTCTCACAGGCGCACACACATACACACACACACACACACACACACACACACACACACACACACACACACACACACACACGCACACACACGTACACACACACGCACATACTCACACACACATGCACGCATGCACACATGCACACACATGCACACACACACGCTCATACACACACAAAAGCAACAAGCAAGCGAGGGGAAAAGGAGAGAGAGAGAGAGAGAGAGAGAGAGGATGGGGAGACAGAGAAAGAGAGAGAGGGAGGCAATGTGCAAGAGAGAGGGAGGCAGAGAAAGAAAGGACAGGGATTAATTAATTTCGTTCTATTTGCTTACTACTTCAAAGATAAAGGCACAGGACAAGTTGGGGCAGTTTGCCTCCAAATCACCTTTGTTTGGAGCCTTGCTCAGGGTGGCCACTGTCAACCCATTGTCATGGCACCAGGGGAAGCAAAGGGCCAGAGCAGAGCCAGAACTGCCCCGCAGTGGACCCTGGAATCCTCTGCATCTGAGCTCCCAGCATCCCCGCGCCCGTGGGACCCTGTCACGTCAACGGGACAGACAGGCTGTGTCTCAGAGCACATCCCCCTGGCGGGGCGCGCGGGAAGGGGAAGGGGAGAGTGTGGTTTGAATTAGGCCGCATCCTGTGTCCCCTGGCGTGGGACGCGGGGCTGTGACCGTCCAGCGGCGGCGGCGGCGGCGGTGGAGGGACAGCGCTGCTCGCTGCTCTTTTCCCATACATCGTTTCTCACATGCGGCGAAAAGTTCCCACGCTTTCCCCTCCGCACGCTCTGCAGCTCCTCTCAGGGAGGGGGACCGGGAGAGACCGCCTCCGCTGCGCACTGTCACACTGAGTGTGTGTGTGTGTGTGTGTGTGTGTGTGTGTGTGTGTGTGTGTGTGTGTGTGTGTGTGTGTGTGTGTGAATCTGTGTGTGTATGTGTGTGTGTGAATCTGTGTGTGAATCTGTGTGTGTATGTGTGTGTGTGTGTGAATCTGTGTGTGTGTGTGTGTGTGTGTGTGTGTGTGTGTGTGTGTGTGTGTGCGTGTCTGTGTGATGGCACTGATCAGCCCTGAGACTGATGGCTTTGTAGCGGGGGTGAGATATGTGGGAAGGCTGGGCCAGGAGAGCTGCCCTCAGGCTTCCTAACAGCAGCCTTGGCCATCTCCTTTACAGGATTAGATTACAGGCAGGCAGTGAGGCAGGCCGATCCCCCCTCACCTCCCCACCTCCTCCCCCGCTCTCCACGCTACACAGCTCCTCAGACGGGCGGCTCGGCTGTGCTCGCAGAGCCATCCAGTCAGGGCCTGCCTCCTCCCGGCTGCGCTTCGGGGCCCCGGGCCCGGGCGCCGCGGTAACAAGCAGAAGAAATTGTTTTATATTAGTTTAATAAACCAGGAGACAAATGTTTCCCCCCTGCCGGAGAGGACTGAATTACACACTTCATGAACTAAATTAGTATCACCGCGCATTGCTTTTGTTCAGGGGATGATATGCATTCGCGGGCCCATTTTTCAGCAAGATAAATATGACAAGAGCCGTGAGTTCGCCCGAAGTAAATATTGTAAATAATAGAAGACTCTGCCAGAGGTGCCTGAGCAATGACTTCATTCTCAGCCATTTATACACCACGTCAAAAGAGGAGGGGGGGACCAAGACGGAAGGAGGGAGGAGAAAAGGAGAGCGCCGGCACCTGATTATATAATAAAGGGGCCCCCCCGTTTTCGGACGGGCGACCCGCGGCCGCGACCGCTCCGGCGGCGTCATTACCGCGTCGGGCGGTTTAATTGAAGGGTGAGGGCGCCGCGCTCGTCAGGTTAACTCGATTGTCCCCCCCGTGTCATTAGTATGGATCAGATAAGGCCTCTATGGTAATGCGGCGCTGTAGTGTCCCGCGAAGCACTGTGTAATCTCACTCAGCGGTGCAAAGGTACTGAAAATCTGCCATGTAGATAAAACACGGATAGCCGTGTGATTTATAGGAATGGGAATGCTATATTATATTGTGTAAATATCACACTGCTTTGAAGACACTGTGCTAATTATATTATATTATATTATATTATGTTATATCATATTATATTATGAATATTATGATTCTTTTGCTGTTCTTTCAATATATATTTATCAGCATTGTTTTAAATTAAACTCCAGTGATATATCATTGATAAGCCAGCACCTTAACAATAACCTCACCATATTACCGAAATGTCACAGGAACATTGTGGAAACATTTCGTGTGAGCGGGGTTGATAATGCCACTGTTACAGTGTGTCAGTGGTATTCATAATTCAGCGCTGGGAAGGTCCCTGCTCCGTGTCTAATTGACAGCGCTCTCCCCAGATGTGCGCCGTTGGGAGGCAGGGGGCGTTGCCGGAGTCTGGAGTCAGCGGTTTTTGTCACCTCAGACACAGCCGGGTGGGGAGGAGCTGAGCACCTCTTAGACTCCCCGTGGTGATGGCTTTATATGCTACGCTGTTGGGTAACGCTGAGATTCCACTAATGAAGGTTCATAAAAGGACATAACCGGCTACTCGACGCAGGAGCACGTGGGTGTTGTACTGTTATGGTACATGTACGCCTCAACCAACAGGAATTTTGGATTGTTTGGTGGAACATAGTTGCATTCAGATTAAAATTCCTCATCCTGCCTCTCTCAGACTTCATTGATTCAGTGATTTAGCAGATGCTCTTTTTCAGTATAGATTTAGGTTGTAGTCAGTACAGGTTTAGGTTGCAATCAGTATAGCTTTGGGTTGTAATCCGTATAGGTTTGGGTTGTAGTCAGTATAGGTTCAGGCTGTAGTTGGTACATGTCTAGGTTGAACTCAATATAGGTTTAGGATGTAGTCTGTACTGGGTGATGTTGTAATCTGTACAGGTTTAGGTTTTAGTCGGTATAGATGTACTTTTCCCCCTCTCTCTCAGCTTTAGCCTCTCTTCCCTTCCTCCTTCCCTGGTAGGTGGGCACCGTTTTGCAGTAGGCTCCTGATCTGAGATCAGGGTCCCTGTCCCACTGGCCTCCTTCCAGTGCAGCGGATGGAGGGATTTCCCCACTGTTTTCGTTTCCTCCCCCAAAAGAGCAGTGGGCTAAAGGACTTAGAGCGCTCCTCCGACCGCTCCTTCCCTAAACCCGGAGAGGCGTCTTAATATCAAAGCGGGGGTGCTGCATTAGGCCAGCTTACCAGAGGAAAACATGTCTGATAATTGAAAAAGTCTCCACCGGAGTCAGCCGCACATCACAGAGCCAGCAGCGCGGGAGGAGATTAGACCCCCTCTCTCTCTCCTCCTCGCGGGTCAGAATGTGGCCTAATCCCTCTGTCCTCTTCATCTGGCTCGCTGATCTGGGATCAGCCACTGCGTTTCTCCTCTGCCCCACTATCGCAGTCAGAGGCCCAGTGACGGTGTGCTGTTGTCACAGGCTGATGTCACCACACGTAGGTCCTACATTGTAGTCGGTCCTGCTGGCTCCTCTGTGAATGTACAGTGAATGTTAGGTCTCAGAACTTTCTGCCACTGAGGATGTGGCCTTCATATGATTTCTGCTGTCTGCGTTACAGCTTTCACGATCATCTGGGTACTGTAGGAATTGCTGGAAAGTTGTTTTATTAGTGGTCTCGTTGTTTTTCTTTTTTTTTTCCAGCGATGCTCTTGTGTTTAATTGCACTGAACTGACACATAATCCCTGTCTTAATTTAATGAAAGCGCCAGATTATTAAAGTATTACCGCATTGGCTGCCCGGCTTCGTAATTATTTCCACAAATTTCAGCTGCGAGGCTTCTACTTGCGCAGTCATTTGCAGGAATTTACACCATGTATTTTTTCCTCTGTAATTTAATTAAACTTTAGCTGGTTTCCTACAAGGGGAAAGTGTTTTTCTATTTAACCCCATAGAAAATGATACTAATTTGCTGTACTAATATTCCAAACAGCTCCAGCGTCTAATAATGGCGACTCCAAACAGCCTGGAACCAGTAATTAGCTGAGGCACTAATGAAAAGGTGATGGCAACACCAGAATAATGTGAGTCTTTCCCAGGATCCCATAAAATAATCACCCCCCTTTTCTCTGTCTCTTATCTGCTAATCTTCCGCCGCTAATTAAGCGTCCAGTTCTGGAAGGTTGAGGAGTCCGAATAAAATCCTTTGTAGGCCTGATGTGGGGAGAGAGAGGGAAAGGGGGGAGGCAGTGAGAGTGTGTGTGTGTGAGAGAGAGAGAGAGAGAGAGAGAGAGATGGAAGCAGAGGAGAGAAAAAAAGCAGCGGCTGACGCTTCACACTCTGCTGGTCACCTGTCAGCTGTCAAAGCAATTATAGCACCTCCTAGTGTTAAATGTTTAAAAGTGCGCATTAGCATGTGCCGCTGCGGCGACCTGCCCCTCCGCTCCCCCCACACCCCACCCCCCCGCACATGCTGCCACCCGGCGACCGGACAGCTGGGCCGCAAATCGCTTAAGACAGAGCGCTGTTAAAATCAATACGCCGCAGTTTTGTTCTGCTTCCATGCGACTGGGTGCCGTCATCTAACATAATGTAAATAATAAATGATCAGACCCCGGGTTTATGAGCAGGAGAGGGACACTCGCGCACGGCGACACACAACACACATAAACACACGCAGACGCACGTGCGCGCGCACACACACTGCAACTCGCAGATCGTAAACGCAGATAGAGCCGCTCTTCTCCGGTCCTACTACATCTCCGTTCACAATGGCAGCCGGTCTCCGTTAAAGGACAAAGTTTGAAGCGCCCTTGCCGCGTGACATTTGAAGTGAAAGGCTCCTCCGCCGTTCTCCCCCGCGCTCGTTCTCGCAGTGAAAGGCCTAAATGGCAAGTCACACTTTGCGAGTCGCAAATTTTTTTCTCCGGACGGGAGAAATATGGATTAACCCTCACGGCGTGATGTAAAGTTGGAGTCGCGGCGAAAGGGCGCACATGGAGGGTGTGTTTTAATTAGGTCAGCCGCGGAGAGGAGGGCAGGGTGGGGTGGGGGAGGTGGGGGGGCGTGTCCACGGAAAGGTCCCCCTGTCCTTTATTCCCCCGTCTGCGTGTGACTGAAGGAGACAGCGGAGAGGAAGTGGAAGTGGTAGCTGTCAATACGAGTTGCCGCCGCCCGCTGTCACCCGCTCCGATCGGATGAATTATTTGTGAGGCCCGTGATGACAAAAAGACGTAGCTTTCAGTCAAGGCTCACCCTCTGTCGCATCCCCCCCCCCCCATTCCTTCTCCATCACTCACACAGACACGCGGGACGTCCTGCACTCTTCACTCTTCAGGGTTCAGAAATCGGCGTGTGTCGCCCATGGGGTGTTCACAGGCTATCATATTGTTTCTCATTTTTTGCAGTTTCTGTTTGCATTCTGTTACAGTGCACATCTATACTACGTTACCTTTAAACCTGTGACTCACGTTCATATTTGTAATGTGGCAGGTTGACCCACAGGCAAAGCACCATACACTGAGAGGTGGAGCGTGATTTTGGCAGGCCCGGTGCCGGGAGAAAATACAAAGGGGTGAAATTGCAATACACAGGGGGGCACAAAAAGTCACAAATACTATGCAGACATCGGGGAATAAGGAGACAACTGGGGGGTGCACTGAGGTTCATCCGGGGATGGAATGCACCCCTAAGCACCCCCATAGCACCAGGCCTGGATTTCAGTTCGTTTTTTGTGTTTGTTCCTGACTGCAGTGTCTCTTCCTATCTGTAGAGCATCTCTTCCTGTCTTATGTCTATCCTCGTCTATAGTATCTGTAGTATCACTATTCCTCTCTGTAGAATCCATCTTCCTCTGTGCAATGTGTCTGTGCCTGACTGGAGAGTCATTGATTCTGTCTGTAGTGTGGCTAAGCTTGTCTGTAGGACAGTGAATCCTGTTTCTAGTTGTGTATACCTGTCCGTTGGCTCTCTCTGCCTGTCTGTAATGTGTCTGCCTTTTGTGTGGAACTGCTGAGCCTGTTTGTAATGTCTGTGCCTGCTGCAGTATCCCTCCTCCTGATGTGCTTTTGCCTGTCTGTGGGATCACTGATGCTGTTTGTAGTGTCTATAAAACCTTTGTGCCTGTTTGTAGAGTGCCTGTGCTTATCGCTTGTGTGTCTGTGCCTGTCTGTAGGACCTATTTGCCTGTCTGCAGACTGTCTGTCCCTGTCTGTAGAAACTGTGTGCCTGTCTGTAGAGTATCTATGCATTTCTGTACCTTGTCTATGCCTGTCTGCAGAATGTCTGTGCTTGTTTGTAGTGTCTCTGTGTCTATAGTGTGTTTGGGCCTGTCTGTAGAACCTTTGGTCCTGTCTTTAGCGTGTCTGTGCCTGTCTGTAGAACCTTTGGTCCTGTCTTTAGCGTGTCTGTGCCTGTCTGTAGAACCTTTGGCCCTGTCTTTAGCGTGTCTGTGCCTGTCTGTAGAACCTTTGGCCCTGTCTTTAGCGTGTCTGTGCCTGTCTGTAGAACCTTTGGTCCTGTCTTTAGCGTGTTTGTGCCTGTCTGTAGTGTGCTAGTCCCTTCAGGCAGCTGGCAGCTCTGTAGCGAGTGACAGTAATGGCATCCTCCTCCTACTATGATGTAACCCTCAGACATGGATGACACCAGCACCGCTGCCATGCTCTCTCACTCTCTCTTTCTCTCCCTCTCCCTCTCCCTTTGCCTCTCTATTCCTCTCTCTCTCTCTCTCTCTCTCTCTCTGCCTCTCTCTCTCTCTCTGTTCATCTCTCTCTCTGTCTCTCTCTCTCCCTCCTCCTCCCCCCTCCATGTGCAGGGTTAACCTCGCAGTTTAACCTGACAGCATGTCCCATTCAATTATCCCTCATCTCCCCTTCAAAAACAGAGGGAAGTAAAAAAAAACAGGAAAGGGCAACCAGATGAAGAGAGAAATCAAAATGTAGTAAACCCTCTCATCCGCTATCAAGCCTTCCACCTTGAATCCAGTTCATCAGGCGGGCTTGAGGAGGGTTGTTTGGGCCACTGAGCCACATGGTGTTAGCGCTGCAACACTCACAGCTAATGATTCCTGTGCCTCCCCTGCCGTCCAGATCTGGCCCTGCCAACCAAAAAAAAAAAAAAAAATCAATCTCTCACTCATGAATTATTGAGATGTTTGCCTACAGCTTTTAAAATATACAGGAGGGGAGTTCTGTCCCCCCTCCACCCTTCTCTCTCTCTTTCTCTCTTTTTCTCCCTCTCTTGTTTTGTCTTATTTTCTCCTCCTCACTTTAAAGGAAGGGGCCTTCAAGTGTCTGCTGTAGTATACACACACACACACTCTAGTATATATACAGAGACATATATAGATATATATATATATATATATATATATATATATATATATATATATATACACACAGTGCAGTGTGTAGCCATGTTAAGACCATTGTTTGAATTCGTTTATAATGCATGAATCAATCCTATACATCGACTAATTGGTAATCCAGTGGAATGCACACGAGACACAAGTTCTTTACTGCAAGCTGTGTTTATTAGCTATGATGAAAATTTTATGATGTATTCCCCAGTGTTGCAGGAGAGAAACATGCTCTTTTTCTTATTTTCAATACAAATAAATAAAGGCTCAGGGCTTACTCCTTACCAAATACCTTTCGTATTTCAGCACTAGACACCTGCTCCTCTATATGCAGAAACGTATGTGATGGCGATGTAGATGCTGATACAACTACAGTGGGGGGAAAAATGAAGCCATGCAGTTGTATCATGATGTAGTTTAGGCAATAAGGGCTGGCGCTTTTCTATTGCATGAACTGCAGCCTTATTCGCAGTGTTATGTAGCTTTGTGATTATGTGTCCTCCCTATAGGAGCTTGTGCATGGTGACGTTTTCCATTTTTTTTCTTTTAGACAGTGTTAGCATTGGTGTACATTATGTTACATTACATTATTGGCATTTAAGCAGGCAGTCTTATCCAGAGCGACTTACGTAGGTTACAGTTACAGTCCTGCTCCTTGACCACTATGCTACACTGCCGCCCGTGTAGTGTCAGTATGTGTAATACGGTGATTGCACTGGTGTTGGTATAGGTGCTGCACGGTGCTGCATTATTCCTGGTGCGTGGGCACTTTGCAACATAGCGCCGCTGGTGCCGTTTGGTTGAGTCAGGAGGTGCGAGCACTGGTGTTTTGCTGGTGTTTGCTGGTGTTTTGCTGGTGTTGTTTTGGGTTGTTGGTACCGGGGCGGTAATCCAGAGCAGGGCCCCTCATTGGGGGTGGGGGGGGGGGTTGAGCTCACACTCTGTAGTTAGCCGGAGCATGCGGTAATCTGGCATTAATTCGACAATTACAGCCTTGCCTTAGTTATAGGTTAAGCTGCGAGCAGCTGCGCCCGGCGCGGAAACACTTGGACTGGAATAACCCGGAGCGGCAGCTGGAACGGGGAGTGCCGGAGAGGAGCCAGGAGCGCCGTGGACCTGGACCGGCTGGCGCGACCTCCCTCTCCCCGGCGCTCGTGTCAGATCGCGCTAATTATGGGCGGAGTTTCGGCATTTTCATGCGCCCAGAGCGATTGGTTCAAGGCCCTGAGAAAACGCCTTTGAGAGCTTGATCAACAGTGCTTTACAAATGAAAAAAAAATGGCACCTCAACACAGCTTTGGCTCATTTCGCGGCAAAATGTGCAAACAAAGACTTTAAAAATAAGCTAATTCCAAAATAAATTAATTCATAATGTTGGTGATATTTGTAGGGAGGAGGAGAGGAAAATAGAAAGAAGAAGAAGAAGAGGAAGAAGAAGGAGAAGACAGACAGCCAGATCATTATCGTCATTATCATTCCTCCAGTGACTGTGTTTGATTGACAGGTCCCTGTGCCCAAATGTGAAGCTTGGTCTCCTTTGCTGTACTGCAGCTATCAATTACAGGCTTGAATATGAAGTGTTTATTATGTAAAATAATGCCTCCTTCTGCAGCGCTGCATCTCCTGGGTCTAGTCTCTCTATCTGACGTGAATCTATCTCGCTCTTTTCCTCTGTGTCTCCGTCTCCCTCTCTATCAGCATTCCTGTCTCCATCTCTCTCCTCTTTCTGTCTGTTGCCCCATCCCCCCTTCTTCCCCGTCTCTCACTCTCCCTCTCTCACTTTCTCTTGCTCTCTCTCCTTCTCTCTCTCTCTCTCTCTCTCCCTCTCTCTGTGTGGCAGTACGAGGTTCATGCATACATGCATTCCCCTTCAATCAATAAAGCTGTTAAGCCAGTGACATCAGGCTTAGATTGAGCTATAGAGAAAACAAAGGGAGTGGAAGATAGTCCTAAAATGCTTGGTTCTGGTACACAACGCACTCAAAACCAGCAGCATTGCTAGTATCTTTAAACCGGTGCCTCTAAGTCTCCAAGCTGAACATGCAAGTGTAATCTGAAATGATCACTATACTATGACCAATAATGCAATGCAACCAGCAACATGTCTACCTTTCTAGGGTGCAGAACTTAGCTGTTTGGTCAGTTTTACATTTCAGTAAGGGATCTCCTCACGCACCTGGCACAGTAAAGGAAGCTGCACTGAGCCCCGCGATTTGCCCACAACACGGCACGTCCCTCTGTGCCAGAGCCTCTCACGGAGGAGATGTTTCTATGTTTCCCCAGCACTGAGGCAATGTCATTATGTCAGCCCAGAGGAATGCTGGTCTTCCTCCCATCTCTGCGGATTCCTGAGGTCGAGCTGGAAAAGAAAAGAAAACAAAACCAAAAAAAAAAAAGAAACTGAGTCAAATAACGAAACGGGACGGAGAATCGGGAGGGCCGAGCCGTCGAGCTGGGCCTGCGCGACGCGGTGATCCGGCAATAAATTCTACGGGACAACATGTGCGGTTCTGGAACCTACACAGCCATTGTAAAAAAAAAAAGAAAGAAATAGCTGGGTCTGTGACTGCAGGATAATGAGCCGTGCTCCTCGCAGTCTTTGTGGCACGGGTGGAAGATGTGATGTGGATGTTTCAGGGTGACACAGTCCAGTACACACACTGTCCATGCAGCTGTTCCCACCTAACTGCGGAGCTCACACTCAGCTGGAAGGCTTGGTATCGGTTGTGTGCGTGATAATGAACAAGTGCCAACAGAGAGCTGATACAAACACTTGCTCAAAAAATAACTGACAGCAGTTTGCGAGGGAGTACAGTGAGGGGACCTTCTAACTCACCTTTGGTCAGGTGCACTGTGTGGCTCGGAGGGGGCGGGTGCGAGCGGGGTTCTGGATTTTGGCAATTGCAAGCAGTCCACAGTCCAGTGTGAAGTTTATTTTACTCCGTTACACAGTGCCTCAGAAGAACCCCTTTCTGAAAGGGCTCTGTGTCGGGGAACGGGAAGGTTACATTTTATCTCTCCGTAGTTTGATGACGAGAGATTGTCTGCACTGCTGTGCACACTTTTTTTTCCTTCTCACAAAATACTTCTTGGGTTGCAGTTGGCACAGAACTAGCAGTCCTGTGCAGAAACGCCGCCGTAAAAAATGAGCAAAAGAAGAAACAGAAGACAGTTCGAAAGAGGAGCTAAGCAAGCAAGTGATTTTTCCTTGCCTCAGAAAGATTTCTGGGTATCTGTATTGTAAGCAATTTTGAAACTGTCAGGATAACCTGTCTGCTACTGTAGAGGAGATTCCTGTGAATGGGCGAGGCAGAGAGGAGAGGGCGAAGGAGAGAGAGAGGGAGAGAGAACTTATTCTGGCAGATAAATAAGCTGTCAGTTATCGACCAGGAGAGGCAGGGAAAGCTGTTGTTTTTGGCCGTACTGCGGGTCGGAGGTATGAGAGCGATTTCTGGCGAGGCTCTCCAGCCAGGTCCCCGCGTGGACGCCTCAACGGGGTGTCAGCTCGTCACTCCGGGGGGGCGTGTCCTCCCGGCGGACCGTCCCGAAGGCAGCCCGCGTTCCACCCCTCCCACCCTCGCCCGTGGGATCGCCACCGCTCCCCTCCAGGAAGTGTCAAATAGCAGACCCAAGGGGGAGGAACAAACTCCCAAATATCTCAGACAACTGCTCTCCTGCTCCTCCGCCGCACCCGAGTACCCCTCTCTCGCCCGTCCGCGTGTCTTCGCTCCAGGAAGTCATCTTCACGGGGAGAAGTGCTAGAGGAAATGAGGTGCTTACAGAGGTGTCGCTCTGCTCAGGGGGAAAGCTCTTTCCAGAGCCCAGCGAATGTTTACTGTCTCTTCCCTGACTGATGGTTTTTACAGTACTGCGGCGGGCGCAGTGTCATTAAGGGTGATACAGTGTGAATGCCGCGGGGGCGTAGCTGGAGGTCTCCTCCGCCACCATGCGCTCACGCACACGCACCCACACGCACACACATGCATCCGCACACACATCCACACATGTTCCTCCTGACCAAGCTGCAGCTCTGTGTGGTCACCCTCCACCAAGCTGCCGCTCGGGTGGGGCTGCACCTGGCGTAAAAGGCGCCCGGTTTTATCTGCCCCCCCCCCCCTCACAAGGAAGATGCCACTTCTGCTCCTTTCACTTCCCTCTTGAACACCGCACACCCGGGGGCCCCCACCACACAGGCACAAGAGGAGCAAAGATTACTGTACAGAGACAGAGCGACACCCCCTTTTACACAGAGCAGTCAAATATGAGCTAACAACCCTGTGAATCTGTGACTTCTTTTAATCCTGTGTCTTATCTAACCGTGTCCTTTTTGCATGTTTCATAAACGTGCTGTGAAGGTACTATTGTGACAAATATATATATATAGTGTAGTGTAGTATAGTGTGATGACAGAAGGGCAGACAGGCCTGTGTGTATGTGAGAGAGAGAGTGAGTCTCCGCTTTCAACATGGCAATAAAAAGGAGGGGATAGATAGGGAGGATGGAGAGAGAGAGAGAAAGAGAGAGAGAGGGAGGGAGGCAGAATGAGGGAGAAGAGCAGGCACAAATAGGAGAGGAGTGAGTGAGGGGCACGGAGAGCAAGAAAAGACAGATCAGTGGCAAGAGGAGCAATAAAGAGAGGGAGGGAGAGAGAATACAGAGAATGAGAACAGAGAGAAACATCAAGGACCAACAGCAGTCCGCTGCTCTCTCTCTCTCCCTCCCTCTCTCTCCCACCCTCTCTCCCTCTCCCTCTCTCTCTCTCCCTCTCTCTCTCTCTGATTCACTCTGAGGTCTGCGTTAGCCTTCATAAAATATTAATACTGGTTGTGCTCAGCGCCATAATTGCCATCTCAGCCCCTGAATAATTTATATCTGGTGCCGTTCACTTCGTCTCATTTACTGATAGCGCGGGTAACGCCATACAAGTAGATGGCAAATGCAGTAATGCCGCTGTTTTGCATTTAGCGGAATGAGATTACCCATGGAGCCCCGGCGCTGCCGCTCGCGGTGTCCCGTCCCTCTGACACCGCTGCTTTCCCTTGTTAGAATATGCTAATTGACGAGGCGGGAAGACGGAGCCTTTGTACTCCCGGAGAAAGAGCGGAGACAAAAATAACGGGTAATAAAATAATGCCCCCGTCGCTGGCCTGGGCTGTTTGGAGGAGTCCCCTCCTCTGTAAACAAGACCGGCCCTCTGATCCGCCGGCGTGCTCATTAAGAAAAACGGGAGCTCGGCGTGACACGATTGCACGGGACCTGCTGCGGCCCTCTTTGTATTCATTATATACCCCGGCGAATCACTTTGAAGAGGAACGTGTCTTTTTTTCTATTGTTATTGTTGCGAGACCCAGAGCAAGGCATTAAGATTTGAACACACAGCCTGGGAGCTTTAGAGCAAAACGCTATACGCTAAATGCTAAACGCTGCTCCAAACATATGCTGTTTAGCATTATAAGGACATTAAAGTGAAATATGATGCAATGACAGGATAATTATGACAATAATTACCTATGTCATAACAAAACTATGACAATACTGTATTTATGCGTAATATCAGACAATGATATCGCAGAACTATGTAATATTATGTCATTATTTAAGACATATATAATATATAAATAATATACTATGTGTATTTTATGATAAGCAGTGAGCAATGCTGTTACCTCAAAGCTTGCAGGTTGTTCAGATCTTGTACAATTTTTAATTATGTCAATATATTGACCTGTGAAACGCCCACAAGCTATATTAATCCTGGCAGGGACATCAGGTTGTTTATTTGCAGCAGTATTGGCAGTGTCAATTTCCACGGTGTCAGAGCATGAATGAAAACAGTGATATCATTATTAATAATAGCATTAGTGCTGGAACAAGCTGCGGTATTACTATTGTTAGTGGTATTAGCGATGAGATTGAAATAGATCAGGGGAGACTAGTGGCTAAGTATGAAATGATAACACGGTGCATTTAAGTATATAGGTGTAATGCGTGGTCGGTGTGGCTGGAGGCATGAATTCGTTGTTCTTGTAGGCTAGGTTGAACACAGTGTAGGATTCTGCCAGCACTCCCGGTTAGCCGGGTAATGCTCATTGAATTTGTTGGGGTTTAACCTGGTATGGCGGAGAGAGATTCGATAAGCTTGCGTGTTTAGCGGCTGAGCAGCGCACAGCGCGGGAGGAAAGAGCAGGAGACAGGAGTGAGCTCCAGCGAGCGCCCCGTGCCATTAAACTGCGTAAATTTCGGGGGGAGCCGGCGAGCTGGCCATATGTGACCTCCAGACAGAGGGGTCAGGGGTCGTCGTGTTTGAGCATTGCATTAACCCCGCTAGCGACGCGGCCTCACACACTGTCTGCTGGAGCTCCCTGCTCCTCTGGTTTTCTTTCCTCTGTCTCTCTCTTTGTGTTCCTATTCTTGGCTGCATTTTTTGTATAGCAAATGTTCCCTACAACCATCTTATTATCCTCTCCTTGACCAGTAACACCTGGTAACTTAACTGTCTGTGTTGGTTTTGTAGTTTTTTCTGGAAGATCTTATTTTGAAAAGCCTTGATTCCCCACATCTTATTTTTCTTATTTTCTTTCTTTTATATGTGGACTGACATTATACCTGTGAGAGTCTACCTCCTTGCTGGACTCCATTTCCCAGAAAGCTCTTCACTGTGGTGATGGAGCTTATTGAGCCATATGAAGCAAACCAGTGACAAAACTCCACACATCATACTCAACCCAATCCCATGGTCCACCAGCTTCATCCATCTATCCAGCTTTTGCAAAGTCATTTGGTCCCAGCTGGGGATACATATATGTTGTGTGTGTGTGTGTGTGTGTGTGTGTGTGCGTGTGTGTGTGTATGTGTGTGTGTGTATGCGTGTGCCTGTGCGTGTGTGCATGTGCGTGTGCGTGTGTGTGTGTGTGTGTGTGTGAGGTGTGTGTGTGTGTGTGTGTGTGTGTGAGGGTATGTGTGTGTGTGTGTGTGCGTGTGTGTGTGTGTGCGTGTGTGTGTGTGTGTGTGTGTGCGTGTGTGCTCTGCGGTTAGGCTGGGCTCAGGCTGTAAATTCACTTGTGGACAGCAGCTTGCCTTGTGGATTTGGCCAGGCTGTGCGTGAAGCCGGGGTGTCACCAGTGAGGTTAAGCCGCGCGTTAGGAGGAATGTGTCACCCTCGCCGTGTTACTGACACAGCGCGACAGCTGGGAGAGAGCGCGGGGGGGGGGGGCTGTGAGAGAACAGCGTGTCAGGCAGGAAGAAAGCAGGAGATTAGAGGTATTAAATGATATTATAGCCGAGCCCGCAGCCCGGTCAGCAGCAAGCTCCCGGGAGTAATCTGTTTACCAAACAAAGCCATGCTCTCCATGGGTGATTGTACCACATACTCAGCGCCGCGCTCACGGCGTCGGGGGCCCGCGACATGGTGGCTCGTCTCTTTAACACATTCCGGGAATAATCCCCTGTCCTCTAGAGCACTGCTGCCAAACCTATCTCTGCAGAACCGGCCAGGCACTTACCCACCTGATTCAACCGTCTGAATCCACCTAACGCCTTGGTTCAGAGGAAGCCCCCCCTCAGGGCTGGGGCTGAAGTGGCCCCGCTTTTTGGCGGGCCTGGCTCTTCCTCAAGGCGCGGTGACAGAAGTGTGACACAGCTGTCTGTCATCCGCGCGGCTCCAGATCGGTGACTCCGCACGGGAGGGACAGCGTCGCCGTGCGACCGCTCAGAGGCAGGGATCCGATCAAATGAAGAGGGCGTCCGCCGCTCAACCGCCGCATGCCCAAACCGCCTGACAGGCTCAGCACGGTGGGCGGGTTGGTGACCAGCCGCCCGGACAAATTAAACAGAATCCCAGAATTCCACTGCCTTTTGTTTTGTAATGTGCTCCATCACAGCGGAGAGGCAGAGACTTTGCTCTGAGACAGCACTCAGATTCCTGGGGAGGTGGAGGGCGGAGTGGGGGGGTGGTGGAGGGGGGAGTGGACGGGGGGGGGTGGCAGAGGGGTGGGTGAGGGAAACAGCAGAGGGAGGGATGCAGGGAGCGTGAGTGAGAGGGCACTGTGGCGTGCCAGGCTCTGGCACACGCGGACAACGAGAGGTCAGGCGCGGACGGGGGGATGTCTCTATTGAAAAGTAATTAAAAAAAGGCCGGCTGACTGAATATTAGCGCTCCGAGTGAGCAAATGAAGGAAAGTTCCGTTAATTAAGTGCCTTCCTCTGCTCTATTGTGATAACGGTAACAAGGCCTGTCACACGACTGGCCACGGCGGTGACCCCCACAGCCGCACGCCGTAATTGCCGTGGAGACAGGCGAGTGACGGGGGTGGAAGCGGGGTTGGTTGGGGGGGGGGCAATGCCAACGATCTGCCACTCTCTCACTGGAGCAGCAGAGAGAGAGAGAGAGAGTAACATGAAAATAGGGAGAGGGGAAGAGGGAGGGGGGAGAGGGAGAGGGGTGCTAATTAGTGCTGGGAGGACAAAACACTCCCAGGAAAGAGGAAGATTCAGATAGATATATTTTCACTTTGACCCTCTTCTGCTATATTCCATAAGATATCTCCAAAAACACACAAATACAGATAGGCATAGCTTGCTCAAAATAGGCAGATGGTAAATGAGGTTGCCAAGAGGAGCAGCCTTAGTTTGCACAGTGAAATGTTTTGGACTCCTTCATGGCCCCAACTTTACATTAAATTACTTACAAAGTAAGACATCGGGAAACGTAAAATATCTTCGGACTCAGAGCAAGTACAGTCACCTCTGTGTAGCTTCAAAGCAGTGCTGTGAAGACGACCGGTTTAAAGCGGGGTTAAAATGTGCGTTCAGTTCTGCCCTCCTCCCCCGTGCAAACACACACGCGCACACACACACACACACACACACACACACACACAGGAATCCTCAGCGGGGCTGGCAGTTGAGAGGCGCGTGGGGAGGCTGGGACACAGTGGACAGTGTGAGTGCTCGGTCCGCCGCTCTCTGACAGGCGACGGTGACGGCTCGGACCGCAGCCCGGCTGCGGGCTGACACAGTCCCTCCACAGAGCGGCGGCCAGCCCGCCCCCGCCGCTGGCCTTTATCGGATCCTTCAGCCCTCCCTCCCCGGCTTTTATTAGTTAAGTAAACCCTGGCAGCAGCGCAGAAATGCCAGATCGGGAGAGTTTTATGCTGTTTACTCTTTTGGCAGGATAATGCTCTATTGACTGATTGATGGAGCATATAGACCTGTCTATGTTCTGAGCGTGGTTTTCAGATTTCAGGGACTTTTTTGGGGTCAAAGAATCGTTCCAGAGAAACATAAAACAATGAGTAGGGCTGTGTTCTTCAGTCTCTGGACCTGTATAATGGAAGCACCCTACACAAGGTAGAGGTCTCATAACTGGGACGTTTTTTTTTTTAATCTCGCAAATATCTGTGTAAATAGGGTGGTGCAGTCCTCTCAGGTTTCCCCAGAGGAGAGAACGATGTTCTCTGTGCTTTTTTTCTCTCTCGCTCGAACGGGCTACTCACGGAAAGAATCCCGGACCAAGTCAGGGAGATTTGGTTGCAGGCATCTGTTGTACAAATGTGCCCCCCCCGCCCCTCCGACGTCTTTAAAAGGGACCTGTCGGACACTTGGGTCTTAATTAGGCAGGCGAAATTCGATACGGAAGAGTGGGTCATATGATTTCTCTGATTGGGTGCAGATACTGGCTCTCCCTCTCTCTCTCGGTTTCTCAAACGCTCTTTTTTATCCTTTTCCATCTCTATATCACTCCTTTTGCTTCACACATATACTCTCACACAGACTTTCTCTCTCTCTTTCTCTCTATTAATTCAGTTCAGTTCAATTTCAGATGCCCTATTGGCGTGAGGTACTTTTGTGTATTGTGAAAACTTTGACATTAACACAGATATCATAGCACACAAAAACAAATGAGTACATTTAACAGGGAATAAAAACATTTACACATATTTACTCAAAAAATGAATGCATGAGTAAATATAAAATGTACAAAATAAAACAAATATTTTTGGTGTGTTCACTGGTGAGTGCATACAGGCATCTTACCAGCTTCCTCTCTCCATTGCATTACGGTGAACACTTATATTTCTGTGGGCTAGCATTGATCCTCTTTTCGAATGTGTCCCTAGCTTGGGAGTGTAGTGACACTGTAGAACATAGTCTGTCCGTCTCGTGTGAGTGTGTTTCGTGCTAGTTTGCCCTCTGTGGCATGCCCACACTGATTACCCTCTCCAGTGGTATGCGTGCTGACATTCATCCCCATTACCAGCCCATTGCTGCTCCATTCCTGCTGGCCAGAGGGTGCCAGCGTGGGCAGCTGGAGGGCTCCAGTCCTCCAGGCCGAAACCAAAACAACACCTGGAAAAATGTGCTCGTCTCTATGTGACTCAGTGTGTGTGTGCGCGTGTGTGTGTGTGTGTGTGTGTGTGTGTGTGTGGGTATGTGTGTATGGGTGTATAGGTGTCATTTTCAGTGTGTGTGCGCGTGTGCGTGTGTGTGTGTGTGTGTGTGTGTGTGTGTGTGTGTGTGTCTGTCTTTTCCCCAAAGACTCTCTCTCAGAGACATTTCCTCATAAGGATGTGAATCACTGAGCTGTCAAGCCTGTCTCTGTCCTCTCACAGATGGCCCACTATTTAGTTTGCCATGCGGCTTCTGTAGTTAGCCGAGTGTGTGTATGGCCTTGTGTGTGCATGTGTGTGTTTTTGTGTCTGCATTTGTGTGTGTGTGTGTGTGTGTGTGTGTATGTGTCCATGCATACTTGCCTCTGTGTGAGAACATACGTGCGCACGGGTGTGTGTATTTTGTCAGCTCATCGGCAGGGGATCCAGTGTCCTCCCCCCCCATGTATCACTCTTTAAGTGACCGACCCATTACACTGTGCTGACAGCCTGAGGGTAAATTGAGAGGGAGGGTGCCAATCAGAAGTAGGCAAGCTGTCAGTACATAGGCCAAGGCCTGGGCAGTCTGGGCCTGCACAGACACACAGACAGATCAGTCCAATCCACACTGATCTATATTGGGTCAGGTCACCGGGTTCTCAGCAGAGAAGTCGGGGGTTGAAATACTAGATAGGTCTCTGGCAACGGTTAATGTAAACCGCCCTGGTAATCTCCCAGCCGTACAGGTGTCAGAATTGTAAGTTACCAGCCGAGGAAAGCTATTACGTGTTAGCGGTAATGTAAAGGGGCCGAACTGACCTGTGGTGCAGCTGCACAGCTGTGTGGAGCTGAAGCCTGTGTACGGGGGCCATGGCACGGCTCATCATCAGCTTAGGGGGAGATTGAGCTGAAAGCCCACCGCAGTATCCCCGGGCTCAGGTGCTTTACTCGTGAGGCAGAAGCATGTCCAGTCTCTGAGGTGCATGCAGCGTGTCATGTTCAGAGGAGATTTATCTGGAGGAGAAAAAGCTTTCTCGTACAGGGGAGAGCTTGTGTTGAGGGTGTCGGAGCTGATAAAGCCTCTGCGGTCACAGAAGAACATTTTTAACTCTCCTTAAGTGCTAGGCGTTTGGATTTATTTTGTGATATCCTCACATTATTTGTGTGTTAATAGATTGAAACTGTACACCCATATGAAAATGAAATATATTGTACTATGTTGATATGTTGTTTGGCCCAGTAATATATTGCAAATACATTTAAAATATATTCATGCACACCAGAAATATATCGCAATATATAAAATGGCAATAATTTACATATTATATATATATATATATATATATGATTGTCTTATAAATCAATCAGTTAATCAGTCATTTTATTTGTTATTCTCTGTGTGATTGTGGTAGTAAATGAATGTATTTTGCAATGGATGCCATATGTTTTCACATCTATCAAAAAGTGTATTTTCAGATTTGTTCTATTTTATATCTGACCCTCCATATGAATGGAGGAAGTGGGCTTTCTCCGTTTTACCATTTACAGTATATGTGTGTCAGCACTGCATTGACCCGCTGCTTCTTCTTTGTTTGCAGGTTCTTCCTGAAGTTCTTCCTAAAATGCAATCAGAACTGTCTAAAGAATGCAGGCAACCCGCGGGACATGCGACGCTTCCAGGTACGGCACTGCTTAAGTCTTTAAGCGCCTGCAGCTGGTAAATGCAGTTAGGCTCATTACACAGACCCGCATCAGTTACACACACATTCCTCCTCCCGGCGAGCTGACGGCTCCTTTCTTCACTCCGTTTCAAAGCAGAAATGTCCACCAGCCAGCCCAGTGCTACAAGAACAATGACACCCAGGAAACACACCCTGTGCTGAGTTACAACCACACACACACACTTTCATGTACGTACTCAGACACACAAACACACGCGCACACACATACACACACACATTAATGTACACACTCAAACAAACACACAGACACACTTTTATATTTAGGCATTACTATTGTGTTGCTAATTATCTTCTATCAAACACAAAAAGTATGCCACTCATTGATAATGATAAATGATGCAAGTGATAGAGCTCTTTATCCTGCGGCAGACAAGGAGAGGGCCTCCTTGGATCTCCTTTAGCAGGTCCCAATACAGCTCAGCCAGCAGTGCTAGTTAACTATCAATGTTCTCAGTGTTTCCTCTGGCTGATCCCAGTCCAGCTCAGACAGAAGCATTAGTTAGCTATTGTAAAGACCACATTCCAGTCCATGACAGATTAGTGTCTCTTCAGTACAGTGACAGCCCTAAAGTCCTGCTTTCAGGCGTTTCCTCCTCATGTTCTCAGGACCCACCCTCACACTGGCTCACAGTCACTCTGGAAAAGAGAACGGGGGAAGCATAGGCACTTCTATAAACACACAGGCTGTGGAAGTAGGTCTGCTGTTACGGTGGAAAGTGAGAGAAGGCTGGGGAAATGAGCGCAGCCGTGCGAGTGTTGACGTTAGCCCTGAACGCGCTGACAGATTTACTCCAAGCTGTGGGGTCAGTTTTAGCAAAGACGCCGGCCCACAGCTCTCATCCTGCTTTACCCCTTCCGAAAAGTGCACATTCTCTCCCCGCCTTCTCTCGGCCCGCCCTTCTTTGTCCAATCGCGCCTCACAGAGCCCCGTGGCGGCCCTGCTCTTTTCTCTGGAGAGCGCCGCCCTCCTCTGAAGCTGGTCATGCCGTTTTTATAATTGTAGGAGTAATAATTATGCGTATGGGTTGAAAAGGTACTTACCTGAGGTAAGTATACAATGAGGCCCGCTGACGATTGCTCATCTTTGACTCTACTTGTTCATATTAATTGTGGTGCAACAGCAGTTAACAGCCACAATTTGATTGAGTTTAATTAGTGGTACAATTAATTTATAGTTTTAATCGGTAGGCAAGCAGGAATCAGAGCGAGTCGGAGTAAGGAAATGCACGTACACTCATTAGTGTGCATGTGCATGTGTGTGTGTGTGTAGGAGATCCTTTTGCACAGACATACATCTGTGCATAGACAGCATAGATGTAGTGTATGTATATATACACTGTATGTATATGTATATGTACACACACAGTATAGACTGGGGTTTAAATACACCTGACTGAAGGCAGTAAGCATGTACAGTATGTGCCTGAGTCCTGCATGTGTCTGGATGTGTGGGCAATGAGGCAGGCCTGTCCCTGATGTCGGCTTTGCAGTTTGAGTGACGTCGCAAGGCACTTGTCAGGGAGGAGAAAAACCACACTGAAAGACTCCAGACATCCCGACAATGGCCTTGCCTTTCCTAAAAAAAAGAGAAGACGGGAGGAAGAGAGGCAAAAAGAGAGAGAAGTGAGAGATAAAGAAAGAAAGAGAGAGAGAGAGAGAGAGAGAGAGGAGACAGAGGGAGGGAGTATTAGTGAGAAGGAGAGAGAACGCGAGATACGGGATGAGTGAAAGAGACAGGGAGGGAAACAGAAAGGGAGAGGGAGGGAGAGAGAGAGAGAGAGAGCAGCAGGGAGAGAGAGAAAGAGAGAGAGGCAGACAGAGGAAGGTGAAGAAAGCGTATCTGTCCCGGGGAGACTTGTGACAATGTTTGCCAAGTCCTGTCAAGCACTTCCCCTCTAGAGAGGCAGGAATCTCTTGAAGCTTTTAGAGCGATTTGAAGAGGCACTCCAGCCTGAGCCTCCCCTCCCCGACAGCACACGCGCTCGGCCCACCGCGCTACCAGAGCAAATCTATTAAGCTCCGGGGCCATTGTCTCTGGCTCCTCGAGTGAGGCCGTTTCTAATTAAATTAATCTGCATGTCAATCTATCAGCGATCAATCAGGGGTGCCGCGCAGTCCGCGCAGGGGTGCGGGAGGAGCTGACAGAGTCTGATAATGACACGGGGAACAGACCGGCCCTCTTAATTAGCACACATAATAGGTGGATTAAAGCAAGGTTAGCGCTATCTGTGCTGTGACTGTCAGAGTGCCTGTATGTGTGTTTGGGTTGGGCGGGGGCAACCTTGCAATTAAGAAACTGCTGAGATACCGGTTTATCAGAGGCTGTACAGAGAAACTTGATGGATTGACTGCTGCTATCCTGAACGCATCTTTGGATGTGTGGGGCCTAAAGACCAGAGACCTGCCAGCATTCCCACCCAAAACAGGCATATTTGTGCGCGTGCACACACACACACACACACACACACACACACACAAGCACACACAAAAAAAACACGTCAGATATGCCATGCTTGTCTCTCGCATGCAAATACATGCTTTGGTGAGGTGTGGCTGGCTTTTCGGCTTAACGCATTTCAGTTTGGCGGGCTCCCTCTCAAACCCCGGCGCTGTGTCTAAAAGCCTAAACGCCTTCCTCTCCCTCAGGTGGTGGTCTCCACGACGGTGAGCGTGGACGGTCACGTCCTGGCCGTGTCCGACAACATGTTCGTGCACAACAACTCCAAGCACGGCCGGAGGGCTCGCAGGCTCGACCCCTCTGAAGGCACCCCATCTTACCTGGAACATGGTGGGCAGGCTCGCTATTACCTTTCAATGGACCCGTCCGTCTGTCCATGTGTCTGTCTGTCTGTCTGTCTGCCTGTCTGTGGTGTGGATTACCCATGAGAGAGAGACAGCACGAAAGGCGATGGAGTAAAAATGGCCATAGCTTGCAATGGCTCAGTTAATGCGTATGCTGGGTGATAGTAAGCTAAGTCAGTCGTGGTACAGTTAAGCCATTAGAAACAGAGTTTTTACTGTATACAGCTTTACTGTCAGGGACTGCATGAAGGAATGAGTTCTAACTGAGCAGGGAAGACAGGCTGCTGGCAAATCCAGGCCTCATACACGCCCAGCCCAGACACTGTTCTGCTGTTTTAATGTGGTTTGTGTGCGTACAGAGCGCAGTGTAGCGGGTAGCAATGACTGTGCAGGTAACGATATAAACAAATGTCGGTCACAGATTCCAGCTTCGGGCATTTAGGGTCTGAGGAAGAGACCAGCTTTAACCAAACAATCTGGTCTCAATGAAAAATTCAGGCCAAGCTGGTTGGTGGTTAGCAAAATCACTGTGTATTTTAGCAGTTTGGCAGAGCTGATTTCAGAGGACAAATTCTCAGGCATTGACTTTGTTGAACCCACAAATACGCTCTGATAGTAATAGTTTAAAAATCAGATACGCAGTTGCTGATAATAACAACTGATCTGTAAGACCAAGTATTTCAAGTATTTCAAGAAGTTCAATGCTATTCTCAGAGATAAGTCTGCCAGCCAGCCAAAAATATTCTCGGAATCGATCGTAATTATGACTGCAGCTCACTCATGTCATTAACTAAATATTTGTCCGTGTGTGTGTGTGTGTGTGTGCGCGTGAGTACAACAAACATAAAAATAAAGATTGAAAATAAGATGGAGGGGCCAACGCAGTGCTCACAGACACGGAGTGTGTCTGATAGCAGGGCCTCCCTTTGTATAATTAACTGAGGAGTGTTAATTAGTCCCCTTTCCGCACTGTGAGCCGCACTGTGACGAGGGACAGGTTGGACAGCGCTCTCCTGACGTGAAAGGACAGCCGAGTCACACTCCGCTCGCAGCGGAGGGGGACGAAAAGTGTCGCGTCTGCATCGCATGCAGATCGCACAGCCGCCCGCGCAACCCTTCCTCTCCTCTCCTCTCCTCTCCACTCCTCTGAAAAAAAAATTCCCCCATCTCTGTACTTTTCCACACAGATCTAAGGAGCGCGAATCTAATTAATAACGTCAAGGTCCCGAGCGCGTGGAGATCCGGGCTCAGCAGAAACGGGCCGGGCCGAGCGCTCTAACTTTGCTGTGAGTTGCCGACTCGATGAGTCGCTGAGTTTTTTCGCCCTGCCCCTTGCAGGAACAGAGAGAGGCGTCCTTTTTTTTTACCTCAGGCTTCCTGAGGTCCTCCCCTGCTGGCAGACAGGGCCAGCTCTCGCACCGTCAATGAGGGAAGGCCGAGGCAAAACCAACGGAGGCGGCGCGGCGGCGGCGGCAGCGGCCCCCTAGGAAGATAATGCCGTGTTAAACGGCTGGACGGCTTTCAGGAAACACCGACAGGAGTCAAGCGCCACTTCAATTTGTTTCCCCTGCCCCCGCGGCTGCGTGCGGGAGTCCCTGTCAGCATGCGCGCCCCGACACTTTATTATCTCCTGATTTAATATGCAGCCAGGCGAGGCGGGGCGGGGCAGGGCCTCCGTGCTGACAGACCCGCCACGGAGAGAGAGAGAGGGCTGAATCGCCACACGGTCGCGGGCACGCCGTGGCCGGAGAGCGGGGTCGCCACGGTGCCTCCGTTGGCCGTGCGCCAGGGGCGTGGAAGGCCTCTCAGGCAGGCGTTGGCAGGTTAATGGTTTTTCGGGAGTGAGGGGGAAAAAAACATGGCCGTATGCAGTGTGTGTTTTGGAGGTGGGGGAGCGCAGAGGGCGTCCTCAGGACTTAGGCCGTCGCCTCAGCGCCGTCTGTTTGATGGTGCGGAGAGCGAAAAAGGGAGGATGACAATGGCTCAAAGAGGCTCTGTCTAATTAATGTGATAACCTGACTCCCCTCCACTCAACATCCCCGCCCCCACCCGCTCACTCCCTCTCCCAGGATACAGCGGTGAGGGGTGGCTCTCTCTTTGAGGATGAGAGGCCTCCTGGCCTGCCTCTCTGTGCTGCACTTGCACTGTTATGCTCTGTGGTTCGGGGAGAGGTGTTTGTTAACCCCGCCCTGCCTGCACCTATTTGGGGGGGGGCTCTTCATCCTCATTAGGTCCTGCCTGTCGGGGTTCGTCCCCGTCTTCCTGGGGGAAAGCACTGGTGACAGATGCGTTCATTAGGGAGCGGCGCGGAGGCTACGGAGGTGATGGGACACAGAGAGCCACTGACCCGAGGTGACCGCACCACCCCCAGCCCCTGACAGCAGAAAACAGGGGGGGGGCAACAGCCCTCAAATGTGTGACACCCAAAACTTCGCCCCGCTGTCCGAGACGGCTGTACACCGCGGATCAACACACTTGTTGTCACGTCGTCAGCTTTGCTCTGAATGCCTTCTAATCAGCTGGTGTTTTTAATCCAGTTGTGAGAGAGCGATTGAGGGTCTTGCACCTCTCATTTTTTCAAGTTTACTTACTTTGCATGTAAATGCTACTTCTTCATACCGCATTTGTTAATTACGATTTCGTGCCTCAGTTTCCTTGTAGATGGTGAATAGAAAAGGAGGGGATGTTTTTTCCGGGTACTAAAAAATGCATGTTACAATGCAGGTCTGTTTCTACATTATAATGCCATCAAGCATTCCGATGATTGCACGAAGTGACACTCACGTTCATCCCCCACCCCACCCCCACAGCAGACAGCGATAAGATTCCCTTTTAATTATGGTTGAAAATTGTCAGGAACACTTCATTTCCGTTGTTTCCTCCTCTTTATTACTCCGAAAAAGGCTTTTCAGCCTCTTAAAGGATAAAAAAAAGAGCAAAGCGACACGGCATTTCCCCAGCGGCACGTCGTCTTTGAATGCATGTCTTTATGACGGCGGGGCAGCTTTAGCGTGTTTATTTCCTGAGAGAGAAGGCCTTAACGCAGTGCATGCTTCTGCAGATGGACCAAAGATGCCGTCAGGTTACCGACCGGCCCCCAAACTCTTAATACCCTCCAATAACACTCAGATAACACAGCAGATGAGTCGACGGCTGATGGTCGGAGTTAACCAAATCCAATCATTTTCTCATTTCGTATTTTGGGGGGTTTAAAACAGGAGGAACATATTTTGGGAGAAATTCAACCTTCAAAATGACCCTGATAAAACTAAAAAATTGGTTTTAAGTTATATTGGAGATTTTTTTTTTTTTTTGCGATTATTGCGTTGTTTTGATAAGTCGCCGTGGCGATTCTCAAGGGGTGGCGGGCATTGGGATGGCGGGTTGAGATTCAGAGGGGATTAGAGATGGTCTTGTCAAACAGTGGCGGGACAAAGTTGAAGATGTTTGTAGTTGCAGACAGCTGCTTACATGAGGAGCTTTGATATTTCCTGCCTCTTATATCTCAAGTGGTTCTGGGCTTGCCTTAGGAGTAAGTGCAGGCAGCAGTGTGGTGTAGTGGTGAGGAGCTGGGCTTGTAACCGAAGGGTTGCTGCTTCAGTTCCCTGCTGGGGCACTGCTGTTGTATCTTAGGGCAAGGTACTTAACCTAGACTTGCCTCAGTAAATATCCAGCTGTATAAATGGATAACATGTAAAAACTGTAACCTATGTAAGTAGCTCTAGAGAGCGTCCAAATGGCAATAAAATTGATGGGAGTTGGATTATTACTCACAGTGTGAAGCAGCTTCACGTGTCCATCACCAAAGAGCATCATTTGGTCGCTCCTTGGCTGCTGGTCCAAATCTCGTGAGAGGTCAGCACAGCAACGGCGCCCGACCGCTACGGCTCGATACTCTCCTCAAACAAACTCGCCGCCCTCCTCCCCCTCTCCCAAACTCCCCTGCAGTCAGGGGCCCTCCGCCACGAGAGGCTCCTCCGAGGAGCAGATTGAGAGTTGGCGAGGCACGGCTTCGCGATATTTCGACAGAAAGCAACGGCGGCGGAAAAGAAGGGGGTGGGGGTCCCAGGGCGCGGTGGACGGCAGGGCCGCCCCCAGGGAGGGAGCGAGCGGCGGAGCGGGGCCCCGGCGCCGGCTCGGAGAGAGAGAGAGAGAGAGGGAGAGAGCGAGCAGAGCGGGCGAACAGATGGCACGGACGGAGGCACCAAAGTTTAATCCTATCAGATGGATTCGCATTCCACCATCTGGTTAATCCACGCACAATTTCGGCGCCCGCAAAAAGAGTCGTCTTAGGCCAAGATTACCGTCACAGATTGCTCTGGTTCTCGTGTTCATCCTTCCCAGTTTATCGCTTCGCCAAATTGCATTACAGCCTGTCCCCGCAATCACAGAGAGAGGGATATCGGGAGAAAGAAGTGGGAAAAAAAAGAACATTTCATCTTGCGGAAAACTGGATTACTTTTTTTAACATATTAAAGCGTGTTTGACATGCAGAATCTTTGTAAAGTAAAGAAGATTTTGTGTGTATTTATTTGTATTTTGGAGGTTGGTCTTTTTTAAAGCCTTGTCTAGTAATCTAAAGCCTGTAATGCCACAATTAAGGGACAATATTACATAAATAAAAACTAATAATACAAAAACGGTTTCCAGAATTTCAGCAGGCGAATGTTGTACATTTCGTTTTCAGTCCCTGCGAACAGTAGGAATTCATATTTATTGCAGCTGAATTAACTTTGCTGGAAATTAAATTTTGTGGTGAAACAAAACGCAAAGTAAACAGCATGGGGCTTAATTACTAAGGATATGAACAGTCCAACTTTTGATATTGTCCATATCTACTAAAACAAAGCACAAATTAAAAACAACTTAGCCTTTGCCTTGCATTATCCTCATTATAATAGCAGACTGCAGTAAACTGGACCTTTTCCCTCATCAGTGAGTTAAATTCCCAAAGCATCGCGGAGCAAATAAGGACAGAGAGAGGAGGGGACCTTTCGAAGATGACTCCACTGCTAATGCTGAGGGTCTATTTCGGCCCGTGCCTCTTCAGGCATGACGGGACTCGCAGCTTTCCCCACTGAGTCATCCGTCCTTTGAGAGATACTGTCTCCC
This sequence comes from Megalops atlanticus, assembly GCA_019176425.1. Lineage (NCBI taxonomy): Eukaryota > Metazoa > Chordata > Actinopteri > Elopiformes > Megalopidae > Megalops > Megalops atlanticus. The sequence continues at coordinate 10,301,329 of CM032888.1, forward strand.
ATCAAGAGGTGGACTGCTCCCTCTACTCTCCTGATAAGGATGGTTCTCTTGGCCTCACCCCAATGCCCATGTTCTTGTTCCAACCTCCCTTGGTGATCCCACTTGCAGGTGTGGCTTCAGTGGTCCGCTGTCGTCCCATGTCTTAGGCCTCTTAGCATTAGACACCTTCTCTCTCGTGTGTGGTTCCCTCCTCTGGGTCCCTTAATTGCTCCCTGCGTTGTGCTGTGTGTCCTCCGTCTCTCTGTGCTCTGTGCTTTCGAGGGTTTAAACTCCCCCCCTTACCAATCCAAAGCATTCCCTCACCTGCATAATGGTGGGTGTCATTAGAGTAACTGCCGTGCCTTTAAAATGCTATCGGTGCATGATATCGCTGCGCCCTGAAAAGTCTGAGAGGAAAACCTACAGGGGAGGTCTTGTGTATTTCAGCGCCACTGAGAGGGGCCGGAATATTCCATCGCCCAGGAGAGGTCTTGTGTACACACTGCGTTGATTATAAATGCAAATGAATACGCGCGCCACCTTGAAAACCTTCGCTTTAGTGTCTCATTAGCATGAATGACGCCTTGACATTTGGGCCTGCACTCAGCAAGCTCGGAGCCACCCCCCTACATCTCCCCCTCCGCCCCCCTCCAGTGCGTGATTCCAGCTCACCGTGGTAGCAGACAGCCCTTAATAAGCCAGCTGACCTTTCTCATCAGTGGCCTCTCTCCCGCGCCCGGCGCGAGACGTCCTTGCCCTGTACAACAGAACAAGCGGAACGAACCCGGGCAGGAGGCTTGTAAGCGACTTAAAACACTTGTTTTGCGCTTCGGCGGCCCCCGGGTCACGGGGCGGCTCCGCCCCTCCTTGCTGCCCGCTGCATCCCTGGCAGAAGAGTTCTTTTAAAAGGAGTCCGTTGCTGCGTTCGGAGGCCGCGGTTAACTGTCAGAAACGCCATTACAGACAAAGGGGGCCACACATCTGAGTCCTTACTGTAATAGATCTGTGTTTTTAAATAAGTGCAGCTCTGTATTGAAAGCTGTTAAAACCGCTAACACTTTTTTTGGGGGGTGGGTGGGGTATATTTAGTTGGATCCAGCTGTGCGGCTTTTTTTTTTTTTTTAGAGTATTGTATTTGTTTGGTTTCCTGTTCTGGTTCTGTGCTGCGAGCGTGAAAGACCTTTAGTAAGGCTCCCTTGGCCCCTCTTGGCCTCCTCGCCCTCCCTCCCCCTCCCCCTTCTGTGTCCCCCTAGCCTCACCGGAGAGGAGGCCCCCTTCCTCTGTCTCGAAATGCCCAGGGGAGAGCGAGCGGAGCCCCCCTCCGAACCTCACTGGGACCCCTGTTCTGCTGCAGGCCTCTCTCTCCTTCCCTGACCTGCTTTCTAACCTCTTACAGTGACACAGAAAACAGAAAGACTGCTGGTAGAGGGAAAAAAAAAGATCCACGTACAGGAGAAAGTGCCAAAGTTTTCCAAAAGGACCTCCAGCCTTTAAAATGAAGTTTGCGTTAATTGATGCGCCAGGCATTCCCGGCAGTGATATAACATAAATTTTGTTTCAGTTTTACATGAGAGGCGAGAATTACTATTACTGCTGCGGGCATCAGAGGTGCCTCTGTACTTACGCGTATGCACTACTGCTTGCACAGTAAAGCGCAGTATTTTCCAGCATCTGGGTCCTGACCCTGCCCTGTCGCGTTATAACGGCAGCGAGCGATGAACCCTCCCACCCTGACGCTGTCTGCCGGGGCGACGTTTAGGGGCTTTCTGAGATGTCTGCTTCTCACCGTCGATTAGCAGTGCCACCTGATGAGGTGCCCCAGGCATGTGTGTGGCACTAGTGTCGTCTCCCTCTAACGTTCGAAGCCAGTGAAGGAGGACGGAGCACGGTTAAACCGCGTTCCCTCTCACGGGCACTAAGCGGTCGACTCCGTCGCCTGCGCAGGCCTTTGTTTGTGGCCCGAAAACTTCTCCGCAGACTCCTCCTGGCTTTCATCCTCCTTCTTTTTTTTTTTTTTAAACGAAGCAAATTGGAATTCCAGTAATTAGTCCGCAAACGCCTTCGGAAAAGACAGCATCAAAATCTGGAGCCAAAGTTCAACATCCTGAAATGAAATTTAAACCAATTAATGTCTTGGATTTTTTATGGCTGGTTGGTGTTTTCCCGGCGATTCCCCCGGCGCCTGGCCTTTGATCGACTCCTGTAAGGACTCGCGATCATCCGCCCGCCAAGCGCCGGGCGACGGTGACATTTACACGCCTCTCGTAAAACAATCAGGCGCGCCCCAGCCCTCCTACGCGCGGGGCAGAGCAATATTTAATAAAGGTGTGTGTGCGTGTGTAATAACTCAAATTAGCATTCCCAACCTGCTGCCGCCCCGGGGACCCCGGGGCTTTTATTGTGAAGTGAACATTGTCATAACACGAGGGGAGGCTGAGTGATCTCTCCCAGTCCGACCCTCAGATTGCTTAACGATGCCCCGTGCTAAAGAAGAGCCAGTGGTAATTCTGCCTTTAATAATCACAGGTTCGCAGGAATCAAGGCCAACAGGCCCTCTACCTCTCTCTCGCTCTCTCTCTCTCTCTCTCTCTCTCATTTTATTCCTGTCATTGCCTATGCATTGTTTTAGCACCTAGATCATGCCACAGTTCTCTCAGTATCTATAGCCGTATGAGCATTGGAATTGATAGATTCTACACCATGTGCCTTTTCAAGACTCCTTAACTGTAAATCTGGATTTTTTTGTTTCAGTGTGAGAGCAGTGCTGCTCAAATTCTTAATATGTTTTTTGCAATAATGGTAGGGTAATGAAGAATATTTTCTAGCTGCCTCCTTCAGCAGAGACTTCAAATGTACTTTTACTCTTCAGAAGACTGTTGTCAGGCACACCAAATGACAAAACAGGTTAAGAGTGAAGCAAGTATTTTCTAAAAAACTTTTTTCAACGATATAAAATGTTAACATCTTGCATCAATTAATGTTTTCAATACATATATAACAATATAATTAATATTAAAATGCTCTTATATTTCCTCCATATTTCAATAAAAACAAGTTGCTGTAATTCTCTGTTCAGTAAATGTGTGTGTCTCTCTCATGTGGTAATGTGGGTGTGGAACAGAGTGATGACTGTGTGTGGCTGTGTTCTGGTCTGTGTAATGTGGGGCACAGAAGAGGGACCAGGAACCACATTTCCCATTAGCCACCGGGGTTGGGGACCACATTTCCCATTAGCCCAAAGGAGCCAGTGCAGCTGCACAGCAGGCAATGGCTTGTGGTTTAAATGTCATGAGTGGTGCAGTCATGACTCCCACTGACTGGGGAGTGACTGGAATCCACTTATGTTCTAATGGGACAACTGGGAAATGGAATCCACCTGTAACAGAATTTGTACTATTTCCCTCCACAGTTCCTATCTTTGTTCCACCAGCTCCCTCTCTGTATGCCTATAAAATCCCTATTTCTTTGTGCGTGGAATTAATATATTAATTGTATTCAATGTGTAAAATTGTCACAAGATAAACCTAATCAATATAATTTTTACATGTCCATGCAGTAAATACATATATTACTTACTCAGTTACAGTAGATGATGTCAGGAACTGGATATCCAGCTCCAAGGATATCCAGTGCCCGCTATCAGTATGCAGCTAGTCATAGGAACACGGCCAATTCAGTGCTCTTGGACTGTTACAAGAAACTCTGTGTCCCAGAACAGATTGGGTAAATCCCTCTAAATCAGAGCTGATGAAATGCCTTAGTGCGGAGCAGGATGTGCCACAGTGCCTGAAAGCGCAGGTTTGCTTTGCGCTGCGTGCCTCGGAAACTGGGCCAAACTAACCCGAAGCTCTCCCTCTGTCTCTCCCGCTCCGCTCTGTGGCCGAAGCAGCCACACCCTGCATCAAAGCCATCAGTCCCAGCGAGGGCTGGACGACGGGGGGCGCCACCGTCATCATCATCGGGGACAACTTCTTCGACGGGCTGCAGGTCATCTTTGGCACCATGCTGGTGTGGAGCGAGGTCAGTCTCCTCTCCGCGCGCGCTTCTCTCTCAGCGCCTTGATTTGATTGGACGGTCAAGTGATGTCTTTTTTTCACTTTAAGGGAAAGGACAGATACTAAGTAGGGCCAGCAGTAAAAAAGCAAACAGGATTGGTCTTAAAAACAACTTAGGCTTCATTACTAACCTCACCATTAGAATATGTAATTGATTCAAGTTGAACATTAATTTAGTTATAAAGCAATTGGAATGTGACAAACAAATTCAGTGAAAGTGCTTGGTTGGACATGCCAAACACAAACACAAATAGATGGCCGAATGCTCTGATCTGGTGTCTGTAGTTAGCATCACATGCTTCTACCTCCCAGTGTCTTTGATAAATTTTTGGTACATCCAACTAAACCTTTCACTTGGTTTTTGTTTCTCAGAGAATCATTCTAAATTGCCTAACAGTCAGTATTTTTCATAGACCCATCAGTCATTGATTGCAACAACAGAAATATTAGCACCCACTGTAAAGTTTTGAAGAGACATTTAACATTTAACATTTCCAGCAAGCATTAAGTAAATGACTCTAATGTGAGTCATCGTGGAGGGGAATTCCTGCTTGCATGATGGGAACACATGGTATAGGCTTAGCCTGGAACGGGGTCAAACAACAAACTTTGATGAGAACATCAAGGAACCAAAGTGTCATTGACAAACACACATTTGAAGGTTTGGTTAGGGTGTTTGCCATGTGACTCAGAGGTTTAGGGTTCAAATTAAGTTTAATGATGAAGCAGCTCTGCAGATATGCAAAGTTTATTGTTTACACGTAGAGTATTACGTATTGGCAGATGTCTCTTTGCAGGTCAACAAAGGTCAACCGATGCAGTACCACAGCATAGCACAGATAGGAAATGCAAGTTAACTATATATATGATATATAAAAAAGTTTAAAAAAAAGTATAAAAGTTTAAATAGCCAGTTCAGTAAATAGCATTAAAATTTACAATGACTGAAATAGTTTAACCATTACATTCAAAATCCTAAAGCCTAAATGATGTTGTTCAAAACAATCGGTTCAGCAAAAATTGCTTGTCAATTACATACAGTAAAGCAACCGACGGTGGTGAATGACTGTTGTTTTGGCAGTTGTAGGTTGCGTATTCTACCACTGAGGGGATAAAGATGAAAATTTACATGACATTATCTTCATTTAGCAGACACTCTTATCCAGAGCAACTTACACAGGTTACAATTCTTTTACATGCTATCCATTTATACAGCTGGATATTTACTGAGGTAATTCTGGGTTAAGTACCTTGCCCAAGGGCACAGCAGCAGTGCCCCAGCAGGGAATCAAACTGGGAACTTTTTGGTTACGAGCCCTGTCTGTTACCACTATGTTACACAGCTCCTGCTTGGTAAGGAAGGGGAAGGACAGACAGCAAGACGGACAGACAGACAGACAAACAGACAGCAGAAGAGGAGAACAGGGTGCATGCTGGAAGGAAATGAAAGGAAATGAAAGCTAATGAGTTGTTGACAGGGGTACAGTACACCAGCTCCTGAGTGTTAAAGTGAATGCACATTGAGGCTGGCAGGAGGGAGATGAGGAGGGGAACAATAGCAAATCTGAACCCCGTCTCCTTTCCCATCTCGGAAGCTTTCAGCCAAGATTTATCTCCGCACGGTGACCAGACTGGGCCATTTTCAGATCTTTCAGGCCTTATTTTTCTACCTCCTGTAAAATTGGGTTAGCGTTCAATCCGAGCGCCGCCGCCGCCGCCGCATTAAAGCGTAATTCTATAAAAAGCCCCTCATTTGTAATGCCATATTTATCTGAGAGGTGAGAGGAGCAGTCGCCGGGATATGAAAGGGACAGTTTAAACGCGTGTAAAGTGCTGCGAGCCGGCTCGCTTTGAAGGCTACGCCGCTTATTCCGCTCTCATCTGCGCTTTGTAGGCCCCGAGCTCCCTTCAAACGCCGCTCCCGCGTTCCGCACGAGCGCGCCTAGCGGTGTCATCACAGAGCTCTGTCATTTAACAAAGCGCGCCCGTTTGTTCCGTGCGCAGCCACAATATGGCAGCCACAACGGATACACTCCTGGGCGTAGGGCTACAAAACTTGCCAATAGCTGTAGTGGGGGGGTTGCAGAAGAAGATGTGTATAGGTGTGTGTGTGTGCACGCGCGTGTGTGTGTATGTGTGTGTGTGTGTGTGTGTGTATAGCTCTTTCAGCAAAAACAGCTTGTACACCTAGCACCTTCTCATTCAAAATTAAAACGTCTTGGCAGCAGTCTGCTCTACAGGGAGATCCACATCTGGGACCAATTTGGGGAGGTCCCTGCACCCCCTCTTAGCTGTTCCTGTGGGCAGTGAGCCGAGGAAGGGTGCGACCCCTGACCCCCGCGACCTCCCAATCCCAGCGCAGGGGCCCACCCATCACCTCGTCCCAGTCGTCCCCCTCAGCTGCAGGGCCCAGGGGGAACAGATCTGGTTTCAGCGGGGGCATTTCTTACCGAGGGGAGAGAAAGTGGGAGAGGAGAGAGGAAGAGAGACAGGACAGAGAGGAGGGAGAGAGAGGGACGAGAGAGCGGGAACGAGAGAGGTACAGTTATAGAAGGGAATGAGCGAGGGAGTGTGAAAGAGGGACCGTGTGAGAGAGGGACAGAGACAGAGACAATGAAGACATTATTTGGGTAACACACACTCACACTCACCAGGCCGTGATAGTCGAGCAAAATGTGGACTCCTCTGCTCAGTGTTGGAGCTATCTGGGACGTCAAACACCTGAGAAAATGCATCATCAGCTGATCCAGTCTCAACCAGATTCATTTCATTGATTTATTTACCAGAGGGATATTTACCTTCATTTGTTTTTGTCCAGGAAAAAGTACATACCATATTTGTACTGTACTATGTTTCTACACACCGCGACTGTACATCCAGTGAATGTTACTTATTATTTCTTTTAAAATAAACTTTTATTAGTTCTTCTGTTGTTATTCATTTACAGTCATTAGGGTTAATGTTTTTTCTCCTTTGGTTTCAGTTTATTTTCTTTTCCCATAACTCAAAATCTAAAACAGTTTGAGATAAGGAGGTAATGGATACGGTCGGGACGAAGAGGGGGCTTAAAAATACCCTAATTACCCCTCATGGGGCAAATTTATGTGGAGATTACTGGTACGCTCTCTCCCTCTGTACTGAGACTTAGCGCAGGGGGTTTATTTTTAGAAGGGGGTGTGAGACCCTCTCCTCGGTGCTCAGAACCCGCCACCCAGGCCTGCAGTGTTGGGGGGGGGGGTTGAGTGACACTGCGGAGCAGCCAGGGGAGAACCGGTAGGGGTTTGCTGGGCCCTGTGAGAGCTCCCAGGAGGAGGCGACCGGGACGAGAGCATGTTTCCAATTACCGGCAGCGCCGGGGCAGAGAGGGCCGCGAGGGGCGCGGGATGTTTACCTGCAGTCTCAGGCTGGAGGGCCTCCATTGTGGAGCCCTGTGCCCCCAATACTGATACACACGGTGGACTAGGCCCCCCGGCTTTGGCCAAGAACACCTCCCCCCCCCCCGACACTGCCTGTTACACATACACATCCCTGACTTGGCCCTGCCCTCACTCCTGCCTCCCAGAACGCTGACTGAGCAGTCCTCATACATACACACAGACACACACACACACACACACACACACTCATACACACCATTGAGCCCCCCTGTCTCCTACTCTCCTTACACCATGAACTGAGTGCCCACCCCCTGACACATGCTCACACACACACACACACACACACACACACACACACACACACACACACACCACCACCACCGAACCCTCCTATTTCCTCTGCCCCTCACACACCAGACTGAGTGCCCCCTGGACACACACACACACACACACACACACACACACACACACACACTCATACACACCATTGAGCCCCCCTGTCTCCTAGTCTCCTTACACCATGTGCCCCCCGACACATGCTCTCACACACACACACACACACACACACACACACACGCACCACCACCACCAGCACCGAACCCTCCTGTTTCCGCTGCCCCTCACACACCGGACCGAGTGCCCCCTGGACACACACACACACACACACACACACACACACACACACACACACCCAGTTCTGCCAAGCTCCAGGTTTATTTGTTCTCTGGCTCGCGTTCCCCGGTTTTAATTTGCACTGGGACTTTAGGTGTGGGAGATTCTCATGCTCGGGGTAACAATGGAAGGTACCTTTCCAACCTTGTTTTCTGCTTGTTTTTCACACTGATGACCACTGTTGTTCACGCCAACCGCCTCCACCACCACACACATCCACAAAATACCTTTAAGTAATAATGAGATCAGCAACCGCTGCACTTTATTAGGCATGTAGCCTGAGTTTTCCTACGCCTGGGGCGTAAAGCAAATACAATAAGTCATTCACAAATAGTTCAATAAGTCATTCTATCAGGGAGTATGAGGCTGTGGTTTGTTACAGTAATAAGATGGCTGTCCCCAGCTTCCTGTGCGTGGCGTGGGATATGAAGTGTGCTTATTTTCGCCGTCTTGACGAGTTAATCACCGGCGCTTGCGGCCGCCGTCGCTCTGAAGTGTTTGTTTATAGAGGCTGAGTATGACAGAGTGAGAGCGGCTCTCAGACAGAGCAGCCGGAGCGCAGGGGAGAGACTCATCATCGTTCCCGGGCTCTCGCTTCTGTCTGGGAAACAGGGCCGCTGTTCTCAGATCAGCGGCGGAACATCCTCTGCGCCGCGTCCCGGCTCGCGAGGCTGATCCCAGGTGCTCTCTCTCTCCCTCTCTGCAGCTCATCACCCCCCACGCCATCCGCGTGCAGACCCCGCCCCGACACATCCCCGGCGTGGTGGAGGTCACGCTCTCCTACAAGTCCAAGCAGTTCTGCAAGGGCACGCCCGGCCGATTCATCTACACAGGTAAGCCGACTACATCATCATCACTGTCATTTAGCAGACGCTCTTATCCAGAGCGACTTACATAGGTTGCAATTTTTTTACATGCTACCCATTTATACAGCTGGATAATTACTGAGGCAATTCTGGGTTAAGTACCATCCCCAAGGGCAGCAGCAGTGCCTCAGCGGGGAATCGAACCAGGAACCTTTTGGTTACGAGTCCTGCTCCCTACCACTACACTAAACTACACTGCTGCCCCGATATGCTGATATACTCTCAATCTTTCGTACAGAGACCCGCTGTACTGCACACGTACTCCCATCACCAGGCGTCTAAGCCAGGGAGTCTATCCAGTGACGCTAATATTCATAGCATCCAGCGAGTGAAGTAAAATATTCCAAAACCAGCCTCATGAAAAGAACGTCAGCCAGACCACAGATACATTAATACTATGTCAAATGATCTGGAAAAAAAGGGGGGTCTTCTCGTTCTGGATCTAAGCCACGCTGCCGGGGCCACCTGCAGCGAAGGGGACGCATTACCGCGATGGAATTCCACCTATTTCCTCTCCGCCGAGGTTAATAAGAACCCCGCGCGCCCATCAGCGGAGTGTCCTGCATAATACGCAGATAAGAAGGATCTCTCTCTCTCTCTCTCTCTCTGTCTGTAACGGGGGGAAGGAGAGGGGAGTGCCATCAGTCAGTGGGCTAGGAGCGGGGCATCACCGCATGCAAGCCGTGCCGTGGGATTGAAGCCGGCCAGGCGGAAGCCAAGAACAGGAACGAGATTGAGACCCGGGACGTCGTTCGTCACGACTCAGGCCTCACGCGTGCGCGTACGTGGCGATGCGTTCGGAAGAACCCAAAACCGTACGCGTTTGTCTGCGACCGGGTTCAACACCGAGCCCAATTAAATCTTTCGAGACCAAGACCTAGTCAGGTCACCCTGCCCTGTGAGGGTTAAAGATACACTCTTTGTGACGCTGTGTTATTGACTCTGAGGAGAGAAACATGACTGGAAGGCAAAACAGTTGTAAATTTTGTTAAAGTTAAAAACCGTCAAGGGTGGTTCAATGAGAAAATGAAACACATGGAAAGTTTTTCTTTGGATGCACTAAGTATTTATAAATTTTATACGGTAAATTGTAGACTTGCACAGGCTATTGCCTGTTTGCTTACTTACATGAGAACAGGCCTACGTACAATTTAATTCCCTGTACATGATAGGCCACCAGCTTGAAGCCATTTAAAATAGTAGCCTGCTATTTGTGTACAAATAGCAAACCCGCAGACACACACACACACACACACACACACAAACATAACCCAGCGAGCGCGCTCTCTTCTTGCAGATCCAGCAGCAGCTGGGGGTTGCGTCCTTTTTGGGCTCCCAACCTCGTTTCACCTAATTGAAAATTATAAGAACAGCCCTGGAGGAGAAATTTGTTTGTAATAAGTTCAATTCTACATAATGGAGAAAAGTGGCTGCAAACCATTTTGCGAAGGTCTCACACTGAGTGGAAGAAATCCCAGACCAATTTAAGAGGCACCGTAATGAGCCCACTCATTCTTTTCTCTTTTTTTCTATTCTTTTTTTTTCCTCCCCAAAGCAGTGAGTGACAGCGATTTAGCTCGTTCTGTATGTGCAGTTAAATTCACCCCCCCCAACTCTTTCCCGGCCCAGCTGACATCCCAGAAACAACTCTGTTTAAGAGTAACTATTATTATTTTCTGTGTCTTCTTTGAAGAGGGAGGCAGGGGATCCAGGCATGAAAACAACTCATGCCAGCCAGGGTGGTCCTTTGCGTGCGGGTGTGCGTGTGTGCGTGTGTGCGTGCGCGCGTGCGTGCATGTGTGTGTTTATGTATGTGTTCATGCATGTTTCCTCAGTCTGTGTCCTGCTAAACTAAAGTAGCAATATTTTCAGCTTTTGTGGGGTAGCATGTTAGAGAATTACAGCCTGTTTTTACTTCAGAACACAGCATAAGGCATTCAGCATTGTGTTTATCACATGCTGGTAAATTAGATGGCTTGTGTGCCTTTTTTTTTTTTAATATGTTTACCGCGTATCTACGCCGGAGCAGGGGAAACCGGTGAGACCTCACAGTCACGTCTTCCCCCTCCCCGCTCTTTAATTGGCCGGCTTTCTGGTGGTCAGGTCTCATTACAAAGAAATTGTTTTTAATCATTATTCGGTCCAAGCCTCCCTCCAGGCTACCTGGCTGTAAAGGCCTTGTCTGGCTCCTAAGTGCTTTGTGAAGTAGGGGGAGATGACCTCCGACCCGCTCATTTGGCAATTTTTTCAACATGTGAATTAGGAAACTTAATCCGGTCGGTGGTTACCTCATCCGCGTCAAGGTCGAGTTCCCCCGGAGGTCAGAGCTCGGCGCATTTCTTCTCTCTGCTTTTTGTCACATTTGCTGTTTGCGTTACCTTTCGCCCTTAAAAAGCAAAACGGTTAACCACACACACAAACACAGGCTCACACGGACTTGAAAGAGCATCTGAATCTAAGAAAGCGCGAGGAAAATCTGTCTCCAATCTTGTTTGCTGATAGGCTAATGCATGAATTGCTAACCAGAGCCAGATCTGATCAGATGTTGCAGCTTGGCCTGTAGTGAACTCAGTACTGAAGGAGTCTATTTGCTATCCTCAAAACAGTAAGGCAAACATATCATCTGTAGCCTGAAACAAATGTTAATTGTGTTCAGTATGATTTCACTCATGCATTACATTACATTACTTTACATTACATGCATTTAGCAGACGCTCTTATCCAGAGCGACTTCCAACTTCATGTGAATTTGCCTTTGCATATGCTTCTGTTTCTTTGCATGCATGTGTGCATGCCATGCGTGCATGCATGCATGCATACATGCATACGTGCATAGGTACATGTGAGCGTTTGTGTGTGTGTGTGTCTATGTGTGTGCAGTATGTGCAATCGCTCATGTATCCATGTATAATCAGCACAGGGCAGGGTTACACTGTCGGATCGGTCATGGACTCGACTCCGATTGGAGCAGTGAGGTCATTCGCTTCCCCGCGCCGCGTCTGGCATCTCCGCGCTGGTTTGTGGTCGGTAAGCACATGGTCGGGCTAGCGGGGACCGGTCTGATCGCACACACAAAGCTCCGCGGAAGGCAGATGGCGGCCCGCTCAACAAACCAGCCTCCCTTTCCCTCCCTTCCAGTCGCCAGAGCGGCAGCCACCGGCGCCGCGGAACTCCCCTTCACACACGCCTCGTGGCCCCTCGTCCCCCTTGCCTCTTCTCCTCCCCTTTTTTTCATTGGGGGACCACTCCCCCACGCCTGCTCAGGTGTCGTCACAGCCGGGGGAAATCGCGGTCCGCCATTTTCCTAACCCCCCCCCCGGCTCCAGTTGGCATCTTCGAGGGTCCGGTTGCCAGCGGGTACTAATCATAGACAATTGGCAGGAGTCGCTGGCAGCTGGCAATAGAATTACACGCGGGGCAGCTGGCAGCACTAATCAACTGCTGTCGAGGAGAAGGAGCCGAGCGGCTCTGAAACCTAATTAAATCAATACAGCCCCGATACAGCGCCTTAGATCAAGGCACAGCCATGCGGAGATGGATGGCTATCCGGAATCAGTGAGATGCGGCACACCTCCTTGCAAGAACGCCGGCCTCCTCCCGGTCTCCGCCAGCATGAAATCCATAGCATTGTAGCGTTGTCGCTGTGGTGGAGCTGCATAGGTAACAGTCATGTGTTTGGTGTCACACCCCCTCTGAAAAGGGACATGCCGAAACGGCAGAGTGGGATGGGGGTTGGGGGGGGGGTACGGACAGATGCTGTTTTCCCTTGTTTTGTCTGTGATCACACTGTGCACAATTAAGCCTGCTGCCCCCCTCCCCTACTCTCTGCCTCTGACTAAGTGGTTATTTGGGATAAATTATTTATGCCACAGGACGGCTGCACCGGCACGTCAGGAGAAAACACGCAACGCTCGCGTGCGCGTCCATGTTCACGTGCCCACCCGCTCCGTGCGTTTCCCCGTGTAGATCCCGTGTTAAGCTTTTGTTTAATGGAGTCCGTAAGCAAACAACAGGATCCTTGGTCGGAGGTTCTCTCCGGGGCGAAGTCTGGAGTCTTGGACAGAAGGTGTAGCGCAAAACCCATAAATAAATGAGTGATCGTGCATATGGGGTCCTCAGACTCTTGGCACACAGCGGTGTGAAACGGGCCCCCGACGGGGCCGGCGCTTGCGTCACGGGGCCCCGAGACTCGGGCATATGCGGGCGAGAGGGAAAGCGCCGTGGTACCCGTGAAACAACATCCTAATCGCCCTGCTGTGTTTGCGTGGCGCAAGGTGCAAAGTAACAATCAATAAACAAAAGGGGGATGGGGGAGAATGGATTCGGCGCTCGGGCCGAATCCAGCAGTCAGAGGCGCCCCCTGTGTCCTCTCCGGCACTCTGCAATTAGGCACAGAAAAAGGCTCGGCGCAATTAGACTTATCATCAGGAGCTATTAAGCCAGCTGCGTTTGGGACCCGACATATCCCACATGCCGCTTTGCTGATAACACGCCGTTCAGGGCTGGGTAGATCTCCCTCTCTCTCTCTTTCTCTCTCTCTTTCTCTGAGTCTCTCTCTCTCCCACATTCCCTTTCCTGTTCTCCTTCTTTTCTCTCTATCTCTCTCTCATTTTCTCTCTCATTCTCTCTCAGTCCCCTCCCCCTTCTTCTTTCTCTCTCTCTCTCTCCCTCTCTCTCTCTCTCTCTTTCTCTCTCTCTCTCCCACATTCCCTTTCCTGTTCTCCTTCTTTTCTCTCCATCTCTCTCTCGTTTTCTCTCTCTTTCTCTCTCAGTCCCCTCCCCCTTCTTCTTCTCTCTCTCTCTCTCTCTCTCCCTCTCTCTCTCTCTCTCTTTCTCTTTCTCTCTCTCCCTCTTTCTCACTCCTCCACAAAATGCATTTCCTTGTTTGGTTGTGTATTACCTCGGCTGGATTGCTGCACTCCCATCATTTGTTAGAGCGGCTGTCCTGACATTTTTTACATGAAGCAGAGTTATAATGCTATCTGCCAATGAGAGCCGCGGAGGGCCCCGGCGTTGCCGATAGATTGGAGGCCTTGATGAATGGGCCCCTGTGTTCAGCAGTCAATTTGTCCCTGCTCGGAATGCAGCCCTCTCCACTTAGCGACACCAGTTGCCGCCGATATTAAAGGACTCTGTTGGATCAAATTATAGGTATTTTTTTCTCATGTCCCTGCCCTGATTAGGTATATGTGAAATATTATTCACAACTGCAGTGGGGCAGCTGAGGCTTTGGAGGAGGACAAATTCAGAAAGACCTGAGCGTGGGAGAAAATAGAATTCAATCTGAGAGATTTTACTTTACTTACTATCAAAAGGCATTATCCTCAAAATTGAAAAAATAGAAACTAGTTCATCTTACAGTTATGTTACATTTATATCAGAAAGACCTTGATATTTTTGTCAAGTCCTCTGGAATATTTAAAGAGTTATTTAGAACCCAGAGAAAATGTTCTGGTTGCACCTTCTAAGCAGCAAGCAAGTATATAGTCCTTACATTAGTCATTAATGAATACTTAATCTGTCCAACCAAATGCTTTACCTGGGAGGAGAATCCTCCAGCAGAGGTGTTATTTAAGCATCACCCTTGTGTAAACTACAGTAAACATGTACATATCTTAACACTTCAGAGCAGAATGAACCGGGACCGTTAAAATGCATGACTGTTAGAGAGGGAGAAAGCTTGATGTGGATCCTTTGTGTACAGTATGGTTGTTGAGGGCCGGCATTTGCTCCCTGCCATTCCCACAGTAAATATGCAAAAGGCCCAGGGAGTCTTTAGTTCATCAAGCGCTGCTTTGGCAGAGAGATGAGGCAGCCGAAACGTGGTCCCTCTACAGAAGTCTGCTCTCTGATAACTGCGCCTGCTCTGTGTTTTTTGGCCTCCAAATTAATTGAAGAGTTGGCACACGCACACACACACACACACGCACACACACACACACACACACATGCATAGACACAAACACACACACATTCACTCACTCATACTCTCATGCACACACACAAGCATGCATACACACACACACACACACACATACACACACACACACTCTCATGTACACGCACAAGCACACATGGGCACACATACAAGACACAAACACATACATATTTACTTACTCATACTCTCAAGTACTGTACACACACACACACACACACACACACACACACACACACTTGTGAAAGATGAAAGCAATAAAATCAAAGTGCTACAGTGCGATGGAGTTTTTCTCTCTTTTTCCCATTTGTGAATTCTCAGTGGGGTTTTATTGACCCTGTGCAGAGGATAGTGTTGATTAAACGTGGTGGAGTCTACCCAGCTAGAGATGAGGGAGAAGCCCATAACGTATTCTATAATCAGAGCCGTGCTTTTATGGAATCACAACTTTACTCGAAAACTGAAAAGAAATGTCTGTTAAAAAACACAGTGTTGCTTTCTGATTCTAAATACACACTAGTCAGATTGTACCACAATACATCTACCTGTCTCAGTTTAACTACAGTACTAATGCTTAATAAATATCCATTTTTTGCTTCAGCTATTATCTTCTAACTATAATCTTGTTGCAACAATATATTCAAAATCTAAAATTTAAAGAGACTGATTAATTATTATACATAGAAACCTAGCAAGTTAGAATAACTAGTTGGCCATTATCAAGTTGATAAGATACTAACAAGCATGAAAGTCAGTTGCATAGCTATGGCTATCTAACTCATTCTAATTCATAAACCTTGGCCCCTAGAACATTGAAATGTCCTAACCCTAGCCCCAGGTATCTGATCACTCCAACTCCAGAGTGAAATATAATGTAGTCAGATCACTGTTATGCACTGTGAGTATGTTTGCATGATAGAACGCAATGTTGCCCTTTTTGATCATTGTTTGTCTGTGGTCTGTGCTTTTAAGGTAATCTCGCTGCCTTAAATCATTATTTCGGTCTATGTGCACGCTATTATGGTATCGTTAGCACGTTGTGGTGGGTCTCTTGTAATAGTTATGGACTATCAGTGTGCAAAACAATTACTGTTGTAATATTTTAGCACCTCTTTTCACATCTTTCATTATAGTCAACTTGTGTGTACAAAGTGGTACAGTGCATTTCTGATTAAAATAGCATTTGATCATCTAATTCTCGATTAGCTGTAAAATAAATTTAATTTATTCCTTGTTCGTACAACAAACCAATAGTGCATGGTAATACTTTTTTTTTTTTTTTTTTTGAATGTGTGGGATATTATCACACAGAATCCACACGGTACTGTTTATAAAAGACACACAATCGTGTGGCTCCGAATTGATCAAACATGTGTTGCTACAGAAATATACTTAGTGAAATTGATTCACTAAAAAAGTCTGTCAAGTAACCGTAGCACAGATGTCTTCAGACTTACTGCAAACTCTGTGCAGGATCAAGAGAACAAGCAATCCATTTTATGTGTATGGATTCCCCATGTACATTTTTTTTCCACCAAAAGCAATGCCTTATTTAGCCTGTCGGATTTTCCAAATAAATGCAATCACAGGCTTTATGGAAAAATGGATAAAAATAAGATTGTAAGGTATCGATCCCCGGTTGGTGGGGGTTGGGAAAAAATAACAGGACTCATCTATAATAAGGAGAAAAATGAAGCAATAATTCAGGGTTATCGAGTGCCCTGCCGCTGAGTGTATCGATCCCCATCTACCGCGTATGAGATCACACCTGAGTAAGACAGACCTGCGGGAAAAAAGCGGGCCTAAAGGGGAGAGGGAAGAAAGAGATGGGCGGTGAGCGGAGCATTCCTGCGCTCATTATTCCGCAGATATTATCGGCCCCCTTACAAAGCCCGCAAGTGCTCGTTAAACCTCGAGACTCAGAACCAATTACCCCGCGCGCTGCTCAGCTCCGCCAGCTCCGCGTCCGCAACTGCTGCCTGCTCTCCCTCCCTCCCATCACGCCGGTACACAGCAGTTATCCGCTGCCCTGAACACATATTAGCCAGTATCCTCATCTGATGGGACAAAGTGGGAACACGGTATCCAAAAAGACGGGTTTTCCTGCTGCTTACAGCTGTGCCTGATCGGCGTTTGATTTGTTTTTTTTTCCTTCGGAGCTGTGATGCTCACTTGAGAATGCCGTTTAAAACGAACCATGCAGAAAGGAGGTGTTTTGTGCCGTTTAATATAAAACAAGGGGATGTTTTATCCTCGTTAACACGGGTTTCTTAGCACAATGCTCTAGATCGAGAAGAGAATTTGGAGTGCAGTTTAAATGTTAGTGCTCGTACTTCTGTAAATCATTCTCCGTACTGCGCTTTGCTGTGGCCAATTTGTTAATGTTGGGTTTAGGTTAGAATTACTCCCGGCCTTCCCCCCCGCCCCACGCAGGCTGTACCCCCTCCTGTCCTTGGGCCATTATTGTGAAATCTAAAGCGTCCTGCATCTGGCTTCATGAAATTTCAATGAGCATTGATCCGTGTGATTGCAAGGAATCCTTCAAAGAGTGGGCGATGCTCATTTATTTATTTATTGCCTTTACGTTTTACTGGTTTTGATTTTTTTTTTGGACAAGAAGGGGGTGCCGACGGTTCATCTGTGTGTTTGAGATTGTGGTATTGACCCATGCAGCGTCTGTCCCTGGCTGGTTAGAGCGTGGGGCAGAATGAGATATTTTACCATCCACGTTACACTCGTTTCGATTTTCTCCTTTTCGGGTTAGCGCGGAAAGCTATCGGTCTTGTTCTGTGTTGCACTGTACTTAATGCCCATTACAAGCACCAGTTGTTAAAAACTAAAAAAAAATCCAAACCACAAAACAGAACGGAATATTCTGTATTTTTGCGCTACTGTGACTCCCTCGGTCATGTAGAATATGTAAAAATACAAATTAAAATAGGGAGCATTTGGGGGAAACAGCCTTTTCCTCCCAGCTATTTCTGTCCATAACGCGGTAATGCAGTCCAGAGAGACCCGTAAATCACATGTCTTAGTCCTGCGATCTGAAATTAATGAGAGAAGACAACAAAAAACCAGTCACACACACACACACACACACACACAGACACACACACACACACAAACAAATCTGGTCCCCTATAAATACCCCCCCTTGTGGTTTAAGTCGTTCAACATTTGGATAAAGTCGGGGTGAAGCTGAAGAACTGGGCAAAAACAGGGGATTTCACTTCCTCATTTGGCTACATGTGCATGTATATGATATCGCTACAGGGCACACATACTGACTAGGAGTTTCATTTTTCTTTTCAGACTAAAATGCAGACCGTCCCTCAGTTTTGCTGCACACAGCCAAATTCATGAATTTGAAATTATGAAACTGTCTGGCAAAGAAAACTATTCCAACTCCTTTTCGCGTAAAAGGTCAACAGAGCTATGGAGCATTTTGTTATATATTTACTGCATGTCATCTCAAGATTGTGTGATTATTTCTATTGTGAATAGCACAAACTTCAGACTAGTTCTCAAGCAGAAGCCTTGAGTGCATGGAGTGGAAGGCTGCCATTTTACTGTCATGCCCAGTGTAATGGCATATCACGGTTAGATCCCATGCAAACTAAACATGCCATAACATCCTCTTAGAGAGAGGGGGGGCAGTGCAAAGGCAGGACACTCTTCAAGCTGTTCTTTCTGTTGCTGCAATTTACAGTCATGATGAAAATAAAAACCAACTGAGAGTGAGCTCTGCCAAAGGAATACATTGCAAATGTCAGATGCAGAAAATGAAGGTGTGTGAAAATTGCACTCTTTATCTCAGGATTAGGTGAAGGTAATTTTTGCATTAAGCATATTGTACAATCACAGCTCACAATTCCAAGTCACAATACTCTGAAAATTGGTTCAGAAGACAAGAATCGCATCAAACTCGATACCCTTATATGTCTTACATACCAGTGTCCTATGGCATTGTGAACACACACAGGCAGTGAAGTTAGAAGTAACTGCCTTTTTTACAGGTCTGAGGCCAGTAAGCAAAAATCACGCTGCAGCTTAGTGTTACTCGTAATCAGCAAGAATGTGTTGATAATTATGGCTTTGACTGACAAATAGGGATCCCATCAGTAAAACAACACACTTACGCTCAAATATGAAAAACCTGTACCGTTTCAACTGTGCACGCATCTCCACAATATTCCCACTGCAATCCAATAGCGCCAAAGTGTTTAGTCTGAATGCCACGCATTTTGTCACAGTAATCAGCAAGTCTAAGCTAGTGTTACCATTTTCTCGTCTCTTTCCCGAGTTTTTCAATCACCGAAATCAATGAAAAATGTTGTTTTGGGAATTAGAAACAGTGTCACACTTGCTTCAATTTGTTACTTAAAGTTAAGGAGAGAGTGGATTGGCTGTGGGATATTGCTGTTCCTTTCTCACCGTGGAGTTGGCAGAAAAAGGTTATTGCGTTTCATCACAGGATAAACACCAACTTTTGGCAACTCCTTACTCTTGGACTGGGTGTCGTCATCCCCCCCTTGTGGACCGTGGACCCTGGACCCAAACCCAGTGCGTGTGCAGCTCCTAATATACAGTTGCTTGCATCATAATCAACAATAGGAGGGAACAACAGGAGAAACAGATGATCTGGGACTGCTATAAAAACAGAAATAAACGGGTAATGTGGTACCCAATCCAACTTTCTCAAGGCTGAGGGAAATAGAACAGGAAAGAGTGGTGACAGAATGAACTGTAAAAAAATGCATGTTTTCCACAGTTTTCCTGGAAACTGTGCGTTTATTTGATTGTTTGAAGGTTCTGTGCTGTTTGCCATTTGGCTTTGAGGCCAGTCACGTTTTACCTTATTTAACTCAACAACAACATGTCCAGATAGTTGTTTTTGTTCATATATTACCAATTATAAAAATTGAAATCTAAAATAAGAGAAATCTCTTTTACAATGTGTGTGATTTAAGAATATATTGGAAAATATTTGCAGTCTAATGTACCCGGTGTATATTACATAGTATATATGCTTCTGACATGTTTGATTTCATATGCTGACATACCTTAATTTTTAGTGAGGGTCCTCTTTTCCTCATCATCCTTTTTCCAGCTCCTCCTCCTCCTCCTCCCTCCCCTCTTCCCCCTGTCCCCCCCATAAGTATACATTACCTGCTTGGCTGGTGAGAAGATTGTGCCGAATGCAGAAATCGATAGCAATGAGGGGGAGTAAACATCTACAGACGTCTACAACTGCAGCGTGCTGTTTACACTGGGAGCGGCTCCATCCATCTCTATATCAACACATTAATGGGTCTCTTACACACGCCCCGCCCCTTTCCCCCAGCTTCATTACCCCCCCACCTCCCTGTCCTGCGCTTCAAAGAGTTATGGACCCTACACCGCGCTTCGCTGTCCCTAATTACAGGAAGTCCATTTAAATATGATGTATTGTCAGCCTCGGGGTGGGTTTGCCTCTGTCACATTGTGGCATTTTTTTTTTCTGCCGATCAGTAGAATGTGTCTGTTCTCCATCATGTTTTCGATTCATTTCAAATGTTTTTTTTTTTTTCTTTCTTAAAAAGGCAGATGGTTAATCGCGTGACTGTTTAGACACTTTTAGTGCTTGAGTTAAAAATTTTGTTGGCATTTGTTTTTGCTGTTTTTTTTTAAAGGATTCAGTATTTCAAGTTCTTGATGATTGTTGTCACAAAGCAATGCTCAGTCAGGTTTTAAATTGCTGCACCATGTGTGTTTGCAGGAGAGACTGAAATGGGGTACTCAAACACACTCTTACAATTAGCAAACACACATTACTGAAGCAGATGGACAAGCAATGCAGTAAGCTTGGGTTACAGTGGAAAGAAAAAGATATGTTGAGACGGTAGATATTCTTCTTATCTCTGATACAGTTCTCTCATGCCCAGTGATATTCCAGTCAATTTGGCTGTTATGATCTCCCCTGTTATTGAGCCTGACAGAGACTTTCTGAAGCGGCCGCCATGGTCCGCTGTCTGCGTGTCCAGGTGCTTGACCTTTCCATTCCGCGCCGGGGTCAGGTCAGCCAGGAACACAGGAACATGGAGGACACTGGGGGGTGGTCTGAGCGTGATTGAGAACAAGGCCGGGTGTGAGGGGGTCGCGACGCTCCACAGTTCAACCAGCCCCCAATCCTGCCCCCCCCCGCTCCGTCCTCTCGTTCCTTAACGTGGGCCACTGTGTGGGGGTATACTCCGGAGCCTGGCACAGCAGCAGGGCGGGCGGAAAGAAACACGCACCCGGGGGGGGGCATCCAAACTCTGAGGGGGTTCTTGGGGGGGCTCATTCTGTGGACCTTACGAGTTCACGGCAATGCCATCTGACACCCGCCCTCGCCCACGTCTGATGATGGGAGTCAGGCAGTCGACAGCCTGTCCAAGTCACATCTGAGTCTGAGGAGAGCTGGGCTCCTGCCCTCAGGAAACACCCAGGCTGTGGCCTGCGGGGCCAACAGAAGGGAGACACAGAGAGTCAGATCTGCACAGATTACCAGTGACTCTGTAAAAATCCATCTCTCTGGGCACAATTAACTACTGGGCATTAACTCACCACACGCTACCCTCAGATGCCATTTGCTTCATTATTCTGCCACTTATTTCTGAATTCTGTCACTTGTTTCACGAATGTCTGCAGGAGGAAGCAGTTTCAAGTCACACAAAATAAGGATCAATGAGGATTTATTCAGATAGCATGTTAGAGTAAGATTCATTTTACATTGTTGTAATATTACAATAATGGTCCCTAATGCATGCTGTCCAGCATATAATTACTTGTCAGGTAAAATGAAGCCAGCACAAAGTAGTTATTTAATATACAGACGCAAACCATTCACCATGCCAAGTACGGAAAGGTAGATAGTGTGGTACAGTTTTAATTCAAGAGAAAGTGTGAGAGTGAGAGACAGAGAGAGTGTGAGAGTGAGGGAAATAGTAGAGAAGATATTAATCCAGCTGCTGTTTTCCTATGCAGTCTCTGCTCTGACACCCAAATCTATACTTTATTTATTTTCCTTTATTTATTAATATTGAGACAAGACTAATTCAATTACCTCTGTCACAGCAGAAAGCCCCCTTTTCACTGTTGCATGCTCTACAACACCCCTAAGCTACTGGCTCCCTACCATATTTAAACAAGTTCATTTAATTGCTTGTATTAAGTGTCGATCACTACGCTACACTTGTCTGGGAGACCGGAGGAAACAAATTCCTCTCTCAGTCATCTCTGACAGCCTTTTGATTAACAATTGAAGCTTTGCTGGCACAAAAAAGATTCATTATGTTAAATTAAAGATGTACTAGCAGGGAGTGAGTGGGTGAGAGGGGGAGCAGGGAGGAAGAAAGACAGAGAAAATGACACTCACGTGCCTCGGCCTGTTTCTTCTGCAGCCATTGCTATCAGATAGTGCCAGTGTTAGTGCAGACGCTGAAATATTAATTTAGTCATGCTCACTTCGAGCAGTGAATGTGGCTAAAGGATTGACAGGATTTAAAAAGACACAAGAGAAGATAAAAAAATGACCTGAATTCAATGCTCTCATTCTGTGTATAAGTAGAGTATGGACTTCCCGTACAGCAATATTTTAGTTCAAAGCTGTGTGTTTAGTTTTTATTGAATAACGTGCTTTGGAAAAGAAATATCACGGCCGGGATGGTTGTCTCGCCCTCCGGACTGATTACCTTCTGAATGCTGAGAGACTTTGGTTACAAAATGCAGCACATGTTCACCGCTCGATTCAAAAAAGCGTTGGTCCATAACAGCACAGCCTGGACAGTGAGGTTGTCACAATATCTACTGGACTTGTCTTCCTCCATCTGGAACCCATGCCACCATTGAACTCACAGCCCCAATCTCTCTTTGGGTCTGCCACAGTTATATTTACATTCTGTGAATATCCCAGATTCGAATGTGGATGTATATACAGCCTATATGTGCTACTCTACTGTACACTCTCTCTCTCTCTCTCTCTCTCTCTCTCTCTCTCTCTCTCTCTCTGTCTATCTATCCATCTTTTCTCTCCCTCTTTCCCTGTTTTCTTTGGAGCCGGGGTCGAGCCGCCGCTCCTCTGCGGCGCAGTGTCTTTGGGGGTTTAATGAATCACAGAGAGGCCTTCACGCCGGTGCCCCAAAGGGACCAGTAAAGGCCCCGCAACAGACAAACACGCAAATAAACACCAGCCCCGGCAGAAGAAAGGGTCATTGTTTCCATGTCAAAATACTGCAGGCGTTGTGACAAAGGCCTGGAGGGTTATGAAAACAGAGCCGAGAGCGTTGAGAGTCGGCAGTGGGGGCCGAGGCCGCGGAGGTTTGGGGGGGGGTGTTTAGCAATATGGAACGGATCGGATTGCTTTTCAAATATTTTGTTATTATTCAGCCCCTCTGCTTTAACACAAAAAACTGTCAATGGCTGGGGTTGACGGCGAAGGTCCCAGAGTCTCAAAGGTTTTCTTCTGTGCTGAGTGAAGGCGAGCCGGAGCCTGACTCCCAGAATGCAAAACACAGCTTAATTATCCCCTCCCATATTATGCGCGTGGACCTTTCCCGAAACAATGTTCCCGTTCCGAAGCGACGCTCTTTGTTTTTTTTTCTTTTTTGTTTCCTCTTTAACGTGTTTAATGGAAATGGCTATTGCAAAAAAATCCATCAGGCCTTGAGGTGTCTGAGTAAACAGCAGTTGTTCAAGTACCGAAAGGGGAAAAAAAACATTTATCACATCAAAACTTTTTCGTCTCGTAGTTTTGTTACCGTTCTCTGAGCGCGTCGGTGGCACTTTTCTCCAAGCTCTTAAGACAGCACCGGGGTAAATGATTCAGCGCCTGTCTTTCACCTGCCTGTCTTCAGCTGCAGCCGCAGACCCTGTCAGACTCGCAAACATGATTCCGCTCTCGGCTTTGACTGACAGCCATTTACGTCTCACTTCTGACAAGATAAAGGGTTTATCCCCATAATTGCGCTGCTAAATTTAAAGCAAATGTCCTCTCAAATCCCCAGATTACTGTGGCGTACCTGCTTTTTACACTTTACTTTTTATAAATAAGGGCAATCTGCTATCGTGGGAATATGAAATGACTTCCATTAGCATGTTCGCGTATTTAAATCCGCTGCGTTTTTCTAAGTTTGCTGATTTATTAAAGAGTGACATGCAATGCTTATTTTCATCATAAAAAACACTTTCTCTTCTACAGTTACTCTTGAAAGCGTATGGTAGTCCGATGTCGTCATTTGCGATTAAGGCCCCCTTTTGTTAATGTGTTGAGGAGAGCTGGCTCCCTGTACGCAGTGAACAGAAACAACCTCTTTAACTCCCCATGCCTTGCATTGATTTGCCAGGTACTGCTGTATTTATGGAGCTCTGTGGCCCATTAAATAAATCATCTGGATTTAATTGCTTCAGTTTATCGCATGTCCTGAAAAAAAAAAACACCTTTATATTGTTATATTGTTGAAGAGTGGCTGACATCAGCAGATCAAATGATCATAAATGGTCAAGAAAAGTAAACTATAAAAGTATAGGGAATTTTACTCAGTATGGCGATTCTTTGTTCATTTGTTTGTCTGTCCATTCACCAATAACCACCCCTTGTGCCAGTTTTGCATCCTGGATGTATGAAGAGACGTATGAATGTATGACGAGAACAACTGATTTGTCATTATTTCCATGTTCTTCTTTTAGGTCGAATGTAGAATGTAATGTGATGGTGTACAGTACAGTGTGTTTGCGCTGTAAACAGAAGTGTTAACATTGTGAATTTAACCCGAATCTAATGTCCTTCTAATGAATTTTTCAAATTGACCTGTCTCCCCGCAGCACTGAACGAGCCCACCATCGACTACGGATTCCAGAGGTTGCAGAAGGTCATCCCGCGACACCCCGGAGACCCCGAGCGCTTACCAAAGGTTGGTCCCGTTCCCTGCAGCGTGTGCCTGTTTAAACTGACCGCAGAACCCTGGCCTGCTGCATCAGTGCCTCTCTGCCCCCCCCCCACCCGCCCTACTCTGAGGAGCCCTGTTTGAGGGGCGAAAGTGGGTATTCCAGCCCTCAGGTGGGGTATTTACTGAGCCCAACCTGAAGCTCTGGGCTGCCTTTGAGCTGCTCTCTAGGGGGAAATGGGTTTGCAGCCTTCTTAGGTTATTGGATCATTTTTTTGGGTAATGAAGAATGCTTCTCTCCTTCGGTGTGTGTGTGTGTGTGTGTGTGTGTGTGTGTGTGTGTGTGTGTGTGTGTGTCAGTTTGGGCATATGTGTGCATTTGTTTTAAATTTAATTTTAAATTTGGTTAAGCAACCATGTGTATTTTGTCCTGCTCAGGTCCTCAAACTACACTGATTGCAAAGCATTAAATCCATACACAGAGTTGGAGGGAGTATTGTAGCGCTCAGGGAGTATTGTAGCGCTACCTGAAACAAGGTATTGTTTCATTCTGGTGTTTGTCATGGAGGGAAGATTCAGGCATAATCACTCCCTCTTAAAGGTGGCGAGAAACAGGGGTGACGGGAACAATAACGCGGTTTGCACCCTCACCTAGGAAACACGCCGCTTTCCCCTACCAGGGGAAACGTGTGCGAAGGAGAAAGCCACGTATTTATTCCTCTCCTCCTCGGTGGTTCGCGTCGAGCCGCGTTTGGAGAAAAACGCCGGTGTAAATTGATCCTTTGGGAGTAATAAACACACATTGCTTCATCTTGTTCTCCGTGTCCTATACCCCTGAGCCCTGACGGAACAACAGCACTTAATAGAGTAAAAAAAGAGTAATTACAGCCATTGCCGCGCGGTATCCCCCGGCCTGCCGGGCCCTGACCCCCGCCACGAAGCAGCGCCCGGATTGGTATTCATTCCCAACGAGGCAGAGGCATTACACCGAGAGGGATGATTAGCTGACCTTTCCAAGGGCTGGCGCCGGAGAGCACATCTGTGATCAAAGGCGCCGTTATGCGCGGAATAATATCGCGACATGCACACGCGTGTCAGGTTCGTTTGTCTGTGACACGTTCACTGCCAGCGCTGTGAGTTTGGGTCTATTAGTTCGTGTCATTGTTGCCTTCAGTGAACCTTACGGTGTAATGTGGACAAAGTGTTGAATCACCACGGTCCCCCTGAGACAGACACAGGCTCACAGAGGCTGGGCAGCGCAGGGCTGGGATGGACCGAGATTGAGCTAGATTACCGGTGGTGCCGAACAGCACGGTGCGGTCAAAAAGCAGGAGCTCTTACATGGATTCCTGTTGCTCCTCCTCTCCGTCTGCCGGTGAGTTTCTGACCCGGATCTCCCCCCCATTTTGAAGAAATCCTCAGAGGCTGAAGACTCTTGCTGACTCTTGCCGAGGACGTCTGAGATGAGTCAGGCTGAGCAGGCTCCTCCAGGGCCCTACTGAGAGATCTTGGGTCGAGCAGGAGCGGGGACACTGAGACAGAGCGGACATATTATGGTGAGGGAGAGACGCAGTTGAGATCAAGTGGACCTGCTGTGCAAAGATGGAAGTCGTGGAAAGAAAGGACACCGTGACGGATGCATTCTGCAGAGACAGCACACTGTGAGAGGTTGGACATTTTTTTTATGCAGGATGGAAGACACTCTGATGGGGAGGATATGAGGGAGCCAAAGATCCCTCTAGGGTGATGGTGCCCAGCTCATAACTACCCATTCACCTCAGTGGGGCCCTGTAGCTGTGCATACAGGGAGTAAAAGCACTCGTTAAGGGGAGTGGTGATGAAGGGATGGACAACACTGCCATACAAAGACAGCTCACAGAATTACACTGTGTAAACCAAGAGTCTCAGTTCTACACCACATGCGGTTAAGTACTGTTTTGGATTTTGTTTTACGAGTTTCTCGTCAGCGGAGATCAGCAGCTGGAGCAGGACTGGCACTGATATTCTAGAGAGCCAGAAAGTTAAATGTACTGCAGCAGCGTTTTGAGGGGCTATGGATTCCCTTCTCTCTCTCTCTCTCTCTCTCTCTCTCTCTCTCTCTCTCTCTCTCTCTCTCTCTCTCTCTCTCTCTCTCTCTCGCTCTCTGGCTATTCTGTGCCATATGGCTTCTTGGCTGCGCTGCACGCTGTCTTCCATCTGGGATGTTGCCACGGTGACATGCAGCCCCACCGCACATGGGCCAACTGCTCCGGCATGATGATGTCATCATGGCCGGCGATCACATTGTTGCCATGGCGACAACCCCTTACCCTCATCTGCGTCCCCGCTTTCCCCCCAACCCCCTCAACTAACCAAATCATATTGGAGGTCCACCACCTCATTTAGTGTCTGGGTGTCAAATGTTGCCGTGAACAATGGGTTGACAATACAGACAGAGAGAGAGAGAGGGGGTGTGTTTCCGTGTTACTGTGTATGCATTACATGAGCACGGCTAAAGGGCATTAAAGTCATTGTGTGGTGTTATCATATTCCAGGCTAGACAACACTGACTGGTAAAACATAATCAACAGTGAACTGCTGAATGAAGTTGTTACTAAAACAAATGTCCCGTGACATATCAGATTCACCATGACATTTATATCTCCTGTGTCCCTCTGTCTTCTGGGGAGGGGAAAATGGAAGAATATCACTTCATTAGCTCCCATTAGCCTCACGCCCAAAGCTCACGTTCAAAAGATCACCATAGCGTGGGAAGGAACAAAAGCAGTTACCGCCGTTCCCCGCAAACAATGCCCCCGCCCCCTTTGCAAATCAAGCAATCCATCAAAATCAGCCTTTCTGTAAGTCAGGGCCAGCAAATGGTTTGGTTTTACTCACTGACTGGATTTAAACGCTTGTTTGTATTTCATATTTGATTTTATTTTTAGATGACAAAGGAAAAGAATTGGCAGGAAAGTGATGCGCGGTGAAGTTCATCCATTTTTCCGTGATCTTACTGAGCGTTGAGGTGGTGACAGGAAGACAGGAAGTGATGTCACGCCCGGGGGCCTTCGCGGCAGCGGTGATGTCATGGCAGACGCTGAGCAGGCCTCGCTGGAAGGGATGAGTAATAGCTGCTGCTGGGCCTCGCCCCCCGATCCCTCCGGTGTTTTGTTGCGGTCTCTGTGGTAACCGCTGCCGGCACTGTGGGGCAGCTGGCGCGGGGCGGACAGATCCCGAAAACCTCAGGCAGGGGGACCAAAGCCGTCGGCGGCGTTTGATCCTCCCCCCTGATGTACCGAGTGGACATTGCCCGCATGCTTTTCAGAGCGCAGTGGGGGTGCCTAGCCGCCTGTCACACCGGGATGACCCCGTTAGCGGGGGACTTTCCTAAAATCCAGATCGCGGTTCTTCGGCGCACCTGCTCGGTGGCCTCGTGCCACTGTGGACGACCTACGCCGAGGCTGTCATGACAACCTTTTTGACGGTCCCATTTTCCGATTCGACTATTATGGGAACGTAGAGACATCCTCCGAGATGTGTCCCGGCCCTGACTGAAGTTAGTGCAGCTCGCAGAGATCGTGATGGATCTGGGAGGGGTAAGGAGGTCACGGCGGAGGTCGCCTGGCGCGCGTTTCCCACATTTCCCGCTGATCGAGCGTGCGTTGCCTCCCAGGAGAGCGGGCCTAACGGCGGCCAACGTTTCCAACCGACTCCGCGCACACAAAGAGACTGCAAATAGGCCGCTACGGCCAACCGCTCCCCGCACATGCGCGTGCGTGCAGCACAGCTCAGGAGCAAAACAAGAAGGAAAAACACCCAACTGATTTCCACTGTTCAACAGCTCGAGTGTCAGGTGTTGGGCAAGTCCCAAGGGTGATGTGTGTGTGTGTCTGTCTGTGTATGTGTGTGTGTGTGTGTGTCTGCCTGTCTGTCTGCCTCTGTATCTGTTTGTGTGTGCGATCCTAAACCAGGCACCATTGCAAACAAGCAAAACAGCCCACAGGATATGACAATAGAGCACGTAACAATACATCAGAACACAACACTTAAATTAGTGTGACACTCCTCCTGTTGAGGACAAATGTCCTAAACCCCGGTGCTTATGCCTGCCGCACACTCACACCTTGCAGTACAGCTGCGTGTTTCTCGTCCGGTTTTACCAGGGCGTTAATGAGCAGACCCCCACTCTTGCTCCGCCGCGGCTCTCGAGGGGTTAAGTCCGCGGTGCGAGCTCGGCCTCCAGAGCCGTGCCCCTCCCGGCAGTGCGCCAGCAGGGCTCTGATCTGAGAGGGGAGCGGGAGCCAGGTGATCCATCATTGTGAAGTCAGCTGTCCAGACCCGCCTTCTCGCAGGTCAGCCGATCGAAGCCGCTGCCGCCCGGACTTTATTACTGCTCGCCCAACAGTAATTGAGTCACCACAAGGGGGGAAGAGGCAGGAGGAGGGGGGAAAAAAAAAGACGAATAAAGAGAGGAAGGAGAGAGGAACAAGAAGAAGAGACACAATTTCGCCGCAGCATTTAACTTCCCGGGACTCAGCGAAAGAGGCGGGTTGCGTGGGAAGCAGGGCCTCCCTTCATTTCGGCGAGCTTTTTACCCAGCATCCCCCCCGCTTCCCCCGTGCCGGCCTCGGCTCCTCACCCCTGCCACCCTCGCCGATATTAACAGTGTCTGCTCCCGGGCCCGGCCCGCTCCTTTCTGCGCTATTGATTTTCCCCTTTATTGAGGTAATAACAGTTTGTTGACGGCGCTTCTCTTAACTGCTGGACTCAATCACAAGCGGGAGAGGGGGACGGGGAGCAGGACGGGCCAGCTCGTCCCCGGCTGTCTGGACACGACCGCGCCGCCTGGCCCAGAGCCGCAGCACCCCGCGGGACTGAACCGTCCTCTATGTAGCAACATCCATTCTTCACATCCTCTCACTTAAATAACAACCGTCGTTCCGTTTGCGGCGAATTGTACAGATCAGTTGACTGGCCGCAGAACTGTGGTTAGAGTATTTGAAAACATGAAAGAAAAAAAGGCACAAAAAGAGTATGTCGAGATGAAGGCTGATGTTTGACCGAATCGATAGAAATACAGGTGAGCGAGTCGTTCAGTTAAGAAACAGATTCTTTTTCTAAAAAGTTGAGTACCTTAAAAGCTGTTTGTTTTTGCCTGGGCAGTGTTCAAATATAGAACAACAAACAGGCAGAAGAGCCGCGAGCACATGCTCGGAGCGACAGACAGGACTGAACAGACCGCGGGGTCGACGGCCACGCGAGGGGATTATTTGAAAGCGGAACTCTTAATTGCTCAGTGAACATGCACACGATGGTGAGAGAGTGGCTTAGCTCGGCGCGTTTGGCCGCCTTTCAGAGCGGACAATCTGCGCTCCTGTTTTTTCCCTCTCCTTCTTCTCCCGTTTTTTTTTTTTTTTTTCCCTCTCCCTTCCGTTTGTTGTTGTTGACGTTTTGTTTGCCTCCTGCATTTTCCCTGTCAGTTCACATCCACCTGATCCGCCGCGCCTGTCCCCTCTTCCGAAAAGGGGGGGCCTGCGCGGCCTGCGCTCCTGGGAAAAAACCGCACGGCCCTCTGGGAATGGGCTGCACCCTGCCTGGCTCATCGTAGCGTAACGTCCCTGTCTCGGTGCCACGGCAACGAACTGGGACAAACAGTCCTTACACATCAGTTGCCTACTGGAACAGGAGGCGCGGATGACTGTTTAAAAATGCCACACAATACGTAAATACTAAAATTGATGCCATCCATTTTCCAGTCAGGCGGATGGCGCCCAGATTTAGTCCAGTAATGTGTTTTGGCAAAGACGACAGAGCATCTTTGCCTTGACCCCCGATCTTAGCGATGAAAGTTTTGAAAGTGAGCCATGGCGGCGGAGGATGGAGCAGGCTTTTTTGCAGTGAGACCCCCGCCGGACCGCCATGGAGATGCGGACAGGCCTTGTGCTGTTGACTCTCAGAGAGCAACCTTTGAGTCGCCGAAGTGATTTATGAATTATGCAGAGAGAGGACATTAGCGAAAGAGCGCGCTGAGTGACAGTCGTGATGGCCTCTGCTTGATGGGGAAGGGGTGCTGGACTGGGAGATGGGGGGGGGGTTAGTGGTGGATGGCCAGACTGGGGGGGAGGCAGTTTGTGTGAGGGTTCTCCTACCCTCTCAACCACCCCCTGCCAGCGAGGGTAGCAACAAGATCTCCACAGAGCCGGACTGAATTTCACCCACACACACTCACTGTTGGAAGGGACCTGCCAAAATGCTATCCCTTGTCAGCGTTCCCGCTTTTTAATTAGAGAAATTTTGTGAAGTAATTAATCAGGGGAGTTAATTTTTTCAGGAGCCTAATTAAAACAGGGAGGGGAAGTTAAAGACAGTGAGATCGATTCTCTTGTAAGGCCAAGGCCTTTCCTCCATAACTGCTGCCCCTGGCACAGTTTCTCCCATAGCCTGCTCTTAAACACACATGCATTACATTACATTACTGGCACTGAGCAGACGCTCTTATCCAGAGCGACTTACATAGGTCACAATTTTATCCATTTATACAGCTGGATATTTACAGTGGTAAGTCTAGGTTAAGTACCCTGCCCAAAGGTACAACAGCAGTGCCCCAGCAGGGAAACTGGCAAACTTTTGGTTACGAGTCCTGCTTCCTACCACTATGCTACACTGCCACCTAACATGCATACAGACACACATACACAGACACAGAGACACACACACACACACACACACACACACACACACACACGTGGACGTTTTACACCCGAGAGCCAAGCCCTTCATACAGCCTCATGGCTGGACTGCCTCTCCCAACAAAATGTCAATCAGCCACTACTGCATACATCCTCTACTGCCCCCTATGGGGCCCGCCCCCTAGCGACATGCCTCTCCAATCAGAAATGAGTGCTGTCACACCCTCACTCACACTCACTCACACACACAGTGCATTACTGAGCTAGCGGTAGTTTTCCTCATTGAGGCAACCTTTTTTTACGAGAAGTTGACTCACGCGAATCGCCTGACTTCACTCTGGGGAAAAGGTCAGATGACAGCCTCGAAACCCGATAGACACCGTCACCCGGGCGGTGATGTCACCGCCGCGGTGACGTCGTGCCGGCGCTCGCACGCCGGCCGTCCCCTGCCTCCGCGGAGGAAGGAGGTGACATCAGAGAGAGGCGGCGTGCCATCGCCGCGGTCCCCTTCCAGCCCACACAGCGTGAGCGGGCGAGCGAGCGCACCACATAAAAACCACCGAGGCCCGTTACCCGCGGCGGCCTTCCTCAGACTGATTGCTTTTGGACGCGAGCGGCGCTGAATTAGTCACTTTATTGAGGGGAGATGAAAATATATAACTCATGCAATAATGGAGTGAGTGATGACAAAGAGGACTTGTACGAAAACAAAGCGAAACTTTTTTTAAAAACGGTCAGCTGAAAGCAGCTGGCGGGACTGTGTCAGAGGCCCCAGCTGTGGGAGTACAGCCCCACACCTCTTTTAAAGAAGCGATTATCGCTTACGTGTGAACACAGAGGCATCGTTATTACTTTGACATCTTATGATCTTACAATTAGAGCGGTCTTTTTGCGCAAAGCCAGCATCCATTGCCAGTACACTATCTCAGCTTCTTCCTCTTCTTCTTCTTCTTCTTCCTTTTCTTTGTCATTTGCTTTGCCTTCTTTTGTCTTCTTGTTCACTGAATTTCCATAATTATGGGGTATGTAGCCACTAAATTTTCATGGGCTTCTCTCTCCACATGCAAACACACAATATCCAAAAAGCAGAACGTAATTCAGTGGCTGTGACTGTGATGAACAGCCCACATTTGGAGGAAGTTGAGCTCACTGAGGAAGTATTATGATGTTACACACGGGCATGCTGTAGTGTCTTTAATCCACCCTCTCTCATTAATTGGAACAGATTGGAGTTATTTGTTATGGACCGCGGTCAAAGTGCTGTGTAGTGTGTGCAGTGTGTAAGAGTTATCACTGTGAGGAAAACAAGTGATCTACAGTACAAAACACGCATGCCCTTAATTCCTTCATTACGTAATTGCAGTTACCTTAAATGACCTTATTTGAGTGAAGACAGGGTGTGTGCGCGTGTGTGTGTGTGTGTGTGTTGGGAGTGTATCTATGTCAACCAATCAATCAATCAAATTTTTTATTTGAGTATCTTTTACAATGGAAAACCAGAAAACCCAGGGCCAACTGAGAAATAAAATGGAAAATCATTCCCTAACCCTGGGAAAATGTAGTCTAGTGATTCTTGGAAAACAGTAGAATGTTAGCAATGGAATGCCATGAAAAATCCATCAGATCATTTCATCAGCTCCAATCAAGAGGCAGCTTAGTGCCTGAAGGATGGCAGTGTCCAGGGCAGGAGCACCATGAGCTGACATGATGGCTAAGGCGTCTTGTTCATTAAGGCAGGTAAACGATAATTAGCAGGGGCCGGGGCTGAAGGAGCAGGTGTTGCTTGGATGACATAAGTGTCAAAGAAAGACAAAGAGAGAGGGAGAGAGACTAGTGGTTAGAAAAGGATAACAATTTCAGTGCAGTGTGTGTGCCACTGCATCATCAGCCAAAATAAACTATGACAGCATCCAAAAGGAGGTAAGCAGTAAGGTACAACTTAAAGCCATTTAGGCATTCCAAGACTGTCCCTCCCCTTTCAGAGCAGGAACCTTCTAAAATCACCGGACAGTCCAGCTAAAGAGGAGGTAGCAGCAATGGCAGCTCCTTGCAACAGCAATGTTCTACAGCTGCGAACCGCCCTTGTCCTCAGATCACAGTTTGACTGTAACGCTTACAGTAAAGAAGGTTTGTAGATGAGGCTTAAAAACTGAGACTATGTCCGATTCCTGGACAAAATTTGGCAGGCTATTCCATAACAGAGGAGCTCTGTGTGAAAAGGAGCTCTACCACCAGATTTATTTAATTCCTGTTTTTGGAACCACCAGAAAGCCAGGCTCTTGTGAATGAAGCGGTCTAGAGGGGTTGTAGGAGATTAATAAATCTCGCAAGCAGACAGGCACAAGCCCAGTTAAAGCTAAATAAGATAGGGACAATAGGAACACTCTCCACTTTGTGTGGGAGTCAGTGTGTGTGTGACCTCTGTAGTGTAATTGGGGGTATGTTTGGGTATGTCGGGTATATGTTAGTGTATGTTGGTGTTGGGGGGAACTGGAGGGGTAGTTTTTTTGGGGGGGGGGGTTGCGCAGAGGAAATCCTATCCTGGCTAATGAAATCAGAGTCTGCCATAGATGGAGCACAGGGGTCAGGGGCCAGCACAGGAAGTATGACATCATCACTTTTGCCTTTCCCGTAAGACGGATGACTCTGACCCTGCTTGTATTACAGCTCTAATAGAACATTAGGAGATGATAAAATTGCAAATGAACAAGCGCGGGAATAAATTTGTCATGTGTTTTTTTTTTTTTTTACAGGCCCCGCTGCCTTGTAAATGTTCCCTCCCTCGTTTCCCTTTGCATCCAGATGTGACTTAAGCATTGCATTCTTTCAGCATCTCCTCCCCGTAATGAACGTATATATCACATTACCGGCCATCATTGTTTACTCTGTAAAAGCCCGGCCGGAGGAGAAGAGACAACAGAGCTCCAAACAAAACCAGCGGACAGAGAACATGACACACAACGGTTAATTATTGAATTATGTGTCAGCTACACATGACGGAAAAGCTTGTTTGTGTGTGTGTGTGTATTTGTATATGTGGGTGTGTGTGTGTGTGTGTGTGTGTGCGCACGCGTTTGAATATATAGCCCACTTAAACTATTTAGAAACAAAATACATTGATTCGATGTAGGGATGTGTAACTGCTGAGATGCTTAAACACAGTAACGAATGAAAGCGGCTAAAGCACCCTGCTAATGGGCCTGAAAACATTCTTTAAAGGAAGGTAATGGGAAAGCGGCCATTTTAAAGATGCATGGGGATGCGGTGGCGGGCTACAGCGGCGGCGGCGGCAGCACTGAGTGTGGTGAGCTCAGCGGCTCGCTAACGATGCCTCTGACCGATGGGCAAGCGCTCGGCCCAGGCTCTGGATCGGGTTTCTTTCCTGTTTATGGCTCTGCGCTCCGTGTTACTGTAACTGTTCCTGCACGGAGGAAATGGGCTCCAGTTACAGACACCGGGCCGCAGGACAGAGCGCCTCTAATGTCATTTATTTGTTTATCTGGACAAACTTTCGGCCCCGCCGTAATCAGATTTGCCCCTCTCGACAGATCTCCCCCATCGCATGGGAGGCGGAGAGGGGTGTAGCGCCGGTGCAGGAATGATGGGAAGGATTGGGGGATTGGGGTGGGTATGGTTGGTGGGGGTGAGGGGGTAGGGTTAGTAATAAGGACGGGGAGCGGGCGGAGATTGCGGATCGTGCGCCGGCGTCCCTGTCAGACGGAGCGGAGGAGGTATGCCGGGGAGATCCAGCTGTGCCCTAATGCCTGAAATTTGAGTGTCCCCTCGTTCCAGCCGTGATTTTCCTCCAGACGGACGTCCCTCCCCCCCGTCCGGGGGAAAAAACGCGGGAGTGTGGAAAAAAGCACGGAGCCCGCGCGTACATACTAAAGAACCATTTACTCTTTCCTCGGGTCCCCGCGTCTCTCAATCACGCACTCGGGGGCCCCGAAAGCGGGGGCCCGCCGCCGCTCCCTCCCGCCGGCCCGCCTCCTCCTCCCCCGGAAAGCTCCGGTAATGAGAGGTTAACATAGTGGCAGCGCTCCCATTATTGAGTGAATTTAGCACCTTGGACAGCGCACTAAAATCTTTATTGCTTTTCTGACCTCCTCGTCATGTTCTGTCTGTGTGTTCGGTGGGTCTCGGGGCTGATTGAAAGGCAATATGTTCGCTGCCGAGCGCGGCGCGCATGCTTGGGGGCTTGTTCGCAGCGAGGGTTACAACAAGGAGGTGAGAGCAATTTTCTGCTTGTCGCACTGCGAGCACATTTTCTGGCCCCAGTGCATTAACTTTTAAAAAGGGCTGCCCGAGCTCAGTGTATCTACTTAGAAAAAAAAAGGGGGGGGGAGAGAAGAAAGACAAATGAATGCACAGAAAAAGAACACAATAAATAAGTGTTGAATGTCAGCTGTTTTCATGTCTACATATAAATTGGCTTTTAGGTTTTTTAAATATATATATCTATATTTCCGAGAGCCAATTACCTAGGAGACCCGCACTTCACAGCATAGTCTACCAGCCTATTAAGTTCTCTTGTGTTTTCATCTTTTGTTTTGTTTTCTATCTTTAAATATTCTATTCTATCGTATCTAGATTGACATAATGGTTGTAAAAAGGTTTATGAATGCCATATGAGGTGAGATACATGTGAAATAAAATGCAATATATATAAAATGCAAATAATGCAATAGGGGAAGACAGTGTTTGCTGCAGTTGTGTTTACATGCATACTGTACGCAGGTATCCCAGAATCCAGTTTCTCTGTGTCTCTCTCTCTTCTCTTCTCTCTGTAATAGCAGGTAAATTCATGTGAATTGTATATGTATACTTTCCAGAAATAAAGGTACACTTTCTATACACTTTCTACTTTCTGTATTGGTGATCACACTGATCTGGTATCGTGCTCGCACAAAATACACGTACAAAATCCTGAGCAGGATGCTGCAGAGTCTAAGCAAAGAGGATGTGCTTAGTATTCAACCTATACCATCTTCACATGGGAAATTATGTTAATGCTCAAACTAAAAGCTTGTCAAGCTTGTTTTTTCTTCTTAAAAAAAAGTATTTATGAAAAAAAGTTATGATGACAGCAAAATGATTGCAATTATAGTCTTATTTTCCCATGAGAGCTGGGTGGAGACTGAAGATAATGGTGAAGTTCTCTTCAGAGGCACGATTACATTCTAATGGTTTGTGTTGTTGAGTGCGTTGGCTCTCAGCTCCCCGTATGAGGCAGAGTGTGATACTACGGGATACTGCTGACCCAGGGCTGCCTGTCTCACTTCTGCTGTGTAGCTCCCTTGCAGGCTAGTTTTACTGTATATAAAAAAATCCACCATATCATCACTTTTCTTTTTAACTCTCTGGATGGTGTTGAGCTTGGCATCGGGAGCTGTACTGCACTGGCAGTTTGTTTGTTGTGTAATATTTTGAAATGGACTTCAAGGACTGTGTTGATTTTGTGATCTTTTCAGCAGCTATACAACCAGTATTCTGGTATAAAAACTGACTGATAAAGTTGAACGAACTGCTGCATCTTGGGTGCAGTCAGTTGTAGTGCGAACAGCTAAGTATCACAGAAAAAATATCTGAGAAAAAGCCAATGTACAAAAAAAAATCTCAGAATTTCATGTCAGATGGACACGTGTTTTTTGAAGCTTATTGTATCTATTGTACCATATGTAGTGTTTTTATCAGACCAAAGTCAGTTCTGAGTGAATTGACCCCCTTGTTAAAGTCTCTCCCTCCCTCTGCCTACAGGAGGTGATTCTGAAGAGGGCAGCCGACCTTGTGGAAGCTCTGTACGGAATGCCACACAACAACCAGGTGAGCCCCGTTCTTTCCCATGAGTCTCCGGTGCACGCAGCACGCGGGGCTTTAAGCAGATGAGAGGAGCCTCCTCTGTCAGCGGTTCCCGCCGTCGCGGGTTTGGATCATTACTCAAAGCGGAAGCACATCCTCCCTTGCTGTGTGACGGCGGAGGGGGTGTGTAGCCGGTGAATTATTCAGGCCGGTGGATTAGGCTCAGCTCTCGCCGCGTTGTCTCGTGTCTGCAGTGTTTTTTTGTGTTTTTTTTTTTTTAAACGTGCGCTGTCGTCCCGCGCGCGGGGCCCCCTTCCGGGTCTGTTTTTCCCGGGGAACACGCGCCCGTCGCTGCTATAATCGGAGTCGTCAGAGGAGCTCACAACAAAAGCTCAGCCCCCCGCTGTGTGTTTGGAGTGTATTCACACACAAGTTGAGCGGCTCTGACAGATAAACATGGCACTCCAGTGTGCCGCATGCTCAAAGCAGGGGGAAAAAACAAACATTTGATGAACTTACTAATTATAGATCGCCAATAGTTGACAGCAATATAAAGTCTTCACCGAGTAAATGTATAATTAATATTAATATTTACTATAGACATCATTAAGCTATCTGTTTACTGAGAAGCAAAACATCAGGGCTGCACTATTCTGTGTAAAGCTCAACACATTCATAAGCCTTTAAAGAAATCACCCCAGACTATTTGAAGACTCTGTGGAACCTACATGCGCCAAAGATTGATCCTTTACAGATGTCTTCTCCCTCCTCACTGTTCACTCTGTCCACTCTCTGTAAACTCTCACGATTGTGAAAAGTCACAGCTACTGTGTATCTTGTCATGATTGTGACCCTCGTTGCGATAGCTCCTCTTGTAGCAGTCTTAACTCTTGCTCCCTTTCACCGAGCCTGTCGTGACCCGTGTCGTGACAGGAGATCATCCTGAAGCGGGCGGCGGACATCGCGGAGGCGCTCTACAACGTCCCGCGGAACCACAACCAGCTGCCCGGCCTGGCCAACAGCTCCGTCCACGCCGGCATGATGGGGGTCAACTCCTTCCCCGGCCAGCTCGCCGTCAACGTGTCCGAGTCCACACAGGCTGCCAATCAGGGTGAGGAATCGCACGTTTTCCCCCCAGAGCCAGCACCGTCTCCTCATATTCCCTACACAGTGGACCGTTCTCATTCAGACAGTCCGTTTCCGCTTGAAATATGTCTTTAGGATATACAGTAATGATTACATAATTGTCAAATAGCCATGACGGTGTTATCAACATTCTTCACACTCATGCGTTTTCACCTCAATCCAGCCCATTCGGCCTGCTTCGATAATTACGTTACAGGAACATAAACAAGGCATTTTCCATATTGTTTATATTGATCGGTGAAGCTGGCGTGGAGAATGACTTCCAATTAAGGAAAAAAAGAGTGAGGGAGAGGGAAAGATGGAGGGAAAGGCAGAGAGAGAGAGGGAGCGAGTGAGGAGAGAACCCCTCGCGCGGTGTCCTCTGAACCTCGGCACTACCTGACGAGCGTGTAGCACCGGGAGGATCTGGCCTCCGTTATGATGAATGATTTATGTTAAGTCAGCTGTAACGATCGCCGGGAAGGGGCTGAATAGCAAGTGGAGTGCGGAGGAGCCGTAGCCCTTTGTTGCCACCGGCAGGAGCTCCTGAAGCGAAATCTCCCCGCTGCTTTTCCCCGGTGTCAGCGTTTAAAGCCGTGATGTATATTTATACACTCCGCATTACCCCTCTCCTCCCTGCCTCTCCCGCCTGGCCGGGTGCACCCGACAGGCGAGATCTGAGCGGAGGCCCGGCTCCTTTATTGACCACAAGCCGTTTCTTACAGGGAGCTGCACCATTTAAGAACTTTGGAATTTGCTAAACAAGTTTTTGCAATTCCTAGTGGTGGAGCAGCGTACGGGGGACACTGCCAGCGCGCTAACTCCGCCGGCTTGACAGATACAGAGATTTGCTGGACACGCCACTCCTTTCATCTTCTAGTGTAGCAACACAGGCCTCTTTCCTGTCTTTGTTCAGGAGATTTTTTTTGTTGTTTCCCCGTAGCTCTCTCTCTCTCACACACACTCTCTCTCACTCTGTTCCTCCCTCTGTACCGCTTACTTCTTCATTTTTCCAAGGTAATCGCGCCGCGAACGTATCTCGCAGGACAGCAATTAGGGAATACATTGAACAAAGGAAGGGAAGGCATTAATGATGGGCAGTATTTAGGGGCGGAACCCTTGTGACGCTATTGCCTGTCGTTGTGGTGGCCTTGGTGACTCTTCAAAGCGAGCCCAGGACCTGGCGATTGTGTGCGCATATGCAGGGGGAAGGGGTGGGGAGGGGGGACAGGCAGGAGGAGGGAGGGGGGTCGGGTTAGCGCTCAGAGAGGGGGGGATATTGTCTCTTACAGCAGGGCGGCCTCTGAGAGCGGCTCTGCGAATCTGGCTCTCAGCGAGCGTCCTGCCTCTGCATCGAAAGCAGCCGTTACCGAGCGGCGCTCGGCGGGGCGCCCCCGGTTACAGGCGACGCCGTCCGAGAGTGTGTCCCGGGCCTGATTCCTCTCATTCCCCGTCCCCCCGCTCCCGATGCCGCCGCCGCCGCCATCGCTGCCCCCCCTCCGGGCGCAAAGCCCGCTGGGTAACCGTGCCGAGAGTTAAAAGTGCCGAGCCCTGCACCAGTGGAGTGAACGTCCTTTCCGCGGAGCACGAAGGAAGCCTGCACGCGACGGGTTGTTAGGTTTCCATGTTAAAAGCTTTCCCAGAAACACAGAAACTATATGACGTTTAGATTTAAACTGAAAAAAAGGCTGTTAGACTACATTGCAGGTCAAACCCCGTATTGTGTTTTATTTCCAGAATGAGAGCACAATAGCAGTTTTTGGCCGTATAAGTCGACCAATAACACTTCAGCACATGAATAATTCACAAGGATCTCTCCCGTTCCGCCGCTCAATAGTCTTCCCCTGCTTAGTAACACATTATCATATATATTTGTATTTGTTCAAGTTAGACAGTTTTGGCCCTCGGAGTAACCTCGGAGACAGGGTCACAGAGGAGGGCCCCGCTAAAACCGGAGTGGCGGAATATTGATGTCGCACGTGGTCGTGGTCGATCTGAATTCATGGTCAGGCCTGACCTTTCGCGGTTTACCTTTCCCGTTACCCCGCTGCTGTAGAGTCCCAATCATGGCACAGTGACAGTACAAACCCGCTCAGGTCTTAGCCAGCAGGGGACAGGGTCTGTAAACACTGTCAGACAGCTGCTGATGGAAATTATATATACTTTCATATATAATATTGGAAATTACATATTACATATGTACCATAGAAATGTTGTATTTCCACAAACTCACTGACCTTTTCGTCTCTCTCCCGTCCTTCGTTTCATCACCTGTTCTCCATCCTCTGCTCGCTGTTCCTTCTTCACCCCCACCCCCATCCTCCATTCTTCCTTTCACCCCTCTCCATCCGTCCTCCTCCCCTCTGTCCCACACTCCTCCCCCTGTACTCTCCTTCCTGTCCACTCCCTACTCTTTCCTTCCTTTCATCTCCTTCCCTTCCACTGCTCTCCTCACTGTGTCCTCCTCTCCCTCTCCTATCCTCGCCTCCTCTTTCCTCTTCCTCTTCCTCTTCCTCTTCCTCTTCTTCCTCTTCCTCTTCCCCTTCTTCTTCCCCTTCCTCTTCCTCTTCCTCAGGCTTCAGTCGGAACACGAGCAGCGTGTCCCCGCACGGCTACGTCCCCAGCTCCACGCCCCAGCAGACTAACTACAGCTCGGTCACCACCAGCATGAATGGC
This sequence comes from Megalops atlanticus, assembly GCA_019176425.1. Taxonomy (NCBI): domain Eukaryota; kingdom Metazoa; phylum Chordata; class Actinopteri; order Elopiformes; family Megalopidae; genus Megalops; species Megalops atlanticus. The sequence goes on from CM032888.1 coordinate 10,342,386, forward strand.
TACGGCAACACGGGCATGTCCACCCTGGGCGGCTCGCCCAACTTCCTCAACGGGTCAGCGGCCAACTCGCCCTATGCCAGTGAGTACGCCCGCCTCGTCCTGAACGCCCGCCGCCGCCACACTTGGGCTGTTCCTATGAAACAATCACACTTTATTCCAGACAAAACACTGTGCTAATAAACATCTTCTATTGCACATGGAGAATGGGGGGGAGTTGGGGGGGGGCATTTTTCTTTGAACGATGATGAGAGAAGTGTCTCTGTTGTTTTTTGTTATTTGTGTGTTTTTATTCTCGTGCGTTTCATGTCCTTTGTTTATTTGTGTAACACACAGCCCCGCTTGTGACAGTCAGCGCTCGAGATCTGACGCCATCCCCACTGGGGTTTCCGAAACACTCGCAGCTCTTGAAACCGTCTTAAACAGCTCTTAAAACCCCCCATTCGCAGTCCTTATAGTCTCTTTAATCTGACATTTATTCCTCGTTGTTGTTTTTTCCCCGTCTCGCGCTTAATTGTTGGCCTTTTCCAATTACATGAGCGCAGAGAGAGCGGCGCTGCGGATCCGCACACACCCATGCGTTTGTTTAGTTTAATTACCGCGTGGAGACGGGGCGCGGGCGACACTTTTCAAGTCCTCGGATTGCGGGACTCGCGAGGACACCCTGGCAAGGAATCTAAAAAGCGCCGCCCGCGGTCTCAGGCAAACAATTTGCACTTCACAGCAGTCGGACAGATTGCACATGCTGCCACTTCAATATTGACACTCATCAGGATGGAAAAATAAGATGGGGGGGGTGGGATTGAATAACAGGGTCCGCCATGACGCGCCTGTCTCTTTAAGAGGGAAGTGGGGGAGAAAAAAAGAAAGGTGCTCCCATCCCTGTAAAGCTTGTCCATAACGCCTGACCACTCGTGTAACACCAATCTTCTATCACAGCTTCTAAATTAAAGACTCTTAATTAAATCAATAAACTAATTGCGGGAGTAGCAATTCAATTTCAGCACTTTGATTCCGCGATGTTAACAAGTATTTTTAGAGGCTCGCCTGACTCCGCGCAGACACTTCCAATCAATGCGGGGGCCAGCTTTGTAGTTCCAATTTTCATTAATTGATTAGTTAGGCCTTCATAAGTGGATTATGACATTATTACACCTCTTTTTTTCCCCCTGGAAAGCGCTATAAAATTTAAACGTGGGCTAATAACAACAATAAAGAGAGAGCAGGGCATCGGAGGGCAGATGAAATATGATGCCAACGACTGTAAAATCGCTCAGGGAGAAAATGCTCTTTGCGTATTAAGAGACAAAGGAGAGTCCAGCGAGTGTGGATTTGAAGCAGATCTCGAAGCCTGCGCGTGTTGCGCCGTGTTTCACTAATAACAAACACCACAGATGGGCAGTGGGTGTGTACGTGGCAGAACGTCGAGGCAATTAACATCGGAGGCACAGGCCCCAGTTCTGTTTGGATGGGAATTAAAGTGAAAAGTGTGCAGGGCCAGAGACCAGAGTCGGCTCCTGCCACGCCATGTTGACATCTTTAAGCATTCTGCGCTAACATTAGAGCTTTTGGGTAAATGTGTTACCATATTGGCTTCGGCACAATGTTGCGTGGCAGGTCAGTTATTTCCTCGTAGTTGCGGGCTGTTATTTTTTGTCTTCTCTTGTTATAGTACAATGTGAGTGATGCAATGAAATGCTGTGTGTTCTCTGCTGTGAATTCCAGTAAAACCGGTCCCCTCCTCCCGCGCTCACCCCTCTCCCGCTAACCCCAGTCCCGGCTAGCGACCCAGCCCCCTCCAGTTACCCGCTGTGCCCTGTCGCTCTCTGCCCGCAGTCGTGCCCTCCAGTCCCACCATGGCGTCCTCCACCAGCCTGCCCTCCAACTGCAGCAGCTCCTCGGGCATCTTCTCCTTCTCGCCCGCCAACATGGTGTCCGCCGTCAAGCAGAAGAGCGCCTTCGCCCCCGTGGTCCGGCCCCAGACCTCGCCGCCGCCCACCTGCACCAGCGCCAATGGCAACGGCCTGCAAGGTGAGCGGGCGCGGGCGGGACCGGGGGGGGGGCTCAATATGTGCTGCAGTCAAAAAGGGCCTTTTTTGGGGGGCCCAGTTATCACACACTCAGTGACTCCCGCATTAGTCTAAGGACCACAGTCGCGGTCTTTGAGCACTTTCTGTCACAGTCATATCCTGTTTGTGTCATGTGATGAATTTGGACTGAAACAGACAGATAGAAAGGTCTGGCAAGAGAGGGTACCTTGGCAGCCACATGTCACTCAGAGACAGGTGGCACCCTGAAGACGCCTAACTAACCCAACGTGCTGTCTAACCCCTTTGTGCTTTAACCCTATAACCTGCCTTTTATGCTCCGCCTGTAAATAACACCACTGTTCTCTCTCTCTCCTCTCCTCCTCTCCCCCTCCCCCCACTTCCCTCCTTGCGCTCCGCCCCTCAGATCAGTCTTTTGTGGACTCTAGCAAGTACTCCACTGCCGGCTCGCTGCAGGGCCTGGCCTTCTCCTGAAGTATGTCACTCCTCAGTCCGTCCCTCTCTTCGCCCCTCCGTTCCATCCTCCCCTCCCCTCGGCGGGGGTGTTTGAGAGAGCATGCCATGTGTGTCTCAGTTCCCATTTCACTTCCTGCGCCTCACATCCTGTCGCCTTTCATCTGTGTCTGTGTTGGCTCTTCTGCTTCCTGTTTGTGTTTTTAACCGATTCTTTTATTTTGCTCGCTGCTATCTTCAAACTCGGCTCCCAGCTAACTGTTTTGCGGTCAGTCACGCACTGCGCGGCGGACAAAGCTTCACTTTATCTCGATGAGGAGAAATGTCAGTGCCAGGGAACAGAATGTTCCGTCCGCCGTGCTAACTCACGGCTCATTACGGCAGTACCTGACTCCAAAAGCACCGCCGCGACGCTCACAGCACTCACCTGCAAGCTCAGCAGCTAGCGCGCCCACAAAAGGCGGTTTATTACTTTGATGAGCGGCCATCATTTCCGCGTGGTGCCCACCGCTGGCTCTCGCGCTCAGTAACAGGGAGCTTGTGTGAACGCTCGCCATCACCGGTTCACAGCAGCGTCCCCGCGCAAACCCCGCACAAATGGGGAGAGAGCGCTGGAATTCTCCCCTCTCCCCTGTCCCCCCTCGGGCAGCTGCCATCTGGGTCCATGGGAGAGCGCAGGGAACCTCTGACGCCCTCTACCCGTCTCTCTTCTCCACAGAGAACGAGCCAGCAGCACAGTCACCAGGCACGCTGTGGTGAGACAGAGGTCTCGTTTCCAGTACTGAGGGAAAAGTAGACTGTGCGCGTACGTGATCTTGTGCAACGTGCAAAATTGGCAACAGAGTTATGGACCCTTAAAGCACCAATGCCAACAAGTATTACCCAAGAGGCTCCTCTTTGCGGAGTCAGGGGTAACAGTCCCCCTTACTCCATTGAACAAGCTTAACCTAGACACACGCGCACACACAGGCACACACACACACACACACACACACACACACACACACACACACACACACACGAAAACACACAGGGTGACCTGCTGACTCTCTCACCTTTCTTTTTTAATTCCAGCACTGCGCTCACACTTTGAAAATAACTGGGGGATTAGAGAACGGGAAGAGGGAGAGAAATCAATAGGAAACCAATAAGTTTTATGAAAAATTCCCCTGCAGCAATGGCCACTATACCAGAGAGGGAGGTGGAGGGTTGGGGGGTGGGGGGTACAGGGGCAGGGGTGGTGATTCACTCCAGATCTCCTCAAAGTGCTCATGTGGGAATCCCTCCCCTGGAAATGAGGGAAGGGGTGGCTGCGTTCTCTCCTGTCCCTTTTTCCTTTTTTTTTTTTTTGCTCCCGGTTTTGTCATTTATTTGTTTCTTTGTGACTGCTGGTGCTTTACGAGGGGCTGGGACATGCGTGAGCATGCAGCGCTCTGGACTGAGCATCGCTGCCCTTTCCTCTGTTTTTCCACAAATAGTTTCATGGTAGGATCGCTTCCCTGCAGATTCAAGAAGCCCTTTAAAAAAGGAATAAATAAATAAACGGCTCGTCCGTAGGCGTGTGGGAACTTCGAGGGGAAGTGGCATCTGACCCTCTCCTCTGCATCTCTGTCCACAGTACTGGACACTCTCTGCCTACTGACAGAGAGGATCAGAGGCACAGTCTTACACAAGGCAGCCCAGACCACTGCATTCTGGGAGACAAGGGGCAGTGAGGCAGGGGTTTGCAAAGCCCGAAAACGCAACAGATAAACTCATACATTTACTGGACCTGGCGGTGTAACACAACAGCACCGGTGCCTCGAATCTCCACCAAGATGACCTGCTGGTTTTGTTTTCATAGGCAAATTTGATGCTGAGTTCTTTTTTTTTCCATGCCTGTCCTTGTGCAGGGAACAAACTTCCCGATTTCATTACAGACAGGAAGGATCTCCTGCAGCATCAGTACCAGCAGCTCCATTAGGCCAAATCAATTGTTGGTGTAATGGGGTCCTGTTGTTGTTTACTGGTCTTTCACTGTGTGGTGCAGAGCTCTCTAGGAGTCTTGGAATGTCCACCCAGCACACTGGATTTTTCAGATGTATGTTGAGTGCCCCCCTCCCCCTCCAAAAAATCCCACAACATGACCCTACCTTTTGAGAAAACGTGAAATTTACACAGGACGTGTAACCTAAAATAAAGTTTTAGCTTACACAGACAATCGATACTCTACACAAGTCCCCAGGGCTCTGGATTGGCAATGCCATTTTTGGTGGATCCAAAAACACATACCACTGAAATATAATAACAGCATTCACTCTCTGATTTATTCATTTGCAGAGACATTTTATTATTCGCTGGAAAGGCCATGATTTGTTTTACATATTTATCACAAATCTATTATTATAGTTCGGTTTGTCATGAGCTTTCCTGTTGTATTCTGTTGCACTTGAAGGGGCAGAAAGGGCAGAAGGCTTTTAGCCTGGTGGGTTCATTTAGTGTGAATTTAGCAGCATAAAAACACTGCACTGGAAATCATTTCTTATTGGTCAGGCAATAACGTTATCAATCAATTATGTCCACACTTTCATCTGATTGGTGCAGAAGCCTCATATGACCCATCTGTGCCAAATATACAGCTGTACAGTATGGGAAAATTAAAGCAACGCTATAGTCAGCCTAGCCTTGTTGAGTTGTAGCCTCAAAGACATGTTTAAACAGGTGAATGTTGTTAGAAACTAAAGACACAGTCACATATATATATGCAGAATGTAGTGAGAGGGGTTATGTTATGTAGTTTTGTGTTTCTGCTCACCTCCCTGTCTCAGCACTCCTCTGCAGTGAGCGGGGCAGAGACTGGCGCCTGCAGGAAAAAACGGCCCACGTCTCGCTTTTTGTTTGTCAGCAGATGGAAACTTATGTCAAGCCAAAACCTGCAGTAATAAGCATTTTTCCCCTCCGAGAGATATACATTAAATAAAGGCTCCTCTGCGGCACCCCCCGATCCGTCAGCCCCATAGCAAGAAAGAATCAAGAGCACGCGCGTTTCATACTACACCTGAGACCGCGAGGGGTCCGCCACTTAGGCCCTGATACATCTGTGTGAAATGCAAAAGGGTACGAATCCGGAGAAGAAAAGAATACCTCTTGAGCCAGTGTAAAGTCCGCCTGGCTATTTGAGATTTACTGATGCACTCACACACACAGCTTGATAAACTGAATCTTTTCCTCTCTCTCTTTTTTTTGTTTCTGTCTGAATGTCGCCACCGCATGGTCCTTCGTTGTTCCATTTGGTTCTGTCTCTCCTCTGTGTTCATGGAGTGCCCCTCTCATCGGGGGAGGGTTTGGTTCTGTTTCCCATGAGTTCACTTCAGTGCTCAGCTGTTAGAGGGTTCAGGGATTGCACAACGCATAGCTTGCGATCCTGGACCAAAAAAAAAAACCAAATGCATTACATTAAACGATTTACAAGCTATTGAAAAGGCGGTAATCAAGTGCTTCAAGGGCTGCAAGGCATGCCAAATTGGCAGTGCTGTAGAAAAGATGCTTTGATTTGTTGCTTATGTGTTTCTTTGAATCCAGTCGGCAGTTTCTCCCCCAGATGCAGGAACAGATTGTGTTTTGTGACTGTTGGAAGACAAATGACGCTAAACGGTCACATGACTGACGCTCTACCCCTCTCTCCGTTCCCACCCGACAGCGATTCCTGGAATGATCGTTCCGCCGATGTAGAGGATTTTGTGAATGAAGACAAGGACGTGGTCGACTCCTGATTTGGACTGAACGCAACTCTGGATGACAAATGGAACCTTTTACTCAGGCCTTTTTAAAAAGGAATCGTGTTTGGAAAAGAAAAAAAAAGAACAAAAAAAAAAAAACACGAACAATTTGCATCTTTGCTTTTTAAATTTATAAACCTTGTAGTCACCTGTGAGAAAGGCAGGCCAGGGTCACAAATGACCCTGAGGGAGAGAATATTTATTTCGGGTAAAGATCTGCTTTTTTTCTTGTATGGGTTTTTGATTTTAGCAAAACAAATGAATGCCTTTTTACAAACTGTAATATACACAAGGGACACTATATGAGAATTGTGTTGTTTTGTTTTTTTTCCTTTTTAATTCATGTTTATTAAAGCAGTGAGTGTGAAAATGTAAATTGGAAGATGGCTTAGTGGTGGTAGGGGAGAATATTGTAATATTATTACAATAGGCTTGTAATCAAATTCCAGAGGAAGTCATGAAGGCAAAGGTCAGTCAGTTGTCGCAAGCCTCACAACCAGGCAACTGATAGGGCCTTCTAGTAAATTAATTACATTTTATTGAAATGGTTCTGTAAAAAAAAATCTGAGCTAGACGATAAGAGCTTTTTTTAAAAGAGCTGATTCCTAAAGGTGGTGATAACACACATGGATCTCATTTGGTGACTCGAGCATCACGCTTAATGCCAGCACGTCAGCCACTAGTCCTCTCATGTATTTGTCAGCACTTTGTGATCATACTGAACTGAAACACATATCCTGGTGCCAGAAGCAGATCTTCGCTCGCCTTTAGACCAGAGAAGATCGGTGACGCGCTCGCCACAAGCAGCCAGATATTGCTCGAGTGAAGCGTAGTCAAGCACTGGTTGTCCGATTGTGTGAAACACACACACACGGCTGTCCTGCCAGTGCTCTGGGCCTGCAGTCTGTCAGAAGCGAGCACCAGGCAGCACTGGTCGTGAACAGGACTGCCGACTTTGGCTCGCTGTGTGCATCAAGGCCCTTAAAGCGGAGATGAAGTCTCGGCGAACTCGAGGCGAGGCAGGAGAGCTTAACAAATAGGGTGTAGCGTAAATAAATAGAGACCTTTATTTTTAAAAAGAAAAACCTTTGCTGCTACTCAGTGCAGGAATATCAGTGAAGAAAGAAACATGCAATCAAAGGGTTGTTGCCATTTGACTTTTACAAAACAAATGAGAGCTTTTATATTTTTTAGTTGCTCGTGAAGGAATTCTGTTTAGTGAGGCTTGTTTCAGGGGATTATTTTCGTTTTTATTTTTAATTTTTTTTTTTTTTTTTCATAATGAGACTGTGATCTTGAGATTTGGCCTTTACGTTTGAGCTACTTATCTTGCCTTTAAATGAGAGCAAAGGTTGGGGATGTGAAGAACAAAATGGCGAGCACAGGAAAGAAATGAAGTGAAGATACTTTCGGTGATCGTGAAGGAGCAGTCCTTTAACTGTAGGACGTTAAACTGTTTAGCCAGCACTGTAATAACCTGCTCCTCAAGTGTCAAAAAACCCAGCAAATATTAGTGTAATCATTTTAATTGTTTCTCTTCAATATTTTTTGTATATAGTAATACATATGTTTTTTGTGATTAGATTTTTCTTTTGCCAAAGTCATCATTTTAAATATATTTATACATTAAAATGTCTTAAGGCAGCTTTACAATATAGTGTCACTGATGTTATGTTTACCGCATTATCAAGATTTCACCAACCTTAGCTTGCAAATGCACCAATGAGAAAAATGGATTTTGGAAATACAAAGGGGATTTCTGTAAAATATCCATATAAATAATGTATTTAGCTCTGGATTGTGTACATTGCTTCTCTCCCCTTGTTTAATTTTATTGTGTATGTTTGCTATGTGATAAAGTGCCGACCTGTTTAGTTTGGTTCATCCACCATTGTCTGTGCTCTTTAATGTGATTTTGATATTTTTTCATTTGTATTTAGTTTTTTAGTATTGTTTAAAGCCATGCTTCCATTTTTTAATTTCCATCCATGAAAAGCCATTGTCTATTTTTGTATTATTTGTAAGTTAATGAAAAGGGTTTTTTGTTTGTTCGTTTGATTGTTTGTTTGGATTTTTGGATTTTTTTTTTTCTCTAAATGTATGGCAAAAAGTAGTATCTTATTCTGATAGTATTTAGTTATGTAGATTTTAAAAAAAATATATGAATATATAAATATATATCTTTTTGTTTTGCTCTTTGAGGCTTACAGAAACTGATACTGTTTTAAATAATAATATGCATGGGTTCTTTTCCTCTGAGAGTGATGGTTGCATTTTGTGCGTTGAAACTAGGAAGACCATTTTGGGGGAAATATGAAAATACTTTCTTTCTTTTTTGTTTTTTTTCTGTTTTTTTGGTTTTTTCTTTCCTTATTTCATCCTTCCTTATTTATGCCTGCTTGTATATCTGTATCTTCTAATTTCTCACTAAAATCTGAACCAGCAGTTTAGATGCCTTAACAATGCAATCCTATGCCCATTGATTCACATGTATATTTTAGAACCACACCGCCGTCTCTGTGTTCACACAGTACTTCAAGAAAACATTTTTTTAAAAGGGGAAAAAGCACAAATGGAACTGTTTTGTTATCCTGAGTGATGTTTACGTTTTTTTTTCCTAACGCTTGGAGCTCGGTAACCCAACCAATGAACACTGGAGGGTTCTGTACTGTACGTTTCATTTTGCTGGGGGGGGGTGCCTGGGTTGGGGTTGAGGGTGGAAGAGGAGACTGAGACGCTATGATTAATATTTAATGTGTGTTGCCGGGAGCGAGGGGGGGCGGGGGCGGGGGGGGCGGGTGATGTTTGGAGGGGATGCACTATATCATTACTTTAAAGCAAAGTCTGCCCTATAGTTTGTGTTTTTAATCAAATTATAGCGACAGTTACAGAGGACATTTTTTTTTTCTTTTAATGAAAGCCATATTCCACAGTTCCATTGTTATCATTGAAACCGACCTTTACCCATGTAGAACTGCGATAAATAGCTGTAACAAAATCGTACTGCTATCAGAACGGCGATTCACGGCACAATGACGTTCGTATAAACACGTAGCGTTTAGGGAGAGCCGTTCTTTCTGGTACACACCTACCATGGTCTGTACCAGGCAAGCGGGCCTCCTCCTTCCTATGTGCAGTTACAATGGCGCTGAAAGAGACTCAACCAATCAGGTTTCAGCGAATGGCCGCTATGGTGCTGTGCATAGCACGTACCCGCTACGTGTCCACCGGCAGAGGATACAGCTCTTCATTTGTGTGGGCTGGGGAATTCATTTAACATGGAATATTCAGACAGAGACCACTGGAATGGACCTCTGTGTTAGGCACTTGGGTGCACTGTTGCTGTTTTGGGGGTTATCATTTTTTTTCCAGTTTAAAAAAATCAGTTAATTCAAGGGTTTAATCGTGGGCAGTTTCGTCTGGATCATGGAGATGGGGTTGGCGGTAAAATAACAAATGGTCTCTAAACAACAACAGCAAACAAAAATCAAGACAGAGAGAAAAAGCTGGTTTTCCTTATTTCCTGTTTCCAAATCTTTCCTTTGACTGGACACACACTGAACAGTTCTATTGATAGGGAAAAGTGAAAAAAAAACTACTGTATAGATTGTTATCATTTTTGATGAACTTTGAGCTGTAAAATAACTTTTCAACTTTCACAATATTTAATTAAAGTTCCTTCTTGTCTGTGAGCTTGTCCCTCTCACCTTTCTCTTTTTTTTTTAATTATGCATGAACAGCTTCACGTGGGTTGCGGTATTTATATCAACACCCACCTAAAAAGCATCCATCGACACAATGTCACCCACCCAAGCGCAAAGAGTGTGTTGCTGCCACAGACTCTGAATCTGCTGTCCTCTGCTCCTCTCTGATACACTGTAAACATGACTGCACTGTCCAGGTTTTGCCTTTATACAGTTATTCAGTTACAGTTAAAGATACACAGAATTTACACACAACACACAACAGTCAAACCAGACAAATCCATGAACATAAACGGAGGCCTTATAGAATTAATATTCATCCCTCTTTAATATATATATATATATATATATATATATATATATATATATATATATATATATATATATATATATATATATAGATATATACATATAGTTCTCTGTGGAACAGGCCAGCTTTGGGTCGGGCAGCAGGGTCCTGATTGGTCAGAGAGCAGAGTTTCTAAAAGCCTTACAACAAAGGTGGCTGAACCTGGGGAAAGTAATTAGAAATACCAGGCATACCAGGCATTTAGGAATCAAGCCTGCTAGGTGTGGGCCTTGACACAGAAAGTCCCAATGGACACATTTCCCAAAGGTCTATTCCAGAAAATGTAGTGCTCTAATTAGATATAGATGTTAAATGGTCACTGTAAAATGCTCGAGCTTGAGCGTGCTCCTGATATTTTCAGGACAACCTGCAATTGGAATGACTTAACTGACCATTCTGTTATGAGGGAGTTGAGGGGGGTTCTTTCTCTGTCTTCAACATGAAAGGCCATGGACGGTGTGTAGACAATAGCCTAGCGTATTATGTCCCACGGATGTGAGATCATTCATCAGCTCAGAGGGAAGTGTTCTCCCTGCGCGTTCAATTAACGATCCCCCCTCATATCAAACCGAGATGTTTTCCCCCCAAAAGAAACACATTTTAATTAGTCAGATTCATTAATGTATTATACCTGATAGCATAATGAATGTGCCCACTGAGTTTCCTAAACATATTAATGATGGTTTCCAAGTTATTAATTGAAATGCTCTTTGCATTTAATTGAGCGATCATTTGCATTTATGGTCATCAGCAAAAACTAATCCCTTTTTTATTTTTGCATATTTAATTTAGGGCCCTCTGATTTGATTAGCTTGTAAAAAGCGGAGGTTTGTGCTGACCCCTACAGAGTGGAGTGGCCCGCTCAGGAACACGGGCGTCATGCATGCGAATGGAACGACCGGAAATGCTAATGAGGCACGATTCTGAATCGCTAATATCATTAGCCGCTAAATCAAAGTGTAGCCCGTGGATTCAGCTTTCTGATATGTTCCCCTTTTTTTAGATTTAATCACATTGCTGATTGTTTGGTGTCACACAATGAGGCAGGACAGGGCTGTAACAATGGAGCAGATATCAATGGCAGCTTGCGAACAGAACGACGGGGGTACGCTCTTAATGACAGGTTTGCTTTCAGAATTGATTCCCACAGCCTAATGTTTTTAATTAGGCAAGTGCTGTGCACTCCAGTGGGGGAAGCAACCGTGCTGCAGGGGGGAGTTAGCTACCTTCTGATGCAGAGCCTGGGGAGAGGTATGCACAAAAACAGCCTCTGCTGACGCTACTACACACACACACATACATGCACATACAAGCATGCTCACATGCACACACTTGCTTGCTTTGCTTGCGGTTGTCCATCGCATCCGATGATGATGTCCACATCTTTATTGGTGAGTTTGTTGGTGGCTGAAAAGTCCTATCCTGGATCCACAGGTTCTGTTGCACACACACACACACACACACACACACATACATACACACATACATCCGTAGACACAAACACACACACACACACACACACACATCCATACACACATGTTCACACATACACACACACACAAACATCTGTACGCATGCACTCAAGCATGTATACTCACACACATCCACGTACAACGCACAAACATGCACAAAAACGCACCACCCCCACACACAATTACACGCAATAACATACAAAAACAAACAAAAATACATCTACACACACACATCCCAACACACACACACACACCTCAGGACAGGAGGAGCTGTTGCTGTGAGCTCTGCTCCTGCTCCCCGCCTCTGTTGCATAAATGATCCTCAGCTGCTGGATTGGGGGTGTAAAGAGGGGGTGGGCCAGCACGTCCCGACCCCCCGACCCCCCCCCCCGCAGCGTTTGGCACGCGCTCCCCGTGAACGCGGCAGGTACACGGCGTGGCACCGCGACTCCTCGCGGGAGGCGGAGTGACAGGGCATTAGCCAGCCATTAGCAGGTGGATAGGTGAGAGCGGCAGGACCTCCATCCACACCCCCGCGGCACTTAACCCGCACCGACGCTCCCGAAGTTAAAGATTACCGCCGCGCATGTGAAAGATTCCTGCCCTACCCCCACCCCCCCTCTCCCTTTCTCTACCTCTGTGTGGAAGCCCTGGGGAGGGCCCTTCACAGCCTAATGCCGGAGGATTGGGGGGGGCGGGGGGGGGACTGATAGATGACTAAGTGAAGGTATCATTTAGTGATCATGGATCCCGCACTATTTATCCTGACTGACACGGGGGTTGTTAAGCACGCGGCGCGCTTGACCTTCCCACTCAGGCTTCTGATCATGCTGTCACTTTGCCGGAGATAACGTGGCCATGCAGCTTTAATGAGAGGGAAAATGCATGGGTGTAATAGCCTTACAGCGGCAGGCTGGGGAGGAGGTGTGAAGCCGCCCCGACCAGGCGGAATCTGTCCATCCTCCTGGTCTGACTCGCCGCCTCTCCTCTCAGCTCTCTCCTCCGGCCTCCCGTCTGGCACCCCCAGGGTCTGTGTCCTTAAGATGCCCAGCACAGGCACGCGCACACGCCCATACACACACTCACACACGAAAGCAGTACAGTACAGTAAAAAACTTGTACATCATTGTCAATCATGGACCAATGAGAGCAGGCTGGGAAGTTTTACATGCGCACATAAATAATGATTCGTGAATGTGTCGGAATTAACAGGGCAGATACTATAGTTTTACAGATTTACAAACGTATTTTTCCAGTATAATTGCCATATTTCTTTCAATCCTGTGTACATATTACTTTAATTAATTTCATTCTCACTAACTAGTGCGATATGTGGCCACCCAAAAGCCATTTGATATCGTCATGATAGGGCTGATTCCACTGAATCAGTTGATTGAAAGTCTGAAAGGACAGAGCTGCATTATCTTGGCCTGTGTTTTCCTCTAACGTTCTGCAGTGACTGTGGTCAACATTACAGAGCAAAGGGCATAGATGTGGGTTCTGTGTAATGGTTTAGACAGCAGTGTGGAGCTCTGGATAATAGAAGAGAAATCTGGATTCACATACAGAGTACAGAGGGGCATGGTGCCTTTCTGGTCACCAGGGACAGACAAGCCCGCTTTCCATCGTGAACGAAGACCCTTCCTGTCTTGTTTTGAAATGTCACCGAACCGTGGAGGGACAGGTAGGAGGATCACCATGGCAACAGTGTTTTCTCCCCCCAAAAAATACACGTCAAAGTGGTGGGATTTCATTACCACTGGTGGTATGATGACCAAAAAAAAAAAGGTTTGATCGTTTGAAACCGTGACCTGTCATTAGCCAAATGAAGTTAAGCCAGATAAAAGGTAATTCTAACATTTTCTTTCAGGACAGAACTCCTTTAAATAGTGACCAATCCACAGAGATTATCCTTAGCTAACAGAAAGCTTTTCAAAGCGTAAGTGGCTGTATGCAATGATTTAGCATGTGTTTGTGTTGCCATGGTGAGGTAATGCATTTGTATTTGGAACTTTTTCCTGCATAACAGCAATCTGGGCATGTGTCTGTGAAGTCGTGTTACAATGTAAGAATTGTAAGCCCGTGATTTCTGCTTTGCCACCTGGACCTGACCTTGTATGGACCTTCAAACTGTAAAAGTGACTATAGTATTTATATAAAAAGGAATATTCACCTGGCAGCAGGTTAGGACAGGGGGCAGCTGATGCCAGTCTGGTAAAAGCAGGGCCCCTCAATGCAAGGAGGAGTAAATTTAGCTCAGTCCTTACCTACGATTGGATAATTATTAGCCAGGGATAAGGTTATCGTTATCTCTGGCTTGACGACGCAGAAGAGACCCCCCGATTGAATTCCCTTTCTGCTGTCATTAGTCCGTCCGCACCGAGACGAGACGATAACTCCCGAGGACCCATCAGACAGAACCAGCCCCTGACTCTGCTGTGAGGCGCACAGCGCCGTCTGCTAAACCGTCCCCCCCCTCCTCTGCGCCTGTTCCCAGATCAGCGGCTCTCCCGCTGCTATCATCTCTCAGGTCTCTGTCTGCTTGCCCGAGGAGGTCAGATCACACGGGAGGAGGGAAGGAGCCGTGTGGTGTGGTTCTCCAGTAAGATCCCCCCCCCCGCCACATCCCCCCCCCCACCTCTCCCCGCGTACTAACAGCCCGTCTCATCTCTAATTAGCGTGCGTGTTGAGCGTTCTCCCCACGATCATCACTTCTCATTCTGTTTTCATCACATTGCAGAGTAATACTGACCCTGCAGGCTGCCAATGAGCAGGTAAGGTCTAAATCAAATTAATCCGCCGCTTCCTTAACGTGACGCCAGCTCCAGCGCATCACTCTGACAGTGCTGACGAGATACTCTGGTGTCATAGAATCGAGGGCGAGACGATTTGCCGAAGGGTTTGCTGAGGCACGCGCAGCAACGGCATCACACTCTCCAGTGTGTCTCTTTGAAATTTGTCCACCTGCAGTCTGGAGTCAGGTAGCCCCGTAGTCACAGTATATGTCCCTCTCTGTATCTAAGCCACAGGTTGCTCACACCATCTGTCTGTAAGGGGAAGATGTTCCTCGCAGAATGAATGAGCAAAGAGAGGCGGAACGCTCTCAGGTAATTCTCAGAGATCAAGAGAGTTACTGGCAGGAGCCACTGTGCCGAGACTAAATAAATAAATATGTATCGTATTTTTGTATGTGAAGCGATAAAGGAAATGAATTGAAAGGCATCTTTGAAACCGAAACCGGGGGTCCCTGCGGGGATCTCGAATTGAAGGGAACAGGGCCAGAAGGAGAACGTGAGAGAGAGAGAGAGAGAGAGAGAAAGAGACAGAAAGACAGTGAGAGAGAGAGAGAGAGAGAGAGGGGAGCAAAAGGGAGGCGGAAAAATGAGAACGGAAACAGGGAGAGCGAGCTCGAGACAGAGAGCTCGCAGCTGGCAGAGAAAAGAGAAGAACTATAGATCAGCTCAGAGCTGGCAGAGCCACTGGGGAGGCCAGGCACCGCCAGGGAGAAGGAAGGGACTCGCGAGCTGTGGGCCTTGGGGAGATCCGGCTGTCGACACACAACGCAAAGGCCCGGGGGGGGGGGTGGGGGCCATCTGTGACTAAGCCTGGGGGCCTTACCGCTTTCCTCACCGATCAAGTAACTGGCGTTCTGCTTGTTTCTGCCAGTAGTGAGTGACATCACCGTAATGCACCATCGAGGAAGTCACTCCTCGTCAGAGGACACAGGACAACTGTCCGACAAAGAAAACAGAGCCTGTGTAAAAAGGAGAACACCACTGAGGTGCCAGTTCACCAAGAGAGAGAAAAGTTTCCTTCATATACGCCTCTACCCAAATGGATTTTCCCTCAGAGTGGGAGACTTGTGGCTTTAAGCGGAAAATGTTAGCGCGATATCTATAAAGGCTTGTAACGGTCGTGGATTCATAAAGATATTATTACCGAACAGCTCATATTCTCGCATTACACCGTAACGACGTCTCTGCTGGTAATGAGGCGTCAGGGAAGGGGAATTAACCGGGCCGGGCTGGGTCCCTCCGCAGTGTCGGAAAGTCACGGTTCTGCATCATTTTCATTTCCAGGATCACAGTGTGTTTTTCAATTCCCCCGCAGTCTTCATCATTTGTAAAAGTCTCCCTGATTTCTGCTGGGTGCACACTTTACAAGACCGCAGCGCTTGTATATCAAAGAGGAGAGATGGCAGAGAAAAGGGCAAAGGTATAAATCAAGTTTCATTGAAAATTTTGCACCCTGCATGAAAGAACTTTTGTATCTGTCTCAGTTCTGTGTCAAAGATTTATATTAAAAAAGAAAAAAACAGCATTACTTCAGAAGCCATTATTGATTCTGAACGCTACAGCCGTTTTAACATTTAGAGAAACTTCTCTGCTCTTGACCACTTCTCTTATGCTTTGCTTTGAAATTTCACCAACACATTTTAATTGCTTTAATTCAGTGGTGCACTGTTGGTTTGTGAAATGAGTATGAAATTATTTAGAACACATTTACTGCTCATCCTGGTAATTATGTTTATATTTGTATTGATAGTTTAGGTGTTTTATAATCTAATCTTTCTGAGGGACCGTTATTAAAGCCTTGTCCTACAGATTACAACTAATTAGGCCTTTTGGGACAAAATCATCCCATATACATATCGTGATTTATTGTTAATAGCATTGTTATTATGGTAATCATTTCATTTATTAGGTTATAACACAATCTACCATTCCAGTGCTGACCTTTGTGGAAACTGAATATAGAGCTGCATTTTCATTGGTGATCCAGCCTCAAGACACTAGCCTCAGCTAAATCTAAGCAGGATTTGAACCTATGACACTTGTATCAGGAGTCATCATCACACATCCAGCTGCCCTGGACCCTGTGTATTGGTAGAAGATAGGAGTGCTAACTGGTGTCAGAGTGAGTGTGTTTTTTTTCTTTCTTTCTTTGGGGGTGGGTTTTGAACACAGCAGCACCTGATGACACAGCCGTGAGTCACCTCTCTCCCCAGGAGCTACCGCTCCGCACCAACACCTTCCTCCTCGTGCCTATTTAGCATGGCAATCAGCCCGCTGATGTCATGTGAACCCACCGCTGCCTGCTAAATAATTGATATAATTACAATCCCATGATGTCACCTCGAGGCCCTTAAATATTTGATGAAGCACTCTCCGCAAGTAGCGCGGACCCATGGCGGACTTTAAAGCGATTGTAAAAGTTGCATTAGGGGGGACTTCAAACCCCCCCAGTAAATCACCGCGATCTCCCTCCCTTTCCCGCTCCCCTTCTCCCCTCCCAGCTCTTTGGACGGAGGCAGCGTTACTCTGCAGTGGTGGCGGCACCATGCTGCGCTACGCTACGCTATGCTGCGCCGGGTGCCAGCATCGCTCCGTGCCAGTCCAGCCCCGTTCGCTCGCAGTGAGACGGGAGCCCGGCAGCCCCCCTGCGGGCGTCTCTCGCTGCCCAGGTCCCCCCGTAAAAACCGCGCGCCAGTGTGACGCAACCCTCTGCCTGGCAACGGAGCTTCGCCGCGCGCCAGCTTTCGCGAGGAGCGGACCTGCGGAGAGACCGCCTTTAAGCCATATGAAAAGGTGACCCGGGCGAGGACGTCACGCTTACGGCGTGCTGCTTGCGGACACGAGGGTGCCTCAGGTTCCAAACCCCCGGTTCTGTTCTGCTGTGATGTCATCTCCCACCCCCCAACGTCCACCCGGGAGGTTTTGGCAGAATCTCTGCCTCGGTACCGGTGGCTAACAGAAACGGTATCGCTGCGTGTCAGTGTTTATTCTAATTGCAGGCAGTAATTTGCTATGAGCGCGGCTAATGAGAGAGTCTGTGCTATCTAATGGATGTCATAAACTGCATTTAGCTGTTAAATTTCACAGGTGTCATAGCTGAGGGAAGGGCCAGTGAACTCTATATGACAATTCTGCCTACATTACACCCTTAATTGGATTGTTTGGGAAAAAAACACAGTGTAGGTTTTTATTGTTGTTGTTTTTTTTTTCCTGCCCGTGATTTTACAGGGATAATTTGGCTGGACTGTTGGCGATGTGAGAACGAGAGCTTTCTGCTGGATGATAAATGTGCACCCATTAACGCAGACCGGCACTCAATTTTATCTGATTATCATATTGTGGTAATTATTTATCTGAATGAACTATTATTCATGTTCTCATCATTAAAAATGCCGCCGAGCTGTGTTTTAAAGCAAAGGATCACATTACAGTATTGTGCAGTGCAAATTGTGACATTTTGGTACAGGGCATTCTGTCCAGTTCTTTCAGTTTATTTCTACTTTCCACTCAGACACACAAACATAAAACAAGAGACTTCAGTTGCACCAATCCACTGAGTGCAGTAACTTACCACACATTTAGTCCCCTGGAATACATACTTGATCTAAAATCATGGTGTGTTTGGGCAGATTCCAAGCCTGGGATGGCTTGAGAAATAGCTGCTTGTAACATGGAAGCTGCAACCAGATGTCTGTCCAGGGGAAAGAGAAACCATTTAACATGAGTTAACGTGAGCTCAATTTTGAATTTATACTCCAGTTTTCAGACTTGCTGAAAATGTGAGGGATGGATTTTTTTTTTTTTCCATGTGAGTCTCAATCTGTCTGTTGGCCTGTTTTTCAGCTTGACCAAACATGACCCCAGAATGCACTGCAGTATCGCAAGGAATAAATGCAGCTGTCATGCATCGTTTTCATGAGCAATTACGTCCCGAACACGGCGGCACGTCAAACGACTCGTTGTGACTTGATGAGGTCACAGTGGCGGCGGGGCACTTGGCAGGCGTGTCGCGCGCCGAATTGACAGGGACACTTTGATTGATGTTCTGTGTGCGACGCTAAACTTTACACATTCATTTCTATTAATTATATTTCTTAAGCATCATTAAATGCCATTAAGAGGTAATGGGAGAAATGCAAAGTCACAAGATGAGCTAATTGATAAGTAATGTTGTGTATCAGTGAGAGAAAATGGAAGATTTGCAAGTTAATGGGACAGTTCGGTATTTAAATGCTGAATATGTAAAAACACAAATAGCTGCAAAAAATAAAGAGAGGGAGATTAAAAAAAAAACAATGATAGATATTCTGTGTTCCTCTCCCTTTCTCAGTCTCTTTCTTTGTCTTGGATCACAGCTATCATTGTACTCCAGGTACTAAGCTTGAATAAGGGGCCTATCTGGGACATCACAGGGGGACACAGTCACTGAGCAGCGATGTCACCACCTTCCATCAGGTTAAAACACATTGGTATCACTGAAGCACAAAGCCGTGTTTGACCTCTCTGAAGTACCATGCAAAACATCTCACTCGCATGTAACTGAATACATTGCACGCTGCTTGAGGGTACATTAACAGAGTCTCATCTGGAGCTCAATGCCGTGATCTATTCACCAACACCAGTTATTTCACACATGATGCTTCTGTATTCCGGAAACCCAGGAAAAGAGTATGGTTGTGCGTTGAAGAATTATAAGTCAGCTTTATAAGTATCACTGACTTAGCACGTTTGGTACATTCACTTTCCCTGGGGTTCGTTTTTTTCATATTTATTGACTTTTTTCCAGAAATCTTGAAGCATCTTGGAGTCAGCACATAAATTGTGAAATTGAGGAGTTTCTGTCACCACCCGAGGATGTGGCTATGATCATAAGCAGCAGCCTTAACTAGCCTGATATTTTGCTGCTAGCTTGCTCATAGGTTTTAAAATACAGGACATGACGTGCCTTGTGCCTGTCTGCAAATGTCTTTCCTCTTGTACAGCTTTCTACCTGCAGCTTTGCTGTAATTCAACAGGAAACAATGTATAAGGCACACATTTATTATTATTATTATTATTATTATTATTATTATTGCTGAAATAGTCATTTTTGGGCTGTAGTACTTCTCATAGAAATTATCATGGTTGTAAGCACCTGATGTACTACAAGATCTGTAACTTCCAGGCAATCTGTGATATCTACATGCACATACTGAATTTAAACAGGATCAGGATTCAACAAACTCACAACAGCAATTATCAGGTTTAAAATCAGGCTAAAACAGTTTTCATGGCTTAAACATATACTGTTGGTGATGATCTGTCATACTAAAGAACTCCACAATGACATTTGTTTAACACATAATGTAATAATTGTCATTCATCAGACAAAAATGTTTTTAAATGTTGCAAGTCAATTACATGTTCACTTGAACGTAGCGCATTTGAAGTATGACCTATTCACGCAATGTTTTCTAGAGGTTATCTGAGGATTGTTGCATGTGGGGTTAGTGTTAAAGCTAAAGAGAAGAGCACGTGGTGGAGAGAGAAAGTTCTAGCAGCCCTGAGAGCAGCTGTTAGATTGAGCGAGGTCCTGTTTCCTGTGACAGCGGGGCCGAGGGCGTGCGAGCGGACGCTGGGATTGTGGCTTCAGCCGAGTGTGTCGGCGGCAGCGGCGGCCACTTATTTCTGCGGTGACGGGCCCGGTGGCTACCTGGCAGGCCCCGCCGCCACCCCTGTTGCGCGGGGGACGTCGGGCCAGCCGTAGCCCCGCGGTTAAAACGCCGGCCTGGCTCGCGTCCCCGCCAGATGTTGTTGCAGTGGCGGTTCTCGTGTGTGACAGGAAGGACACAGCCCCTGTCCTCATTCGGGGGCTCACCCTGACACTGGGAGAGTAGGTGAGCTTTGGGTGTTACACAGTCCAGCAGCGGAATGGTTCCAGAACCAGATGTTGTCTCACGTGCCAGATTCCTCTCATTCAGGTCAGTGTCACTCCATCCATAACCCCTCCCCTATGAGCGAAAATGGCATATTTTTGTAAATAATCCAGACACAAGAGCTACTCACACCCTAGTCCCATATATCAGCCTGATTCTGCACTCACTCAGCCCTTTAATCCAAAAAAAAAAGACTGCACTTATCATTTATCTCTTCTACAGATATTACATGGCTGGTGCTGGATGGATACACACTGTTAGATATAGTTAAGGCTTGCTTTTTTATTAACTTCAGGAAAGGGTCTCACGATTCCCAGAGATACGTGAAGCAGAACCTCATATGAAGAGGATGGGAGAGGGTTAAAGAGAGAAAGAGAAACGAGTGATAAAGAATATAAATGAGGATTTATATATAAAAATGTTATGATTATTCCATTTGTTGTTTGTTATTTCAACATATGCTTTGGCAGCTTAAGTGTATGCTTGTCATTCCGATTAAGCCAAGTGAAATTGAGAATTGAAATTGAATTGCGAGAGGGAGAAGAGAACATGCTTCACTTGTTTCCCTCGGATGTCTCTTGGGAAAGGGTGGAGACAGCGAGGATAGAGCCAAGGATTTCTTTCTCCATCTATCACAATAAAAAAGGTTTAAAACACATGCAAGTGGATGCAGTAATCACGCAATAATCATTCCACATTAATTTGGCAGTCACAGTGGTCCACCTCACAGTTCAAGATGGAGCCTTCAGCCCCCAACATCTGTGTCACTCTCCTGCTCTAAGCTCATCGCTGGACCCTGCTATCATCACAGTTCTACTCTAAGCTCAACACTGGACCCTGCCATCATCACTCTCCTACTCTCAGGGATCTCCTCCTTAATCAGGGACCTTGCTGCTGTCAGTCTTTTTATCAACTGCCACTGTCAATTAGCACTTACTAGACACCCCCAGTCATTGCAATTACTTTGCTGTTGTTACATGGAATTCTTATGACTCCCTCACTGACCTGAGTCTTTGTTACCAATTTCCGGTCATTGCTGTCCCGTTCCCCAAATCTCAAGCCCTGCGTGATGCAGGACAACTTAGCAACAACAAAACGCAGCTCCACTGAAACACTGTACCCATGTATTTTTAGTGCGCTCCACTGTGAATATGCGTAGGAGGAACGCAGAGAGCGAACAATCTTTTACATTCTCCAGCTGGGCTTAAGATAATATACAGAACCCTGTGAAAGGATTCATGGTTTATTAAAGCAGAGAGGGTTTGCCCTGCTTTATAAATACAGAGCAAGGAAAATAAATGCACAAGATTGTTTTCATTCTCTCGTTCCCTCCACCCTCTCCCCCTTCTCTCTATCTGCCTCTCCCTCCCTCTCTCTCTCTCTCTCTCTCTCTCTCTCTCTCTCTCTCTCTCTCTCTCCCCCCCCTCTCCTTCTCTCTCCCCTTCTCTCTCCCTCTCTCCCCTCCTTCACCTCTCCCAGGTTGGCCCGGGCTGCAGGCTAGCTCTGGTCCGGGGCCTCGCCGAGCTGGAGGCTTTGTGAGTGCCTTCTGTTTACAGGCCCTCTTGCCCGCTAAAATCAGCTACAGATTTCCATTAATTTCTGCTTGTTGCTGTTGTACCCCGGCCAATGAAGCGGTGTGTGACCACTGTGCGGCCCCATCCACTTTAGAGAGCTGTCTGCCAGGGCGGATTTAACCCTGCGCGCCAGCGAGGGCGAGCCGGAATAACTCTTCCTAATGTATTGTCCTGCTCACACTCATTGACAGCTCCCTGCGCTTGTGCAGTGCAATTCATTACCGCTAATTTGACATGTTTACGGCCCCTCTTCCTTATATTAGATACTTAAGGGAATCGATTGGGCTTAAATCGAAACACCTGCAGCCGTGTGCTGTGTCAATATTGAGATGGGTACTTATTCTCAAGGACCAGGTAAGTTATGTCTGGGGGAAAAGTTCCCGCGCATCTAATTTATGTGCGTTTCCCAATCTGTGTGTGTGTGTGTGTGTGTGTGTATGTGTGTGTGTGTGTGTGTGTGTGCGTGTCTGTATGTAGTGTTGTGTGCAGGGAGGGGGGCGGGGGTGTCATTGTGGGAGGGAAGACAATGGTTATTCTTTTTTTAGACTTTTATATAGATGTTTAGTCCAATGCCCTGATCTAGGGCTTCTTACGCAGTTCACATTTTCTACATTATCCATTTACACAGCTGGATATTTACTGAAGTAATTCAAGTTAAGCACCTGGCTCACGGGTCCAATAGCAGCAACCCACTGGGAATTTTAAGCTGAAATCTTCTAGTTCCTAGCAGCAGCACCACCTATGGTAGCTCCTTCTGCGCTGGGCGGGAAGGGAAGGGGTCTGGAGTCGCTGCATTGCTGGTGTGTTCAGATACACCGTCAGGTATTCTAATTTCAAACATGCAAAGATGTGGCTGTGAGTCCAGACCTGTAAACGCAGATATAGATTGTGTGCTCATGGCGGAGAGAGACAAAGAGAGAGGGAGATGGAGGGAGTGAGGGAGAGAGAGAGGGACTGCTGTAAACAGGGTGACAATGCTCATAGTATGCTGGAGGGTCCAGGGGTTGGTGAGCTGCTGTCTGGATTTGATTTTTCGGGGGGTGGGGAGCGGGGGTGGGTGACCCTCGGCCCCCGATCTGCTCAGGCTTGACAAATATGCAGGAGCACTGGATGTGACAGGCGTCCCAGCCACGCGGCAGTGCTATCAAATGCCTCTGCCACCACTGCTTTTATTTCCTAAAAGCAGCCACTGCCTCCTGAGGGGGCGGTGGGGGGCCGGGGGGCGAGGGGTCGGGCCTTGACAACACTGACAACAACCGCAGTGTGGAAGCTTTGTTTCTTTTCTGTGTTGAAACCTGTTGATGACAGACATCATCAGAGGGGTGGGGGTAGGGAGGCAGGCAGGTTGAGGGAGGGGTGTGTTGTGTGGGGGTGGGGGAAGGGCCTGGGGCTGGGAGGGATGGGGGCATGGGAGTGTTCTGGGGGGAGTTGGAACTGGATGCCAAGTCTCTCCCTCCTCTTCCCCTACCCGTGCCAAACAGAACACATGAACACCGCCTGGTGTTGATATAGTTAAGAGTTTCTGTAGGTTAACCTGGACTGTGTTAACAGTTATATAACTGTTAACAGAGCAGGGTGCTGAGTGACCTGTGTTATTAATTTGATTTGTTAAAGGGTAAAACAGTGACATTGGGCACTGTTTATGACAGCACTGTGACGACTGTGATGAATTTGATAACTAATGACTGTAGTAATTGTGGTAACTGTGATGTGTGTGTTATCTGTGATAACTGATGATTATGGTCTCTCTGATGACTGTGATAACTGCAAAATTTGTGATATCTGTGAAGACTGATGACTGTGGTATCTGTGAAGACTCTGTGAAGACTCTGATGACTGTGGTATCTGTGAAGACTCTGTGAAGACTCTGATGACTGTGGGATCTGTGAAGACTCTGTGAAGACTCTGATGACTGTGGGATCTGTGAGGGCTGCACAGACAGTGAGGCAGCACTCCTCAGGTCTCTCTCCTGGTGTGAATGCTTTCCTTGTTCCAGCAGCAGCAGCAGGGTTCTGCCCTGAGTTAGAGCTCTCTCAGACAGGGCCTCACAGTCACCCCGCTGTACTCTGCAGCAAATCCACGATTCTGCTGGAAATGAGCTTTTTACTGAAATACCTCTGTGACACAAAAGTCACTCTGAAAGATCCTTGACGCACGAGGGCTGCGTAGGGGTGTGTAGCACCAGCGCAAAGGACCGCGACTGTTCTCGTTAATGGTGAAAACACGAGATAAAATGAAGGAGAATGAGCATTCTCTGACGAAACACTGCTGGAGCACTGGCTCTGGGGTCTGCTGTGAGAGGGAGTTTTGTTGGGGGGGGTTGGTGATCTTTGAAGCTCTGCAGAATGTTCCTCTATCCCCCCGTTCTGCGGGGAGTCTAACAGGAGCAGGAAGCCCTGCACTTTAACTCTGCTCCAGGACTGATGCAGGAACAGGAATTACACCCCCCACCAGAACATTCTCACGAGGAGCCAAACCTCATGTCAATTATAACCAGAGCCTTTTCAGAGTCAAGGTCAATCTCTCTCATGGTTGCTCTCTCTCACTCCCTCTGTCTCTCTCTCTTCCTTCCTCTCTGTTTTTTTTTTTTAAGATTCCGTCTTTAGTCTTTTACTCTCACTGTCCGTTGAATTGTTTATGGGCTAACGCAGGGTTGCCTTACATTGCGTCCTGTATTGTGTGGAAAGGATGCAAAACAACGCTTTCCTGATCACGCCGCAGCTTGGCTAACATGCTGGACTGTGGCCTGGTCTTTTTACCGTTGAGTGAATAACGGAGCGGCTGCCAGTTTTTTCATGTAATATTTATTTATTTTCACAGAAGTAACAGGGCAAAAGGCTTCCCTTTATAGAGTGGAAGCACAGGAGAGCTTTCTAAGTGCGGCTTAACTCTCAGATTCGATTTTCATAATTAACTGGAGTGCAATAATTCACTTCTTTCCACCCCCCCTGGTGTCACGCTCGCTCCTATCCAACTTCCATTCCGTATGTTTTTTTGGAAATTATTGAAAGGAAGTAAGAACTGAGAGCACAGCACATATTTCAAATTTATGAAACTTGGACACTCCTCGCGTTCCAACATGATTACTCTGAGGGAGAAAAAAAAAGGAAAGCGAAATTCTCATCTGGTAGTTATTAGATCCTTTTTTTTGTCTTCTCTTCAGCATTTACACAATGTGACAGCCTATAAGCATTTGTGCCATATTTCAAAGTTATGGTTTATAAACATCTGGTGAACCTCTCTCTCGCGCGTTCTTGGGAAATGGTATCTTTTTCCACATTGCGCCGTGTTTGTTTTGGGTCCGGGGAGGTGAGAAGCTGCGGGGTGGGTGTGGGAGACTGTTGTTCCGTGCCGGGAGGGAGGGTCCGGGATAGTAATGAGGCAGGCAAGATATACGGGTACTTGGCCGCTGGTTTCCACCAGGTCTCGCGGCCAGAACCCCCAAAAAAAAAAAAAAACCAGGGCTAATCCATCATGCCTCGAGCTTGGTTTCACTGTCACGTGAATCAGCTGATTTATTGATCGGGCCCTTGTCTTATTGTACAGCGTGCAGCCTTAGAATTCAGGCTCTCTGAAAAGAGGAAAGACGCAACTCAGAAACAGTGGAAGCCTTTCTTACTCTTAATATGCAGTATTCAAGGCCTCAGTAATGCAATTGCAAAGCAGACTGGTATTGATCTCATGCTATATGTATATGCATACATCTCATATGTAGTGCATACATCAGAGGGTTGGACAACATGCATAATACATGGATAAAGCTTAGGCATATTCACATTTTGTAATCGTCCCTACCAGTCTATTGAGATCAAGCTCTGTTTCAAGTGTCACAGCATAAGACTGTAATGTGTTTAATAAGGACACGCATATGCATGCTGAGAAAAGCATTCACAACAATGAACAGTTAAGAGCAATTACTGTCACACAAGAACATGGCAATGAGGTCTGCTGAGAAAAAATGCCACTAATATAAATGACACAATCGTCACATTTAACAATATCTGCATTCTGCGCTACTGATTATGCAACAGCTCGTGATCTAAAGGAGAAACAGATTGGTGATCCCTTGAAGCTCCATTACCAGACTGAAGCTTTTCCACCAGCGATGCCTTCAGTAGGCCTGTGTTTACTTAGTGAGTGGACTCCGCACTGGCAGAAGTGAGCCTGATCATGGAAAAATTATATTTCTGTTTCCTTGTACTTTCTATTCCTGAACCCTCTGTTAAAACAGCACCGAGGTGCATGCAGGGTCACCCAAAGCATCATGGGACTTACCAAAAAAAGAGGGCCTTGCATATACTTGGCAATTGTTCCCTTGTTCTCTTTCTTTAGCAACAAAGGTTACATTGATTAAGTTTCTAAAAGAGAGTCTGTCTTGCCACAGGCCAAACTCTGATGTGTTTTTCTTGGCCTGCTCAAGTTAAACTTTTGTCATTCACTCGGCATATTTTAACAAATTAGAAACATTAGAAACCAAAATTGTAGCGATGTTTTGGTTTCGACATTACAGTTCCGCAATTATATTTCAAAACACAACCAAATTGTTTGACAGCAAAATTGAAAAACTTAAAACAACTTTCTTATAGGAACCACATGCTTTCCAAATTAAAACGCACCATTATGCTAATGAGGGCGCAAACGCACGGTGATACTTCCCTCATCGTATGGAACGTGGAGCCACAAAGCTCCCCTTTATACAAATGACTTTTGTAGTGCACTTTGACAGAAGGCCAGGGGGAATGCTTGCCTGTATAAGTACGCACTCTGTATGACCTTATAAACACTGAAAAAAAATACCACTGTACCTTTTGCTCTAATTTTGGAGTCGTCCTTTTTTTTAAGTATTCCTTCTGAAAGCAGTATCCAGTCTCTTACGCCAGAAATAAGAAATGGGGGCAAAGTAAATATTGGATAGAGGGATTAGGACCACAACCACCCATAAATTCAACATACAGATGCCAGTTCACATTTGTTACAGCATGGTCTGACACAGCTCACTCTCTCTCTTTGAGCCATAGACTGCCACAAAGAAGAAGGGCCACAGGGGATTACCAAAATTGTACGGTCTTACCCTTACAACTACAGTCATGCAATGGATACCAAAATATGAGCTGCTGACAAGACAGAGGGAAACAGTGAGGAAACCTACAAACAGCGAGAGAGAGAGAGACAGAGGGAGAGAAACTATCACAGCACCGCTGAATGATCTTCATCATCAGTTTTCACGCAGATAAACTCGGGCCAAAGTTAGCCGGCTTTCCATCAGGTTATTACATCAGTGGTGAAAGAGCAGAGCGCGTTACTGCCAAACCATCTTTTAATTGCTATCTCGCTGCGTCACGTTAGTGAAATGCGAATGACATCAGAGCGAGAGGAGGGAAGATGTTGCTGCTGGGCTGTTGCATAAGGGTTGCAGGAAACGGGGGCTGGGAGATGGGGATCAGGGCAGATTGTCAGTGATGCACGCTGGGCGGTTCCCGTCACACCCTCGCTGCTGTAATTAAATAATCATCTCGGCCTGATAGGGCTGGGTGTGGGCTGAGGGGGTGGAGAAGGGGGGTGAAGGGGCCACCAGATGTTGTTTTGTTAAAGGCCACCGCGGTGAGAGAGTTGACCGGGTCGACAGAGACGGTCCCCGAATTAAGTGCAAAAACATTGCACGTCACCAGGACAAGATGTCATTTACCGAAGGTTCAGTCAGTGATTCGCTAGAACGCTCTTTAAACTTCTCTTCTCCACAATTACAGTTTGCGGAGTTAATGATTTAAGCTCTGGAGGACCGTGAGAGTGAGGTCAAGGTTTTCAAAAATTGTTACCAGTTTTGTGTAAAATGAAGAAACATACCCATTCCCCCCACCCTCCCAACACGCATGTGCATGCTTCTCTGTACCCCAGGCAGACACACATTCTTTATGTAACCAAAAAGACTTAAGAAAACAGCCCTCAGTTTACGTTGTAAAGCAGCATCATATTGCTTTGGAATAAATTTAGTGATCCTTTTGTCAGAATCGTTTTCTTGTCAGGAACAACCTGTTTGTCCTGGCTGGGCCAGGCAGTTTGTCTTGTATTGCGGCCAGACGGACGGAGTTATGCAAGCTTCCTGCTCACAATGGCTGACAGTATGCTCTCCGCTCGCGAATGCTGCAGGAGGCTGATCAGTATTCTTTTCTGTGTTTGTTTTGTGTTTTCTTTCCTGCTCAGAGAAGTCATTTCTCCAGACTTTTGAAAGAAACATGCTCACACGCCATGACACAGGC
The DNA here is from genome assembly GCA_019176425.1 of Megalops atlanticus. Classification (NCBI taxonomy): domain Eukaryota; kingdom Metazoa; phylum Chordata; class Actinopteri; order Elopiformes; family Megalopidae; genus Megalops; species Megalops atlanticus. The sequence goes on from CM032888.1 coordinate 10,370,708, forward strand.
ATGTAGCCTTAACACACAGTATATGAGACTGTGTGTAAGTTCTGTGGACAGCATATTCTTTGGGGGGGGAGTCATTGTGTTGACAGCTGAGAGGGTTTTCTCACTTTTTTTAATCTGTTTTAGCAGGTTCTCACGGCTTTTATGACATAGTAGCAAGAAAGTGAAGGGGGGCTGTGTGTCATGGGCGTGACATCACAAGAGGGGGTGGGATTTAAATACCCATCATCCCTTGGGTCAATATCAACATGTGGATTTACCTTTTAGAGTGAGTTTTTTTTTTTTTAACAAGCCCTGAGGTGGCCCCGGTCTTAATGTCAACACCATCCCAAAGTTTGTTGTCTTTAGCCAGAGGCAGTTTTTCAGAGGCAATGGATGACTATCCAGCGCACCAGAGCTGGCTATGAGTGACGCTTTAACCTTGCAGTAGCATCTACCACGGGAGGCCAGGACCAGTAGACAGCAGGGGGTGTAATCACAGTAGTTTAGACTGAGCAAACACAACATTTAGGCCTCTTTTTTTTGTTGTAATGAAGCCGAGGGCTAATTCCACGTAAATAAAAACAGCTGACGCAGAGCTCGAGAGAAAGGCTCTCGTGTTCCCACCGTCACAGTCGGGCTGGACGCACGCTTCCCTGCCGTTTCTGCTGTTGATAAAACTGATTGTACGCTTCGCTTCTGGCTTTTCTCAACCGGCAATTGAGAAGAGAAATTATGCAACGCTGAGAACATAATCCCGGACGGTCTCTTTTCTTGCGGTCACCGCCGCAGCGTCTAGTTTGCTTTTCAGCGATATTTTTGGGGCGATTGAAAACATCGACGCGCTCTCACAAAGTTCTCTCTGGGGGGCGGGGATCGTCTCACGCCGGAGCGATCCTTGTGAAAATAGCGACTAGAAAGTTCCACCAGTGATCGCCGTGTCAACAACTTCCCTTGGTCCTAAATTGGCCACTGCTACCAGTGTCCACACTGCCGATGTGTGCATGCGGATGAATGAGATGAGGGAGGGGCTCGCTACCACGCCCTGTAGCATAGGCCGTGAGTCTGGGGGCGGTGATGAATTGACCCTCCGGAGAATGTGGCTCGCCCCCTTCCTCCCATTGCAGGGCCAATCAATCAGCTGGATGCCCGGGTGGGGCCCACACCGCCTCGTCCGGGCGGCTGTTCTGCCTCCAGCAGTCGAAGGAGCAGGCCGTCATCTGTACACGCCAGAGAGAGCCCTGACTCGCAAACGGACATTTCCGTGACTTTAGGCCTAGTTAGATCTCCTGTGCTTCGTGTTCATTTTTTGTGGTCTTTGAGCCCCTTTTCCTTCGTTTCTTCTGCATTTCAAAGGTCGACTTCCGTTCGCAATGTGCAAAAAAGCAGCTTTCTGGCCTTGCTCACTTTTCTCACTTTTCAGCTCCCTAATGAATTAAGCAACAGCAGTAAACCACTTCCCCTGGCTTGAATGTACTCTTAAGTTATTTAATCAGCAGTTGTTGTCGTACAACCGACTAATGGAAAATACATTAATCTCCCCTCTCGCGGTGCAGGAAATAAAACTCAAAAGATTATTTGAAAATTAAAGTGAAAACATTCTTGGCCGGTTCGACTTTGATATTTTCTTTTCACATGCAATTACTGCTCCCAGAAAGGGCATTACCTGGGACTGTTTTTTTAGGCTTAGCACAGGCTCACTGATGACAAATTCGGCTGGAGAGTTCGGCATTTCCCTTAAGCTTTCGCTTTGCATTGGACCGCACATCTAATAACCAACGGTCTCAGCCGCTCGAGGAAAGCATTAACAATAAACAGACTCACTTTACCAGCTGAAACCAGTCTGCTGAAGTCCTCTGCGTCTGAAAGCGTTTTGAGGTGGTGTCAGACCAGGGAAATAATCGTTTCCAATTCTTTCATGGCAGTCACAAATAATAAAAACAAACGAGATCTTAAAAAGGGCTGGCTGTTTTGTGCTTCATAATTGATAAAGGTAATATATTCATTGACCCCGGTGTCTGTGTTGAGAAATGATAGATGATAGAATTCACAGGGACAGAGACGTGGGTGGCAGGCGGAGGTGGGGGGGTTTGGGGGGGTTGGGGGGGGGCAGAGCAGCTTATGTATTTATTCATTTCATGCAGGATCTATGGAAAAGCATCTGACAGTGCATGTAGTAAGGATCGATGAAGTCACCGAGGTAACGCAAGGGATTCTGGGAAAAGGCTGTGACACAGCCTTTAATGGTCGCTTTCGCTCCGTGACCGTGTTGAGTCACCTCAGAGATGACTGCACTAGTGGCCCTCATGGTGGTTTATAATAGCTGATCAATTACAGTCATCAGTATTTATGCAGTCACATATTTTGTACATGTTTTGTATATGTAGGGAGAGAGAGAGAGAGACCATACGAGTGACCATACAAACATCAGCCACAGATAAGTGTTCATACTATGTTGAATGTTGTGTTTCACTGACATTATCAGCCTCCAGAGTGTCTAGCTAACGCGTTCACACGTTCTGCGTTCCTGCAGTATCAATCAGAAGCTGATAAGAGGTAGACTGTCACCCCTGACTGAGACGCATGCGTGGAATTTGCGCTCGTTTCGGCTCTAATCCAGTCGTACCCAATTGAATCAGTGATAGATGAGCAGCGCTCCCAAAGAGCAGTCGCGCGCTCGGTTTGCCGGCGATTGAGCGCTCATCGATGCATTCGCGCTCCGCGTGTCCCGGACAAAGCGAGGCAGCGAGGCCGCAGCTGTCTTCTGAGCGCGGAGAGAGAGAGAGCGCAGGAGCGCCCGGCGCTTCGGCAGACGGAACAAGTTAACTGGCTTTGTCGCGCATCAGCGAGTCTGAGTCAGATGGACCAGCAGGCGGTTACAAAAGAAAAAGTGGAGGCGAAAAAAAAAGTTAAAAAAAAAAAAAAAACAGGGTGCAAATACAGCTCAGCTTTTTGGCACGGGGAGCCAAAACCTCATGTCAGTTATAACCACAACCTTTTCAGAGTCAACTTCAACCTCCGTCCCCTCTCTCCCTCCCTCCCTCTCTCTCTCTCTCTCTCTCTCTCTCTCTCTCTCTCTGTCTCTCCCTCTCTCTTTCTCTCTCCCTCTCTCTCTCTCTCTCTCTCTCTCTCTTTCTGACTTGGTGAAATTCCAGAGGAAAGCACCTAGATGTACACAGGCGAGATTAGGAAGTTTTCACTGGAACCATGTGGAAATGATTCACTGGTATTCTCCTGTAATTGCAACCACATTACTGAGAAAGCCTGGTATTAATTTCCCTTAACTTCTTGACTGATTGAGTTATTATATCACATTTGCTGCTCAATGCACAATGATATTAAATGCATGTAATAGGAGACCATTAAAAGTTTGTCAAAACAACAATTAGGAAAGTTCCTGTTATCACAAACACAGGCCACATACATGTAAATACATTGCATGTACTGTACTTCCAATGAACCCATATCGGTGTCATTTTTCCTATGGCCTCTTACTGTATTTCTGGCCTAAGAATGCATATGTTACCATATCCGAATGCTATTAACACTCTGAAAGCGTGACCTCCATGATGTACTTCTTAAGGGACTAAACTCACAGGCGATCTCTCATTGCATCAGACTCTGAGTAAATATATTTGAGGAACAACAGAAAGAGTTTTCATTAGCTTAGAACTCACCTCCTGTTACTTAGAAAATATGGTCTCTAACTTAAGTGATCATGTCTGAATTTGAAGGGTATCCTCTATGATTTGATCATTGGATGGAACCACAGAGGTGTACCTCTGCACACGATTGGTCACTGTATTGTTCTTATTCTCTGGTCCATTACTAGCCTTATCACTGGCTCGCATGCATCTGAGGCTGGTGGCAGTGGAGCGTGGTGGAGAATGATGCCGATTAATATGTATAGGCCTAGATACACCGGAAGGTGTTGCGGGAAGCAGTAATCGGTGCTGGGTACTGAACCGAGATCAGCATTGCCTCAAGCAAACTCATTACCGCTGTGTCAGAAGGTGGGGGGCCCTTGATTAGGCAGAACTGGGGTCAGTTGCAGTTGCCTGCATTCCTACAGGGCATGCAGACAGGGGATACAGTACAGTTTACAATATGTATTTTAATGTGCAACTGAAGAGCCCCCCCTGGCAGTGTAAGGGGACACATATGCAGCTCACAGTATAAGGCAATCAAAGTATAAACTGTCAATACCGCTGTGCCTGTAGTGACACCATGGGACTCCTGTGTAAAGCATGGAGGATAAAGATGGACCCAGTGACCAAATTATTGTTTTACAGAGAGTAAGCAGACTCTGTGAAGCGAATGTCTGACGACAGTGTTGTTATGTGTTCTGCTTGTATTACCTTCCCAGTGCCGACCCCTTCCACTCCCAACATGCACATCTTTGGTGGCTTCTGACGTACACTGATTGGCTCAGGCATGCCCAGTGAGTCACGATAGGTCCCGCCCTCTCCTCTCCTGCTCACTTGTGAATACCATTGGTCGTAACATTTCTGATCAGAGTCGTCAGCTTGGTGCGCAGAGGCCTTCCTTGTTTGCAGAGAGCAGTCACTCTGCATTTATGTGACTAAAACATTCTGTGCTACTGGTGAGGAGGTGCAAGTGGCTGGTCAAGCATTTCTGTCTTTCACCTCTTCCTCCTCCAAACCAACTCCACCTCAACACCCCCCACCACACACACACACACACACACACACACACACACACACACACACACACACACACACACACACACACACACACCCAGGCTTCTTGGCCTCATGCTTTCTTGCCAAGGACCCCTTCAGTTTGAGCCTTGATACTGCACTTGTGGTTGCATCACATTTAATAACCTCATCAAACACTGTAAGACAGTTCTTACTTTCACATTATGAAGTAACTCCGTGTTCTTAACTGTATATTTGTGGAAACTATGTGCTGAGGATTTCAGCCGCTACATAGGTCATTGACAATATTTCAAGTCTGGTTTCTGCCTGTTTTCAAATTTCATGTCTGGTTGGCTTTCATTGCACGTAATTTGCTTCAGAAGGATCAGCTTGCAGAATCTGACAGGATAAAGTGGGTGGTCTTAAAATAGTTAGACTTATGAGCCAGATGATCGATGCTCTTTGGCATCACATAGATTGTCTCGGTGAACAATGTGGTTTGAAATTGCCCGAGTTCTCGAAGCACAGTCAATTTGATACAAATGCAGTGAAACGCTTTAACTGGGGCCTTAATGGAGATGGGTAATTACAGAATGCCACCTACTCATTGCTGTAGTTTAAACTGGGAATGATGGGGTTGCTGTTACAACTGCCTGCATTAATTTAATCTTTCCTTCCCGTAACTGTAAGGCACAAATACTGAAAGTATGACTATTAATATCACGTTAGGCTACAAAACTTTACAGAGACCCCATGGATCCAGTACTTAAAACTACTTGAGACCAAGGTGAAAAGAGTTGCATACTGGTGTGAGGTAAGAGTGCACTAGTTTTTCTGCTGTTGTTGTTCACTTTTTTGACATCTTCCTTCCTTTTTCACAAACTTCTTTGTTATCTGCAATTGTACATTTGGCTCTTCTCAGTGCAATAAACTGTACAGGATCACAGGGTGTAATGAATGCAATCCACTGATAAGCACGCACACACGCCAAACATGATCATTTTTCATACTACAAGTTCCACAGTGCACCCTGAAGGAACCACAAAACAGAGGACAGGGGCATCCCCCTGACGTGTCATAGGACACACCTCATATTCACCCTGGTCCTGGTGGAACAAAGCCAGTTCTGTCAGCAAATAACACAGCCGGGGGTAAAACCCGGGCCGAAGGGTTCGGGAGAGCTTCATCATCTCATTCGAACCCTAGCGTTCTCTCACAGCAGCAGAGCAGCGCGTCAATATAATAACACTGCTGCAGAATAATCCTGCCTTGTTAAAGCACCTGTCCCTCTCTGATAACTATCCGATAACCAGTGTGGCATAGTGGTTAAGGAGTAGGACTCTTAAACAAAAGGTTGCTGGTTCAATTCCCAGCTGTGGTGCTGCTGTACTCCTAGGCTTAACCCTCAGTAAATATCCACCTGTATAAGTGGATAACATTGTAAAAAAACAGTAACCAATTTAAGTTGCTCTGGATAAGAGAGTCTATTAAATGCCTGTAATGTAACTCTCTTTTTGCCCAGAGTGCAGGAGGCTGCAGACATAGCTGGCCGTTCCCTCACCTGGCCTGTTGGTTTTTCTATACGACCTGGCGGCCGTTGGTCGGCAGTGAGCTATCGCGCCCACTGCCGACACCGAGCAAGCGGGCGGCGCAGGGGGGGATGAGTCCCGGCGCGCCCCCCGGCAACGTCGACGGCCGCGATCCAAACCGAGCGCAGCACCTTCCTACTTCCTGCCTGACCAATAATCACATCTGCCGTGTACAGCTGCGCGGCGGAGAACGATTAATTTTTCCCTCCGCGGGGCTACACCCGCGGTAATCATTTATTTTCCTGAAACGCGGGGTTAAAAAAATGAAAACCACCGGCACCCCCCCCCACCCACACCCCTTTAAAAAATTACAGCTTTTGATACATTAGCCTGTGAATGATAGGCCAAAGACCTCCCTTAATTGCTTTTTTCTTGTGGTGTCTCAATTTATTTCTGAAAAGCCAAAGCACACAGTCTGCTTTTTTTATGATTGATGATGCTGTGGAGATGCATCAGCTCTGGTAAAGCGCGAGGTGCTGTGATTAACGACGCCGCAGCCGGTCCCTGAGGATCCGCGGAGAATAATACTGTTATCTGGAAACAGCTGCTACTGAGAGAGTCAGGGGCCCCAGGGCAGGAAAGGGGCCCTATGGCCAAAGAGTGGACCGCTCCAACTTAGAGAGAGAAGAAGGTAGAGAGCGAGAGAAAGAAGGAGAGAGATGGAGGGATGCGGCTGACCCCAGGGCAGGAAGGGCCGCTCCAAATTAGGTAGAGCGAGAATGAGAAAAAAAGAGTGAGAGGGAGACAGAAAGAAAGAGACAGAGGAATGCAGTTGGACCCAGGGCCGGAAGGATGCCTAATGCCAGGAATGGAGTGGTCCAACATAAAGAGAGAAAGAGTGAAAGAGACAGAGAGACTGAGCAGTTGAGAGCCAGAAGCAGACAGACAGACAGACAGGCGGGTAGACAGACAGACTGACAAATGAAACAGAGAGCGAACGGGAGAGTGAGAGAGGCTTGACACTGCAACAAAGGCTCCGGTAGGTTGCGGAAAGTGCTGCCAGAGGGGTCTAAGCGTGCTTGGCAGAGCACAGCTGTCGTATCAGAACGATCGTCAGGGGTTGAGGCAGCCAGCTCCGTTCCGGGGTCAACGTGCCTACAAGATTGACTCACCATCCCCCCCAACCCCTTTATCCTTTATTCAGCAGCGGCTGTCTGGCTCTTTGTGCGGCTGCTATACCACACACACACACACACACACACACACATACACACACACACGGTTTACCCCCGGCCTGCTCTGCCACCTCTGTTGATTCAAAAGCCCTTCTGTGCCTGCTGGTGCCCACCCCATTTGTCACCCCTGCCTGCAACACCAGGAACAATATCCGCCGAAGAAAAACGCGGACCCTTTCATCACCATACACACTGCATGCCCTGTAAATAAGCAGGTCTGTCACCCCGGTATTGGATGCGGTCCTCAGAATGTTTTGCCATATCATAATCCATCTCCTTTTTTAATCGCGCTGTCATTAGTGTGGCACTGATGCATGGACCAAGACGTGCTTGTGACAATAGGCCATTAAAATTGATCACATTGATTAGGCCTTGTGTGTGTTAAGTTCAGTCACTACCAGATTCTGGGAAGTAACAAGCTGAGACAAACCTTTTGCGGAGTGAAATGGACTAAAGATACATAAAAAAGACAGGGCTGTGCTTGACAAGCTTTATTCTGCTCTAGTAGCTCAAGATACTGCTCAATGAATTGTGTACATATATGCATCAGAAGGAGCACACATCAGATAGTTGTATGATAGATCTAGCATTTCTTTGTATAACTCCAATTAAAAAATGCTTTAATAGCAAGCAGAAAAAAGAGCACAAAACAGAGTTTAAAAAAATGTTCACATTACTACTGTTAACCCCACAAATCACTTAGCAAAATTAGCTCTGAAGATGTACTAATGTTCAGCTATTCATTTATTCAGAATATATATTTTTATATCCCTGTCTTATTTGCCCATTAAGTAGATTTGTCAGTCAAACTGACGGCGCTTTATTTAAGGTTGAGGTGCATGCTGGGATGGAAAGGTGACTTTGGCCGGGGCGGGAGGACTCGGCGAGCCTCTCCTTCCGCGCCGGTCCCTGAACATCTGTCCGGAGGGCCGGGGGCAGAGCTCCCATCCGTCATGTACGGGACGAGACCTCCGCCCTCTGCGCCGCAGGGCCCGGCGCAATGGCTCCCGGCCAGGCTACATCCGAGCGGGGCCGACGCGCCGCCGTGACCTCCTCTGGATCCGAGACAAGAACGCGCTCCGCCGAGCGGCTACTCTCCCAGATGGCGCGGGGCTCTTAATTGTGGGCGGTTCGTTTTTTTTTTTGTTTTGTTTTCTTTTTTTTTTTTCACGCTACACCTCCGAGCCGCCAAATCAAAGGAGAGCGGTTGTGTTTTCCCCTCCTTTCTGCGTTTCAGAAGAATTTTAAAAAAAAGGGAGTGAGAATGAAGCCGGCCCTCTGGACAGGAGCCGCGGGCTCACAGGCCCAGAGGCCTCGAGACCTCCAAGAAGGTTCAGGAAGTGGGCACTCTGTTCCCTCTGTGTGGAACCTTCCCTCTTTTCCCAAGGTTTATGGCTTTATTTATTTCTCCTCACAACCGTGACGCTAAGCCCCCCATGTTCCCGACAGCGTTGCCGCTACAACCCCCGTAAACACGTGAACTTGCGGATTTTGGATCACAAATGTTTATTTTTGCAGCAGTTGAGTTTAAGCGTCTGTGGTTTCGTGCCCACGTGTGTGTTTTATTCTTTTTGTTTGAATATTTACGTAGGGAGGTATTTTATTGTTGTTGCATAAAAATAGCATCTGGTTTTTATTATGTGGAACTTGACAAATACTTCCTTGACAAACAGACAACACACACACACACACACACACACACACACACCACACACTCGCACAAACACTGCTTAGCTTGAAGGCTTGGGAGATGCTGAAGGTCTGCGCTTGCCGTTTTTTTTCCCAACAACAGTCGCACACATATGGGTCTGAGAACCATATAGTTGTGGCTGAAATTTTGCTGTTGCCTGTAGCGACCAAAACACAAACAAAACCACAAATGTTATATTTTTAGTAACCCATCTGTCTCTTTAGCCTGTGAAAGTCTGGCTTTAATGTCCAGAGGGTTAAGAATAATAATAATTAAAATGTTACAATGGTTGTTATTTTTGTTATTTTTCACTTCAATAGTCAAAAATTAAAAATATATTTAAAAGACACATTTGTATGTGGCAGATACTTAAAAAAACATAGACATCTGGAGGGCAGGGAACATGCCATGTACCTATAATATCAATAAACACAATCTGCTCCCAGTTCTCCCCCTTAATGAATCAAGACATTGTTTCCCACCGATTGGGTACGGGGGCCATGATGCAATAAATCATCTCAGTGTAAGCCTTAATTCCACCCTCTTTTATGCTCATCAAAGGTGTTTGGGAGACGGCAAAGGATGTGCCTGATTTTAACCCAACATGACTGTGTTCCAGGTCTGTTTTTTTTCCCCTCTCTCATCACTCCTAATGAAGCAGTTCTCAAAAAAGAAAAAAAATTCTGCCACCGTGCAGTTTTGAATAATAATCGCAATAATGAAACGATCGTTCTGAGAAGAAAAGTTTCCCTCATTGTCTGTATTCATTTAAGTCTCATTTAATGACTGCGGGAATCAAACGCGCCAAGGACCGGGTAGGAGGCGGGAAGGCAAGAGCTGCGCCAACAAACAAACAGGAGAGAGAGGGAGAAGAGGAAAAAAAGCAGGAGGATGAGGAAGGGAGGAAAAAAAACACAAAGAGAAAAAAAAACACAGATACATCGGAATACCTCCGTCTGAAAATAGACACACTTTTGTTTCGTGCGGCGGGGGGAGAGGTGTAGTTAATTAAAGCCGGAATCAGGTGCCGCTGGATGGTGAGTCTCCGTGACAGTGCATAGTAAGAGAAATGTAAATTTGAGGGTAATGGTTGTCAGCTTCTGACAGCTTTAAATGGCCTTTTAGTTCGGCGCGCGTAGCTGTCATAAAAAACATTTGGAATGCATATGCAGACAGCTGAAACGGCGAGGCACATCATTATCAGCAAATGGTGTAAGCTGCTCCTCCGCGGGCTCTTTCCCCAGTCAGGACATGCATTCGAATTCGTTCTCCTTGCCTCCAGCCTTTAAACAAAGCGCTGTCAAGGAAACAAGGCGTGTGATGTCAGAACGGCGTTTTCGTGTTGCCAATCACCGGGGTGCTACATTTGTACATATCACCTCGACCCGGTGAGCGCATGAAACGCGCGCCACAGATGTTGATTTAACTCTGACGACTCAACTCCCGTTTCCACGGCGTCTGCTGGCTGCCACTTCCTTTGTGCGGGTGCCTGCATGTTTTTTTTTTTTTGGTATTTGTTGACTTCTTTTGTTTGTGCTTTTATTTTGGTCCGGGTGTTCTCTCTCTCTCTCTCTCTCTCTCTCTCTCTCTCTCTCTCTCTCTCTCTCTCTCTCTCTCTCTCTCTCTCATTTTTTCTGTCCAGTTAAAGCATTAGGCAGCTAAATCACAACAGTTTAATTGGTCTCTCTCAATGTCCTTGGTAAACTGTTATAACTAGTATACACAGGGTAATTACATATTATCATATAAAGGGCAGTAATATATGTTTTCTCCTGTTTCTTCTGTGGTTCTGAAAATGCAGTACAGCAGTTTACACATTGTATCTGCCCACCACATCTAGTTTGCAGTTATTGCAGCCATCAAATAGCTATGATTAGCTGTAAATTCAGCCCACAATAAAGTGGCCCTTACAGCTGTATAATTGGACTTTGATTATTACGTTCTAGGTTACTGTGAGCAAATATGTAAAAATGTGAGAACACATTAAAACAGAAGTCAGAAGTTGATTCTGCTGATCAAATTGATTTGATCATCTCTCCCACTCCCATGATAGTAGATGTGCCGAAGGGTTCACAATTATTTGGAATATCCTCCATGGTTAGGGAGTTGAATGGACTAAATTTGATTATGTTTCTTCTATAACTCAAAGACAGCGTTTGGTTTACACCCATTCACTAGACACCAGACACAATATTATAAAGTAAATAATAATTATAGCCACAAAGCAAAAAATTATAGTATAAGTAAAAAAATTGCATGTATAGGGGAAATTTTGTGTACCCAAATTAATTTTTAGTCTACGGTTATCAGTGAAAGTTTTCAAGGAGCTATACAGTGTTGCTGGCAAGTGCCTTTTTGTGAAAATATGATTGTAGATACCGTGCATATTTTATTTATATGTCTGTCTCTCAGGTCATGCTTACTGATTCTCATTTATAGCAGTGCTATGGTAATCAATCTTATAACAATAAAACAGTGATACAAACCTGCAGGAATATGAGAGTATAATGTTTAACATGGTAAGCCGTGCATGCGAAACCACAAAGCATACCTTGTTAGCCCCACGACAGTCATCACTAGATGGCTAGTTCCCCTTCACCAGAATATAGCAGGCCTATGTTCTTACGTGTGACAAATGAGATGTTGTCATCTGGCTATGTAATCAATCAACACAGCTTTGTTGCCAGACATAACCATAATCAAGGTAAATCCACAGTGAAGACTGTGAACACCAATTATGTATCATAAAGATGTATTCAAAGGCCTAGTTGCCGTGGGTTTCCAACAAGTAGATGTTACTGGCCCAAAAGGTAGCTGGCTAAAGTAAGTATCCGTGTATGTGCCAGAGCTTGATTTTTGTTTGTTTGTTTCAATTGAATTAACACAATGATTGATTTGATTTTCTAGCTCTCACAAATTGTATTATGCTGACAGAGTGTGAAGTAATGTAAGTTGAATACAAGAACTACATCGTACATGATGGCATGGGTGGATGATGTAAGAAAGAGTAAGAAATTCGATAACAGCTTCACAGCATTCTTACTTAGCCATTAGTAGTCATGTGTCCAATGCATAGCTGCTTAGAAGGGTGGGTTTCTGAGGATTTAGGTGACTTGAGCAACAGTGTAGCATAGTGGTTACGGAGCAGGACTTGTAACTGAAAGGTTACTGGTTTGATTCCTTGCTGGGGCACTGTTGCTGTACCCTTGGGCAAGGTACTTAACCCACAATTGCCTCAGTAAATATCCAGCTGTATAAATGGATAACATTGTAAGAAACTGTAACCAATGAAAGTTGCTCTGGATAAGGGCATCTGCTAAATGCCAATAATGTAATGTAATGTAATATGCAGTGAGCACATCTATACATCAACATATAAATGAAATTATAACTGGTTATATTTGGCTTTTGGGGGAATAAACTCTCATAGTCTTTGATACATATTATGTCACCACAGTGTGAGTACATGGATGTAAACATCGCACAATTGCGGTTGTGAAGTCGTAGGTGGTATTGTGAAATCGTACAGTGTTGCTTGCAGCCCAACACCCGAAGAAACCATCCAGAGGGGAAGTGGCCACAGTGGAGGTGACTCAGTGACAGGTCGCTGGGGTTAAGTGTCAGAAGGTTCCCCCCGTGACGGCCGCAGATCCATACAGGTACTCTCGCCCTCGGCAGCCACTGGGCGATCTTCCTGTGGTGTTTGTGCGCGGGGGCGGGGCCGGTCGCTGCCGGTCCTGTCAGCGAGGACACAGAGTTCAGTGGGATCGGGTTTCCTCCAGAGAGGACTGTGGTGAAACAGCTACACACGGCACTGCAAACTGAGGGCTCTGTTGTAGGGGGGCCGAGATCATTAGAGGGAAACAAAGAGTGGATTCAGCAAAGCCCTCACCCCGTGTGGGCGACAATGTTGGTGGGGCTTAACGGCGTTGCTTTAATGAACCTAATCTAATTTAGGGTGCCAGAACCTGTCACTGAGTTACCTGTTTGTAAAAGTAGTACACGAGGCGGATAGCCATGAAGCTGGAAGGGATACTTGTCAGAGGAGTAAGTGTACAGTAACAGTCAAAAGTCTGGACACAGCTGATTAATATGATGGATTCAGTTCATTTATGCATTCAAAGACTAATTAAATGTCAAATGCTTGAAGTTTGTTTCTTAGTCAAATATAAATAGTGAAGTCGTATGAATTTCTTTCCCAAAAAAAAATTAGTAAAAATAAAAAAAACCCTTCTATGAGTAGGTGTGTCCAAACTCTTGACTGGTACAGCATGCGTGCGCATATACGTGTATGTGTGTTTTATTCAACAGAATCCAAACTGCAAAAGAAGTGTACCATGTGTATAGCCTATTGACAGCAGTCAGTGAAGTTCAGAGGGCTCAGCGCCCTGTAATCCCACATCGAAGTCAACTTAATGGAACTGCGACTGCGCAGTAAGCGCACTGTGATTAGTGACACTTAATGTATTACATTACTCCCATGGTCAAATGACTTCTTCCCTGGAAATGGAGCGAAATCCCTCAGCCCCCCCCACCCGCCCCCCCTTTTCTGAGTTTGACTTGGACCTTAGTGGTTAACCTTCTCCCCTCCTCCAGACGATGAAACTCTGTGTCCTGAGGGAGAACACAATTTAAACCTCAGCGCACAAACCTGACACCTGTCCCTAATTCCTCAGCCGCAACCTCGACCAATGGGAGCGCAGCGTTTCGAGGAGAGCAGAATGTGCTGGGTGCAGGCGGCTGAGTTCTAGGAATTATCAAGGAAACTGTGACGGGGGTGACCGAGACGAACCTTGTCAGCCCTCCTAGCCCAATCAGTTGCTTCACACAGTATCCATTTCTAGCAGTAAGTTTTCCCCTGTAACGAAACACTATGGAGTTGGCCACAGACTGGCAGACCTACCCCTGTACAAATCACCTAAGTATACTTAGAAGAAGAAGTATTTTGTACATGAAGGTTTGCACTGAAACAGTGTTGTTGTCTATGATGGTTCAAAGAAACAAGTGACGAAGTAGGCTTTCTGTTCCTGAGAACATGGTAAAGTGGGTGCTGCTCTAGTCAATGGGAGGTTGGGAAGGGGTTCTGAATCTCACGTCATGTGCTTCTGATCCTTCCGTCAGCAGGACCACAGGCTTGAAATCCTTTCGCGGCGGCTACTTATCCTCCAACAGCCGCGGTTAGCATTTTTTTTCTAATTTGCAGATAGCGATGTGAAATATGCTTGTTACTCAAAAAAAAGGGAAGAAGGGAAATATCACAGGGCTGCACATAAGGCATGCGTTACCTGTAGGAGCTTCGGAGTGTTCCGGGCTAATTTATGGAAGGAACATCTGTATCAGGGCTTTTCACTTTCCCTCTCTCAGACGAGCTGATTCACGGCCGTGTCTGCTCTCCCCATCTGTGGCGGCCGTGCCATTTAACAGCCCTGTTCTCTCCTACTGTATGCGACCGCTTTTATTGTGAAAGAGATTAAATAGGAATCGGGATCCAGAGTTTGCCGCTCCAACGGCCGGGAGAGAAACGGGCATTAATCCAGGGCGTAAGCAGGCCATAAATTGAGAGCTTAGGAACTTTGTTTTCACAGGAAATGCTTGTAGAGGACGTTGTTAAATCTCCTCTTGGGCCTGTCACCACATTATATTTCAGGCCTTTTCCCTCAGAAAGGTGAGCTGCTGCAGCAAGGGCGCATTAAAAAATGTATTTACAGATGTAGCTCTCTATGTTTATGAAGGTAACAAGAAAGGGAACTAATTAGGAGGCCACTGTGTCTGAAATGGAGCCAAATATGATACAGTAGCATTTTAAAGACTGTGTTGGAAAGCATTATCACAGTGTAGGATTTTTCGTTAGTTATAGTTCATTGCCCTATGGCACACAGCTCACCTCTAAAATACTGGGGGAGTTGTGCTTTACCTGAATGGCAGTATGTGTGTATCAAGGTCGATTTCTCTCCAGCTATGGACAGTGTCTGCCATCACCTTGCATTAGGTCAGCTGGACCTTGAATCGTTTATTTTTTTTGTTTGTTTGTTTTTTGACTGTATCCTGTCCTGCTGTATAATCTGCATATTTTAAAAAAAATGACAACAGAGACACATAGTCGACGCTGTGTTCATATTTCTTCCCAATATCTTTGTGTGGCTCGCAATCGCTGCAGCAGAACTGCAGACTCACAAGCCGGGGCTAACACAAATTGAGCTGTGTCAGCAGCGCGATGCGAAGAAGTGGGTCGGGTGTGAGAAAACATTCCTGCGCGCCCACTGGATCGGAACCAGCATCGCGGAACGGCGGCAGGAAGCGGGTCTGTTGGTGCTGGAGAGTGAGGGCTTGGCCCAAGGGCAGGGAGGCAGCTGGGAGTGAGAGAAGGGTTTGGGAATTGGGGGGTTTGGGGGATTGGGGGGGCACATGATGACAGCGGGGTGTGGGCACCGCGGGTAACGTCTGTGTCAGCGCGGCTCAGTCACCACTTGCACATAGTTCGTCAGTAGCAGGGGAACACATGTGGCACGGCTATCCCAAACAAAGTTCAAAAGAGCCCCCTCTCTCCAAGGCTGGCCCAAGGTGACAGGCGCTAATGACGAGCGGACGCTGCTAAGTGCGCGGCTGACAGCCGAATGGCACAGCCTGACGCTGTGAAATTCAGTAACAGCGGGCATCTGCAGGCAGCCGGAGAGAGCGCACAACTGCTGTGGAGAAATGCAACATTTCAATTAGCCCAATAGAGTCGTTAAGGGCCCCCCCGACCCCCACAGCCGGACTCCCTAATTGGACGGCCCTCAAAAGACGTGTTGTGTCTCCGGACCCCCGAGTTTGGGGTCTGTGTTTACACCGCCAGGGTCTCTGGTCTAATTGTTTGACCTTGTGAGGGGATTGGAAGCAGTATGTGGGGGGGATTAGTGAAGCCAGTTTCACCTTTTGCATGCCTTTATTGAAATGAGTCATTTCCTCTGTTGGGATAATAAGAAGACCAATTCCTCAGCCTGCTAGCCATATGAATTACAGTAAAACACAAATTACTAGTAATGATTATAAAAGCAAATTTTAGCAAACAACAAATTACACATAATAGCTTGTAATACAGCAGCAACATGTACAGTCATAAATTAAATTCATATCGAAGTAGCAGGTCATAATACACAATAATTTTGCTGGCCTTGATCTTACAGATTGGAATCGTCTTCCCGTACGAGGAGTGCAGTCATGCTTTTACTGTAATTAATTTTTGTCTCCTGTCAGTGCCTGCCTTCATCAAGTGAAACACAAAAACCACCGAAACGCTTGGTACAAAAGGCTGAAATTGATTCCTAACATATGCATTCTAAGAGCCTTGGAAAAACCCAGGGGCACAATTTTCTGTCATTTCCCTGTGAAATTAAGTGGGCTTTAACCGTTTTTTTTTTTTTTTTTTTTTTTTTTTTTTAACGCAGGCAGATTGTGGAAATGGTAAAAATGGTGGAGGGAAGGAAAAAAACAGGAAGTTGAGAATAGGATAGGTGTAGCAAAGCAATGTGGGAGCCGGGGGGGTGGGAGAGAGAGAGCCGGCGTCACCTCTCTGCCGAATTCCGACTCCACCGAGCCCCGGCTCTGCGTTTTTCCGCCCGAAGCTTCCCACTTACCTCCAGAGCCCCTGTTTTTGTGCGGTGGTGACCTTGCCGTAATTGCATAATAATCGTGGCTCTAATCGGGTGATCTGGCCTGTACATGTGCACCGGACTCCGGGGCCGTGACAGGCACATTTGCCCGCTCGCCGAGCCAGACATTTCACATGGTCAAGCCAGCGACTGATTAGGGACAATTTCCTGCGTGAGATTGGGCTGGATTGCATTAACCGCGCAACGAGCATGCTGTTAATTGAAATATTTATAATGTTGAATCAGTCTGGCAGATGTTACTCTTCCCAACGTAAACATGAGAAATGGCATTTCGTTTAGAATCTAATGACCAGGCATGGAACAAGAGATCCATCTTCCATTACATGGCATGAGACCATGCCAATTATTTTTTTACATTACATTTACATTATTGTCATTTAGCAGGCGCTCTTATCCAGAGTGACTTACATGGGTTACAGTTTTTACATTACCTATTTGTACAACTGGATATTTACTGAGACAATTGTGGGTTAAGTACCTTCCCCAAGGGTACAGCAGCAGCGCCCCAGCAGGGAATCAAACCGGCAACCTTTCAGTTACAAACCCCGCTCCTTATCACTATGCTACACTGCTGCCCAATTATTGCTTACTTTAGCTAACAATCACCACTTTGAGTCTTTAGAAGGCACACTGCTCATTCCTCTGACTGCACTGAACACCAATGCACTGATACTCTGCAGCATTACAGAGCACTCTCACAGACTGGTGTGCGCTATCTAGTGAAGTCTCCACAGGAGAATAAAGTGGAGCACTATTCCAAACAGATGTCGAGGAAAGACACGCAGGAAAGAGAGAGGTCGTGAGAGAGAGAGAGAGAGAGAGAGAGAGATCGGGAGAGAGATGGATGAATCGCTCTTCCTTCTCGTCCTGCCACGTCGCGGTGCGCTTCAAGCTGGAGGGGGAAGCCCCCAGAAACAGGGGGCCGCGCTGTAACCACCGCCCCCTTAATGCGGCACAGGTTGCTCTTAATGAGTGGCTGCGGGTAATGATGGAATGTGTGCGATTTTTATCTGGGTTTCCATGTCAGGTCCTGGGGCACGAGTTCCTTATCAGAGCGTATTTTATTTTCCATAATGAGCCCAGTAATGAGGTGCCGTTTAATCCGTCCCAACTTTTTTTTTCCCCCCCTCCTTGTTTAAATTTCCTAAAATAATCCAATCCCACAATGTCCACATTCCACAGGGGGGAGGATCTCGGGGGACAGGTAGGAAGACAATGGCTGTTGAGGGAGAGGGTGGAACGGTGTCGGGGCGGAGGGGTGGGGTTATTCTCACCTGAATCGGCGAAGTGTCATACGCACGCATGCGTAGCGCTGCAGGAAGCTGAAAGCTAGCACTGCCAAAACAGTGATAGCTGTTCTATTGCCTCATACCTCAGGTCCTCTGCATCTTGCAACACAGCCGTCACACTGAAAACTGTGTCTAAGGCCAGTCTATCCAATAAAGTTGTGTGAATATGAATAACTCCATCATAAGAATGAAATAACACTACATTAATGGAATTAAAAACCGTTCATGACCACACCATATCACTAACATCAAATGTCATAGAGATGTGTCATTACATTACATGACACTCTACAGAGGATTATGATATTCCAGTTGTAGTAAGCAGTCATCGTATTTTATTTATAAATAGTAAATAGTAATAGATAGTACTAGATGACATTATGTAGTCTTGTGTGCCTTCTACAAATGTGTTATGGAGTCAGTATTTGACCTCCTTAAGTGTCATTGCTTTTCTGTTTAGCTCTTTGCGGGAATGAACAGGGATGATACGGAAAGTTTAACCATCCCGCCAACCTCGCAAATAAATGCGGTGACATTCACTCGCTGGTCACTGGCTGACGCATCGGGGATTCCTGTTTCCCCCCCAGGAGGTGGCCGGCTGCAGACCCTCCGTCTGATCGGTTACTCAAAGCGCGGGGAGAGAAGGTCGGGGCTATTTCAATCAGCCCGGGCCCCTGCCCCGCTCCGTCCGCACGCTCCAACGCTGGCAACGCCCGCTGAAACGTCCTCAAAAGAGCACATAATGAATAACCAAAAACAGGGGGAGGGGGTGGGTGCGCGGGCGAGAAAAGAACCGCCAAGCAAAATGAAATACCCCCGTCACGTAATATACTTGTCCCTTAATATGTGCGAACGTGTAAAGGCGGGCGAGCCAGGGGCCGTAAATTATTTCCAGTGGACAGCATTTGCCGGGTACGAGGGTCCTTTCTTGTGCCAACGGGGAGCAATTTTGTAACCTATACCCTTGTACATTAGTAATCGAAGCCGACCGGGTGAACCTATGTCTACATTAACCTTTCGAGCATTTGGCCGCGCCGTGGTGGATTTGGTTCGCCTCCAGCGGTCTTTTCTGGGTGTTTTTTTGTAAGTAAGCTAACGTTCAGGCCACCCAGCTCCTTGGCCATGAGGGAGCCGCTGAATGAGGAGGCACGGCAGCTGCGCGAGGCTATTTTTAAGGAACAGTTGCCCTTATTTTCCCCCCTCTGCGGCTGACCCCCCCAAGCAACCTCAAGCCCCATCCTCCACCCCCCCATCCCCCAACCCCAAACTCACCCTTCATCCAAGGACAGTGTGTCTCACATGGGGGTACCTGCGCACCGTCCACCACAGTACAACACAGGGGTATCTGCACGCCATCTGCTATAGTACAATATAGTATATAGGAGTACAGTACCTGAACACCATCCTTAGAGTACCGCATGCAGGAGTACCTGCACACTGTTCACTAGGGTGCAGCACACAGGAGTACATGGCTACTGTTCACCAGGGTATAACACAGAGGTATAGTACCTTCATACCATTCATTCTGTGGACATAATATCACAAGCTGTAATTCCGTTTCAGTATGATTTGTGCACCTGCAGGAATTCATATGTTTTGCATTTATTTCTAAATGCCAGGTGATCTCACTCTACAAGGAGTGCTGTTGCAATGCTCCCTACCAACCCATCCAGACCCTGTGTTCTGGACCCAGCTGCACCAGTCCCTCCCAAACATCCCAGGTGTGTCCCCCCAAAACTGTGATGGTGTAGGGGTTGGAGTAGGCCTCTCTTCCGGCCAGCCTCTCTCTCTCGAGCCTTCATTTATTTCCCTCTCTGCTGTGCCTCTCCTCCCATGGATCAGAGCAGCACTTTTAAGCTGGAGCAAGGGCAGTGTAGTTACAGGACAGAAAGTGGATCTAGTAGTAGCTAGTGTTTGTCAGGATGTTACGTTTTTGGTTCTCTTCTACCCTTGTCATCTAAAATCACGATGTTCTTGAACTATTGCAAATAAACCATGTTTTATCACGGGTCTTATCATTGTGTAGCTATCTTAAAACAATTATGTTTTAAAGAAGAAAACATTAAAATTGCTCCACAAAATTACTGGAAATATGTGGGAGGGTTTATGTATGTATGTATGCATTTATTTATTTATCTCTATTTTGCTGTATTAACTCAGTCATTTTAAAGGCAATGGTGAAAACTGTGTATCGAATCAAAAGGTAATGTCGTCTTAATGACAGCAATACCTGGTGTTCAGCAGTGAACGGCGCAGGGAATGTTTTCCATTTTATCTCCTTTGACTCGTAACAGAAATACCACAGAATATTGAGGTGAGGAGGGGTACTTTCTCCAAAGTGAGTTTTTGATGGACGTGTGGGTTTAATGCATTCGTATGAAAAAAAGGCGCACTTCCTCTCAGGGTTTGATTTGATTTGATTTCCTTTAAGTTTTTTTGAAAGCAGCCGAAAGTACCCACGAATAATCCGAGAAGCTCCAGAATGGCGTTACGTTGTATTGCATCAGGTTTTTTACATCACAAAACCAACATCATCCAATGGGGTCCCTAAATTATGCATTCCCGAAATAAGGAACCCTTCTGTTCTGAAGCACCCCGTGTTTTGTTAGCATTGTCCCACACTCGCCTCCCCATAATGTTCTATGGCGCCTTACAGACTCATTAAGCGAATATTTTCTCAATGAAGGGGGCGCTTTGCTTCAGGGGACTGCACATGTGCCTCTAGGCATGAATCATAACGCAGTGAGGAGCACAGCTGTCTGAAGCCACCACTCACTTCAGTCTGCTGCCTTCTGTCTCTGGTTCACTCCCTCGCTCGGCATGAAGGGAAAACACCGTTTCAGAGAGGCGGCGGATCGTCTGTTTCGTTTCGTTTGGTTGTTTATTTCAGTCTTTTTTTTTTTTGCTTTGTTTTTACCCTTTTTCCCAGACTCCTTTTTTAAAAGACACTTTAAAGAGCGAGGCTGAGATAGCTTAGAGAACAGCTCGTCCTCCAATGGCTGGAAAGCTTCAGAGGCTCAGAGGAAACGTTTTGAATTCCGGCTCATTTAGCAGTGACGTCTAAGACACGAACATCCAGGTCAAAGTTCAGGGCAGAGAACTGAGAGTCTGTAAAATATAGTTTTGCATGTATTTTTATTCCTACAGCACTACACGCATAACGAGCGGGACTTAGGCCCTCGATATCATCTGCGGCCTGCCTGAGCAACAGAGCGCGTAACCTCGTTAAAAAATTATTTACTTTCGACGCAAAGCAGGAGAGTAGACACTTAAGATCCGTCAGCCCGACGAAATGCCAAGCGATTGTGCCTCTCTCTCTCCGTAATGCTCTGCTTTTCAGCGCAGGGCCTTCGCGCATAAATAAATAGCAGGCATGGATCTGGAATTATAAAAATGTCACCACAAAGTTGTGGTGCAGTTGATCCATATTAAGTCGTTAAATTGCAAGAAGAACAGAGGGGGGAGAGAAAAAATGTGATGCTTAAGAGTTATTAAAGTTGCATGATGGGCCTCCGCACGCAAGCAGAATATGACTTCTCCTCTATTAACGGGCAGGGAAGACATAAACAAAAGCAAGCGGCCCCGAAATGCCGTACGCAACGTCTGCGACACAACGTTTGCATCATAACAAATCTGTCACGCGTCGCCCGGGCCTACAGCCTCGATCCGGTCAAGCGCCACAAACACTCGATTAGGAAATTGAAAGCAGGGGCAGCGAGAGAATCCCTCAGAGGAAATGACAGTCGGCGGCTGTGCGCGTTAGCCTGTCAGCACCTATGAGTGGGAAACAAAAAAATCCTGCACATGCTCAGACATTGTTTTGCTGCTCAATTTAAAGAGCAAACAAGTAGATAGTAGAGCTGTTAAATATTCATGAGTAATTTCAACATGCTTGCCTCATTAAACGTTAGTAAAATGCGGGGTATTTTCACCACCAAAAGAGTTGTTAAAGGCAGGGGAATGTTGCTTTTTGTCTAATCCGGCTTATCTGTGAACATGATCACATTTTGAAACTGAAGCTGTCTCTGTACTTCATTAGTTGATGTCGTACTCTGTGAATGTGCGGAGACAAAGAGAGAAAGGCGCACTTCACAAGTAAAAATGGATCACAGAGCTGAGAACAGCTTCTGGTGCCACGTTAGGTATTGGGGGTAATTAGCTACTTCCTTTCCCTCTCCGCGGTCCCATTGCTTGTCACACCTTAGTCAGCAAACACTACATCACCCACGTCTCACCTGGAGCACTGATGAAAGCGCAGAGCAAACCTCGACACACTGCCTCTCTCCTCTGCATATCAATACAAAACCTCACACACACACACACAGCCGTTACGCCTTTGCTTAACAACAACACGACACAATGCCTCACACTGCTGCATGCCAGGTACAAAGTACTGTAACACAGAGCAATGTGCAACAATAACTGAAATGTAATTTCACCAGTCCGCAAAAAACCACACAGCACCTCACCACCCCCAACAAAACAAACTTTCTCAGCTCTCCATAACACAGTACTGTTACAAAGAAAACAGGGTAGCTATTTGCTCTGAAGCCACCTTCACATGCACACTGATATACACACACATATTAACAGCAGCGTAACAGACAGTCTCCGGAGTTGCGTGTGTGAGCAAAAAAGAAGCCAAAGATGATGTTCAGCACGCAAAAGGAGGCCAGAGATGATGTTTTGCCTGCTGCAATACACCGGAGGCCAAAGTCTAACAGTTGCAGCACTGGACTTTGGACCACTCAGCTACGGGGTTGAGTCCCGGGTGGGTAACTATTACTGTACCCTTGTGCAATGCATTTCGCCTACATTTCTCCAGTAAATACACAGCTGTAGTAGGAATGTGTAAAAGGAAACGCAGTTTGTAATGTTATCTTCCAAATAAAGCGTCACTAAGCACACAATGATGTGCATTACAGCCAATCCCAATATTTTTCCGTCTTAGTGTTTATGAATTCTGTGTATTATTTACATTGGATGCTCTTTGTTGAAGTAAACAGATACAGTATGGTCAGGAAGAGTGTGTCATTTTTGACTGTAATGAGTCTAATATTTCATTATTTTTTGCAAGTGGTCATAATTTAGGCAATTAGAATTTTAGAATGACTGTATGAAGTCTTTTAAAGCTGATGTTGATCAACAGAAAATTTAAGGTAAAACATATAACATTTAGTAAAGTAGATCATAATTTAAAAGAGACGCTTTCTAGCTAGTGTTTTGAAATTGTTATGATTACCCCACATATGTGTATGAAATCTATTCTTGTCACATTTTTAATACATAAATCCCCACATTTTTAATAAGATACCATCTGTGTTAAATGTATTCATTTATGTTTCAGCTGAGATTCATAATTAAAGGGAAAATAATCTCTGGTTTGTAGGATAAAGCACTGTGCTTGGACCCGGTCATGTTTGATTGGTGCTGTGGGTGTTAGTGTTCTGTTTCAGTGAGGCAGAGTGGTAATATCAGACCCCCTCATCAAAAGAACTATGCTGCCCTCTTTTGGTCTGCTGAGACTATATCAGCAGAGGTCAAAGGTTACGCAGGGTGCAGCACTCACCGGAGCACCCAGAAGCTGCACATTGTGATGACTCAGTGAGTGATTTGTGTGAGAGTGGACTGAGGAGAGAGATGGGGGAGAAAGCGAGTGAATGAGCGAGGAAAAAGAGAGGTGGTGAAGGATTACGTTTCCCCCAGTGAGGAGGAGAGGGAAATAAAGAGAGGGAGAGCATTTGACTGATTAATCTCTGTGAGAAGCTTACAGCAGTGTGGGTTCAGCGGGACCATCTGGTTTGAAGGGTCTGGACCAACTTATCACGGGCAGCACGGCAGAGCTCTCGGAACCGTTCCAAGTCCGGCGAAGGCTGTGCCCTTCCTCATCCTCGCCCCGTCCGTCTCCGCCCCGGCCGTGGACCACCGGGATCTCAGCCCGAGCTGGGATAATCCTGGACGCAGGGCGACCCCATGGCCCCCGAAAAAAGAGCACTTTGTGGGGGGGCTGGGTTCTCTCTCAATGGCCTCGTGTTGGGGAGCCCGGCCTCCCCCGACCGCCCCGCCAGCTGCTCGGCATTGTGGGTCGGCGGGTGCCACGGGGAAAACTCCGTTCCCAGCGAGCAGCGCGGGGACGGGACAGCAGAGCGCTAATCCTGTTTTGCACTTGTATGCTATCGACAGCGTTCGGGAGGGGTCTTGGGGGGGGGGGAGGCACTGCCCCCCGCTACTTAAGCAAGACAAAAACAGCATTAAGCCTGCTGGTAGAGGAGGCCCTTCAGAATACCAAGTGATTGCGGAGCAGGTTTTCCCCTTCTTTCTCCCGGGAAGATTAGAACACAAGGGAAGTGGAGGGGTTTTTTTTATTATTCCAAGCGGCCGAGGTAAACAATGGGTAGTGTCCTCTGACCATATGGGTTTAGCGGATGAATTATGTAAATGGTCTTATCTCAGCTTGTGATCCGTGTTAACGCGGCGCGGGCAGCCGTGCCACACGCCCTCACCCTCTGTCCCGACCTGACACTCTGTCACCTCCGCACGCATCCCCTGTCACGCTGACAACGCGCAGATGTGACGCACACGCATGAAATATTGATACGACTGCAGTTGAGCGAGGCCATAAATATCCTCGTTGTTTGCGTCCGTGAGGGCACCGTCGGCTCGCGGCTTCGCTTTTTAGGACTGTAAATGTTCGGAATGGGTTTTCTTTTTTAACGCTGCCTTTTTAAAAATCACTTTCGCGAATTGAGTCTGTGCACACATATTACAGTAATTTACAATGCTCTGTAAAACCGAATGCAATTTTAACCCACTTATCTCGTGGTTCTGTAGCGCATTATCCAGTTTAGTCATTATCTGAATTAGCACTTTGTTATGACCAATTAAAGCCGTGCAGAAAGAGTTAGTATCAGTCCATTGTTTGCTGCTATTTTCACAGGCACTTTATATCAACATGATAACAACACGTATTAAGTATTTTCAAAATAAATAAAATGACGCAAGCAATAAAGTTCAGCTATCTAATTAGCGAATGAATATTTATACACATATCCAGAACTGCTTTTTGTGTTTGCAATGACCATAATTTTGAATGTGGTTTCCTTATTAAAAGTTACATAAAGAAAAATAGACTTATTAATTATTAATAATTAATTCAGTTCATATATGGAAACATGGTCTTCTGAAGCAGCGTTTCCCAAACCTCTCCTGGAGGACCCCTTGTCCTGCATGTTTTAGATCTCTCCCTGCTCCAACACAGCTGATTTAAATGATCAGTTTGTTGTTAAGCAGCTTCAGGAGTTCATAGCGAGATGATCATTTGAATCAGCCGTGCTGGAGCAGTGAGAGATCTAAAACATGCAGGACAAGGGGTCCTCCGGGAGAGGTTTTAGGAAACGCTGCTGTAAAGCATTCACTTCATGCATTCATTGTATTCCTCCTTTAAACGTGTCGTTCTTTATTTTCTTACTTGAAATTTAAGAGTCGTGAAGAAGGGTCAGGAAGTGTGACCGTGAGGAAAAGAGAACTGAAACACAGAGCTGTTCAGTGGAGCAGGGCATCGGAGCTTGTCCTTCTGCGTCTTTTTATATCTTCTTACTTTTCGGATCGTGCCCCGCGCCCAAAATGATCTGAGGTTTGTTGGCCTCCACCTTATTTAGAAAGGAACGTTGCGCTGCGCTCAGCCCATGTCCAGAATGAACATCTGCACAAAGCAGCGCGCTTCTGTTTCCTTTAGACTGTGTGTGCATGGCAACGACTAAACCTCCACGGCTACTGCGAGGACTGCTGCTTGCATGCTGTCATTTGAACATTAAGCAATAAACACGTCTAACGCAGGGATTGTGTATGATGTCAGATTCTTTGGCGTTTTTATATTCAGCACTCAGATTATCCAGCGCTTGATATACGTTTATAAGATTCAAATGCATTACCTGTAAGGGGCATCTTTAATGAAAAGTTATTATTTAATAAATAATGTAATACTGTTTTAATATTTTGCATGTCTGGTTGGATGATCCTGTTTTACTATGTGCTGTTTTGAATTCTTTAAAAGACAAAAAAGTACAAAGTTATATTATTATTAGGGGTCCAAGCAGCAAAGCTGTAACCCTATTGTGTTTGTTCTGATTTTTAACATTATTATTACTGGTACTTTGCAGCACTGCAACATTCATTTGTATTATGTATTTCAAATCTGTAATTCATGAATATACATACATACAAGAAATTATTTGTTAAAAGTAAGTAGTAGTAGTAAATATAGAAGAGGCAGAAATGCATTATTAGGATGTTAAATCGTATTGTTTGTCTATCCCTTTGCCTGCCCAGTGACGTCAGTCTCACCCTCCTTGGGTTTGACGGACAAAGCAGAACATTACCTTATACAGGGCATAGAGAGTGTGAAATCAACATGGGATCTGTATGTAAAACTCTCCCATGTGATGCGTCAGGTAATTAGTCTGCCTCTGGCAGTGACACCTGTTGATCAATCAATGGCTGTCACTGCCCTGCATCCTTCATGTGCAGGACACAGCAACAAGCAGAGCTTCAAATGAGTATGTGTGTGTTTCTGTGTATGTGTGCACCAGCCTGCCTGCCTGCCTGTTTTCATGTCTGTGTGTTTGTGTGTGTGCCTCTGCAATTATGTTTTATTTTTCATTCGTAATGTTTTAGGTGTACGTTTTTTGCCCATATGGTTCATTGTCTCATTTGCGTCTCACAGGCCCAAAACATTTCTTCAAGTTTATTTATTCCCCTCAGTAGAAAAAAACATTTTGTCATTTTTTTCCCACCAAATAATAGGAAAGCCTCCTTATGAAAAAAATAATAGCTCGAGTCTGGTGGGCTTTTCTAAAATAATTAAAACGAGAGCCACAAAATATTCATGTCATTAAAAATTCATTTTTGGCGGTCAGTCATGCATAGTTGTCTTTGAAAGCCCTTTTCAGATGCTAAGTGTTAATAAACTCCCAGAAGAATGCAGACTTGATTGAATTTCCCATGGATCACGGGAGGGAGAGACGGTGTGGCGGACCTGTCAAGGCGGGGGACGCAGCCGCGTAATTGTTCCCGATGCGTTCCCTGCTAATTACCGCCGCTGAAAGTAATCTCCAAAGATTATGGCAGCTGTCACAAATAACAAGCAAGTGATTCCATGCTACATTACGGGACCGCTCCTTCGCCGTCTCCTCTCCCGGCTCGGGAGAGAGCGCGGCACCCCAGCCCCTGTTAATGAAGCCCTTTTCTCATTCTCGCCGCCCTGATGTTTCCATTTGACGACGACACGCCGGTGACTCCGGGGTTAATTTTCCCGACTCCGCGGGGTTCATTATTTTACCTGACACTCAGGACACTTCCCCCCCTTCCCCTATTCTAATGGGTGGCTAATAGAAATTAGTTTTGATTAATTTTGCCACTTGACACTTCCCCCGTTTTGTTCAAACATCAGGTAGCTGCGCGGCTTGGCAGGCATCTCCGCCGAGACTGTTGTGGCCTATAAAGAATGTATTAAAGGTGGATTAGAGGCAGTCAAGAGTCCGGCCTCTGGGGCTGCCGTTCAGGGAGGCTGCTCCGCTGACAATGTGCCCAGGGTGAGTGGCACTGCACCTGGGGGAGAGGCTGCCGCTGGGAGGGAGGGAATAGGGGAGATTGACAGGGCGTGTGGGCTGGAAAGGGGGAAAAAGAAGGAAATGGGTACAAATTAATTTCCTGCCATGAGATGTTCAAAGAGACGAATTAGCATTTCCCCGCTGATACAGGACCATGGAGTTCACTTTCCCCTCACATTCCCTCTCATTGGTCCTCTGTTCTGACTAAGCACCAGAGGTACTTTGGTGATGAATAGTCAGTGAGACATACACACGCGCACACACACACACAACAGGGGAAGTCACAATCTCTCAGCCTGCTCTGTAGATTGCTCTTGGCAGACTATATACCCAGGTTCCCTCAACTCTCAAAACATTATGTAAGAAATTAGATGTAATACTTTCTTAAATTACATTACATTGCAGTGAGACTGATAATGTACTGCTTGATCAGCATATTTTCAAAAAACAAACTGCTGGGTGTTTGAATTTTTTCAACTGAATTATGGGCTATTTGTCTTACGGGAATATTGTTATTTTTGTTGCCAGTTGTACCTTTTTACTTCTGTATTGTCATCTTTACACAACACTTTGTACCATTTTCACAACTGTATTTGCTGTAATGTTTCTTAATGTAATCAAGATAATAGCAAGGTAAAATTATATTAGAAACTAATTCAAACCTTTCCTCCAATGTTTTTTTTTCCATGTTCTACTTGTCATTTTACCTTTTATGTCCTTTTCAGTAGCAAGGACAATTCCAGTATCCAGATATATGATACCACACCAAAGGGATTTAATGGTACTTTCAATACTATGAATATCAGTCAATGTCGTTACTCATGCCTGATCTTGTTTAGTGTTTCTAAGAGTTTTATGCAAAAGGAAAATGTAAAATATTGCTATTCCCACTGTTCAATTCCCAGAGGAACAGGAATGGGAGAAATGTAGTCTCCATAACAGCTTTTTTTTCCCCTGCAGTTTTGCACAGCTTGTCCATACTGCACATGCAACTGAAGTTCCAATTAGTAGCCTCCATCAGAGAGAACTACAGTCACAGCAAACCACGGAGTCAGATAGAATTTGTTTCACGGGGTGGCACTCAAGCAGTTAATGTTGGTTGGCTGCGCCTGCAACGCAGAATTTTATTAAACTCATAAACCAAAGGCCCGTCTGGGGGATTCGGCGTGTTCGATGACAATTTCATGAAGGTTGCCTCACCGCAGCTTGTCACTTTCACAATTGCATCAAAAGTCTGGGAGCACTTGCGCTAATCTCTGCGCCCGCGCGCAATGGTCTTTGATACCGACTGGGGTATAACTGTCTTGCAGTCAAGGAGAGCTAAGAAGAGAGGAAAGCAAACAAACAAACAAACGGGGAAGGAGACATGATGGTTGCTTGTTCCTCCAGCTCACCTTCCAAAGGTTCTGAAGGAAAACCAGAGACTGAGTTAGGCCTGACAGGAAGATCTACAGATTATCCCCAAATTGGAATGGACTGGGGAATCAGTTCCTCTTGTCTGGTGGGGCGGGGGGGTATGGAGCCGAACAGGGTGTAGGCGGCTTTGAACTAGTTCCCCAGAATGGGAGAAACACAATCAGGATTGCACTTTACAGTGCACATGCCTTTGATGCTTTCCGTTCTGTCACCGAGCTTGAGAATTTACAAAGACAGAGAGGAGAAGTGTGCTATACAAAAGATCATTTACTTTTGTTGTTCTTATTACCTATGCTGGTGTCAAAGTGAGGGAACACTCTTTACACTGCATTATATTGGAAATGCAGAAGGCCTCATGTTATCTGTTGTAATGATTCCAGTGGAGGAGACAGGAGCTTGGTATGTGCTGCGTTTTGTGAACAAGTGTAACTTGAGATGGTTCTATGAGACAATAAAACACATGGTACTTCATTGGACACACCATAAATGTCTGGTATGCCCAACTGGACACTGGAGCTCTTGAAATTTTGAAAAAGTAGCTCACATTGTCCTTATATCTAATTACACATTCAAATACACATTTTTCAAATTAAATTGTATACCCGGAGTCATGTTTCACAGTAAAAACTTTAAAACTGTAAAAGCTATGTACATAAATTGATACAATAACATTTCACTTTTTGCCATCCAGAACAACTTACAAATTAATGTATAATAGTGCATATAATAAGGCCACACAAGCAACTGCACAAATCCAGAAAACATCAGTAATACATCTGACGAGGTATAATGAGATGTTTTCATAACTGTCCAGCTATATTGAAAAGACTTATAAAGCACAACAATACTGAAGAAAATGACAGTAACCTGAGAGTTAAATTCACATGTTCATGTGTAAAATAGTGCTATACCAACTAATGGAAGTGCCAAATAGATATGCGAGACTTATAAACATAGATGCTACAACATAGTTTATGTTAGTGCTAGAAAAGTGGAGAGTCCAGGTTAGGCTGTTGTAAAAATGTTGAATAATTGGGAATTCAGTCTGTGCTGGAAGCTGGCCAGTGACTCTGCTGTCCTCGCCACTGTAGAAAGCTCTTTCCACTACACAGGGACAAGAGCAGACCCTATTGTTGTCCAGGGTGATGCAAATGTGTCTTCACCAATGAGTGGCGAAACCCATCATACTTTCTGAGCTTTGCAGTCCCTCCTCGGCCTCTGGCTCCACCTGCTTTTTGGCTTCACAGTGGTCCTGTGGATACTCCTCCCCCTGCTGGTTGCTTCTGGTCAGGAAGGAAGGGTATTGGTGCGTTTCCTCCTGGGTGTGGTGGAAATCTGAAGGGCAGAGTCCAAGGCTAACGCTAATTTTAACGTTTTTTCTGTATGTTTCTTGTAAATGTGTGGAAAAGTAGTGTTTTCTCAAAATCATTCACCATTCCGTCTCCCAATGAAACTATCGATCAGAATCACAACATCTCAAGGGGCTTTCAGTACAGTATCAGTCAAAAGATTGAACACACCTACTCATAGAAGGGGTTCTCTTTATTTTTACTATTTTCCACATTTTAGAATAATAGTAAAGACATCAAAACTATGAAATAACACAAATGGAAATTATTCAATGATCAAAAAAGTGTTAAACAAATCAAAACCATCTTAAATTTTAGATTCTGCAAAGTAGCCAAAATTGTTTTTGTAAAAATAACATTTTTGGAAAGAAATTCATATTTAGGTATCAACTTCACTTTTTAGATTTGTCTGAGAAACAAATTTCAAGCATTTAAGCATAAGCCTTCAGATCAAAATGTTTTTGAACGCATGTTTCCCATTATCGTAACCAGGTGTGTCCAAACTTTTGACTGGTACTGTACTTGCGACGTTATAGTCTGTTAGGTGCGTCTCGGCGCTAGTCATGCTCGGTGCTTCGGCGCAGCTGAGGGTCGTCCTCCTGACAACACCTGGAGCACTCCACAGCTCCTGACGCGGCGGGTCTCGCTGTCAGCGCTTTCCTGACGGATCGCTGCCTGCTGCGGATGAGCTTCCCAGACGCTCCGTGAGCTCTGAGTGACGGGAGCTCCCGCCTACACCCCCACCCCCTTGCCTCCCCCTCCTCCCCACCCCACACACACTCAGTGTGTCATTTGGAGGAGAAATCAGTCTGACAGTAACCTCCAGGCATTGCAGACAGAAGGTCACCTGGAGCTCCGCTGGCGCCCTGCCATCCCAGACGCGGAGAGGAGCGGTGGGGGGGAGGGTAGTGTGGGGGGCGCTGAGCCGAACGCAGGACCCGGGAGTCTGAACGGGCCGTGACTCAGCAGAGCCGGGCCCAAGGGTTCCCGCAAGGAGTCCTGAAGCCCGACGACAAAAGCGCAACTCTTCACAGACATGTTGAGGCTACCCCCCCGTCACACCAAATCTGGGACAGGAAGGGAGAGAGGGAGGGAAAAGTTCTTTGAGAGTGATCCATTCATCTCAAATGGGGAACACATAGGAGGCGGTACCCATTCATCGCGCTACCTGTCGCTCTCGGGTTGCCTCTATCCCATGGTCACACACACACACAAACACATACACAAAAAAACATGCAGATACACATACACACAAATACAGGTGCATCTCTGAAATGAAGCAGGTCATAATGCTTGAATGAGGTAAATACACAATTAATTTACTTTTAAGAAGGGGGAAAAACAACAGTCCCTTAAATTGTATGTTTTAGCACACCCCCTGTTTGTTCAGCAGGAATGAAAAAGGATGGTTCTGAGGAACCAGTAAAGCTGTGTGGAGAGGCCTAACTGATAATGACTGAACATGAGTCCCTTCAATCTGTGACACTGCAGAGTCACAGAAAAGTGGCAGAGTCGGGAGAATGGAACCAAGCAGGGCCATTTTCTGGCATTTTCATTTTGACTGCTAGACCTGCACTTCCAGTGTGTCCCAGGCTGCAGAACTGAAAGCTCAGGGGTGGCCTGCCTAGTGCAAAGACTGAATTGTTCTGTCATTGAATTACTTTTACTGCTGACTGTCCGTATGGTAAAGTGTTTGGGCAGAAGAAACTTTCCCCCTTTAGAGGACAGCGGTGATCGTCCCCTACTGTCACTCTTCAAGAGTGACCTTGCACATGCGTGTTTCTGTGAGCGAGTGTGTGAGTGAGTGCATGCGTGCATGTGTGCATCTGCATGTGTGTGTGCATTGTTTGCATGCATGAGCTGGCGCGTGCATGTGTTTGTGCGTGTGTGTGCATCCGTGTGCGTGCGCGTGTGTGTGTGTTTATGTTTGCATGAGTGAATGAGTGAGTGAGTGAGTGAGTGCATGTGCGCGTGCGTGCATGTGCGCATATGCATCTGTGTCTGCGCTTTCACTTATTTATTTATTTACCTGTTGTTTTCCATACGCTTGCACTCAGTGCCACTAAATTAACAGTGACATATTTGGGTTGCTATCACCCTATAAACAGTATCATTATTGCCACCGTGCGGAGCTGCTCCGCGTTTGAAGTTCTGCACAGGCAGAGTCGAGCACGGCGCCCGCTTAGAAGAGCTCCTCCTCACGTGAGCCCCACGCGCGCGGCACCACCGCGGATATGGGGCCCGCGGGCTGTCGCCCCGCATTAATCACGCCGCTGGATATCCCCGTCGCCGGGGTCCCGCCTCTCCACACCCGGGCGCTGCTCGCCTTCTGGTTACCCCCCTCGCCCAGAATGACGCAGCTGAAATCCAGGTGACCTGGTGGTTTTTTTTTCAGCCAGGGCATCATTTGCATGCATGTGTGTGTGTGTGTGTGTGTGTTGTGTGTGTGTGGACACAGGATCTACACTCAGAAGAACAACCAAAACATCTAACTTGCAGGATTATGGGAAGTGTTTTGTTTCCTGGCCATATATCTCTATGCATCCATTGCACTGCAAAAGTGTAAATGTATGTATAATGGAAGTGAGGACACTGTGAGTGACATCACCCAGCACATCTCTGTCTCTTTAGACTAATTTAGTAGCCAACAGCAAAAGCACCAGATTCAGGCAATGATGGCCATTCCACTTTTACAGTCACAAATTTACAAAAAATCATCACTGCCTATGCTGGTGCTACTATGACCATAATAAGAAAAAAGGTTCCTTCTACTACTGCCATTATTAATAGCATTACAACTACTACTGCTATCACCACTATTACTACTGCTACTGATGCAAATAATAATAGTGACAATAATAATAATATACATTATCACATACTGCTGTCTTTTGTTAACATCCAGGGCAGTATATCAGATTCGGAACAGACAAAGAACAGCAGGTTCCATAACTAATGAGACATTGACTTCAGTCTGAATATGATAAATTGTTTAGGTGTTTATTTATTTATGAATGTTTGATGTATGGAGTTCAGCTCATGATTAATTCCTTACACAGACCCTGATCAATATGCAAGATTTATGGCGGATTTCCTTTAATGTTATTTTTATTGAAAAACATGGATAGTCTACTTTCTTTCCCCCCACACATTCATTTGATTGATGTCAGCACCATATTAACATAGCTTCCCTTTAATACTGCGCATAATTCCTGGCTCTGTCAATTCCGGAAATCTTTGTGGCTCATTCAAAATGCCTTGTTAAAAATTAAAGCGATTGTATTCCCCTTTCTAATGCTAATAATGTCCCACGTGGGCTCAGAATGCATACAAAGAGCAGAAATGTGATCTGTATGAAACAAACGCAACTTCTTACGGATGCAGAAGATGTCAAATGATTATGAGACGCGTTTGGACCCGTGCTGTCGGGATTCTCATTCGCCCCCAAGGTCAAAATGGCCCATGTTTTACCTGTCACCCTGTCTAACTCATAAGGAGGATGTGTTGTATGATTACTGCTGCCAGCTTGCTGGTTTATCCTTAATGTGTCAGTGTTACCTGCCTGTCAGTCATTCCGCCTCTCCTTGTCTCCATAATGGTCCGCTCTGGATTAGACATCGTAGGACTAAAATGACCTGAATCCTTGGCCAGCTGCTGGTTCTGGTGAGGATATCCTCACCATTCGGTCTGGGTTCCTTTGAGGTCCCTCATCACTGTCACCACTGGTTTGCTCACCGGGGATGTGGGAGGTTTATTGTTCAAACAATCTTTGCTTTTTAACCTGGTCTGCACTGCCCTGGACTTGCCTCATCTGGTACGGCTGACTTGTGTAGACTGATTGCATGTAACTGCAAGGCAGTACCCTAATTCACCTTTAGTCTGTTAAATACCATATTGTACAAATGCAGTGGTACTGTTATTACACACAATATCCTGAACTGACCAATGTATTTAAATATTTATTTGGAGGTATAATTTGTTCATTTAAAAGTAAATTATCTAGGTTAATTGAATCAGTATTTGACATGGTGACCGATGTTTGAAAGTTTTCTGTGTGTTATTAATATTATACCATTTCTTTATTCATTTTGCTGAGATATGAATGAAATGTTTTTTTTATGTTACCCTGACACTCAAAGAATGAGATCAGTAGCATGAAACCATGTTATGGAGGAACAAGTCCATCGCTTGACATCCATCCATTCTGTTTTATGTGACTGTATTGCATTTTCATGGTTTTTTATCTCTTTTTTTGAGGTGTTTTTTTCTAGAATTTATAAATGATTTCTACTTTAGTGAACTATTAATTTGAAAAGATACACAGTATGTACATGTCTGTTTTCAGTTTTAAAATGAAACAGAACAAATGTGACACACAAAGTACATGAGCCTCACATGTCGATTTTGGCAGGACCAAGCTGAGAAAATGCAAGCAGGAGTTACAGCGCGTGCAGCGTCCCTGCTCTGGGACTGAGGACACAGGGCCTGGGAGTGAACTGAGGCCTGCTCCGAGCTGGCTGCTCTCACCTTGGTGAGCTTTCAGCAGGAAAAAGCAGACATCCCCAGAAAGCTTCTCAATCTGCTTGACTCACTGTCACTTTCATCCCCTCCCACTTCAGAACTCTTCAGGTTTTAGAATGACTTAGAATGCCACCAGAGTCTAGTGGAATTAATTTGGTTTTGATAGCTTCACACAACCAGTAGCCTATAATAGATATTAATGGCCATTGTCAAATGCAATTTTTTCTCTAATAGATTTTAGAAATGTTTGACTGGCTTCTTTATTGGGTCTACCTTCACTTCATATCATACATGTACAGTACCAGTCAAAAGATTGGACATAACTAATTAAGGTAATGGGGAGCATGCATTCAAAGACATTTTGCTAAAGACTTATGCTTAAATGCTTGAAATGCTTGAAATGTGTTTCTTAGACAAATATAAATAGTGAAGTTGATGCCTATGTATGAATTTCTTCCCAAAAACTTAAAAATTATTTTTGGCTTCTTTGATGTTTCTAAAATATAAGATAGTTTTGATTTGTTTGGCACTTTTTTGTTCACTGCATAATTCCATTTGTGTTATTTTGTAGTTTTGATGTATTTACCCTTATTCTAAAATGTGGAAAATAGTAAAAATAAAGAAAACCCCTTCTATCAGTAGGTGTGTTAAATTTTTGACTGGCAATGTATGGTGGTCGGGCTTCTTAACATTAGATAATCTTTTAACCCAGGTAGTAACTTGATCTATTGAATGGCTTGGATTCCAAAGTTGTTAATAAGTTATGATTGAAAACTTTTTTTTCCTGGTCTGTTTCTTCATGAAGTAGTGAGGGGGTAGAATAGGCAACAGAATCTATAAAGCTATGCAGAGGGGTGTAGAAAAGTTTGGCATCCACACTGGGCATAGATGCACCGTCATCAGGCACTCCCACCACAGAACCACACCCTCCCCGACCTGTGCTGTGTTGTAGTGCAGCCCCCTCTGCCTGTGTAAATTACAGGCTGTGTAAGGGCATGTTATCGCACTGTCAGGGCCATGTATACTTAATGGCAAAGGAGATTATGAGAGGTAGTTTGTGTCCATCCTTAGGAGTGCACTTCCTCCTTTTTAGGGACTGTCTTTGGATCCTAGCTATCTGTCTAGGGCTGTCTTTACTTTTTTTTTGTCTAACTCCCCATATTGTACTATTTTCCCCTCTGTTAGGAAAACTAAAGACACAAAGTTGTGTCCTGGTCTACCCAGGGCCCAAGCACCAAAGGCCAAACGCCTGACCCATACTGAATTTTTATCTTCTGCTGAGAAGTGTGCCACTGAGGCATACTGAGGCGTATGAGGAGGAGCCACCGCCCGTTCTCACAGCTTTTTGACGAAGTCCTGGAGTTTACAATGGGCCAGATGCTCAGCCACCGCCAGCGGTGTCCCCACTGATAGCTGCGGAACGAGGACGACGGCGAGAAGCGTCAATCAAGTGTCACTCCTTCTGCTGGAAAACAGTGGCTGGCTTGACGTTTGCCTCCCGAGACCGGGATCCCACTGATTTGTTATTTTGATGTGCTTGTATTACATTCAGGCTCGTGACGGGAGGCCCAGACACGGGCATGCCGTTTCCCCACTCTGCTTATAAATCAGGTAAAAACAATAAACGGCATCAACAATGGGAGTCATTTTCCAGCCAGCTACCTGTTGTGCGTTCTACTTTCGGATTTCGAACGTTTCAGGTCGGAGCGTTTCAGCCGAGCTCCTAATTGACCGTCGGGGAGAAATCGTTGTGTGTTTTATGGTACGCGGTCGCTAAGCCGTAAACCGTCTCTGCTTTCCACATTCAAGACCTCATCCATATTGATCTGAGAGGCCCTGTCTTGTCTCGGAGGGGCCTTAATTTGCAGAGGAACACCTCTGTCAGCAAACAAAGGGGGACTGTTCTGCCTAGCGTGGTGACTTGCTCGAGAAATGACAAATACCATCAGGAAAATGAGAGCTAATTCGCCGCTGAATGTTTGCTTTAATTTAGAGCCGGGCATCTGGGTTAATACCGGGATTTTTAATTTGATAAGAGCAATTAGGAGGGATAACCGGAGAGCGTAATTAGTTTGAGCTTCTTTGGCAGACCGGAGTGGCGCGTGGCAGGGGCTGCGCTCTCTCTAGGTGGTCTCCCAGTTCATCAGTTCATAAATAAGTAATTTGAAGCGCATTCCGGGGGGAAATCTCCCTTTCTGTGCGCAGAGCAGTCCCTCACCAGGTGCAGCGGCAGGCAAACACAGGCTCCAGCCTACTGCCATCGGAGCGCTGTACACCAGCACCAATGTGTGTGTGTGTGTGTGTGTGTGGGAGACAGAGAGAAAAAGAGCGGGGCAGATGCATGTGACTCCGCGTGTCCTTGCAGTGGGGGTGAGCGTGCGTGCTGCGTGTCACCAAGCCGTTTGTGAGTATTTGAAATGAGCCTGCGCATCGCTCAAACAAAACAGGTCTCTGATGTCGGCGTGGGATTTGAACTGTGGTTGAACGGAAGACGAGGGACAAAGCCCTGCATAATTCCAAACGTGTTCCATTTGTGAACTCTTATTTTTAATATTAATAATTAAATCTCTGAAGGCAGAGGGAGAGATTTAGACATTTTGATTGACACCTCTGAGGCACTGTGTAATATATGCTTGGTGGGGAGTAGGAATCAACCATAATCAGAGAAGAACGCTCTGAGTATCTATCGTAACATTATGAAGGCCATGAAAATTCTATTTATAATCAGCGTGTTTGTGTACATTGCGAATTATCTGCAAACAGACGGATCGAAAGGCAGGGTTTATTGATTGGCTGGAAAACAGACAGATTGACGGTTCTGAAGCGCGAAGCCTTTGAGTGCCGTGTAAAAACCTCCTTTGCATGGAGCTCTCCCGCTTCTGACTCCTTGCCGTCCCAGGAGAGGCTGATTGGGGAGATGAAATGCAGAATTCCGCCCCTTCCCCTGCACCCCTCCACATGAAAGTCCAGCAGCTTCCCATTGTTTCTGAAGGGTAACTTTAAACTTGCCGTTGCAGTCCAAGAGAAATAGTCTTTCGAATGCAAAGCAAACTTGTGAGGGAAACAGCTCGGGTTTTTTTGCGAGGATGGGAAAGGAGAGACATCTTCAAAGGACGCTAGAGAATCTTAAAAGCAGATTTTGAATAGATATTGAATAGCCTGTTTTTTTCTTCCACTCCATGTGTCACTCCCTCACTTTCTTTCTCTGATCAAAATTGTCTGGTTATATAATAAATGTATAATAAATAAAGGAAAAAATAAATGCACTGTGTTTATATTCTGATTATTCATGTAATATTAAGGATTTATAATCAGATTTATAAGCAGACATCAGTTAATGGGAAATTGATGATGGTGTTTATAAGGACTGTATTGCAATCAGTAGTAGTAGTAGCAGCAGTAGCAGTAGAAGGAGTAGTGGTTATGGTTTATGGTACATTAGTCATAATGTATTAATACATAATTATATACAATGTATTGTATTATAAAATTATAAAAATATTCCAGTCTATTCTATGTGTTGTCTGAACATGCAGGTAATTCCCAGGTGGTCCTTTATACAACACAGTCATGCTAGAAGCTCATTCTTTCTCCTTTTTCCCCAGCCTTTAAAAATGAGTTTCATTCCATAGTATACATGCATATTTTTGGCCTAAAAAAGCTGGATTGTAAGGATATCCACAAAATGCACTACATAGTCACCATATTTATGAAAAGATGCAGCCTTTCCAGTAATGCTGGATCTTGGATATATGATTCATTGGTAAAATAATTTGGCTTGGCTGTGCGGCTTTCCTTGGCAGCTCCGTCTCAGACTTGCTGAAAAGCAAGGGATCTTGTGCAGCTGGTTTGCGTGTTCGGTATGTACGAGGCAGTGCGACTCTGAAGACATTAAAGTGTATTGACGTGAGCCAAGGCCTGCTTTAATGAATGGTTCTCGGGGAAGGAGAAGTTTCCAGCTAAGAAGAAAATCCAGAGAAAACACGTCTTTTCAGATTGGAGCAGGCAGGAGTTATCAGGTGAAATCCCACTGGTTCCAACCATCCCAGACCTGCCATGTACTCTCCAGTGTCTGGGAAAAGGGGTGGGGATGGGGTCGGGGAGGGGGGGCGGCAAGGTCTGTCGCTGGTGGACCTCTTCATCACAGTCTCAGTGCCTCTCCTGGTCGTGGGACCGAGCTTGCCAGTGACTGTCTCACAGATGGCCCTGACGCCAATATGCAAGACAGGTACAGAGCTCCACCGTAGTCTGCCCAGCCACTCTGAGTTCACATCCCTGTGAGCAGGGCGCCATCTAGTACCAGAAGAGTGAGGAGCCTTCCTGACACACGCACAGAAGGCTCTGCTTCTCTTTAGCATCATGCGTTTACTCAGCAAGGGGAATCACAAGGTATTGCTGTATTTCGGAGATACCCTCTCAACACCACAAACATCCTTGCTGACAGAGATGAATGTCTCTCAGATGTGACTCTAGCTTTGCATCTGACCAAATTTGGTATTATGGTCTGTGAAAAAAACTTAAATAAAGTGCTGAACCTTTTTGTCGTGCCCGTTCTTACTTTATTGATATGTTTGAGTATGACTGCGAGGGTTTTGTGTGATCTGGGGATTGACTGGAGTGACACACAGCTCCCTTATTCAGTGACAGGGACGTAGCGCCTTAGTGTGCAGATTAACACCACTTCCCTGTAACTGTGGGGGGAAAACAAAGAGGGTGAGGAGACAAAGGAGCTCCTGTCCTCCGCTCTCCGGCATCGTTCAGGGAGGTTGGACTGTTTACCCTCTCGGTAATGTGGGTTTAATTCCTCCTTTGTGCTCAAAACGGGGAAATAACCGGTGCAAAAAAAACAAAAATCCCCTTATGAGGAGAGCGGCGCTGAACAGTTAATGGAATATATTCAAAGGCCAGAATCCCAGATGCAACATAAGCAATCACTCCACGTCGTCCTCAGACTTTTTTAATATACAAAAAAGCAATTAAAGCAGATCCTCCCAATAATATAAAGTCTTCATTAAGCCCGGTCCCAAAAGCGCTCGTGGAAAGCAAACAAATGAGCTTCTCTCTCCTCTCTCTCCCGGTCCCCCTCGCCCCTGCGCTGGCGCGCTTTTAACTGCACAATTGCGTGGCGGACGCGGGCGCGGGCGTGACTATGGCCGCGGCAGGGAGAGAGCGCAATCCGCAACTTGGCAGGAGTGCTTCTGAAGGGTAAATGTGCGGAGGGAGAGCAGGGGGAACAGCAGAGGCAGTAAACACAGAGAAGGTGACTGGGGCCCCCAGGCGCGGTGAGGCCCTGCCTGCAGGAAAAACTATAACATTTTACTCACGACGAGCCCCTTTTTCTTCATAGCCCGCACTCCTCTGACAGGCCCCCAGTGCCCCCCGCTGTATTGTAATGGTGGTACGGTCCCCCCAGTGGGACGTCCCGCAAGAACGTCTCTAAAAAAAAAACAGCATCCACTGATCTTTTCCCCGCTTTCATCCGTTTCCCTGCGTTTGCACAGCCTGAATGAGGATGTGAGAGGGAGGGATAGAGGGAAAAGCTATCAGCAGTCATACGTGAAGTGCGCAGAGCATGGAACAATGATTGTGTACGGCTGTAACAGCACATTTGACTTCATAACTGGGCACTGTAACCATTGGCTGGGGCGAGAAGCAACACATTCAGTCCAATAGTCCAATACACATTAGTTATATCAAGAAGAAAAAATGTGATTGTGTTGGAAAAGTTCTTGGAGGTCACATTTGGATGTGATTACTACACATAGCAACATTTGTATTGAGAAACACCTGAGATTCAAATTAGGTTTAGCTTTTGTTTAACATTTGTTATGATATTTCAGGGATTTTTTCAGAGTAAATGCGCTCTTTATGGGCAACTGCGGCAACGGGTGACAGGGTTGTGTCTTCAGGCGTACAGAGTCAGGTCCTTGAAGACCTGTACGCAGATGTTCGGGGCGAGGACAGCGGCGGGGAGATCTGCGCTCTCTCGGCGGCTGTCGGGGGACGTCAGAACCCTCCCCGCGACTTGCGGGACTCTGAAGGGCACAGCCGGGGACACCGGCGGGACCTCGGAGTCCATCAGGAAGCGTCCCGCGGGGGTTCCTGGAAACAGCACAGCACCACCTGCAAATAAACCCCGCGCCCCGCAGCAGAGGACGCGGGGACAGGCCGGGTCAGCGCGCATCAAGCTGGCAGGCACTGGGAAGGCGCGGGGAGAGGTGACAGATGTGCCGGCGTAGAGTAAATATTGCAGCGAGACGTCTACCTTTTCTCCGCTGCGGGCGCACGTCAAAGGCCAGCCATTACAGCTATCAGCGCTCTGCCTGTTTGGCCAGTCAGCTATATTCCTGAGAGAGAGAGAGAGAGAGCGGAGTGGATGAGTACTGTCTGAGAGCGAAGTCAAAATTCCTCTGTCCTCACAGGTTTCGGGAACAATCTTGCATGCAAGTGTGCGTGTTAGCAATGTCAGAGAAAATGAGTGGATGGAGGTACATAATTTTTTGGGAGGGGTGTGTCTTTGTGGAGGGGGTGGGTGGATGAGGAGCAAAGTGATTATAAATCTTGGAAAGAGGCTGACTTGCGTTTGGCCATTTCTGATAAGATGGGAACTGGGGAGTCACATAAGTGTGTGCGTGCGTGTGTGTGGGTATGTGATATGTGTGTGCGTGTGTGCGTGTGCATGCATGCATATGGGCATGTGTGTGTGTGTGTGTGTGTGTGTGTGTGTGTGTGTGAATGTGAGTGTGCAAGCACATGCGTACGCGCACGTGTGTGCTTGTGCATTTGTGCTGCAGAAGTCAGCACCAGGAGAACCTCTTTTTTTCTGAGGTCTTTAAAGAGGGGCAATTAAGCAGAGCATATCTGGCTGTGAGCACTTAATGAGGTTTGGTCCCAGGAGCAGCATGCTGATTGCGATACCACCGCTCCACGGCCGCAGCCAGTCAAGGGCACGGCGGAACGCGCTGACACGTGAGGGGATGATGACATC
Organism: Megalops atlanticus; assembly: GCA_019176425.1. Classification (NCBI taxonomy): domain Eukaryota; kingdom Metazoa; phylum Chordata; class Actinopteri; order Elopiformes; family Megalopidae; genus Megalops; species Megalops atlanticus. The sequence continues at coordinate 10,412,622 of CM032888.1, forward strand.
ATGAGCCACGAGGCCCTGGGAGGTCCGGTGTCTCGGGTTCCAGACCTGTATCTGGACGGACAGAGCCGACCCACTGGAAAAAAGAAACAACGCACACGTGGGATTATGTATCAGTAAGTGTGCTCAGCCAGTAACCTTGGCTTCAACAAAGTAAACGTTTCATGCGCCATGATGCGTTTGCAGACACAAGCGTAATTGTGCATTTATTTGCACTTAGTTCCCAGAAACACGCAAGCCCGCTTGAACAACAAGCTTTTCAAGTGCATTCTGGGAATTTCCCAAGAGAGGGGAAAAAGATGCTGCATCCTCTTCAAACGCTATGATCTCATTCTATTACATGACTTCCTGTCGCACGGGGGAAAAAAACAACTTCCCTTTTGGGATCTAGGGGAAGGAAATGGTAAGTCTCCCAGAATAAAAATTCCATCAAGCTCTGAAAGTGAGCCCCCTGACTTAATCTAACTGCTAATGAAAGTTTAATAACTGAAGTTCAGGGAACAGGAAATTCCTTGCTTCATGCCTACCCTCCCAAACCAATCAAAACCAACAAATGATGTATGTAAACCGCCCACTAACTCCCCTTTTCTGCTGCATCAGCTGTTTGCATATCCCCCAACCCCTCCTCTCTCTCCATCTCTTGCGCCTCCTCTTATACCTTCAAGGTTCTGTTGTGAGCCACATTCTAGGGTCATCTGTCTGGCTTTGACCCTCTCCCCACTTGGGTTTCATTGTCCCAACCGCAGCCAGGCCCCACCCCTTTGCCTTTAGAAGGTCCAAAATGTGGGGCCCCTCAGCACCATCGTGCAACCCCTCCCTGGAGGACTGAGCTCCAAGTCAAGACGAAGATCCTAGCAGACCTGCTTCCCATTCATTTTAATGCTATCCCTTTCCACTGTAAAAATGACCTCAAATTCAGTTATTCTGAAATGCCTTGTCCTAGCATATGTGCTTTGTCCTTAACGTTAGGTAGGTTGGTGATCCTCTCTACAATTAAAATGTAAGCATCAAAAAAGTGAAACCCTCAATTAAATTCTGAAATGATTTATTTAAAGGTCAGGACAAAATGCACTGTAGTTACATTTAATCTGTGCCTAAGTTATCGGGCTATCAGTGCGTGCATAGGACGGTGGTAGAGAGAGGTCCATCATGTCATTTTTTGAGATGTTGCCACCATATTTATCTGCTACAGAACACAGGGATTACACAAATCTCTCTTGGAAGCCAACTGCGGTCATTTGCCAGTATGATTTAACATTAAAGGCAGAGACCAATTAAAGCCACAAAGGCACTTAGCGTGCACTGAGCAGGCAGCGTTTGTTTAGGGGAGGGTGAAAATGCCAAATGATTTAGCGTATAATAAATCCTATGAAATTTTAACAAACCCCAGGGGAAAATATTTGTTCTTTTGAATATATGCTAATTATTTTCTTTTTGGTAGGGTTTGTTTTCAATGAATTTTTAAACCATATTTGGATAATGAAACGGTGGTATGTGCAATATATTCAGACGTGGAAATGGAGACAAGCATTTAAACAAAGCAAAACCTGCGGAGAGCCACGTGGAGCAGAGGAGGTGAACGCTAATAGTTTTTGTATATTGAAATGACCTGTGAAGTTCTTCTTACAAAGATAACCTTCCCAAGAATAGGGAATATGGGAATATCATTTATGATATCAGACATTTGCATATTAATTACTTACAATCTGTATTTAATATAATACTGCTAATCTTAGTTCTGCCTCACCTTGACCTATATAGAATCGTTTATGAATTAAAACACCTGCTCAGACAATGTCAGTGCTGGGAACACATTCCTGGAAGTGCAAGAATTATTTGCAGTTTAGTATGTGGTGATTTATTAGCGTGTAAGTCAACCTGCTTTGAGGCATTTTGTATTTGCTCCGCGCTTGTGAACGTTGACAAGTCATGCGTGTGCACCGCTCCAGCATGAAGAAATACGAAAAAACCATGCGTGTCTTTAAACTTGGGTACTTAAGGGCGTGATGTGTATTGTGTCGCATGCGTAGCGTTGGTTAAAAACTACAGACAATATCCTTGTCTCGCATAGCGTGCCGATACAAATGAATCAGGGGGAAAGTATTCTCGCTTGTCTCTAGCCGGGAGACGGATCGGAGCTCTGGCGCTCCGCTGGGGGCGTTATTCGCTCAGTTATTACCCCGTACGCCAGCATGGCACGGAGTAATGAGTGCCAGCCGTCCCCGGCGCGGCGACCCGAGCCAATCCATAAACGGTTCCATCAGCGCGCTCGCGGAGAGAGGTTGCCACTCGACCGGCGCTGAAAGGCTCTCAAATGACACGCCATCAAATTTGTATTTCACAGGGACCCCTGCCCCACCACACACACACGCACGCACGCACACACACTCACGCAGCCTCTGGCGGTCGGGGTCTCTTGGGGCGAAGCAGTGCAAAAAATCATTATCTCCCCAAATGAATACGTGAGGAGCCCATACTTCATGTTTCACCCCGGCCCGCTGGTACGGAGAGCGTGAATAATATATAACAAATAGCTTCGTTCATTTATTAATAATCTAGCGCTTTACCTCTATGATCGCGGGCGAGGGATTGGCTGGCGGCTCCAGTGAAGGACAAATGCTTTTGCCGCTGGGAACGTTTAAATTCCTCCAGTTGGAGGGAAATTTCTGAAGAGATTGACAGCTGTTTTAGCAATGTCAGAGAAAATGAGCGGATGGGGGCACATCATTTTTGGGAGGAGTGTGTGTTTGTGGAAGGGGGGTTGGTGAGGAACAAAGTGATTATGAATCTTGGACTCAGGCTGAGTTGCGCTTGGCAATTTCTGATGAGATGGGAACCGGGGAGCCGCATAAGTGTGGGTGCATGTGTGTGTGTGTGTGTGTGTGTGTGTGTGTGTGTGTGTGTGTGTGTGTGTGTGTGTGTTTGTGTATGTGTGTGTCTGTGTGTATATCTGTGTATGTTGTGTGTGATGTGTGTGTCTGTATGTGTGTGTGTGTGTGTGCATTTAGAGTGAAGGCATTACATCCTTGCCAGCCCAGCACTGCCCTGTTGGAAACATGTCTGCATTGCGACACATCTGTCCCCCAGCCGTGTCCCTCCTTGTCCCGGGACGAGTGTGCTCCAGGGAGGACAGGCAGGACGAATCAGCACCTCTCGGCGAGGCACCAATGCTGGGGCCTTCGCCAAAGTCCCAGACCAGGAACAGTCCCAGGGACATCCTAATTACTGGAGCAATTAAGCACAAATGTGGGGATGGGAGACGGCAGAGGATCCAGGAAACACATATGTCCTTGGGGTAAGAGACGGGGGCGCATCTGTGCTGAGGGAGACTGACGGGGGGGCCCGGAGTCAGCAGTCTGGTCCTTTTTTTCCCAGCGCAGGAGGGCAGGATGGGGTTAAGGGGGTGGTTGAGGAAGAACAGACACAAAAGCGGAACTGTGAGGGAGGACGCATCAACAGGAGGTTGGTCTTGTGTTAAAGGCACGCCTGACAGATTCAGATGGCGTAGTGGGTCATCGGACTGCTGCTTCTTCCATACAGAGCGAGCTCCGGTGCTCTTCCCCCCGCAATGATACAGAGCGATTTTCACTGGAGGGAGCGCCGAGGAGTTCACAGCCCGACCGCTGGAGAAGGAACACATGGGAGCAAAAACCAACACTCCTAACCGCTCCGACCAGAGCGGCTTTCAAAAATGCCTGAGTTTCACAGAGCGGTCGTGGGGGTCAAACCTGGGGGGTGTGCTGTCTTTATGCTCCCAGCCGAGGCAGCCAAAAACACTTCATTTCAGCTTTATTCTTCTCTTAGATGCCTTGGAAATGGGAGTTAAAATGCAAATGCCGTCTCACAGATGGACACTCTGGCACAGCATTATAGAGTCTGCTGACCTTCCTGTCCGTCCGCAGCCTGCGAAGGTCACCCCGTGTCCGGGGTTACGTGATTGGCTGCGGTCTGCGTCGCCCTTTGCTCCGGCCAATGGGGAGACGGCTCTAGGAGTTGTGTGGATTTATTAGCCCAGGAAAGATTCCTACCAGCTCCCCCCACGGTATTCAGAGCAGGGTGGAGAGAGGGAGTGTGTGAGAGAAAGAGAGAGAGAGGGAGAGTGAGAGGGAGAGAGAGAGAGTGGGAGAGAGAAAGAGAGAGAGAGAGAGCGCTGACTTGGGCTCACGGAGGTTTGGACCAGCACCAGCTGGACTCACGTCAGCACACATGGCCTCTCTGTTTCCCAGGAAAAGACAGCTTGAGAGTAATGGTCTGACTCAAAATGACACTGAAGCCAGTGCACATTCAAATAAATCATAGACTTGCCAGGGCAGCGCGGAGGATAATGCTTCAAGCGAAAAAGACCACCGATTCACTCCTCAGACACCAGTATATCAACGCAGTTGGCCTCTTTCATTATGTGGATTTTTTTGGCTTCTCCGTGGGGGTGTTTGGCTTCTATGTTGCAAATGTGTGACAAGACGTAGAGAGTGAGACAATGCAAGGGGTGGTTGAGAAGCCGTAGGAGCAGATACCTCCGGGGTCTCTGATTGTGCAGGCTGGGATGCGCAGCTGGGCCAGACTGTGGAACAGTGACACCTGTTACGGCAAGGCCAGTGAGGCGTTGGGTAGGAGAAGGGTGAGATTCAGCACATTTACAGGGCAATATAATTATACAGAGCTGGAAGCAGAATGAACTCCGCATGTGTGTTCTTATGTGTGGTCCAAACTCCATTGCTCAGCCCACCCTGTGACATTACATTGTCTGTTAAATGACAATAATGCACTCTTATCCAGAGCGCCTTATAGAGGTTACAATTTTACAAGATATCTATTTATACAGCTGAATATTCACTGAGGCAAGTCTCTGGTAAGTACCTTGCCCAAGGGTACAGCAGCAGTGTACCAGCATAGAATTGACCCTGCAACCTTTCGGTTACAAGTCCTGCTCCTTACCACTATGTCATACTGCTGCCCCTGTCAAGGCACAGGCACAGACTCAAATGCAGACCAGGAGCATTCAAGTTCCAAGAGGTTTATTAAGAATCACAAGGCAAGTTTGTAGTGGCAGAACAGGTAGGGTCAAAAACCGGGAAGGCAGTCCAAGGCAGAGCAAACAAGGAGCAGGGATCAAAACAGGAACAGGCTGGGTCAAAACCGGGCAGGCAGGCAGATCAGGCAACCAAGGCAGGACAGCAAGCAGGGACAAGGTAGGCAGCTTGGCAGTAGTCAGCACAGGATCAGCAACACAAGTAAACAGGCAGGTGCGCAACAGAGAAAACACTGACACGAACTGGCAACAAGACAGACAAGCAGGTAATATAAAGGGCTGGGCTGACGAGGAGATGGGATGCAGGTGGGCAGGCAGGCAGGTGGAGGTGATCAGGAAACCAGGTGGGTGGGGACAGGGCAGAGAGTGGGGCAGGGCCGGAACACATGGGAACTGTAAACAAAAGCACATGGACAACACTGATAGACAGGGAGAACACCAAAACAACAGTAACGGGGCCGAAGTACTGACAGCCCCATGTGATACACAGAACAAATAATCTGTTAGAAATGTATTCACACCTTCATATGGCATTAGTCCAGCATTGAAACAGTGGACATTCTTAAAACTTTGAGTTAAGAAGGTAAGCTGTCCTCTTTATGGAGGGAATATGCAGATATCCATGCCTGTGGGCTCTCCCTCCGGCTCTGCAGAGTTCAGCTCTCACCAAGGGGAATTGGAGCCCTTCAGTTACAGAGCTGTTGTGACGGCCACAGATGTAAATATCAGAGATGAAAGGAAGACGGCTAGCAGTAGCAGCTTGGACTGAAAGTCATATTCAGTGTTTAAGCAATGCAGTTGATGACCGGTGAGCGATCTGACACAGTGACCAAGGATGGCTTAGCTCATCTGTACCACTGTGCACCTGGGGAGCAGAAAGTGGCTTAGCCTGGATCTGAACCCATAGTTACTGTGCAGCCGGGGACCTGAGCATGATCTATGAACATCTTCTGTACACACACACGCACGCACACACACACACACACACATAAACCCCTTCTCTCTCTCTCTCTCTCTCTCTCTCTCTCTCGCCCTCTCTCTCTCTCTCACACACACACACACACACACACACACCTACACATACACACACAAACCCCTTCTCTCACACACACACTAATGATGCAGGGATTCTCTTTTACACTCACACAATGGCACATACTCTCTCACAGCCACACACAAGCAATAGTACACTTTCACATACATAAAGACATACAATGACACACAAACTGTTAGAAGTATGCATATACACATACATATGTAATGACAGAGGCTCTGTCAGATAAATACACATCTGTGCATATGTTGTCATAGGGTGTCTATTTTTGGATCACAGATCTGGGACCTGACTCAACTTTGGACTTTGGGGGTGTTATCAGAGCAATGTTTGCTTTTCCCGTTTCCACAGCAACCAACTTCAATTGTTAGGTAGTCTGACAACCAACGGAAGTTCAAAAAAAAAGCAAAAAAGAGAGAACAAAAATCAAAGACCTGTGGACGCTCAGGTCGAAGGAGCATATTTGTACAACAAACACATTGTGACAGTTTCCTTTTTTAAGGCTCACTTAAAAGAATGCATTTCATGAGAAAGTCCTGCTCTTAAAAATAGCTCCCTACCACAGTTTCCAGAGATGGAACAGATGTCCAAAAGCTGTCCGCATATGACGCGAAAAACAACACAGAAACCATCCTATCAAACCCCACAGTGTGGAGCTGATTAAAACTGCAAGACCAACTGCCTCAGGTCGCTACAGATATGGCAGAGAAAATAAGCAGACATATTACATTCAATGTCAAAATTCTCAGTCCTCAAGAAAATGTCATTTTATCACATACTTCAACATGACAATATCAGTGACTTCTTTGTACTCTAGTCTGAAAAAGTGATTTTTTTCTGTGGTGGACTGCACTTGACTTTGTAAACCTGTGTCCCTTAACTGTCAGCATCCCAACCTGGGGGTAGCAAACAAAGTTAAGCAAAGATCACTTTTGCGCCTTTTTCGCACAAACCTGCAGAGCATATTATTGTCAGATGTGGAAAAATTCAATGGAGCATCAATCAGAGCAGCCAACATCACAATAAAACAATCAAGACTGTAATAATTGATAGCTGCTCGTAATGCGGCCTGACTTTAAGGATTTGGAGATGAGTATTAAAGCGCTCATCTTACGAGAGTATTTCTAATAACAATAAACAGTCCGGGAGCCCATTAGCCCGTCATTAAGTCAAGGAAAATGAATCGAGTTTGGAAATGTCCCCCGATAGAGTTTTACTCGTTATTACTTATGAGTGGAGCCCTCTCCGGCATGTCAGGAGGAGCTTTAAATTATATCATTATTCAAGGGCTGTTCTTATGTATTCCTGTCAGAAATCCAATACGCAAATTGCCTTTTATTAAGCTGAAGGATTGCTCTCTCACGTAGCTGCGGCTCTTATGATCCCAGAGGATCTATACAGCAGGGTATGGATCTTGTCATGTAGTCAGCGCTGGAAGGTACAGATTCTGGTTTAAAGTTTGTGGAAATTAGGGAAAAAAATTGCAACAAGCCTTGATTAGACTCCCTTCGTCCCCCAAACACCCCCCACCCACCCACGTGCAACCCTTCGTCTCCCATCTCAGTATTGACAATGGAGGCCAAACTGCCTGAGGGGTTTTTTTATTCGGTAGGGGGGTGGGAGGTAAGGTGGGGGTGGGTGAAAGTAGCGAGCTATCTCATTTCCCCTGCCTGGAGGGGGCTCCAAACCGCTCTGGTGTATGGCAAAGACTTAGCTTGGGGGGGCCCCATGATACTATGGCCGTCACACCCTGTGGGCAGGGACAGGGGACAGGGAGCCCCGGCATGTGATGAGAGGTTGAGCACTGGAGCAGGAGTAAATTATATCAATGACAAGGTCTGACACTGGGCCGCTGACACTATGCCTGACCCACCCCCATTAGTATTGTAATGGAACTCTATATATGCACATCATTTAACATGTGTACATGCAATGGGTTGGGAGGCTTCATCTAGATAACGGGAATGATGGTTATCTCAGAGCCAATGCATTACTCTGCTCTGTATGTATGGGTTGCCCTCCAGGTAAAGTCTGTGGAAATTGCTCCCTTGGCTGTCCCTGTGGTATCAGTTGCTTTAAAGCTTTAATATTCCCGGACTCATCTGAAAAAAAAATTCCACTCCATACTGATACAGCCTGGTGACCAGTCCTTCTCCTCCTTCACTACTGGTCCTCTAATCTTCACATCCCACCACACACACTACACCCCTCCTCTCACAACATACATCAGTTTCTTGCACACTGCTCCACCCTTCCAGCCCACGCCATACCACTGTCTTCCCACTCCAGGCTCCCCCACTTCTACACCCGCTTCCTATTCCTTCCCACCCCCCTTCCCCCCTATCAGGATAGGCAGTGCATTATCTGAGCCACCCTGGCGTTTAGAGTAATGGACCCGATAGCGTGGGAGACAACACGAGGGAAATAAGGTTTCCCGCTGCCCGGCCAGGAGAGCGCACAGCCCTGTAATGAATCCTTTCTGAGCGGCGGCCCTGAAGATATTCCCAGCCCCTGCACGAGGTGGGAGAGGGGGAACCGAGACGGGGGCGCGGGGAAATTCATGAGCTGTCATTCGGTTGCCATTACAGTAGTGCTAATCAGCTTTGGAACTCCTCATAACTTTTCCACGAAAGAGATGGTGGGGGTGTTTTGAGGGGAAGGGGGGAGTTACGGGCACCGGGGAGAGAGACGGAGGGAGAGGCAGCGAGGGAGCGGAGTGAGGCCCCATCTGTGCTGCCGCGGGAGCGGTGGGCTTCTCGGCGCGTTCGCTGTAATCGTTTTCTTCTGATAATTAGCTGTAATTACTGTTGATGGTGCTCCGGGTGGCAGCTCCCCTGCGAGAGCGCTACCTTTGTTGGCGCGACGTGCGCAGGAGACGGGTTGCCACGGCGGGGCACGGCGTCCCCCTCCCTCCCCCCCGTCTCGCGCGGACACCGCGAATTGTCAGAGACAGCCGATGCAAATGCTGGATAAAAGATTTATGTTCTGTGGTTTGGGTAGCAGAATTCTTTTATTCTCGGCTGCGGGTAAAGCTGATTGTTTGTGAAAAGCGCCGCTGCAGTCCAGACGGTATGGTTATCAGATGCCAGGCTGCGTTCAGGACTGCTCCTTCACCGCTGTTTCCCTTTCTCAGTGTGCGTTACAGCAGCGTACTGTGCTCTTTCTTTTACAATCTCCTTCATTTCTATTGATTCCAGCACCGTGATGCTACCCAACCTGACCCCCATACATGTAATATGCAGTGGTGCAGAGTACACACCTGACCATTATCCACGAACCTATTCTTTCATATCACAAAACAAAAAAAGTCATGGAAACATATCCCTTCCATTCGTAGTTCCATGCACTTTTTTAATTACAGTTCTATCTTGGACAGCTGTTTATCATTGCATTTTTTCAAAGGGAAGCTCCATTGTTGCCTTCTGTCAGTTTATCAGTTCAGTTATAATGACTCACACAGGCAAATTGCTAAAAATACAAGCAGACATCATGTGAGATGCCATTGTGGAGTAATTGGAAAGGAATGACGTGCAATAATTTTGATTTCCAAGTTCTTTCAGATGGCCTTTGTCACCTCATCTGTGGCTCCAATCTGGCTATGATTATTTGAAGGATAATCAGTTACAAATTGGGGGCTAATTTATAGCACTTATAATAGGGAAAATATGATTTATCCAGCTGGACTATACGTGCATTAATAGGATATAAACACACACACACACACACACACACACACACAGTCCTGTTCCAGATATTTTCTTGTAAAATATTTTCTGCATGCAAGGATTTGTAATTATGGTCTGGCACAACGGTTCTAATAAACCTTTCTCAATGAGCCCTGGTTTCCGTGCCGGTAGAGGTGCAGACCTGTGTTCACAAGAGCAATAAAAAGCTCTCCATTCAGTTTCACTCTGCATGTTTATAAGATTCCTCATTCACTCTGTTTACCCATACCATATCAATCTTTCCTCAGTGGTTCATGGTCACTGGTTTCCTCATTGCTTATTTTCAAACACAATCATGTTTGGCTCCTTCAGGACGGCTCCTTTGGGACGACACGTAAAAATAGCTGGAATTGGCTGTTTATCATACCATCACTCCAAAAATAGCCTCCTTCTTTTTTCATTGTATATGTATAAAGTGTATGTATTTTGTATACAGTTCTGCAATACATGATTGTTTACATGAATGGTTTTTTTCCTCATATTGTTAATTTAAGAGGAGTAGCTTTTATCAGAATGGATTAATCTTGGAATTGGAAGTGAAATCTTTTTCTGCCATTACTGTGATCACATATTACAGTCTCCTTTAGAGTAATCACTTTACCTAAAGGTACAATGCTACAGTTGTACTATAGAAGAAGCTAAATGGAACATGTACAGAAAGCAGAATTAACTGATGCATGATAAGCAGCTCCTTTTCATCCTCTCTCACTTGTCTTTACCCCTGCAATAACATTCATACTCTTTAGGCTCAATCAGCAAGGTGTTCCTCTTTCAGGCTGAGCCCTAGGGCCTAAGTTTGAAACCAGCCGTGTGATCTTCCAGCGATGGCCGGGAACCTGGAGCGGTGGAACAAATTGGCTTTCTAGTAGGGTTTCCTCATCTGACTGATCTAAGGAACCCTGCAATTCATCAGGCACCTGCAAGCTGCTCATATAACTTCGAGTGGAGAAGCGCCTATCCTCCAATTAGCACCCACTTCACTGGGGTGCACCGTGTAACTTGTTGTGCGGAAAACACTGTTGGCTACATGTGAGCATATCAGAGTATTGCATTCGTCTCTCTTCAGAGCTCCCACATGAGTGTGGAGGTTGTCACAGTGAGACAAGCCCAATGTGCAATTGCCATTTCCAAAACAGGGTTGCATTCAGAGGAAAAAAGTCCGTACTCCTTGTTTTTTGGATGCATTTAATTGTGTCCACCATGAATTTTAAATCATATTTTTATGTTTAGTTTTTACTTCTATTCCTTTGGCATATACAAAATTCTGTGTCCATTCATTCATTGCCAATGTTAATTAAGTTGACAGAATGTCTCAGACAATAGGATAATATGTTTTAAAGAACTGAGTTGGATACATGCATGACATTATTTACAATACGGTGTAATTTTGTTTCTTTGACAAATATACTGAACAGTACAATCCAGCCAATTACATTCAAAACAACCTCTCCCTCTTTCCTAATCTCGTGAATTACCCTGGAATGTGTTTTGGTTAATATCACATTTGACCTAGTGGAGCACTCACAGTTTTATTATTATTATTATTTCTTGCTGGTGGATTTCCAGGCAAAAGAAATGTCCGAAGATGGAGGGTGTTTCACATGTCAGACAATTCAATCACAGTAATAAAGACCTGAATTATTAATTCTATTTTCTCTTCAAACATAATTTAATAAGTCAGCCCCGAAAGAAACTGCCTAATGTCATCTTTATGAGACGCTAAAAGGGAAACATGACTTTGACCGGCACAGCGCAGTAATGAGTTGCAGGAGATTTAGAGGGAGAGCGGTGCAGTATGCTCAAAGTGGAAATCCCCAGTAGGGTTTCCAGTCTTAAAACATCTAGATATTTCAGGGGAGTGGCAATTAACATATCTTGTTTATCAATTCAGAATGGCTTTCGCCTCTCTGTGAGTTTTTGTTGCGGTCCTTCTATTGGTTGTGAGGGAAGTAGTGGCAATAATTGGAGCTCTTCAATTCCGCCCTGGGACGGTAACCAGGCCCATCGGGCTATGGGAGCTCTGCAGAGAGATGTAGACCCCACAGTAACACGTAGCATGCAATGAGGGCTATAACGATTCTCAGATGCTCAGTGGGTGTCAGATCATACCCCATAATGCATTGCAGCGGGGAAATGGCTTGTTCAGAAATGGCTCATTGGAAAATCACAAACTGCCCTACATGTAGTACAGTGTCCCACATATTGCTGTCATATATTTTATATCTCAACCCTGCATACAGCAACTAACCACACACCAAGACCAAACATACACACACACATACACCTGCACACACATTGCACTATTGTCTCACCCTATGACACAATAAACAGAGGCCCACACACCACCACTTTATCTCCAAAGTCTTCCATACGTATATGTAATGTGGAGCAAATACATGTACACAAAATATAGCCTGCACCTCATACACACAGCTGCTTCTCTACACCGTACCTCTCATGCCTTTCCACACTCTGCTACATATACACACACACACACACACACACACAGGCCCATGCTTTCGCTTGCTGCCCCCCACACACATGACAAAGCAGTGCTGATTCACAGTGGCAGGTGAACACCCGGGATGGTGGTTTTGCTGTTTGGCCTGGAGGCATTATCCAATTTTCAACTGTTCTCCATCCACCATGTCAAAGTTTATTTGGCGAGCAGGGAAGACACGTCACCGGCTATCAAGGTCTTTAGGCTTAGCATGGACAAGCGGCATCCCTATTGGTCTTTGGGCTGGGGGTAGGGAGGCCAGGGATCTAACAGCCGAAGGCTCCTGTGCATGTGCTCCCAGTCCCCCGACATCACACTCAAAGTGTGCTTCTTCAACAGGAAGGAGGACACCTCTGCTTCACCACTGTCACTGACTTCAGTGATTGATTTTCACTGAGAGGCATTTTCATTTTTTCCCTTGGCCAATAAGCATCATCAGGGCCGTGTCTCTCACAAGAGCCTGGGCTCTCAGCAGCCACCAGGTCCTCCCTGAAGAGGGGACAGCAGGTTGAGTGAGTGGGCGCAAAGGGGGCTGTGGGGAGGGGGCGGGGTGAAGAGATGTGTTCACCACTCACACTTACCAACACACTCCCTCTGAGGCTATTCATTGCTAGCAAATACCTCGCCTCCCCCCCTCACCCACCCCATACTCTGCACACAGTCCTCACGCACACAGTCAGAAATGGTCATCTCCCTGCTTTTTTATTTACTGCAAAGATGGGGGAACAAGGAAAGGGGAAGAGAAGAAGAAAGCAAACTGTATAGGTTCAGGAACACATACTTTATTCTACCTGGAGTTTATTAGGTCTGGAGATGTTTCCATTCCAGATGGATCCACAGTGGACACAGTCAGTTCTATCACATGGCCGTGCCTGAGGAACAGACTGAGGAGTGGACATACAGCCAGGCTGCTCCATGAAATGCACTTCAGCAGTAAATGTCTGACTTTTGATGAGGCAGCAGCAAAGACCTTGAGAGACAGTTCACTCTCTCACTCAACAGTGAAAGTAAACTCACCTCCTTTTTAATCAGCCTCTCAGCGGGGCAGTGTACCACCTGGTGGCCAAACCCTGCAACTGCTCCTCTACAAAGTCTGGAGGGAAGACTCTGTGGCGTCTCCATCTCTCAGCCGCCACAACCCAACCTCTGGCACTGCAATCCTGGCACCCCGCAGAAATCACCACCTTCTCCTTCCAGCCCGGCCACTATGAGAGATCTGCCAGCCGCTTGTGTAAACCTCCAGAATGAGAGGAAGACACCCCTCTCCAGATTGCGGTTTGGGTAGGCTGGCCCGCATGGGCTGCTGGCTCCGTCCCAGAATGCCTCGGTGCAGTGACAGTGGTGGGAGAGGAGCTGGGAGGGAGGAAGCTGCGGTGTTTTGACTGGAGTCAGACTCGTGACTCTGCAGTCCGGGCTCCAGTCCTCGGCCCGGCTGAGTGAGCACAACCAGCACCGTGCCCTGAAGTCACCCTCTGGGCGGACCACACCCAGGTCCACTCAAGTCTAGTCCATGCTCACTACAACCACAGAACAGTTTTGATGCTGTTTCCTCCATGTAGGGAAGCCATGAGTGTGCAGCCTTAATGTTGATGCCAGGAATTCTCTTTTTACCAATAGTGATTCCAGCTTTGCCTCTTTTCTCAGACTTTAACTCAGTTAGCCAGTGAGCTGTCTGATTTTTACAATTGTTGGTTGAAATGTCAGTTCAAATACCTCTGATGAAATGTTTGTTCAGTGCAAGAGAGGGCAAATGAACACCTTTGTCAGTTACGTGTGTGAAGGGGCCAAAAGCTACCTCCATGTGTAAAAATACACAAACCTCCGGGGTAAATGTACATCTTCTGCTATGTGGAGAGGGTGACGTGGAGATAGTGTGACTGGGAAAGTTCTGTGTTTGATGTGTACTGACTGCACCTCTGCTGCTTAATATGTGGGAGTCACAATATAAAGCTATAACAAACAGCTGTAAAAAAAATGTAAATGATAATATAACACCAGGGCCATTAAGAGAAGCCATCTCATGAATGTGTATCTGTAATCAAGGCCTGGTGTTGTAAATCCCATGCTGGTCCCAGATCAGCTGAGGTGCTTTCTCAATGGCCAAAGAAATATGGATTGACCAGGGTCAGGCTATCTCGCTGTTCCAGTCTGAATGCAAAAGCGTATTGACCTAGGCATTAAACCGGACTGAACCGGCATCAGCTTTGACTACCGCAGGGAGGTGAGTATGGACTCTCCCCAGCTGGGTTTCAGCCATGCGGAGTTAATGATTTCAGAAGGACAAATGATGAAAAACAAAAATGAAGTGACCCAGAAGCATTCATCAACATCTTGTTTTACTTACCTGACTGAAATCACATTGAGCTTCACAGTGGTTCCATTTGAGTTGTAAGGAATTTTCTGCAGTATAGTTTTAGACTGGATGTGTTTCTCTCTGTCTCCCTTTGTTTTTTATCCTCTTTGCACATTGCTCACCCTGTGCTGTGCCCCACCCTATACTGGCTTCAGGTCCTGCTGTATTCTGGCACTGGGGGGAGTCTGCCGAACCAAAGGCGAACCTGGGCAAAGTGGGCTGTATTACCAAAGCCAGCTGGTTGCTGTCCCCTATCCCTCACCCATAACCCCCCCTCTTCCCTGTCAAAGCAACCTTATCATTGAGCTCCACTGTATCTCCTCAAAGAGACATTTTTAGGACCGTGACAGAAGGTCCTCTTGGCAGCTGTGACTCATTTTCTCCTCTCTCTCCCAATTTTACTGGAATGTTTTCCTTTCTACTTCTCTCTCCAACAGTCTTTCGGTCGATCGCATTTTTTCTTTTGTGGTGTTTTTAGTGTCAAAGGGGGGAGGGAGCAAAATATTCAAGCTGCTTGTAAGGTTTGGATTATTACATCAATTTTGTAAGGGCTTTTAAAATTCCTGCCACGGAGGAGGAATGCATTTCCTCTTGTGTGTCACTCTTTGATATAAGCATACATGCGCTTTTTCGCAATAGGCATGCTTAGACGATGAACTGCAAGCAATTATCACCTCTCCTCGAACACGCCTCACTTTCTCTCTTGCCTAAACTGCGATAATATTTGTTTTACCTTAAATGTCACGGCTCATGTCAAACGGCCAAGGGGAATTTACTGCGCTGACGAAACGCAGTTTCATCACCTAGCATGTATGGTCAGAAAATAATTTGACAGCGCGGTGTTTTGGTAAGAACGTATATCCCCTCAGTTTGAGCGGATCGGTTTCGCTCTGGCCACAACCGATTCCCAGAGCTCTGACAGAGCCTTCCTGACGTAAATCTCACCCAGCGAACATATGCCTCAGCCCTGGCTGTGGGACAATATACACAGGACATGAAGGAATAGCTTTTAAATGACTTCATGAATGAGACGTGCTCACAATCTGGTGATAAAGTGAATTTAATGTTCATCATTACTGCCCTTGACTCTTTTACACCGCATCTGCATCCAGCTTTCAGCGCGTTAAACGCTCACAGGACATGACATTCAAGCACCTCCCGAATGAGCCCTCCTGTGTTTTTACAGAACTGCATACACACTGTATCCCTAATGTATCTCTTGCTTGGAACATGGTTCCGCCATGACAACTGCGCACACTCCATTCAAATGTCCCATTGCGAATATTCTAAAAGAGAGTTTCTGCATGTGGTGTTTGTGTGTGTGTGTGTGTGTGTGTGTGTGTGTGTGTGTGTGTGTGCGCGCACGCAAAAACAAGCGAGTATTGGAATCTGCAGTTTTACACACACTATAATTTATGAAGCCAAAAATTAAAAAATACACTTTCACCTCTTATGTATCATTCATACACTATTATAAACTGAAAGGCATAAAAAATTTTACTCCCCATAATTTTATGTGTGTATATCTTTCAAAGACATATTAAAGCACACACTTTTATTTATCAATTTAAGTATGAGCATATGTAAATTATGTCTGAGGTAGACTAACCTCCAGTATCAAACTACCCTTAAACAAAAGACACACAGTAGTGTGGGTGTCTATAGTTTTAAAAATTTCACGTCCTCCATGAGAAGCCGTCAATGCTTGTACCTGACAAGGTACAGATTTCACAAGGACATTCACCTTCCTCTCCTGCATCATGTGTCAATAAGAGCAGTTCAGCCTGCATACCACATGTTGGTACTTGATACAGTTGATACATGTGTACTGATACACATGCTGATGCAGACCATTGAGACTGTGCACTTCATGTTTTTCTAGATATGAATCAGTCTCCTGCACATTAATCTTCCAGTCATCGCCACACCTATAGCGAGTTCCCTGCTCATTCCCAACAGTTAATGAATTTGGGCTTTTGTGTCCAAAATGAAAGTTTCCCCCTGCTTTTTATACCAATAGTGTGTAACCACCAAAGAATACAGGTGACAGCGACACAGGCACGCTACTAAAACAGCAACATTGGAGCAAGGAGGATCACTGGTGACTATGTGGCAAATAATGGCCAAAGTCACGATGAAAGACATTTGGACATTATCAGACTGAGAGTCTTCAGATATGTGCACAACACATGATAAAATCACTGCTTTCAAGCATAAAATTTGGCTTTAGGTACCACTTCAGCTGGACATTTTATAATGGTTTTTGGTGGCTAAATACAAGCATCCATAATGTGCTTATTTGCAGCTTCACCTGATGATTTCACAAGCAAATATCCACACACATCCTCCTACATGATAGAAAAATACATAATGGTGTGTTGAGTTGGACATCTTTTTTGCTTATCAGGATAAATTTTATTAGCTTAACTTCTGTATGTCTGTTAACATCTAAGTCTAATCATCTAAAGATGCACTGAATCAGTGCTTAAATAATACCAAACCGTCTTTTCCATTATAAATTCCAATACTGAACATATCCCAATATCTGGGATTAAGCCACAGTGTTTGGGTTTAAACTAATTGTGACCTCTGACCTCTCTCCTCCTCCAACGGCTGTGGAGGAATGGTTTACAGTCTAATGGCTATGAACCCAGACCTTCATATTTCATCCAGATGCTTTCTGACAGCGCGTTTCACCACCCATTTAAACCGCCTGCCGGAGCCAAGAGCTTGTGTTTCATAATGAGGTGCTTATAGCAATGTGGGAAATGGGAAACGGGAGAAACTGCAGGGAGGCGGCGGGGAAGGTGAGCCTCGAACCCGGGCTGCAAAGAAACCTGGGCCAGGAAGACCTGCAGGAGGAAGCCACAGATCCAGCACATCTGGCCGAAGTTGACACAGGTTGCCTCGTTTTCCCCCTCGCTTCCTCCTCTGCTCCATCTTATTTGGAATTTTGACTATTGCTCAACATGGTATGGAGCAAAAAAGATTGCCTGCAACAATTCCATCCTTTGTGGAAATGATTGAAAAACCATCTCCAGATTTAGCTCTTGGCAACGCCCGCCGCTGCGCTGTTGGCAGACTCGTCCCCCTTGCATTGTTTTGCCAGTGCAATTAGGGCATTCCTGCATTTTTCGCATGAAACTTTACATGATGTTGTGTTTGTTGTAATCCACAAATTAATTTCTGGCGCGGATGTAAATTCTGAGGGTAACCAAGTAACCCACAGATTGACAGGGCTGTCTTGCTGCTCGCTGTGGGAAACACAGACATGCACCTCTTCTCTTTGCCTCCCTTCTCCTCTCCCTCCGGGTTAGAAAAATTTATACTTTCAGTCATTTTCACATATTTCACTAAAATTAATATGCCAAGCTGTAAATGTGTACACACACATTATACACATTTCTATATATATATAGAAAGAGAGAATGATAGATAGATAGATAGATAGATAGATAGATACATACATACAAACATATAGATACATATACATACAAACATATAGATACACAGATACATAGATGCAAAGATACATCGATTTTAGTTATAGATGTTCTGATATTCAGTTCAGTGATCCAGTGTTTTGCCCTCTTGTTTCTTCATCATTCAGTAACCATTACAATGTACTGGTGGAAATCATTACTTGCTGATATGTAATCCATAAATAAGTCATCATGTCCAGATCCAGAACTTTTTTGTTTCTGACATAAAGTGCATCCGTGCCATTCACCGTGCTGGCTTTGCCGCTTCACTGCGACACACCCTCACGTTAACACGTTTGACATGTAAAGAACGGGGAGCACGAGGCGAGGCTTTGTCCTTGAAAGTCCCTCATTGGCATATTTTCATATCTTCTCCTTCTCTCCATTTATCACATTAACTGTTAACTACTCCAGATGTTTTTTTTTCCCCTCCTTTTTTTATTCAAGCTAAATTGTTAATTGAATCTGGTCATAAAACAGCAGATGCTTTCAGGCCCAGAACACAGTGTCTCAGGGCGGGGAGGCAAAATGAAGACCGTCGTATTCGGGCTCTGCCTGAGGATCGTCCACTTAACCCATTCTCTGCCAAACCTTACAGCAACGGCGACTGCGGGCGTCTTCGCTGTACCGTAAGGTTCCAGAGCTCTTGTGGCTGATCGCTCTGTGTCAGCGAGCTCGTCCTCAACCCTGAGAGCCAGGTGTACGGAGTGGGGTAGGAAAACATTTCGGGGGCCCTGAAAACTTCTGAGAATCTTCACAATGAGAGAACAGCTATTCCCAGCCGAATAGGCTTAGATCTTTTCAAAGTCGGAGTGCAAACAGATCAGTAGCTCCCCTTGCTCAATTTTCCAGTCTGCCGTAAAACGTGAGGAGCAAGCAGCAAGCCAAACCTGAAGCGCGCTGAGATCTCCCATGGAGCCTGCGTCTCAGCTCCACACTTGTCCTGAAGTGCCTTCACACCCACAGCCTTCACAATGTGGGGGGAGGAAAAAAAAAGAGAGAGGGGCCTGTTTATCCAGGCCTTGATTTACGCTTTCTGTTGATTTATTTTGGTTACAGCCCTGGAATGCCTTCATTTTCTGTTTGTGCCATAAATAAAATGAGGGTTTGATTATGAGCCCCAAATAGGGGTGTCTCGGTAACTTCGAGGCCGTTAGAGTGGCACTGCGGCCCGGCTTGCTATTGGGCCGACACGATCGCGGCGAAGGCGGCGGCGAGGGCCCCCGCGGACACACAGGACGCCGTGTAACCACGCCGCGCTTTTCTGTGGCCCCCATACCCCAAGCAAACCGTCCCCGTTCATTCTCCTCTTTCTCTCTCTCTCTATCCCAGCCCCTCTTAAAAAGCCGTAAAATACGATTGCGTTTTCCACCACAGCCAATGACACAAAGGAGCCCGCTCGGTTGTTTACCCAGAGGAATGCGGGCCTCATTTTTTGGTGGGGCGCACAAAAGACATGAGCTCACGTCAAGTGGGATTTTCCAAAGGATTAAAAAAAAACAACACCACCGCGAGCACAAATCAACATACACTGTGCATAAAATGCGCAGATAACACTTTCCTAAAGAGGCGAAACCCAGGCGCGATGCCCGTTACGGAGTGAAAAAATACAC